>CM039509.1:12205939-12855177 GCA_022432975.1 Begonia masoniana
TCAGTACCCAGAATTTTGAGGACAAAATTCTTTTAAGGAGGGTAGATTGTAATACCCGGTTCTATCAAACCGTTTCTCTATTCCTTTTAAACTAATGGCACAATTTATATGGCAATATTAAATGTAGGGTTAGTGGATCACTAGGCAAGGGCATAAGGGTAATTAGAAATTCAAAGGTGGATAACGTATTTAAGGAAACTATTAATGAATTAGCCGCCACTGTTTATTTCATTTCCTCTCCATTCTCAGCTCCTCAGCTTAGCAGAGCGCGATAGGAGACCCCCTTCGACTTCCTCCAACGATTTCCTCTGAACTTGGTGAGTTTTGCTTCTATTTCTTGTTACATTGTATCTATCGTTGGTAGGAGGGATGATAAATGAGGTTTTGAGAAGGCGGTAAGCGAGTGGTGGTTTCGGTTTAAGTTGAAATCGGGAATGCACAATGACTAGAGTTCCCAAATTAGTCTCCCTTAGATTTCTAGTGGTTTAGAATGAAGATTAGAGGAAATTTAATGTATGCTCTGTTTATGGTTTTAGGTTTGAGTAATACCCGAAGTAGCTTGCAACCAAGTTTTTCCAGGAGACCAGGTAAGTAGAGTTTACATGTGCCTTCGGGCCTACATCACAAAACAGTAGGATTTGTGTGTGCATGAATGAATGTTTCTTTTCAGTTGCCATGCATCATATTTTGAAAGAAAACGAAAATGAATTTACGTGGAGTAGCATGGTGAGATGTGAACAGATTGTAACAGTATACTTTTAAGGGAATTAATCCGCCCCTTAATCGAACATACGGATTCATACCCTGGGAAAATTGATCCACCTCCCATTGTATCAGGGATCAAATCAGCTGTTAAGGGAATTAATCCGCCCCTTAATTGAATATATGGATTCATACCCTGGGAAAACTGATCCACCTCCCATTGTATCAGGGATCATCAGACCAGTGAACGAATGCAACATAACTGAGGAATGAAAGTAGAAACTGCATATTTAGGATTTACATTTCAGTACACATTTCATTTCTTGCTTTACTTGCTTAGCATTAGGCTAATAGATGAGTTTTGTGATGTAGGTGAAGAGATTACTACAGGTGAACTTCCCGTGTGCACAGATGAGTAGATGTGGTTGGAGGGTTACATTCATGCTCCGGTCTGGTAAACTGATGAGGCGGGTTAACTGGTGTCAGCGGTTGTAAAGGTCTAGTTGATAATGATTCAATCTGAGTACATTGAGTTTTCATGACAATAGTGGTAGCAACCTTTTGAATTAGTTTTGGAGATTTCCTGACATTAGTGTTCTGTTGGATTTTATAATGTTGTTTTTACTGAATTTGAGCAATTCAATGATTTAAACTGCCTCTGAGTGGTTTTTGGTAAAATGCTTAAGTCCTTTTGACAGTCGGGATTTTCTCAATTTATAGTAAAGCCCACTGCCATGTTGTTTTGTCCATCGGTAGGAGTTGAGTAAGTTATCTATCGGATGATGTAGGTTAATTCTATCGGAAGATGCCTTAAGAAAGGTCATCGGATGATGTAGGTTAATTCTATCGAAAGATGCCTTAAGAATAGTCATCGGATGATGTCTCAATAAAGTCACCGGTACATGAGGTTTGTTCTATCGGAAGGTGTAGGTCAAAGTCCATCGGATGATGTCTCGGTAAACTCATCGGCAGATGCGTGCTGACGTCATTGGTAGATGTAGGAGGATTTTTGTCGTATAGTCATCGGAGGATGTAGTGTATTTTGTCGTTTGCGATCGGTTGATGTCTTTTGGCTGACGTCATCGGTAGAAACCTTCTATCTTCTGTTTCTGCTTCTTCCGTTGACTTTATCAATCGGCAGATGTGTTTGACTTCTGCGACTTCTCTAATATTTGCTGTTTAAACTAGATTTTCAAATTGCCGATTGTTTCTTAACAATTCAACAACATTTCGTGGTTTTGTATAACTTCATTGTGGTTCAAATGATTTCCGCTGCAAATTTTTAAATGTTTTGGGTTTTTTTTTGAAAAATGCCAAATTTTGACTGTCGAGTGAAGATTTAAATTAATCAAAAAAAAAAAATTTCTTAGTCATGTTCGAGCATTGAGTAGCGAACCGGGTTCAGAAAATTCAGGGCGTTACATAATATAAAGGACGTTTTAGTAAAATAGTAAACGGGGTCTGTTTTGCAAACGGACAATTTTAATAGAACCCAAATAATAAGTTGGAGTTATTGGGGAAATAAGGAGATTTGGAAAAGTCGAATAGCTAGTTAATTAATGAAACAAAGGACGAAACTAATATAAAAACAATGCAAGGGCAAAACAGTAAATTGCCAAGTCAAAATTTTATTAATTAAAAACCTTCTTCTTCTTCCTGCTTCACCATTTTCACGCAAGAACCTCCCCTTCGTGATTTCTCTCTGCCGTCGACGATTCCTCAACACGCCGGCGACCGGTTCGTGCTCCGATCGTCTTGATTCTTTACGTTTCTTCCTCCTCTCGCAACCCTAGGTATGATTCTAAGGTTTTAGGAAGGTTTATTATGGTTTTTACAGAGATTAAACGATTAGGGTTCGTTTAGGGTTTCCGTTAAAACGTGATTTAGGGTTCGAAATTGATATGTATGTCATGTTTATGGATATAAAGGGCGTATTGAAGGTTATTGAAGGAAGTTAGATAGAATTGTTAGAAATGTTAAATTTGAGAATTTGGGAATTTTGGGGAAAACTCGTAAATGGACGCTTCGTGGTATCGAGCGCAAATTGGTTATAGAAACGCCTCGGTTAGTTGAGTTATAGCCCTAGGAGAAATTCCTTAGTTAAGGATTTTGCTAGTTTGAGCATTAAATTGTTTAAGCTCGTTTTAACGACAATTTGATGAAATTCCTTACGTGAACAACGCTCGTGGAAGGAGCTTGAGCTGCAACGGACACGAGGTAAGTTCTCGTGATCTTCTCTAGCCGATTGGCGTACACCGTACGTCGAGGTCGTCTCGAGGAATTTTGGTGACATTTTTTTAAATGCTTTGGTTGGGTAGTTAGGTTTAGTCCTTTTATAGAATATGTTTATAATAGTTTTAGTTGTCTTAATGGTACGTATGTTGTATGTTTAAATTATGCCATTAACTGTTCACGCATCACGGTTTTAAATTATGCATAGAAAATGAATTTCCGCACAATGTTTTAAAGAAAATGGCAATGCGGCCTGGAGAGGGGCTATTGATCTATTATGTAGGCACGAAGGGGTCTGTCACAATACCGCATCTAATATATACTCATACAGTTATAGGTCATGCGAGATGGGGCTCAGGCACGGCTGTACGTGTTGTAAGCGTGTACCCCCTCCTCTAGCTGGAAAGGGTAGTCCGACCGCTGGATGTGCCCTCTCCGGTTAGGGAGTTGAGATCTCGGTGACAACCAGAGTAAAGATAATGAAAATGATGCATGATTTACGAACTCATATGCATAGCACGCATTGCATTTACGTAGAGCTTACTGAGATTTTTATCTCATAGTGTGTCTGTATGGTGTAGGTGACTTCGACATAGGTGAGGACGAGATCCCTCCACCTGAGGAGTGACGCAGTTGACGGAGGATGGTTGCAGGAGTGTGGTGGCGCAGTCGAGGTGCATTTTGACCCGTGGGACTCATGGTTAGGTGTTTTGAGGATTTTTTTGGGAATTGTCTGGATGATGGTTGTATAGAAACATTTTAGGATATTTGGTTCTGGATAGTTGATAGATTTATGTTTTGAAGTTTTTTAAACGTTTTGGAAAACTCGTTTTGTAAATGTTTGGTATTAGGAAAGGATTGGTTTTTAAATATATCCACGCGAATTGTTTTTATGAAAATGGGTTATGTTTTAATTGAGTTTTGAGTCGTTATTTCGGGCGATTGGTAAAATAGGAAATGGGTGGGATTATGAATGAGTGGTATTGATGATTATTGACTGGTTTAGTGTTTATGTATATAAGGTAAGAGAATTGAGTATGCAGGGGAAAGGAGGAAAAGGAAAGAAGAGAAGAGGGAAAAGGGAGCGCAGGTCCTCTGGAAATCCAAAGGACCTGGCGATCAATCGCCAAGCAGGGGCGATTGATCGCCCCTCCCTCTGTCGCGCGATCGCCAAGAGTGGCAATCGCTGGGCAGGCAAGCGATCGCCGAAGGGCGATCGTTCGCTGGACACGATCGCCGAAAGGCGATCGTTCGCCATGCAAAGATCGCCCATGGGCGATCGATCACCTGTTTTGGGCGATCGATCGCCCCTGCAAAAAGGGACGCCTGTTCCCTTTTTGCCCCTTATTTCGCTGGCCGATTGTGTTTTAATAAGTTTTATAATTATTTTAAGTTTTGTTTTAAATAGTTATAAACATAGACTCCGTCGATTTTGATTCCGACATTAAAAATTTTGGTTTCCTCTCTAAATTCCGCTTAAATGCAATTAAAGTTATTAGGATAGAATAAAAAAAAAATAGAGAAAATTGGGTACAGTGTTAGGGTCGTCACAATGTCGTGTCATCCTTGCAACTGGACTCGGATGGAAACGCATCCTTAGAGCTTGACTCGGATGCACATCGTTGGAGCTAGACTCAAGTGTGTGTCTGGGGATCCTGTACGGCTATCCTGGGATTTGGACTCAGATGTGTCCCTCCGATTTTGCACTGTTGGGTCAAAGTGGGGTCGTCCTAGATGATATAGGATGTGTGCCTACTTGATCCACTCCGTTAGATGATAGATTAACATAAATGGGAACGAAGCAAGAACAATAGAGCGAGTAGAAACTACATATGTTAGGAGTTGAGCATGCACTGTTTTGAATTGCATTATTCCCTACTTGCTAAGAATTAGGCTTACATTCTGTGTTCTATGGTGTAGGTGACAACGAGATAGCAGGTAAACTAGTCGAGAGAGACCAGAGCTAGGACGCAGTCGGCGACACACGGAGCATGTCGGTGCGGGTAGTTGTCGGGGCGTCGTCACTATGAGTTGCTGGGAGGTGTGGGATTTGGTAGTTTTGTTTGGATTTTTGTTTGTGTAAACGATGGCGATTTTATAACTCTTTTGGAATAATGTTTTGGATTGTAAATTTTGATTGTAGATAAGTTATGAAATTTTAAGTCTTTTGGTGTACTTTGAATATGTTTATAAAACATTTGGTTTACAAGATTTCAGTTTTAGAAAAGTTTAGCTGTTATGATACTCGGTTTTTCGTATAGTAAACGACGTTAGTTTTCACCTGTTTTCACATTTTTGCTGACATTTTAGAGTCGGGTTTCTGAGATTTTCACGGGTCGAGAAGTGGAAAATGTCGGGAAAAGTTTTGGTAATCTTTAGGTGTTTTGGTAGGATGAAAATGTGAAGGAAATTGAAGAAGTGGAGAAAATGATGTAGAGGGCGCGCTGGTGGCCGGAGGTGGCACGCAGAGGGTGCACTGGCGCCAGGCTGGCCGTACAGCAAGCACGCAGTGCGCGCTGCTGGGGAGCGCTCGACGCCCAGCGTTGATCGATCGGCCAGGTTACTATTCTGCGATTGGGCAACCCGAGAGGGTACCGATCGATCGGCATCTGGGTGCGTGGTTGCGCGCGCTCGCTGTGCTGCTGCGTGCGCGATGCACGCAGTGGCAATGCATCTAAGGTGCACTGCTTGGGCGGCGCATGCACCCAATGTGCGCACGCGGCACCTCTTGTGACCCTTTTTGAAAATTTTTCAAATTTTACCCCTTTCAATTATGTTTTAACACGAACTTTTCTGACACGTTTTGTACATATTTTACGCACATTTTCCAACCAATTTTGAGGGATTGAAAAACCCAAAAAATCAAGTCAAAAAAAATTCTATCGAAAATTAATTTAAATTTCATTTTAAAAGTGGTAAGGGTGAGCAAAGTAGCTCCCCGAGCTAGGGTGGATTCGGGAGCGTTACAATTAGGAGAAAACCTTACCTCGCAGAACCGCCACACCAAACATTCGGCCACTGAAGTTTGCTCCGTCCACCGTAAGATCCACCAAGAAAAACTTCGTCTGACCCTTAGCAACTCCGTCGACGAAAGTCTCTCCCTTGGCCAAACCCTAATCGCCTAGACAAATTTCTCTCAGCCTCCGTCGACAAACACCAACAGCGTAAGCGTCTCTCTCTCGCTCTCCATCTCTCTCTCGCTCTGTCACTCTCTCTTACACACTCTCTCACTCTGTCTCCCTCTCCCTCTTACGCACTCTCTCTCTCTTGTAGACGCTTGCACGAAGGAGAAGAAAGAAAGACGTATGGTTCAGAAAGTTTATTCTAAACCGAACCGGACCACAAACCAAAACTGGACCCACTTGTTGACCCAAATCTGCCCAAACCCAAAATTGTTCAACCGAATATTTTTGGATCATTAAGGACATTCAAATTGATTCAAAAATCCAACGTTAGGATTTTATTGGTAAGGAATATTTACCTTGATTATTTTTAAAAGGATTATTTTGGAATAAAATTTAAATGTCCCTAATTTTTAGGCAAAGAAGATCTATCAAACGCTCGAAAAAAATACCTAAAACCCTATTCCCTATCTCTCTCTAAATCCAAGTAAGTAAAACACTAGGTTTTAAATGTTTGGGTCATAGGCCCTACATCACGAAACATATATTAAATTATTTTCTTTAAAGTATTTTATTATTCAATTATGTTATTATTTGGACACGCATGTATAGGCATTGACATAGAAATGTAGAAAAATAAATATGATAAGACATAATGTATGCGAATATGAAATGCATGAAAACGAATGTAATTCACGGAACGCATGAGATGGCTAATGATACCCTGAACGCATGAGATGGCTAATGAAAGCCTGAACGCATGGTTATTAAGATGACTGATGAAACTTTATGAGGGTAAGAAACCATTAGTTATCTAAAAGCCTGAACGCATGGTAAGGATCAGGAAATGAGTCTCATCTTGTATGTAACTTTTAAAGTATGGAATTGGGTAATGTATGAAATTAAAGTCACATGCACGTATTTTTACTTACTGAATTTATCTCACGGATTAGTTTTGTGATGTAGGAGAATATTTATCTGATGAAGAAATGGCGCTGATCGAGAATTTGCCAGAGGCGGGCGAGCATACAGAGGAGGATGTTGTTATCGGTTTTCAATAAAAGTTTAAAGTTATGATTTTATATCGTTTTAAAAGGATATTTTATATTTAGTTGCATTTAATTTTAGTTTTCAGTTTGAATAATGTATTTCATCAACTATTAGATTTTTGTTAAGTACGTTATTGTTTTAAAATTTATGAATGAGATTTTATTTAATGTTTGTTTAGTATTTAATTTTCTAAACATTTATTGATAGTAATTTTAAAGCTTCCGCTTAATAAATTATTTCTGCTATTATTAAGAATTTTGAATTAAGAAAATTAGGGTTTTATAACGATTTGATTTAACCTAATTTGTAAATCAATTTGGAGAAAATTTTAAGATTTCAAATTGGGAAAAAATGAAAATAAAAATAAATTTGGGGTCGTTGCAAGTTGATTGGATCATTCATTCAAATTGTACTTACATTCATAGTACATCAACAAATTCAAGACACATCATATCAGATATTTTATCTTTAGTGATGTTATACATGTATAGTTTTGACAACTCTTGAAAAAAAGTTATTAAATTGGTATATTGTTTTATAATATTGTTCAAAAATTGATGATTGAACGAATTAAGAATTATGTTTTGTCAAAGAATGCTTCAACATCACACTATCCAGATTGTGTATAAAAATTCATCTTTTATTCCTTTTCAAGGAAAATGTAACGCATAATTTTTATTTTGTCCAACATCATGTTGAGAAGCTGCATAGATGCTAGATATTGTTAAAAGAATAAAAGAAGGGCTACAAGTAATTTGAAGGAAAATTTCAAAGAGAGAGAAAATAGTTTGTTGAAGATATTTGAGAAAAAAGAGGATCAGCTGATTTGATTTTCAAAACGTAGTTGAGGAGAGAGAAAAGCAAGTAGAATTGAGACAATTGAATTGAAAAAGACAATGGTTATTCTAGAGGAAGAGAGCGTACCAAAGAGGCCTAAAGGCCAAAACAAAACAGAACCATTTTGGGAGAACCATTGAGGGAGACAACACCAGAGAGAACTAGATAGCAAAACAAGTGAAGAAAGAAGAGAAAAATGGAAACTCGTCGACAGTGGGTTCATCTTGCTGTAGCCAGCTGAGGAAGATCACATCAAACCTATTCATTCCTCACTCTCATAATGTCATTCCACACTTTGCACGACAACTATTCTAGTGGCAGACACTATTGCAGCATCGCACAACATCGCTTAAAAGAGAATATTTTTCATAGTTTTCTTGTTTTCAATACGATGTTTATGATTGTAACTACCAGAATTAAAGAACCGAAAATTTAGATGAGAAGCATTGAAGCACCGAAAAAAGGGTTGGGAAAATTAGGTGGGAAACCAACAAAAATTTGTGGATGAAAATTTAGGGAACTTCCCTATAAATTCAGAAGCTCGATGGTGAAGAAAAACATCAAAAGTCGTTCTCGTTCTGAAAACCAAAGAGAGTTTGAGAGGAAATACTTAGCTCGTCGGAAAACACCACCTCCGACCACCGAAATTTTTGGTGAAAAACCCTTGGCCGAGCATCCCTCTAGCGAACTCATCTCTGGCGAAACCCTCCTCGGCCGAACCTTTTCTCCGGCCACGCTCGGCGTTCGGAGCTCCCTCGGCCATGCCCTCTCCCTCTCGATCTCCCTCTCCCTTCTCTCTCTGTTCTTTGGTGCGCGAAGAAGAAGAAGAACAGGTTCAATTTTGTTAAAAAAATTGAATCGGTTCATTAAACCTAAGCCCAAATCGAACCGGTTCTTTGTAGCCCAAACCGAACTGAACCGGTATTGTTCACCCCCGACCTGGTACTATTCATCCGACCTGAACCAAACCGGTACTGTTCACTGACCCGACCCGAACTGGACCCGAACCAAATTTTCACTCGAATCAAATCGGACCGATCGAAGATTTAACTAGCAAGAAATTTCTACCTAAATTGTTGTGAAATTTATGTATTAAAGTGGGAAAATAATATTAAAAATTTTATTTAGGTAGAAAAAAATTCCTGGAGGTTGTCAAAAATCGACCAGATTCGACCCACGATCACACGTAAGAAAATTCTGCCCAAACTCTTTCAAATTAGATTTATTTAAATAGGAATTTAATACTAAGATTTTAATTAAACAAGATATTATTGAAATATTGGATATTGGAAAAATCTCTATAAATCCTAACTGCTCAGAATTCAGGTAAGTGTAAATACAATGTTTTACAAAATTTTGGCTACGGCCCTACATCACAAGATAGATATTATTATTTTTATTACTGTTTTATTTTATTACACGTTTTCGATGGTTGAGCACACATGTTAGAATATTGACATAGAATTATTTAAAAGATAAAATGGGTATGACATTTACATGTGTATGAAAATGATGAAATTGACGGCAAATACATGATAATAAGAGCTTGATCATTAAAAGTAAAAGTTGACGAAGCCAGAAATGGCTAAGTTTTAAAAGTAAAAGTAAAAGAGGTATGTAACTGTTAACAGGATTCGGTAAAAGTAAAAGTTTCGCAACTTGCACGTATTTCCACTTACTGAGATTTCTCATAGTTTTTAACTTGTGATGTAGGTGAGCATACAGATGAAGAAAATATTGTTGAATTCGAAAAAAAGGATCTAAATTAGTATGCTTAAATTTTTAAACGATATTAATATTTTATTTCAATTTAATACTTGAATTATTATGTTGAACTTTATTATTAATTAAAGTTTCATAAATTGTGTTAATTATTCAATAGTTTCAAGATTTTGACAAAATTTATTACAAAGCTTCCGCGCAATTAAAGTTTTCAATTAATATTTAAAATTTGAAATTATGATTTGGCGCTCAATTTCAAATCAATTTGGGGAAAATTTTAGGGTTTCTAAAATTAGGGTTTCAAATTGGAGATTTTTAAATTGGGGCGTTACAACATGGTATCAGAGCGCCCAATGTTTGTAAAACGATTCTGTAGACTACCCTGTATGCTCACGTGTACCTGGAAGATTGTCAATCAGCAAGTAAATCCATATTAAAAATTTACATTTCTATAAAAGTATGTTAGAAATATTATAGTACATTTTAAAAATAAGTGTATAATATAGATTTTCTTAAAATGAAATCATTGTGATGTAGAGTATGGCCAATCATAGAGGAAATAGAAATGATCGGGATGTTATACTCAATCGGATGATTGACATGATCGAGATGGAGGCTAGACAAAATGAACAATTGTCGCAAGCAGCTAATGCGGCAGCTCAAGCAGTGAATATGCAGGCCCAAGTTCCAGATAGGCCTCGACATGCGGATATGGATTCCGATCGATTTCAACGTCTGAACCCTCCAAATTTTTATGGCAATTTGGCAGATATGGCAGCAGCGGATGATTGGATCAGGACCATTGATGAAATATTTGAGCTTTCCAAAATTTCTGAGGAAGAGAAAGTTCTTTGTTCATCTTCTATGTTTCGAATGGAGGCACGTTATTGGTGGGATTCCGTAAAGGCGATGCATTCAGTCACTACCATGACATGGGGGAAATTTCAGGAGTTATTCAACGAGAAATACTTTACGGATTCAATGATGGATGCAAAGGCTGAAGAATTTATGGCTCTCAAGCAGACCGGAAGCGTGATGGATTATCTGCACAGATTTGAACAGTTATCTCGCTATGTTCCTCATATTGCTGGTAACGAGGCTATGAAGGTAAAAAGGTTCATTCAAGGACTAAGGGCGGAGATACTCAAGGACATCCGTCTTATTACCTCCAAGAACTTTTCATTCGCTTTTGTGGTGGAGAAAGCACTGTCTGCTGAGCAAGGAGAGAAAGATGTCATCAAGGCCCAAGAATTACGAAAGAGATATAGCCACGCAACTTAAGCTGTACGAAGTAAAGCTCCGCCATCTCAATTGACTGGATTTAAGCAACCTATGAACAGTGGACCTGCTGGAGGACCTTCTAAGTTTGTTGGTGGACCTTCTAAATTTGTTAAGAGGGAACCGACGACGACAAATGCACCTTTATGTCCCTCATGCAAGAAGCTGCATTATGGAGAGTATCATATATAGGCCAACACGTGTTTTAAATACGGTCAACTTGGACATTATATTAATAATTTCCCAAAGAATGCCCGGGAGCAACACAAGACAACTGCTCGAGTATTCGCCATGACTAAAGCTGAAGCTGAAGGAAATGCATCTGTGGTGACAGTTTCGATATTTATTCTGGCATATCTTCTAGCATATTAATTGATTCTGGAGCTACACACTCCTTTATATCCCTTGAGCATGCTAAGAAGTTTGATATTAAAATAGAAACTCTAGAACATAATATGGGAGTAGCTACACCTTCGGGCAAAGTGATGTTTGCCGATTCTATTATTAGAAGGTGCAATGTATGTATTGGAGAGAATCAATTGGAGGCGGATTTAATTATTCTGGCGACGCATGATTACGACGTAATTCTAGGAATGGATTGGCTTACTAAACACTATGTAACTATTGATTGTCGCAAGAAAATGGTAAATTTTCAATTGCCTGGAAAAGAGTCATTTTCCTTCTATGGAGATTCTAAAGGTTCAAGAGTTCCAGTCATATCAGCTATGCGAGCTCGGAGCTTATTAAATTCTGGATGCATTGGAATTCTAGCCAGTGTTATATGTACTGAACTTGACAGAGCAACGACATTGGATATGGTGCCGATACTTAATGAATTTTCTGATGTTTTTCCCGATGACCTGAGAATGTTACCACCTGCGAGAGATGTGGAATTTAGCATTGAACTTCTACCTGGAACGTCGCCGATCTCTAAAGCTCCTTATAGAATGGCGCCAAGTGAATTAAAGGAGTTAAAGATTCAACTTGACGATTTGCTGGAGAAAGAATTTATCCAACCGAGTTTCTCACCATGGGGAGCTCCGGTTTTAATTGTGAAGAAAAAGGATGGATCGATGAGAATGTGCATTGACTATAGAGAGCTCAACAAAGTTACTATCAAGAATAAGTATCCTCTACCGAGAATCTATGACTTATTTGATCAGTTGAAGGGAGCAGCAGTTTTCTCAAAAGTTGATCTAAGGTCTGGATATCATCAGCTGAGAATCAAGGAGGACGACGTGTTCAAGACGGCGTTTCGTACCAGATATGGCCACTTTGAATTCCGAGTCATGCCGTTTGGATGAAGTAATGCACTAGCCGCATTTATTGATCTGATGAATCAGACTTTCAAGAGCTTTTTGGATGATTTTGTGATAGTTTTATTGACGACATCCTTATCTACTCAAAGAGCAGAGAGGAGCCTGAAGAACATTTAAGGATTATCTTATCTACTTTGAGACGTGAAAAATTATATGCAAAATTCTACAAGTGTGAATTTTGGATGGAGAAGGTGAATTTCCTTGGCCACATTATTTCAAAGGATGGTGTAGCAATGGACCCAGTGAAGATTGAAGCTATTAGTAAATGGCCTCAACCAAAGAACGCAGCTGAGATAAGAAGTTTTCTTGGTCTTGCGGGATATTATCGAAGATTTGTAGAAGATTTTTAAACGTTAGCTAACCCGGTCACCAAGCTAACCAAGAAAGGTGCCAAGTATTTATAGACTGAAGAGTGCGAACAAAGTTTCAAGGAACTAAAGAAAAGATTGAACTCTGCACCCATACTTACTATACCATCTGGATCAGGAAAATTTGTTGTATATAGTGACGCTTCGAAGTATGGATTGGGATGTGTCCTCATGCAAGAAGGAAAAGTGGTAGTCTATGCCTCGAGACAGTTGAAGAACACGAAAAGAACTACCCAACTCATGATTTGGAGCTGGCAGCGGTAGTTCACGCTTTAAAAATATGGAGACATTATCTTTATGGGGAAAGGTGTGAAATCTATACTGATCACAAAAGCCTGAAATACTTTCTAACCTAGAAGAATCTGAATATGAGGCAGCGCAGATGGTTAGAATTGGTAAAGGACTACAACTCCAAAATTATTTATCATCCTGGCAAAACTAATGTCGTAGCTGATGCATTGAGTAGAAGAGCATCGTCTCAAATTTCTTCATTACGACTAATTCCAGAACAGTTAACCGAGGAGATGTAGAAATCCAACATCGAAGTTGTACCATTTGGGCTACTAGAGAGATTGTCTGCTATGACGCTTCAGCCAAGTTTACTTGATCAAATTAAGGATAAACAACGTGGAGACGCTTATATTTGCAAAGTAAAGAGTGATTTGGAATAGGGAAAAGTTTCTAAATTTTCCATATCGGATAGTGGGATTATTCAGTTCAAAAATAGATGGTGTATATCAGATGATGTTGAATTAAAGAGGGCTATATTGGAGGAAGCACATTCAACCCTTACTCGGTACACCCTGGTTCAACAAAAATGTATCGCAATTTGAAGCAGCACTATTGGTGGCGTGGGTTGAAAGTGGATATAGCCAAATTTGTGGAGAAGTGTCTCACTTGTCAGCAAGTCAAAGCGGAACATCAACGACCTGCTGGTACATTGCAACCACTTATGGTGCCTCAGTGGAAGCGGGAGCATATAACTATGGATTTTGTAGTGGGACTTCCTAAGATAGTTAAAGGTCACGAACTCTATTTGGGTTATAGTTGATCGATTGACCAAGTCGGCTCATTTTCTTCCAGTAAGGACCATATACACTATGGATCAGTATGCTCGGCTTTATATTCAAGAGATTATAAGATTACATGGTACGCCTGTCTCTATCGTGTCTGATCGAGATACGCGTTTTACCTCTAAATTCTGGAAGAGTATACAGAAAGCTATGGGTACTCAGTTGAACTTCAGTACAGCTTTTCACCCTCAGACAAATGGACAATCACAAAGAACGATTCAGACCCTTGAGAATATGTTAAGAGCATGTGCTATTGACTTCCAATGAAATTGGAGTAAAAAACTACCGTTGGTAGAGTTCACCTAGAACAACAGTTATCAAGCTTCGATCGGAATGGCGCCTTATGAAGCTTTATATGGTAGAAAATGCAGATCTTCAGTGTATTGGGATGAAGTGGCCGAAGGAGTACTTGTTGGGCTAGATATTTTGAGGCACCGCTGAAATCGTTGCACTAATCAGAAAAAGAATTCTTACGGCTCAGAGTAGACATAAAAGTTATGCCGATAGGAAAAGAAGAAAGTTGGAGTTTCCTGTGGGAGATCATGTTTTCCTGAAAATCTCGCCAATGAGAGGTGTGATGGTCTTTGGAAAGAAAGGAAAATTAAACCCAAGATTTATAGGCCCATTTAAAATCTCCAGAAGAGTAGGAGAAGTTGTCTATCAGTTGATATTGCCAGATTCATTCAAACATGTGCACAACGTATATCATGTATCATTGTTGAAGAAGTATGTCCCTGATTCCTCACATATCTTACCTATCAGATCTCTTGACTTCTCCATAAATCCCGACTTATCTTATGAAGAGAGACCAATTCAGATTCTGAAATCAGAAGAAAGGAAACTACGAAATAAGAAGATTTCACTTGTAAGAGTTCTATAGAAGAATCAAAATATTGAGGAGGCAACCTGGGAAAAAGAAGAAGAAATGAGAAGAATCTATCTCGAACTTTTCAGGTAAGTATTTTAATTTCGAGGATGAAATTTCTTTTAAGGAGGGTAGTTTGTAACTACCAGAATTAGAGAACCGAAAATTTAGATGAGAAGCATTGAAGCACCGAAAAAAGGGAAAATTAGGTGGGAAACCAACCAAAATTTGTGGATGAAAATTTAGGGAACTTCCCTATAAATTCAGAAGCTCGATGGTGAAGAAAAACATCAAAAGTCGTTCTCGTTCTGAAAACCAAAGAGAGTTTGAGAGGAAATACTTAGCTCGTCGGAAAACACCACCTCCGACCACCAAATTTTTCGGTAAAAAACCCTCGGCCGAGCATCCCTCCAGCGAACTCATCTCCGGCGAAACCCTCCTCGGCCGAACCTTTTCTCTGGCCACGCTCGGCGTTCAGCACTCCCTCGGCCACGCCCTCTCCCTCCTCTCTCTGTTCTTTGGTGCGCGAAGAAGAAGAAGAATAGGTTCAATTTTGTTTAAAAATTGAACCGGTTCATTAAACTTAAGCCCAAACCAAACCGGTTCTTTGCAGCCCAAACCAAATTCTGTCAAACTCCAAATTAGTTATTTAATAGGAATTTAATACTAAGATTTTAATTAAACAAGATTTATTGAATATTGGATATTGAAAAAAATCCTATAAACCCTAACCGCTCGGAATCCAGGTAAGTGTAAATACAACGTTTTACAACATTTTGGCTACGGCCCTACATCACAAGATAGATATTATTTTCTTTATTACTGTTTTATTTTATTACACGTTTTCGATGGTTGAGCACACATGTTAGAATATTGACATAGAATTGTTTAAAAGATAAAATGCGTAGGACATTTGCATGTGTATGAAAATGATGGAATTGACGGCAAATACGTGATAGCAAGAGCTTGATCGTTAAAAGTAAAAGCTGACGAAGCCAAAAATGGCTAAGTTTTAAAAGTAAAAGTAAAAAAGGACAAAGCTAGAGATGGCTAAGTCTTAAAAGAATGTCGACTTTCAACCATATATAACTGTTAACAGGATTCGGTAAAAGTAAAATTTTTCAACTTGCACGTATTTCCACTTACTGAGATTCTCATAGTTTTAACTTGTGATGTAGGTGAATTTTTGTCTGAGGAAGAAATAGCTGCTATTGAGAACCCTCTAGTGGCAAGCGAGCATACAGACCGGTTCTTTGCAGCCCAAACCAAACCGGTTCTTTGCAGCCCAAACCAAACCGGTTCTTTGCAGCCCAAACCAAACCGGTTCTTTGCAGCCCAAACCAAACCGGTTCTTTGCAGCCCAAACCAAACCGGTTCTTTGCAGCCCAAACCAAACCGGTTCTTTGCAGCCCAAACCAAACCGGTTCTTTGCAGCCCAAACCAAACCGGTTCTTTGCAGCCCAAACCAAACCGGTTCTTTGCAGCCCAAACCAAACCGGTTCTTTGCAGCCCAAACCAAACCGGTTCTTTGCAGCCCAAACCAAACCGGTTCTTTGCAGCCCAAACCAAACCGGTTCTTTGCAGCCCAAACCAAACCGGTTCTTTGCAGCCCAAACCAAACCGGTTCTTTGCAGCCCAAACCAAACCGGTTCTTTGCAGCCCAAACCAAACCGGTTCTTTGCAGCCCAAACCAAACCGGTTCTTTGCAGCCCAAACCAAACCGGTTCTTTGCAGCCCAAACCAAAGACCAGAACAGTCCAAACAGAACCGACCCGGTACTGTTCAACCACGACCCGGTACTATTCATCCGACCCGGTACTATTCATCCGACCCGAACCAAACCAGTACTGTTCACTGACCCGACCCGAATCGGACCCGAACCAAATTTCCACTCGAATCAAACCGGACCGATCGAAGACTTAACCGGTAAGGAATTTCTATCTAAATTATTGTGAAATTTATGTATTAAAGTGGGAAAATAATATTAAAAATTTTATTTAGGTAGAAAAACGATTCGACCCACGATCACACGTAAGAAAATTCTGTCCAAACTCTGTCAAATTAGATTTATTTAAATAGGAATTTAATACTAAGATTTTAATTAAACAAGATATTATTGAAATATTGGATATTGAAAAAATCCCTATAAACCCTAACCGCTCGGAATCCAGGTAAGTGTAAATACAACGTTTTACAACATTTTGGCTACGGCCCTACATCACAAGATAGATATTATTTTCTTTATTACTGTTTTATTTTATTACACGTTTTCGATGGTTGAGCACACATGTTAGAATATTGACATAGAATTGTTTAAAAGATAAAATGCGTAGGACATTTGCATGTGTATGAAATGATGGAATTGACGGCAATACGTGATAGCAAGTCGTTTTAAAAGTAAAGCTGACGAAGCCAAAAATGGCTAAGTTTTAAAAGTAAAAGTAAAAAAGGACAAAGCTAGAGATGGCTAAGTCTTAAAAGAATGTCGACTTTCAACCAGTATATAACTGTTAACAGGATTCGGTAAAAGTAAAAATTTTTCAACTTGCACGTATTTCCACTTACTGAGATTTCTCATAGTTTTTAACTTGTGATGTAGGTGAATTTTTGTCTGAGGAAGAAATAGCTTGCTATTGAGAACCCTCTAGTGGCAAGCGAGCATACAGATGAAGAAAATATTATTGAATTCGAAAAAAAATATCTAAATTAGTATGCTTAAATTTTTAAATGATATTAATATTTTATTTCAGTTTAAGACTTGAATTATTATGTTTAACTTTGTTATTATTTAAAGTTTCATATATTGTGTTAATTATGCAATGGTTTCAAGATTTTGAAAAAATTTATTATAAAGTTTCCGTGCAATAATAGTTTTCAATTAATATTTAAATTTTCAAATTATGATTTGACGCTCAATTTCAAATCAATTTGGGAAAAATTCTAGGGTTTCTAAAATTAGGGTTTCAAATTGGAGATTTTTAAATTGAGGCGTTACAATGATTAATATGATGACATTTTTTTTCTTTCATTGGCGAAATATTTAGTGACTAAGAGTACATAGGATCCAACTATGTGTACTTAAATACTTTTGCTTTTATATATTGCATGAATATGTGTAGATAATTCAATATGATTATATGATTAATTTATTCACCGTTCGAAAAGAATGAATAATCATTTGAATTATTATTATACTTAACTGTAAATAAGAATTAAGAGTCATATAGAATTGTGTGCAATTATTAACTTCACATATGTCATGTTATTAGTTTTTCAAATATATACATATAGTTTTATTTGAACCACGTGACAATTTATAATAGTATTTTAATAAATTATCTATGATATTTCTTTATTATAACTATGACGAAAATATTGTATAAATTAATCAAACAACTCTAGCAAGCCTTGTATCACAAACAAATATTATAGGTCATCTAAACAGTTTTGCTACAACATTTCTGTAGCATCTGTAATAAACTTCATATTGTGTAACACCCAGCATTTTTCCATGTAATTATTTTCCCCAAATACTTAAGCGGGATTACTCTGATATTAATGTAATGACTATTTTTAATGAAATTGTCGGAGTGTTCAATTGAATGAGAGTGATTGTAAAACCAATTCGACGAACTAGATAGAAGTTTAGTCAAAAATCAATGGAAGGGCAAATTAGGAAGAAATTAAGGTTGGTGGGAGAAATCAAATGGATGATTGACACTTGGCAAACTTGTGGAAGAAGAAAAGCCATGTATTCCATTTTCTTCTCTTCCTCCTACGTGAGACTTTTCCCTCTCTGCTTTCTCTCATTTCCATCTCTGCTTCTCTCTTTTGGTTGAAGAAAACCAACGCAAGGAGTTTCTTCCTTCTCTGATTTTCCTCCTGCTTTTCGGTCTAAGGTAATCATCTTAGATAGAAAACGATTTTTTAGATTATTTGTTTGCTAGTTTCGTGATGTTTAGGGTTAATTTTCGTTTATGCATGCTATAGGTTCGTGAACCACAGTGCTCGTGCGTTCAAGCTTGTTGCATTTCGGACCACAGGTAAGTTCATATCCGTAGGTTGGCCCTTAAGGCCCTACATCACGGAGACTCTAGGTTATTCTTCTGTCGGGAGGTTTCGGGTAGAGAAAGTTAGAGTTAAGTTCTGAGTTATCTGTTTTCTCTCTAGATTCTGTTGTATTATTCTGTTAACTGCTGTTTTAAGTTAAGCACTGTGAAAGTTCATGCATACACGTTTTCCTGAAAATTCATGCAAAACAATGTTTTCTGTACAGGGTTTTGAAGTTAAGAAAGATAAAACAGAATCTGAATGTAATGTATTGGTTAAGTGTGGGACGGGGACTGGCCCTCTGGTTTTATCCCTCCCTGGGATTCTGAAAAATTGTCCTTGCCAAGGACCCTCTGGTTTTATCCCTCACTGGGAATCTGAAAACTACTGAATGTGCCTGATAGTGCACCTACTGTTTGTCAGTTCCCCTATAAGCTCCACTTATACCCACCTGCCACTGAAACATAATGTTCTGTACTGTCACTAGTATTTCTGAAAGTTCATGCATAGCATTTTGCATCACTGCATATTTATTATGTTCTTACTGAGTTTTAGACTCATAGGTGAACTCCCTGATGTAGGTACTGAACCTGAAAATGAGGACTTTGTGCCTCAGTCTGATGACTAGGTGGCTGGTGGCTCTAGCTCTCGGGGGTGGTTGCTGCAGCCAGAAAAATTCTGTCCCGAGGTTTAAATTTTTAAAGTATAGTCTATATCTGTAAAGCCTTCTGGAATTCTGGTTTTGTGTTAAAAACTCTGTAGAAAACTTATGTTTTGGGAAAATCTGCAATTTTATGCTAAGTTCTGTACTGCCTCTGAGATTTTGAAATAATGTATAGATTCTGTGTCAATGTTTAAAACCGCTGTATTTGACAGTTACGTTTATATTCTAAAGTATTCTGAAATTGTTTGAGATATTTTCTGTTAATCTGTGCATTGATAATTTCTGGTTTTAAAGTTATCCATGTAGTTTGTCTTCTAGAAATTCGTCAATTGTAAAGCATATTTTTACAACTTTGTTTTGAATCGGGTTTTGAAGGTTTGAAACTTTACGCCTTCTGTCGTGAGGTTTTCTGTTTGTATGTCTTCCTGTCAAAAGTTGCCAAATTCTGCCCCTTTTAAACTACATCTTCTGATCACGTTCACTGCTGTTTTAAGTGTGCATCCATCGATAGTCACTGTTCACATTTTGTCTTATTCGCATCCGCTGCCAAACAGTGATTTTGCCATAGCTTTTTCTTCTACCGATTACGTTTACTGCCTATATCTGTCGATGACGTCATCAAATCTTCTGATGACGTCATCTATTTTGTCTTATTCAATCCACCAGTGAGTAGTGCAATTCCGCTTGTTTTAAGACACATCTTCCGGCTGACGTCACCACCTTCTGCCGATTCTGTTTTTACCTGTATCTTCCGGCTGACGTCATCCATCTTTCGGCTGACGTCAACACCTTCTGCCGATTCCGTTATTGCCTGTATCTTTCGGCTAACGTCACCCATCTTCCGGCTGACGTCATCACCTCATCCGATCTCATCTGTTGTCTGTATCTTCCGGTTGACGTCATCCATCTTCCGGCTGACGTCATCACATCATCTGAATTCCGTCTGCTGTCTGTATCCTCCGCCTGCTTCTTCCGGCTGACGTCACCCATCTTCCGGCTGACGTCACCCATCTTCCGGCTGACGTCACCACCTCTTCCGCCCAGTTTTACTCAGCCTCTTCCGCTGAATACTTTCCATCTTTTGTCGTATCTGAATCCACTGATAGCTTTAGTCTTCCGCCTGACGTCACCCATCTTCCGGCTGACGTCACCCATCTTCCGGCTGACGTCACCCATCTTCCGGCTGACGTCACCCATCTTCCGGCTGACGTCACCCATCTTCCGGCTGACGTCACCCATCTTCCGGCTGACGTCACCCATCTTCCGGCTGACGTCACCCATCTTCCGGCTGACGTCACCCATCTTCCGGCTGACGTCACCCATCTTCCGGCTGACGTCACCCATCTTCCGGCTGACGTCACCACCTCTTCCGCCCAGTTTTACTCAGCCTCTTCCGCTGAATACTTTCCATCTTTTGTCGTATCTGAATCCACTGATAGCTTTAGTCTTCCGCCTGACGTCACCCATCTTCCGGCTGACGTCATCCATCTTCCGGCTGACGTCACCCATCTTCCGGCTGACGTCACCCATCTTCCGGCTGACGTCACCCATCTTCCGGCTGACGTCATCACCTCATCTGAATTCCGTCTGCTGTCTGTATCCTCCGCCTGACGTCACCCATCTTCCGGCTGACGTCACCCATCTTCCGGCTGACGTCACCCATCTTCCGGCTGACGTCACCCATCTTCCGGCTGACGTCACCCATCTTCCGGCTGACGTCACCCATCTTCCGGCTGACGTCACCCATCTTCCGGCTGACGTCACCCATCTTCCGGCTGACGTCACCCATCTTCCGGCTGACGTCACCCATCTTCCGGCTGACGTCACCCATCTTCCGGCTGACGTCATCCATCTTCCGGCTGACGTCACCCATCTTCCGGCTGACGTCACCCATCTTCCGGCTGACGTCATCACCTCATCCGATCTCATCTGTTGTCTGTATCCTCCGCCTGACGTCACCCATCTTCCGGCTGACGTCACCCATCTTCCGGCTGACGTCACCCATCTTCCGGCTGACGTCACCCATCTTCCGGCTGACGTCACCCATCTTCCGGCTGACGTCACCCATCTTCCGGCTGACGTCACCCATCTTCCGGCTGACGTCACCCATCTTCCGGCTGACGTCACCCATCTTCCGGCTGACGTCACCCATCTTCCGGCTGACGTCACCCATCTTCCGGCTGACGTCACCCATCTTCCGGCTGACGTCACCCATCTTCCGGCTGACGTCACCCATCTTCCGGCTGACGTCACCCATCTTCCGGCTGACGTCACCCATCTTCCGGCTGACGTCATCCATCTTCCGGCTGACGTCACCCATCTTCCGGCTGACGTCACCCATCTTCCGGCTGACGTCACCCATCTTCCGGCTGACGTCACCCATCTTCCGGCTGACGTCACCCATCTTCCGGCTGACGTCACCCATCTTCCGGCTGACGTCACCCATCTTCCGGCTGACGTCACCCATCTTCCGGCTGACGTCACCCATCTTCCGGCTGACGTCACCCATCTTCCGGCTGACGTCACCCATCTTCCGGCTGACGTCACCCATCTTCCGGCTGACGTCACCCATCTTCCGGCTGACGTCACCCATCTTCCGGCTGACGTCACCCATCTTCCGGCTGACGTCACCCATCTTCCGGCTGACGTCACCCATCTTCCGGCTGACGTCACCCATCTTCCGGCTGACGTCACCCATCTTCCGGCTGACGTCATCCATCTTCCGGCTGACGTCACCCATCTTCCGGCTGACGTCACCCATCTTCCGGCTGACGTCACCCATCTTCCGGCTGACGTCACCCATCTTCCGGCTGACGTCACCCATCTTCCGGCTGACGTCACCCATCTTCCGGCTGACGTCACCCATCTTCCGGCTGACGTCACCCATCTTCCGGCTGACGTCACCCATCTTCCGGCTGACGTCACCCATCTTCCGGCTGACGTCACCCATCTTCCGGCTGACGTCAAAAGGACAGAAAAGAAAATGAGAGAAAAACAAATTGAAAGGAAGATTTGGAAGGATGGAAATACGTGGAAGAACAAAAGCCAAGGAGAGAGAAATCCATTCTAGAAAACAAATTGGAGAGAGAATAAAGCAATCTGGAAGGAAGCTAAAAAAGGGGAAAAATTAAATGAAATTGAGATTGGAGAGAGAAGAAGGAGGGCATGCAAAATTAAAAAGGATATATTTTTTTTTTGGAAGATATTCTAGAAAACCCCTTACGCGGCTGGTGAGAGAGGCGCTGCATCTGGATCTGGAGACCACCGACGCCAAGCTTTGAGAATTCTCCTTCTTCTATTATTTTTATTGCATTATTTTCTATGAACAAAATTGTTGTTAGTTTGATTGTAATTATGTTTAGTAGCTAATTTCTTTAATCTTGGTTAGGACGATAGTATTTGTTGCGATATTTTGCTACGATCTTGGTTTTGTTTCTGGAATTATCTATTGAACAATTATTTGTGAAATTTTCTTGCTAAGTCAGATCGTATCGATAGATAGGTTGACGATTCATGTTTATATTGTATCGATAGGTAGATATAAATTTTAGATGCACGAATAATTAATCAAATTAAATTGTTACAACGTAGTTAACATTAATTTGATTGGCAATAAGAATAGCACATATCGAAAATTCAATATTAGTTACATTCTTTCAAGGTAGAAAGAAATTCTTATTTGAATTTACCTAGGCAATTCGAAAGAATCCTATAATCAATTTTTATTCTTGCTGTTTTTTAGATAATGCTGCAGCGCATTACCAGAGCATCAGTAGTAAAATCATCGTAACGAAGAAATCTGTAACACCCAGTTTTTTTTTAAAGGAAATTTGAGAGAATAAATGGATAAGGTAGTTATTTAATAAATAGTTGTTTTTATTTAATTAAAAGAAAAGTGAGTAAGTTGGTTAAACTAATTGGTTTATTAATTGGAGTAAATTAAGCTGGGTACGGGATGAGAGTCAATTTACGAAATTTATAAATTAAGGACGGGATTTAACGGAATTTTGGAAGGGCAAAATGGTATTATTGTTATTAATGTTAGTTTTAATGTATTATTATTATTATTATTATTATTATTATATAAAAAAAAAAACAACAAACAGATAGCCGAAGCTATCTGTTCGAGCTCGAACCCGAGCACCCGAGCGGTGAAGGAGGGACGCGAGCGACGATCGCCGTTCAAACCACCGGCGACTCCGGCGTTCTCCAGCCAGACGTCGGCGGCGCAGCCAAGGCTGCCATTTCCGGCCCGTTTCCGCGCACAAAACTGCACGGTATGCTCGATTTTCTGTGCCCTGTTTCAGTTCGATTTAGGCCGGGGATCGCCGAGCTGCTAGGGCTCCGATCGCCGGCCGTTTTTGGATGTTCTCGGCGTCATCTTGCCGAGCTTAATGCCGGCAAAGATTGCCGAGCATCGGGAAGCTCGGATTTGGCGAAAATCCAGCAAGCCCGAATTGGGCATTTCGGGTTTCTGGATTTGGAAACCCTAATTTGTGTTAGTTTAGGTTAATTGAGCGTATAAGTGGTTGATTGGTGAGAAAATGAGTGGAATTTGATGGAAAATCGGAAATGGTGAAATTTCCGGTTAAGGGGCAGTTCGGCTTTTCTGTTAATTGACCTAGCTAGGGTTATTTGTTTTGAAATTCCTTTTGACTGGTTAAAATAGGTTATTAGAGGAGTACGTGGCCGCTGGAATCGTTCGATTCCGATAACCGACGTAAAAGTTACGCGCGTTTGAAGTTTCGGGTCAGTTTTTACCGAACCCAAATTAGTGGCCCATTTAGTTAGGTTTTAATTGGATTAGGCTAGAAATAGTAGTTTGAGAGTTAATTGGTGAAAATAGGCTTAATTTGAATGAAGTGTGATTAATTGTAGTTAGAGTTAGTTTAAATATTCTTTGAAGTGAATAGTGATGCTCAAGTGAATTTTGTGAATGTGATAGGTTACCGAGTGGGCAAATGTACATAGCCAAAGCGAGTAAGTGCGGTGCCAGAGTTCAGGTAAGTAGAGGACGTTTGTTTTGCCTTCGGGCCTACACCACGGAACGGTAGGATTTATTTGTTTGTTGTTTGGCCGTCTTCCTTGTTGGTTATTTGTTGTTGATGTTTGGTTGTCTTCTTTGTCGGTCAAGCATGGTTGTGGTTGTGTTGGTTGTTTCATTTGGCGTTGTGTTGGTCGTTTTGTTCGGTATGGCATATTTGAAGCATTCATCATTGTATATTACGCTAGGTACGAGCATTGGCATAGTTGGCATTGTGAGGGTGAACGTAATCAGATAATAATGTTCCTTGTCGGGATACAGTGCTTGCAGTGGCACCCCGAAGGGAACTTGAGATCTCAAATAGTGTGCCTTGTCGGGATGAGGTGCTTGCAGTGGCACCCCGAGGGGTACCCTATGAGAGAGGGCCTGTTAAAACTTGTATTGCATCTCGAATAGGTGCCTTGTCGTGATGAGGTTGCTGGTAGTAGCACCCCGAGGGGTACTCTATAAGAGACGGTTGGCTAAGACATATAATCCTGAATAGTGTGCCTTGTCGGGATGAGGTTGCTGGTAGTAGCACCCCGAGGGGTACTCTATGAAGGATGGTGGTTCGAGTGTGGCCATCCTAGACAGTTATGGGATGTGTGCCAACTCGTTCCACATAGATTAAGAAAGATTAAAGCAAGAGTAAAGCAACGAACAGCAAATAAGCACAACTGAGTGATAGAAACTGCATGTGTTAGGTTGATTGCACTGTGTGTTGTCGTGTTATGTTGAGTCAGTTTGTTGAGTTGCATTGGGTGGTGTTGAGTTGTTGGGTCGAGGGGTGTTGTGTTGTTGTGTTAGAGTAGGGTAGTGTGTACATTCTTCTTGTTATTATTTGTTACTCCCTACTTGCTAAGCGTGAGCTTACGTGTGTGTGTGTGTTCTGTGGTGTAGGTGACGACTGGAGTACAGGTTAGAGCTACGAAGAAAGCTAGGATTGAGACGCAGTCGTTGATGTACGCTGTATGCCGGTGCGGGCAATTGTCGGGGCGACTCCACCATGGTCTTCGGAGATGTGGGCTTTGTATTTTAGTAGTTTATTGTAATGTCTGTTTGTAGAAATGTTGGGAATATGTATCTCTTTTTAGTTGATGTTTTAATGGTTATGGTATAGCTAAGTGTATTTGTGGTATATAGTCATAGTTAAGGGTGATGTATCGCCCTGTACTGTGGACTTTTTTTACGTAGGGATGTTAGCATTTTAGTTCCCTCTTTACTGCTGTTGGAGATTTCATAGGTTAGTTAGATAGTTGGAATATTCTGGTCTGGTTGGGATTGGATTTTATGCAGGTTTTTAGAATTTTGGAGGCGCCATTTTCAGGCGTTACTTTGCCGAAATTTTCGGGAAGGACGCCGTGGTGCTTAACGGTTAGAATTAAGGAAAACCAATGAGTCTAGGCAGTTAGGTATGACTTAAGAGAGTTTTGATAGACTTTTAACGTGGGATTGGTTAGCAAAGTAGCGCTCCGAGCCAGGGTGGGTTCGGAGGCGTTACAATCGGGGCGACTTCCACCATGGTCTTCGGAGATGTGGGCTTTGTATTTTAGTAGTTTATTGTAATGTCTGTTTGTAGAAATGTTGGGAATATGTATCTCTTTTTAGTTGATGTTTTAATGGTTGTGGTATAGCTAAGTGTATTTGTGGTATATAGTCATAGTTAAGGGTGATGTATCGCCCTGTACTGTGGACTTTCTTTACGTAGGGATGTTAGCATTTTAGTTCCCTCTTTACTGCTGTTGGAGATTTCATAGGTTAGTTAGATAGTTGGAATATTCTGGTCTGGTTGGGATTGGATTTTATGCAGGTTTTTAGCATTTTGGAGGCGCCATTTTCAGGCGTTACTTTGCCGAAATTTTCGGGAAGGACGCCGTGGTGCTTAACGGTTAGAATTAAGAAAAACCAATGAATCTAGGCAGTTAGGTATGACTTAAGAGAGTTTTGATAGACTTTTGCTAGACTTTTAACGTGGGATTGGTTAACAAAGTAGCGCTCCGAGCTAGGATGGGTTCGGGGGCGTTACAAAATCGATCCTAGCCAAGGCCTTCTTTTATCGTATTTATCTCATTTACTCTGATTTATTTTCTTTCATCGCAATTCTGAATTTATTTATATTTATTTTCATTTAAAATCTCAATATTTTTATAAGAATTTTATAGCAAATTTAAACACAATTAAGAATATCCTCGTGGGATCGATACTTTACTTATTCTATTACTTCGTTAGTGACACGTGCACTTGCGTGTAAAGGTGTAAAATCACTAACAAGTTTTTGGCGCCGTTGCCGGGGATATTGTTTAGTTGTGATTATTTTTGCTATAATTATTTTATTTTATTTTACGTTATTTTATTTTATTTTGTTTCCCTATTTTCAGATATTCTTGATTTATGCCTGACGAAGAAGACGCACAGGATCTTGTAACCATAGATCCCGAAATTGAAAGAACATTTAGAGCTCGAAGAAGACAACAGCAGCAACAGTTTATTGAGGAAGATAATATGGCAAACATAGAAAGAGAAAGAGAAAATGCTGAAAGAGTTGTTGATGACAGAGATATACCTATTCAGGATTTTGCAATTCCTACACTCAATGATCTTAATCCTGGAATAGTCAGACCTGACCTTCGTGCCATAAGATTCGAGTTGAAACCAGTGATGTTCCAAATGCTTCAAACTGTTGGACAATTCACTGGATCTATCACAGATAATCCTCATCGCCATTTGAAGGTTTTTGGAGAAGTTAGTGACTCATTTAACTTCCCTGGTGTATCTGCAGAAGCCCTAAGATTGAAACTCTTTCCATATTCCTTAAGAGATCGCGCCAAAGATTGGTTAAATAGCATTCCTTCAGATACCATCACCACTTGGGGGGATTTAGCTAAGAAGTTCATTATGAAGTATCACCCACCAGTAAGGAATGCAAGGATGAGGAATGAGATCACAAGCTTTCAACAAAGAGATGGAGAATCACTCTACGAAGCATGGGATAGATTTAAAGATTTGCTGAGACAGTGTCCAAATCACGGGATCCCTCATTGGATTCAACTGGAAACATTTTACAACGGACTGAATGGACAGACCCGATCGATTATTGATGCAGCAGCCAACGGAACGCTGCTATCAAAATCTTTTAATGAGGCATACGATCTGCTGGAGAGAATGGCAGTGAACAGTTATCAATGGCCATCAGACAGGAACACTTCTACAAGGAGAGCACCTGGAAGTTATGAGATAGATGAAGTAGCAGCTCTTAATGCAAAGATAGCCTCACTCGAAAATGCCATCAAAGCCATGAACAAACAGCAACAACCAGTAACCAGAGAGATTTCTTGCATTTTCTGTGGCGAGAACCATGATGATAGTTCATGCCCGACGAATCCTGAGTCAAAAAATTACGTGGGGTATAACCGAAATAATAACCCATATTCACAGACGTATAACCCTGGATAGAGACAGCACCCGAACTTCCAATGGAACTCGCAGCAACAGAACAATAGATTGCCTACAAGATATGATGACAATTATGCCCAGAATTACAATCAGCAACTCCAGAAACCTGCAACAACACAACGTATAACCCTGGATGGAGACAGCACCTGAACTTCCAATGGAACTCGCAGCAACAGAACAGTACAATGCCTACAAGATCTGCTGAAAATTATGCCCAGAATTACAATCAGCAACTCCAGAAACCTGCAGCTCAAGAAAAACCAGACAATTTTGCAAGGGAGTATGCTGCAAAGACAGATATAATTTTGCAGAATTTATCAGCTTCGATAAAGAATATTGAAACCCAACTAGGGCAGCTAGCTCAATCTTCGAATTCAAGAAGCAGTGGACAATTACCCAGCGACACTGAGATTCCACAGAGATCGGGAAAAGAACACTGCAAGGCAATAATATTAAGAAATGGAAGAGAAGTGGAGATTCCAGAGAAGCCACCAAGAGTGTAGAAACCAAAGAAAAATTGCCAAGAAAAAGAAGTAGAACAGCAACCCAGTACTGAGGGTTTACAAGAAAGAGAATTAATGATTGAGAAAGAAAGAACTCAGGAGGCCGAAGAGAATAATTCTGAATCTGGAGAAATTAAGATAAATGCCGCAGTTCCGCCCGCAGCATCGCAGCAGCATCGACCTACAGAAGTGCAACTCCAGAGACCACCTCCACCATTTTCACAGAGACTTCAAAAACACAACCAAGAAAAATAGTTTAAAAAATTTTTGGACGTTCTGAAGCAACTCCACATCAACGTACCTCTGGTGGAAGCTCTTGAGCAAATGCCAAACTACACTAAATTCATGAAAGACATCCTATCTAAAAAAAGGAGGTTGGGAGAATATGAAATGGTGGCTATGACTGAGGAAACCAGCTATATTTTGCAGAATAAGATCCCACCAAAGTTGAAGGACCCTGGTAGCTTCACTATTCCTTGTACAATTGGCAATAATTATTTTGGAAAAGCTCTCTGTGATCTGGGAGCCAGCATAAATCTGATGCCCATGTCAATCTTTAAGAAGCTGGGAATTGGAGAAGCTCGGCCAACAACAGTAACCTTGCAGCTTGCTGACCGATCATTAACCCACCCTCAATGAAAGATTGAAGATGTGTTGGTAAAGGTGGATAAATTCATTTTTCCTGCAGATTTCATTATACTTGACTATGAAGCCGATCGAGAGGTGCTAATAATTTTAGGAAGGCCATTTTTGGCTACTGGCAGAACTCTGATTGATGTTTAGAGAGGAGAACTAACAATGCGAGTTAATGACCAGCAAGTTACGTTCAACGTTTTAAAGTCCATGAAATGTCCATATGATGAGGAAGAGTGTTTTAATATTTCTGAGGAAATTAAAGTTGCAGAAATGAAACAAGTGTCAGGAGGGTATAGAAGGCAGTTCGAGGCATTAATTCGAGCAGAAGATAGTAAAGAAGATGGGGAGCATTCCAGCAGGGAAGCCGCCACAGTGGAACTTAAACAACTGCCTCCACATTTGAAGTATGTATTTCTTGGACTCAACGAAACACTTTCTGCTATTATTTCTACCACTCTGTCTAACATGCAGGAGCAAGAATTAGTGGAGGTTCTAAAGAAATACAAGCTAGCTTTAGCATGGACAGTGAAGGATATAAAAGGAATAAGTCCAAGCATCTGTATGCACAAGATCAGATTGGAAGAAGGAATCACTCCAACCATAGATCAACAGAGAAGGCTAAACCCGATTATGAAAGAAGTTGTGAAGAAGGAAATACTCAAGTGGTTGGATGCAGGCATTATCTACCCCATTTCTGACAGCTCCTGGATTAGTCCAATGCATTGTGTTCCAAAGAAAGGAGGGACAATTGTCATAGCTAATGAAAAAAATGAATTGATACCAACAAGGATAGTAACAGGATGGAGGATATGCATGGACTACAGGAAATTGAATAAAGCAACCCGAAAGGATAACTTTCCTCTTCCCTTTATAGATCAAATGCTGGATAGATTAGCAGGAAATAAATTCTGCTGCTTCTTGGACGGATACTCAGGGTATAATCAAATTACTATAGCACCAGAGGATCAGGAGAAAACAACTTTCACCTGCCCATATGGAAATTTCGCCTTTAGGAGAATGCCTTTTGGTTTGTGCAACGCTCCTGCCACATTTCAGCGTTGTATGATGGCCATTTTCTCAGACATGATTGAAGAATGTTTGGAAGTCTTTATGTATGATTTCTCCATTGTTGGAGACTCTTTTAAGAATTGCTTGGAAAATTTAGAGAAAGTGTTGAAGAGATGCATGGAAACTAACCTAGTTTTAAACTGAGAAAAGTGCCACTTTATGGTTCCAGAAGACATCCTGCTCGGACACAAGGTATCGGACAAAGGGTTAGAGGTGGATAAAGCAAAGATCGAAATTATTGAGAAACTACCTCCACGAAAAACAATAAAAGGAATCAGAAACTTTTTGGGGTATGCAAGATTTTACAGATGTTTCATCAAAGATTTTTCTAAAATATTGAAGCCCTTATGCAGTTTACTGGAGCAGAATATACCATTTAACTTCGACAAAAACTGTCTGGAAGCTTTTAACCTGCTGAAACAGAAGCTGATCACGGCACCTGTGATAGCTGCACCAGACTGGAACTCACCATTTATTCTGATGTGTGATGTAAGTGATTATGCAGTGGGAGTACTTCTCGGGCAGAAGAAAGACAAATTATTTCACTCTATTTATTATGCCAGCAAAACTTTGAATGAGGCTCAAAAGAATTACACAACCACGGAGAAAGAACTGTTAGCGGTGGTATTTGCATTTGATAAATTCAGAGCATATCTAATTGGCGCCAAGGTTATCGTCTATACGGATCATGCAGCAATAAAATATTTGGTTGCTAAGAAGGATGCTAAACCTAGGCTTATTCGATGGGTGCTGTTACTCCAAGAGTTTGATATGGAGATTCGTGATAAAAAAGGGATGTGAAAACCAGGTAGCTGATCATTTATCTCGCCTGGAGAATGTGGGGGAGCAGCAAAATGAAGAAATGATTAAAGAATTCTTCCCTGATGAACATATACTAAAACTGGAAGTTTCTTCAACTCCCTGGTACGCTGATTTTGTGAATTTTATTGTGAGTGATATAATCCCTTTCGATCTAGATTATCAGCAGAGAAGGAAGTTCATGAAAGATGTTAAGCAATACTTTTGGGACGAACCATTTCTTTTCAAACAATGTGCTGATCAGCTGTTGAGGAGATGTGTTCAGAAGAGGAAATGCAGTTAGTGCTGCAGCAATGCCACGCAGCATCATATGGCGGTCATTATGGAGGAACCAGAACAGCTGCAAAAGTTCTACAATCAGGTTTGTACTGGCCTTCTCTTTTTAAAGATGCTAATAAGTTTGTTCAAAAATGTGACAGATGTCAAAGAACAGGAAATATATTAAGAAAACACGAGTTGCCCTTGACAAACATCATAGAGATTGAAGTCTTCGACGTTTGGGGAATTGACTTTATGGGACCTTTCCCAGTATCTAATGGAAACCAATACATATTGTTGGCTGTTGATTACATTTCTAAATGGGTAGAAGCGGTAGCATTGCCAAACAATGAAGGGAGGAGTGTACTGAGATTTTTACAGAAAAATATTTTCACGAGGTTTGGTACGCCCAGAGCTATTATAAGTGATGGAGGATCTCATTTTTGTAACAGAGCCTTTGCTGCATTTGTAGCACCCAGTTCCGTTGAACCAAAATTTAATTCATTATTTATGATGTACTTTTATTGAAGGGTTGGGGGAGTTATTGATTAGGTTAATAAATGTTCAGGCAAGGGCATGATGGTAATTAGAATTTTTACATAGTGGATAACGTATTTAAGGAAGAGTCCAGTATGAGTAGCCGCCACTGTTTCACTTCTTTTTACCTCTCAGCTCGACGGATTCCCCCTAGGCGATTCCCCTCCAACCAAGGTGAGTTTTGATTCGATTGCTTACTGTTTTTAGTGTCTAGATAGCTGGTGGATGGCTATGTGTGCATTTTGGAAGTACAGAGAGTGAGGGATGGGATTTGGGGTTTAGCGATGAATCGGGAATGGCGAAGAACAGAACCCTTAGAACTAGCCCTTAGATTTCCTAATGTTTAGAATGAAGTTTAGTAATGCTGTGTTTATGTTTTAGGTGAGCCAGCTCTTGGAATATCCTACCACCAGGAACTCTCGGTGAAGCCAGGTAAGTGAAGTATTGTGTGTGCCCTCGGGCCTACATCACAAAACAGTAGGTTTTTGTATGTTTGAGTATTTTCTGTATGTATGCATCATGTTTTTGAAAGAATACGAAAATGAACTTTCATGCATCATTATGGAAAGGCAAGTACAGATTTAAACGCATTGGCGGTTAAGGGAACTAATCCACCCCTTAACTGATGAAGAGGATTTATGACATTGGGAGAACTGATCCCACTCCCAAGGGAACTGAGGGATCAGAATAGCTATTAAGGGACTTCATCCACCCCTTAACTGATGAAGAGGATGTATGACATTGGAGAACTGATCCCACTCCCAAGGGAATCAAGGGATCTGATCAGTAACAAACGATGTGCAACCATATTCAGGATTTAAGTTTCAGCATATCATTTCATTATTGCTTTGCTTACTTAGCATTAGGCTAATAGATGAGTTTTGTGATGTAGGTGTTGAGGATACTGCAGGTGAATTCCCTGAGTTTACTGACGAATAGGTGAGGTTGGAGGAGCACTTCTCTGTCTCGAACTGGTATACTGATGAGGCGGATTAACTGATGTCGGTTGGTGTGAAAGTTTAGTTGACAGTGTTTCAATTTAAGTATATTGAGTTTTTATGACAGTAGTGATTTAAATGTTTTGAATACAATTTCGAGATTTTCCTTTTAACAGTATTCTGTTGGGATTTAATGTAGGCACTCACTGGATTTTTAGTATTGTAATGGTTTGAAATGTTTTTGAATGGTTTCAGTGAAGTGAGTAAATTCCTTTATGTTGTTAGAGTCGTGTTTGTATACCAAGGAGTAGATGAGATGTGGTTCTGTTCTCTATCGTTAGATGAAGTCTATCGGCAGAGGTTGAGTTGTTGTTCTGTTGTCTATTGGAAGTTGTCTTCAGTGGAAGCCATCGGATTATGTAGAACGAGATATGTCGTTTAGTGATCGGAATGTGTAGTTTTTTTTATCGGAAGATGTTGTTTTGTTCACTATCGGTAGATGAAGTCTATCGGTAGATGTCGGGTTATAGTTATGTGCCTATCGGAAGATATAAGTAGAGAGTTTGTCGTTTAGTGATCGGCGTATGCAGTCTACTCAATCGGAAGGTGTAGGTTTAAGTCTATCGGATGATGTCTCAGTAAACTCATCGGCAGATGCGTGCTGACGTCGTCGGTAGGTGTAGGAGGACTCTTGTCGTTTAGTCACCAGTGGATGTAGAACAAAGTCGATCGGATGAAGGAAATCATCTGGCTGACGTCATCGGAAGATGTAGAGTATATTTTGTCGTTTAGTCATCGGTAGATACAGTCTACCGAGAGATGTCCTTTGTTTTTTTCATTTGGCTGACGTCATCGGCAGAAGCCTTCTGCTGACGTCATCGGTAGAAGCCTTCTATTTTCTGTTTCTGCTTCTTCTGTTGACTTTATTAATCGGCAGATCCGTTTGACCTCTGTAATACCTCAAGTATTTCAATTTAAACTTCTATTTCCTATTGGCCGATTACTTCTTAATATTTCCAACGATTATGTTAACATTGTTTTTATGGCTTCGTCTAATTCTATTTTTGCTTAAATGATTTCCGCTGCAAGTTTTTTTTAAAAAAAATATGGTTGAGATTTTTAGTCATGTACGGGCATTGTGTGACGAACCGGGTTCAGATAACTCGGGGCGTTACGGTGTGGTATCAAAGACATTCAGTTAAACCGTTCAAAAGATTACTCATCAGTGCCAATCGTCGCATGGAAGTACTCCAACAACTGTAAGTGTTTATGTTAGCCTCAGTAATTAGATATTTATGAACATAGTTAACCTTGTACAGGAAGTCAGTTTAATGGCCAGACGCCCAGGAAGACCTAGGATACCGAGGGAAATGCCAAACTTGAGGAGTGAGGAGGAACCTAGTGTTATTAGACAACTAACAGACTTGGTACGTCAACAAATAGACTTAGTGCGTAAGCAGTCCAATCAGTTGGGGGTGTTGCTAAACCGAGAGGTACAAGGGAGTGCCAACTCAGGTTCTAGCAATGAGCATTCAGGAGACTGATTCCAAAGACTTCAGCCACCCACATTTGATGGAAAGTCATCCAATCCGATTGTCGCTGAGGAGTGGCTTAGGAAAATTGAGAGTATGTTCAGGTGTGCCAATGTTGGCGAAGGAGACAAAGTCACGTTGGCCACGTTCCATTTTGCCGGTGATGCTCAACTTTGGTGGGAGACAATCGAGACCACCACCGATGTCTCAGCGATGTCTTGGTCGCAGTTCAAGGACACCTTCTATGAGAAATATTTTAATAGCACAGTCCAGGCAGCAAAGAAGGTAGAGTTTTTGAACTTGAAGCAGACAGAGTCTGTGGCAGAATACGTTAGACAATTCGAGTCTCTGTCCAGGTTCGCTGGACACCTTGTTCACCGAAATGAAGATAAGGTGTTTCAATTCATGAATGGGCTGAAACCAGAAATGTACAGTGGGGTCAAGTTTTCGGGTTATAAAAGTTTGCCCTTCAGTGATGTTGTGTCCACAACATTAGAGGTGGAGGAAGCTGAGTTGAAATGTGCTGGACTAAAGGAAACCCCGAGAAAGTTTGTTCAACCACCGCCGCAGAGAGGGGTGAAGAGGTCCAATGAAGGCCAGCACAGCCAAGGGATAGGAAAGAAGGTACCAGACACCAAGACGTTCCCTCAGTGCCCAAAGTGTTCGAAGAATCACCCGGGCGAGTGTAGATTTGGATCGGGTAAGTGCTTCAACTGCGAAGAGGTTGGACACTTGTACAAGGATTGCCCAAAGCCCCGGTTCGTTCGATGTTTCCATTGCAACAAGGTTGGCCATACCAACAGAGATTGCCCAGCTTTGAAGGGTGGCCCTGCCAGGATTAAGCCAAGAATATTCTCCATGATGGAGTCTGGTGATGAGGACCAGCCTGCTGTAGTGTCAGGTACTATATTGGTTAACTCTATACCTGCTTTTACTTTGATAGAATCGGGTGCAACTCATTCTTTTATAGCCTCTGCATTTGCGAATAAGTTAGATGTACGGTTTACTCTTTCTGAGCATGTGTTTAACGTAGCATTACCTTCTGGTGAGCACATGCACTCCAATCAAATGATGCCTGATAGTGTGGTGTTAGTAGGGAACATGAATTTGCCTGCTGATCTCATTGTTATGGACATAATGGGATTTGATGTGATCCTAGGAATGGATTGGTTGTTTAAACATTATGCCACAATAGATTGTAGGGCTGGAATTGTTAGTTTTCAACCCCCTAGTGTTTTAAGCCATACCTTCCAGGCTCTGAAGAAGAGTAAGAAAATGACCGTGATGACTTCTGTCGATTGTAGACCCTCCCCATGCAGAGAGTATTTGTGCTTTTTGGCCAATGTCTTAGACACGCAGCTAGTAGAAAAATCAAGTGCCAAAAATGTTTTAGTTGTCCAAGACTTTCCAGAAGTATTTCTAGATGACCTTCCTGGCTTGCCACCACATAGGGAAATTGAGTTTGTGGTAGATGTTTACCCAGGCGCCGAGCCTGTGTCTAAAAATCCATATAAACTAGCACCAACAGAACTTAAAGAATTGAAGAAACAATTAGAGGATTTGTTGGAGAAGGGGTTCATACGCCCTAGCTTTTCACCATGGGGTGCACCTGTCCTTTTTGTCAAAAAGAAAGATGGATCAATGCGTATGTGCATAGACTATAGAGAATTGAATAAGCTAACTGTCAAGAACAAATATCCACTGCCAAGGATTGACGATTTATTTGATCAGCTTAAGGGTGCAAGAGTCTTCTCCAAAATTGACCTTAGGTCCGGTTATTACCAGTTGAAGGTTAAATCTGAAGATATCCCAAAGACTGCCTTTCGCACAAGGTATGGACATTATGAGTTTTTGGTTATGTCTTTTGGTTTGACAAATGCACCAGCAGCCTTCATGGATCTCATGAATAGGGTGTTTCACGAGTATTTGGACAAGTTTGTTATTGTATTCATAGATGACATTCTAATCTATTCTAAAACTAAGAAGGAGCATGCAGGACACCTAAACTTGGTGTTAGGATTACTGAGGCAGCACCAACTTTATGCCAAATTTTCTAAGTGTGAGTTTTGGTTGGACAGAGTTCACTTTCTTGATCATGTGATCTCTGGAGATGGGATATCTGTTGATCCAGCCAAGGTTCAAGCTGTTGAGGAATTGCCCCAACCGAAGAATGCCACTGATATCCGAAGTTTCCTTGGATTGGCAGGATATCATAGAAAATTCATCGAGGGATTTTCAAAGATTGCCACACCCCTTACTATGTTAACAAGGAAAAATGTGAAGTATAATTGGACTGATAAATGTGAATCCAGTTTCCAGACCTTGAAGCAGAAACTAACCAATGCTCCAATTCTGACCCTTCCTGTTGTTAATGGTAAGTTCAGCATATATTGTGATGCATCCAAAGTTGGACTTGGTTGTGTTTTGATGCAAGATGGAAAGGTTATAGCTTATGCTTCTAGGCAGTTAAAAGTGCATGAGAATAATTACCTTACACATGACTTAGAATTAGCTGCTGTGGTTTTTGCATTAAATATTTGGAGGCACTACCTGTATGGACAAACCTGTGAGATATTTTCGGATCATAAAAGTCTGAAATACATTTTTACGCAAAAGGAATTGAATATGAGGCAACGTAGGTGGCTAGAGTTTGTCAAAGATTATGATTTCGAGATTAAGTACCACCCTGGCAAGGCGAATGTAGTGGCTGATGCTTTGAGTAGAGTGACTCCTTCAGTCTCTGCATTAATTCTAGAAATACCGATAGCTTTAGAGATAGAATTCCAAAGATTTAACCTGGAGGCGGTGCCTAGTGTGTCAGCCATGCTTTCGGCCATATCTTTGAGGCCAACTATTTTGGAGAAATTAAAGGAAGTTCAAATGAATGACACCGAATGCAATAACTATAAGTTGTGCATAGATTCTACTGACGAGTCGGATTTCAACTGCTCAGCTGATGGAATTTTCAAGTTTCAAAATAGATGGTTTGTTCCGGTTGATACCGAACTTAGAAAAGAAATCCTATCTGAGGCACATTCCTCCAGACTTTCTGTTCATCCTGGAGGTACAAAAATGTACAGAGACCTCAAGCAGCATTACTGGTAGCCAGGTATGAAGAGAAGTGTGGCGGAGTAGGTGGAGTCATGTCTGGTCTGCCAGCAAGTCAAGGCTGAACATCAGAGGCCTGCTGGAACATTGCAACCTTTACCAGTTCCCGAATGGAAATGGGAACAAATAACTATGGATTTTGTTATAGGATTACCTAGAACAGCAAAAGGTCACGATGCAATTTGGGTAATAGTTGATCGTTTAACCAAATCAGCTCACTTTCTGCCAATGAAGATAACATACTCGATGGATCAATTGGCTTAGTTGTATGTGCACAAAGTTGTTAAACTGCATGGAGTTCCAAGCACCATAGTTTCAGACCGAGACTCCAGATTTACATCTAAGTTTTGGAAAAGTTTGCACAAGGCTATGGGAACACAGCTTAGTTTTAGCACAGCCTTTCATCCTCAAACTGATGGACAATCCGAGAGAACTATCCAAACGTTGGAGGATATGCTTCGTGTATGTGTACTGGAATTTCAGGGTTCTTGGTGTAACACCCGGTTTCAATATAAATCAAAATAAGTTATTAAACGGAGGTATATAATCTTATGGTTTAAAATTGAGTGAAATGTTGATTAGGTTATTAAGTGACTAGGCAGGGGCAAGATGGTAATTGCGAATTTATATTGTGGATAACGTATTTAAGGAAAGGTTTAGTGAGGTTTAGCCGCCACTATTTTATTACTCTTACCTCTCAGCTTGGCGGACATCCTCTAGGCGATTCCCCTCTGATTTTCCCCAACCAAGGTGAGTTTTGATTAAATTACTTGCTGTTCTAGTGCTTAGGTAGCTGAAGGATTGCAATGTATGTGTTTTCGAAAGGCTGCGAGTGAGAGATTTGGGTTTGGGGTTTATTGATGTATCGGGAATGTTTAATCAGTAGAGCCCCAAACCGGCTTCCTTAGACTTCAGGGTAGTTAGATAAAGTCTAGTGGAGATCTAATCTATAATCTGTCGATGGTTCTAGGTGAGCAGATTTCTGGAGTAGCCTATAGCCGAGCGATTTCCAGGAGACCAGGTAAGTAAAGTATTGTGTGTGCCCTCGGGCCTACATCACAAAACAGTAGGTTTTTGCATGTTTGAGTATTTTCTGTATGTCATGCATCATAAATTTGAAAGAAAACGAAAATGAATTTTCATGTATCATGTGAGAGGCAAGTTCAGATTGACGAGCATTGGCGGTTAAGGGAACTAATCCACCCCTTAACTAATGAAGAGGATTCATAACATTGGGAGAACTGATCCCACTCCCAAGGGAATTGAGGGATCTGAACAGTTATTAAGGGACCTCATCCGCCCCTTAATTAATGAAGAGGATGTAGACATTGGGAGAACTGATCCCACTCCCAAGGGAATCATGGGATCTGATCAGTAAACAAACGAAGTACAACCGAGATGAGAAAGTAGAAACTGCATATTTAGGATTTTGTTTCAGCATATCATTTCATTATTGCTTTACTTACTTATCATTAGGCTAATAGATGAGTTTTGTGATGTAGGTGTTGAGGATACCACAGGTGAATTTCCTGAGTACACAGATGATTAGGTGTGGTTGGAGGAGCACATCCATGTCTCGGCTTGGTAAACTGATGAGGCGGGCTAACTGGTGTCAGCAGGTGTTGAGGTTTAGTTGATAATGATCTAGTCTGAGTAGGTCGAGTTTTCATGACAGTAGAGATTTTAGCATTTCGAATACAATTTGAATATTATTGATTCTAGTAACCTGTTGAGTTTTAAGTGTTGGTTTTACTGGATTTGATTAATGAAATGGTTTGAATCGTTTTTGAAAGGTCTTGGAGAGGCAAAAAAATTTCTTTCTGTAGTTAGAGTTCTGTCTGTCTTCTATCGGAATGTGATTTTAATAAAGCTATCAGATGATGTCGAGTGTTTTAGTCGTCCGGTTATGTCGAGCTTTTGCTCGTCAGATGATAAGGGTTAAGTCATTCGGATGAGGAGATCATCCGGCTGACGTCACCGGTAGATATAGAGAAAAGTCGTTCTGATGAGGAGATCATCCGGCTGACATCACCGGTGGATGTCCCTGTTAGACTGACCGGATGACCAGATTTATATTTTGTCGTTTAGTGACCGGTGGATGTCCCTGTTAGACTGACCGGATGACCAAGTTTTATGTTTTGTCGTTTAGTGACCGGTGGATGTCCCTGTTAGACTGACCGGATGACCAAATTTTATGTTTTGTCGTTTAGCGACCGGATGAAGTCTTCAAATAGCCTTCCCCCTTCGTTGACCTTGTTCAGCGGACGACGAGTTTGACTTTTCCAACCTTCAAAGTATTTTCACGGGTTAAACCTTTGCTTCTTAATCGATTGTTTCTCAACATTTCCAACGTTTTTTTTATATGGTTTTTGGTTAATTTTATTTTTGTTTAAACGATTTCCGCTGCAAGTTTACATGTTTTATCAAATGTCCAAATTTTGAATTTTTGTACGAAGTTTTAAATTTGGTCCAAGTTTTCTTAGTAATATTCGGGTTATGAGTAACAAACCGGGTTCAGTAAACTCGGGGTGTTACACTTGGAGTAAGTATTTACCATTGGTTGAGTTCTCTTATAATAATAGTTTTCAAGCAACAATAGGCATGGCACCATACGAGGCATTATATGGACGAAAGTGCAGATCTCCATTATATTGGGATGAGGTTGGAGAAGCACAACTGATTGGTCTTGACATTGCGCAGCAGACAGTGGAAAAGATTGCTCTTATCCGACAAAGAATCTTAACAGCTCAAAGCCGGCAGAAAAGCTATGCAGACAAAAGGCGAAGAGAACTGGAATTTGATGAAGTTTTTCTTAAGGTGTCACCTTTCAAAGGAGTTGTGAGATTTGGGAAAAGAGGCAAGTTGAACCCCAGATATATTGGACCTTTCCAAATCGTGAAGAGGATTGGGAAGTCAGCATACCAACTTCAGTTACCAGCCTCTCTAGAGGGAATTCATAATGTGTTTCATGTTTCCATGCTAAAGAAGTGTGTTAGAGATCCTTCACAGATGGTGGAACAGCAGAGCATCGAAGTTTTTCCTACTCTTACTTATGTGGAGAAACCAGTAAAAATCTTAGATTATGCAGTAAAGGTATTACGCAACAAAGAAGTTCCACTGGTAAAAGTCTTATGGCATAACCAGAACATTGAGGAGACAACCTGGGAGCGCCAGCAGGACATGATGGGCCAATATCCAGAACTATTCAGGTACTGAATTTTGAGGACAAAATTCTTTTAAGGAGGGTAGATTGTAGCACTCGGTTCCGTTGAACCAAAATTTAATTCATTATTTATGATGTACTTTTATTGAAGGGTTGGGGGAGTTATTGATTAGGTTAATAAATGTTCAGGCGAGGGCATGATGGTTGTAGCACCCGGTTCCATTGAACCAAAATTTAATTTATTATTAATGATGTACCTTTATAGAAGGGTTGGGGGAGTTATTGATTAGGTTAATAAATGATCAGGCGAGGGCATGATGGTAATTAGAATTTTACATAGTGAATAACCTATTTAAGGAAAAGTTCAGTGAGAAAAGCTGCCACTATCCCCAATTTCCCTCTTTCGGTTTTCAGCTCGAACAGTAGAACTCTCTGGGTGATTCTCTCGCCCGATTCTCCTTCAACCTAGGTAAGTCTTGTTTTCTTGCATTTTAGCGATTAGTTTACTGAGAGAATACAATGTGAATATTTTGAGGTTTCTGTGATTGAGGGTGGGTTCAGGTTCTTGGTGATAAATGGGAATGCACGGGTAGCAGAGTTTCAAATCGATTTCCTCAAACATATTATTGATTTTTGGTAAGGTTTAGTAAGAGTTGGATTAATGTACTGTCATGACCTTAGGTGAGCGAGCTTCTGGAGTAGTTGTAACCGAGCATTTCCAGGAGAGCCAGGTAAGTAAAGTATGCATGTGCCTTCGGGCCTACATAACAAAACAGTAGGGTTATGCATCTTGTGAATGATTTTGTATGTCATGCATCATGTTTTTGAAAGATTACGAAAATGAATTTCCATGTAAGAATGGTAAGGTATGAACTGAATGTGACAGACAAACTATTAAGGGATATAATCCGCCCCTTAATCGAAGAGAGCATGTATGACATTGGGAGAATTGATCCCACTTCCAAGGGAACCAAGGGATCAGATCAGCTATTAAGGGAATTCATCCACCCCTTAATCGAGTAGAGGATGTATGACATTAGGAGAATTGATCCCACTCCCAAGGGAACCAAGGGATCAGATCAGTTTATGAACGTATGTGTATGCAACTGAGATGAGAAAGTAGAAATTGCATGTTTAGGAATTTATGTTTCAGCAATGCATTTCATTACTGCTTTACTTACTTAGTATTAGGCTAATAGATGAGTTTTGTGATGTAGGTGTTGAGGATACTGCAGGTGAATTACCTGAGTTTACTGACGAATAGATGGGGTTGGAGGAGCACTACCCTGTCTCGAACTGGTTTACTGATGAGGCGGGTTAACTGATGTCTATTGGTGTGAAAGTTTAGTTGACGGTGTTTCAATTTAAGTATGTTGAGTTTTCATGACAGTAGTGACTTCTATGTTTTGAATACGATTTCGAAATTTTCCTGTTAATAGTATTCTGTGGGAATTTGATGTTGACACTCACTGGATTTTTAGTAATGTAATGGTTTGAAATGTTTTTGAATGGTTTCAGTGAAGTGAGTAGATTCTTTTCTGAAGGCTGAGTTGTTGTTCTGTTGTCTATCGGAAGATGTCTTTAGTGGAAGTCATCGGATGATATAGAACGAAATATGTCGTTTAGTGATCGGTATATGTAGCCTGTTTCATCGGAAGATGTTGTTTTGTTCACTATCGGTAGATGAAGACTATCGGTAGATGTCGGGTTATAGTCATGTGTCAATCGGAAGATATAAGTAGAGAATTTGTCGTTTAGTGATCGGCGTATGCAGTTTACTCAATCGGAAGGTGTAGGTTTAAGTCTATCAAATGATGTCTCAGTAGACTCATCGGCAGATGCGTGCTGACATCATCGGAAGATGTAGAGGACATTTTGTCGTTTAGTGACCGGTGGATGTCGTGTATAAATCTACCAGATGATGTAGAAAGTCTTTTGTCGTTTAGTGACCGGTGGATGTCGTGTGTAAATCTATCGGATGATGTAGAAAGTCTTTTGTCGTTTAGTGTCCGGTGGATGTCGGGTGTGAATCTACCGGATGATGTAGAGAATACTTTGTCGTTTTGCCACCGGATGATGTCTTCCATTTTCTGCTTCAGCCCCTTTTTGTTGACCTTGTTTAGCGGGCGATGCGTTTGACTTTTGAATCTTAAGAATTATTTTCTTTTTACGATTTAAACTTTTATTCCTTCTCGACCGATTATTCCTTAATTTTCCAACTGATTATTCAAGCATTGTTCAATAGTTTTATTTAACTCTGTTTTTACTCAAATGATTTCCGCTGCAAGTTCTTAAATGTTGAGGTTTTAGAAAATATTAAATTACGACCTTCGAGCAAAATTTCAACTTTGAACCAGAGTTTCTGGGTCATGCGCAAGTTTTGTGTAACAAACCGGGTTCTGAAGACTCGGGGCATTACAGTGTGGTATCAGAGATATTCAGTTAAACCGTTCAAAAGATTACTCATCAGTGCCAATCGTCGCATGGAAGTACTCCAACAACTGTAAGTGTTTATGTTAGCCCCAGTAATTAGATATTTATGAACATAGTTAACCTTGTACAGGAAGTCAGTTTAATGGCCAGACGCCCAGGAAGACCTAGGATACCGATAGAAATGCCAAACTTGAGGAGTGAGGAGGAACCTAGTGTTATTAGACAACTGACAGATTTGGTACGTCAGCAAACAGACTTAGTACGTCAGCAGTCCGATCAGTTAGGAGTGTTGCTGAACCGAGAGGTACAAGGGAGTGCCAACTCAGGTTCTATCAATGAGCATTCAGGAGACCGATTCCGAAGACTTCAGCCGCCCACATTTGATGGAAAGTCATCCAATCCGATTGTCGCTGAGGAGTGGTTTAGAAAAATTGAGAGTATGTTCAGGTGTGCCAATGTTGGTGAAGGAGACAAAGTCATGTTGGCCACATTCCATTTTGCTGGTGATGCTCAACTTTGGTGGGAGACAATCGAGACCACCACCGATGTCTTAGCGATGTCTTGGTCGCAGTTCAAGGACACCTTCTATAAGAAATATTTTAATAGCACACTCCAGGCAGCAAAGAAGGTAGAGTTTTTGAACTTGAAGCAGACAAGGTCTGTGGCTGAGTACGTTAGACAATTTGAGTCCCTGTCCAAATTCGCTGGACACTTTATTCACCGAAATGAAGATAAGGTGTTTCAATTCATGAATGGACTGAAACCAGAAATGTACAGAGGGGTCAAGTTTTCGGGTTATAAAGGTTTGCCCTTCAGTGATGTTGTGTCCACAGCATTGGAGGTGGAAGAAGCTGAATCGAAATGTGCTGGACTAAAGGAAACCCCGAGAAAGTTTGTTCAACCACCGCCGCAGAGAGGAGTGAAGAGGTCCCATGAAAGCCACCACAGCCACGGGATAGGAAAGAAGGTACCAGATACCAAGACGTCTCCTCAGTGCCCAAAGTGTTCGAAGAATCATCAGGGTGAGTGTAGATTTGAATCGGGTAAGTGCTTCAACTGTGAAGAGGTTGGGCACTTGTACAAGGATTGCCCAAAGCCCCGGATCGTTCGATGTTTCCATTGCAACAAGGTTGGCCATGTCAACAGAGACTGCCCAGCTTTGAAGGGTGGCCCTGTCAAGATTAAGCCAAGAATATTTTCCATGATGGAGTTAGGTGATGAGGACCAGCCTGCTGTAGTGTCAGGTACTATATTGATAAACTCTGTACCTGCTTTTACTTTGATAGATTCGGGTGCAACGCATTCTTTTATAGCCTCTGCATTTGCTGATAAGTTAGACGTACGGTTTACTCCTTCTGAGCATGTGTTTAACGTAGCATTACCTTCTGGTGAGCACATGAACTCTAGTCAAATAATGCCTGATAGTGTGGTGTTAGTAGGGAACATGAATTTGCCTGCTGATCTCATTGTTATGGACATAATGGGATTTGATGTGATCCTGGGAATGGATTGGTTGTTTAAGAATTATGCCACAATAGATTGTAGAACTGGAATTGTTAGTTTTCAACCCCCTAGTGGTTTAAACCATACCTTCCAAGCCCTGAAGAAGAGTAAGGAAATGACTGTAATGACTTCTGTTAGTTGTAGACCCTCCCCTTGCAGAGAGTATTTGTGCTTTTTGGCCAGTGTTTTAGACACACAACTAGTAAAAAAATTAGGCCCCAAAAATGTTCTAGTTGTCCAAGATTTTTCAGAAGTATTTCTAGATGACCTTCCTGGCTTGCCACCAGATAGGAAAATTGAATTTGTGGTAGATGTTTACCCCGGCGCTGAGCCTGTATCTAAGAATCCATAAAGACTAGCACCAACGGAACTTAAAGAATTGAAGAAACAATTAGAGGATTTGTTGGAGAAGGGGTTCATACGCCCTAGCTTTTCACCATGGGGTGCACCTGTCTTTTTTGTCAAAAAAAAGGATGGATCAATGCGTATGTGCATAGACTATAGAGAATTGAATAAGCTAACTATCAAGAACAAGTATCCACTGCCGAGGATTGATGATTTATTTGATCAGCTTAAGGGTGCAAGAGTTTTCTCTAAAATTGACCTTAGGTTCGGTTATTACCAGTTGAAGGTTAAATCTGAAGATATCCCAAAGACTACCTTTCGCACAAGGTATGGACATTATGAGTTTTTGGTTATGTCTTTTGGTTTGACAAATGCGCCAGCAGCCTTCATGGATCTTATGAATAGGGTGTTTCGCGAGTATTTAGACAAGTTTGTCATTGTATTCATTGACGACATCCTAATCTATTCTAGAACTAAGGATGAGCATGCAGGACACCTAAACTTGGTGTTAGGATTGCTGAGGCGGCACCAACTTTATGCCAAATTTTCTAAGTGTGAGTTTTGGTTGGACAGAGTTCACTTTCTTGGTCATGTGATCTCTCGAGATGGGATATCTGTTGATCCAGCCAAGGTTCAAGCAGTTAAGGAATGGCCCCAACCAAAGAATGCTACGGATATCAGGAGTTTTCTTGGATTAGCAGGATATTATAGGAAATTCATCGAGGGATTTTCAAAGATTGTCACACCCCTTACTATGTTAACAAGGAAAAATGTGAAGTATATTTGGACTGATAAATGTGAATCCAGTTTTCAGACCTTGAAACAGAAACTAACCAATGCTCTAATATTGACTCTTCCTGTCGAAAATGGTAAATTCAGTATTTATTGTGATGCTTCCAAGGTTGGACTTGGTTGTGTTTTGATGCAAGATGGAAAGGTTATAGCTTATGCTTCTAGGCAGTTAAAAGTACACGAAAAGAATTACCCCACACATGACTTAGAATTAGCTGCTGTGGTTTTTGCATTAAAGATTTGGAGGCACTACCTGTATGGACAAACCTGTGAGATATTTTCGGATCATAAAAGTCTGAAATACATTTTTACGCAAAAGGAACTGAATATGAGGAAACGTAGGTGGTTAGAGTTTGTCAAAGATTATGATTTTGAGATTAAGTACCACCCTGGCAAGGCGAATGTGGTGGCGGATGCTTTGAGTAGAGTGACTCCTTCAGTCTCTGCATTAATTCTAGAAATACCGATAGCTTTAGAGACAGAATACCGAAGATTTAACCTGGAAGCTGTGTCTAGTGTGTCAGTCATGCTTTCGGCCATATCTTTGACGCCAACTATTTTGGAGAGAATAAAGGAAGTTCAAATGAATGACACCGAATGCAATAAGTATAGGTTGTGCATAGATTCTACTGACAAGTCGGATTTCAACTGCTCAGCTGATGGAATTCTCAATTTTCGAAATAGGTGGTTTGTTCCGGCGGATACCGAACTTAGAAAAGAAATCCTATCTGAGGCACATTCCTCCAGACTTTCTGTTCATCCTGGAGGTACGAAAATGTACAGAGATCTCAAGCAACATTATTAGTGGCCAGGTATGAAGAGAAGTGTGGCGGAGTACGTGGAGTCATGTCTGGTCTGCCAGCAAGTCAAAGCTGAACACTAGAGGCCTGCTGGAACATTGCAACCTTTACCAGTTCCCGAATGGAAATAGGAACAAATAACTATGGATTTTGTTATAGGATTACCTAGAACAGCAAAAGGACACGATGCAATTTGGGTAATAGTTGATCGTTTAACCAAATCAGCTCACTTTCTGCCAATGAAGATAACATACTCGATGGATCAATTGGCCGAGTTGTATGTGCACGAAGTTGTTAGACTGCATGGAGTTCCAAGCACAATAGTTTCAGACCGAGACTCCAGATTTACATCTAAGTTTTAGAAAAGTTTGTACAAGGCTATGGGAACACAGCTTAGTTTTAGCACAGCCTTTCATCCTCAAACTGATGGACAATCCGAGAGAACTATCCAAACGTTGGAGGATATGCTTCGTGCATGTGTACTGGAATTTCAAGATTCTTGGAGTAAGTATTTACCATTGGTTGAATTCTCTTATAATAACAGTTTTCAAGCAACAATAGGCATGGCGCCTTACGAGGCATTATATGGACGAAAGTGCAGATCTCCGTTATATTGGGATGAAGTTGGGGAAGCACAATTGATTGGTCCTGATATTGTGCAGCAGACAGTGGAGAAGATTGCTCTTATCCGACAAAGAATCTTAACAGCTCAAAGCCGGCAGAAAAGCTATGCAGACAAAAGACGAAGAGAATTAGAATATGATGTTGGTAATGAAGTTTTCCTTAAAGTGTCACCTTTCAAAAGAGTTGTGAGATTGGGGAAAAGAGGCAAGTTGAACCCCAGATATATTGGACCTTTCCAAATCGTGAAGAGGATTGGAAAGTCAGCATATCAACTTCAGTTACCAGCCTCTCTGGAGGGAATTCATAATGTGTTTCATGTTTCCATGTTAAAGAAATGTGCTAGAGATCCTTCGCAGATGGTGGAACAGCAGAGTGTCGAAGTTCTTCCTACTCTTACTTATGAAGAGAAACCAGTAAAAATCTTAGACTATGCAGTAAAGGTATTACGTAACAAAGAAGTTCCACTGGTAAAAGTCTTATGGCATAACCAGAACATTGAGGATACAACTTGGGAGCGCCAGCAGGACATGATGGACCAATATCCAGAACTATTCAGGTACTAAATTTTGAGGACAAAATTCTTTTAAGGAGGGTAGATGTAGCACCCAGTTCCATTGAACCAAAATTTAATTTATTATTAATGATGTACCTTTATAGAAGGGTTGGGGGAGTTATTGATTAGGTTAATAAATGATCAGGGGAGGGCATGATGGTAATTAGAATTTTACATAGTGGATAACCTATTTAAGGAAAAGTTCAGTGAGAGTAGCTGCCACTATTCCCAATTTCCCTCTTTCGGTTTTCAGCTCGAACAGTAGAACTCTCTAGGCGATTCTCTCGCCCGATTCTCCTTCAACCTAGGTAAGTCTTGTTTTCTTGCATTTTAGCGATTAGTTTACTGGGAGAATACAATGTGAATATTTTGAGGTTTCTGTGATTGAGGGTGGGTTCAGGTTCTTGGTGATAAATGGGAATGCACGGGTAGTAGAGTTTCAAATCGATTTCCTCAAACATATTATTGATTTTTGGTAAGGTTTAGTAAGAGTTGGATTAATGTACTGTCATGACCTTAGGTGAGCGAGCTTCTGGAGTAGTTGTAACCGAGCATTTCCAGGAGAGCCAGGTAAGTAAAGTATGCATATGCCTTCGGGCCTACATAACAAAACAGTAGGGTTATGCATCTTGTGAATGATTTTGTATGTCATGCATCATGTTTTTGAAAGATTACGAAAATGAATTTCCATGTAAGAATGGTAAGGTATGAACTGAATGTGACAGACAAACTATTAAGGGATATAATCCGCCCCTTAATCGAAGAGAGCATGTATGACATTGGGAGAATTGATCCCACTCCCAAGAGAACCAAGGGATCAGATCAGCTATTAAGGGAATTCATCCACCCCTTAATCGAGTAGAGGATGTATGACATTGGGAGAATTGATCCCACTCCCAAGGGAACCAAGGGATCAGATCAGTTTATGAACGTATGTGTATGCAACTGAGATGAGAAAGTAGAAATTGCATGTTTAGGAATTTATGTTTCAGCAATGCATTTCATTTCTGCTTTACTTACTTAGCATTAGGCTAATAGATGAGTTTTGTGATGTAGGTGTTGAGGATACTGCAGGTGAATTCCCTGAGTTTACTGACGAATAGATGGGGTTGGAGGAGCACTACCCTGTCTCGAACTGGTTTACTGATGAGGCGGGTTAACTGATGTCTATTGGTGTGAAAGTTTAGTTGACGGTGTTTCAATTTAAGTATGTTGAGTTTTCATGACAGTAGTGATTTCTATGTTTTGAATACGATTTCGAGATTTTCCTGTTAATAGTATTCTGTGGGAATTTGATGTTGACACTCACTAGGATTTTTAGTAATGTAATGGTTTGAAATGTTTTTGAATGGTTTCAGTAAAGTGAGTAGATTCTTTTCTGAAGGCTGAGTTGTTGTTCTGTTGTCTATCAGAAGATGTCTTCAGTGGAAGTCATCGGATGATATAGAACGAAATATGTCATTTAGTGATCGGTATATGTAGCCTGTTTCATTGGAAGATGTTGTTTTGTTCACTATCGGTAGATGAAGACTATCGGTAGATGTCGGGTTATAGTCATGTGTCAATCGGAAGATATAAGTAGAGAGTTTGTCGTTTAGTGATCGGCGTATGCAGTTTACTCAATCGGAAGGTGTAGGTTTAAGTCTATCGAATGATGTCTCAGTAAACTCATCGGCAGATTCGTGCTGACGTCATCAGAAGATGTAGAGGGCATTTTGTCATTTAGTGACCGGTGGATGTCGTGTGTAAATCTACCGGATGATGTAGAAAGTCTTTTGTCGTTTAGTGACCGGTGGATGTCGTGTGTAAATCTACCGGATGATGTAGAAAGTCTTTTGTCGTTTAGTGACCGGTGGATGTCGGGTGTGAATCTACCAGATGATGTAGAGAATACTTTGTCGTTTTGCCACCGGATGATGTCTTCCATTTTCTACTTCAGCCCCTTTTTGTTGACCTTGTTCAGCGGGCGATGCGTTTGACTTTTTAATCTTAAGAAGTATTTTCTTTTTACGATTTAAACTTTTATTCCTTCTCGACCGATTATTCCTTAATTTTCCAACTGATTATTCAAGCATTGTTCAATAGTTTTATTTAACTCTATTTTTACTCAAATGATTTCCGCTGCAAGTTCTTAAATGTTGAGGTTTTAGAAAATATTAAATTACGACCTTCGAGCAAAATTTCAAATTTGAACCAGAGTTTCCGGGTCATGCGCAAGTTTCGTGTAACAAATTGGGTTCTGAAGACTCGGTGTAACACCCGGGATTTTTTTTAAAAGGAAAAATTGGAAAGAAATTAAAAGTATAATAAGATAGTTGTTTTTATTAATTTAAAAGAAATAGCAAAAAGAAGGGAAAGTAATTAAAAGTGACTTAAACGGTTTATTAATTGGAGAACTTAAGCCGGGTACGGGATGAAAGTCAATTTAAGAAAATTTATAATTTAAGAACGGGATTTAACGGAAAGTTTGAAGGGAAAAAAGGTAACGTTAATTATTAATGTTGTTATTATTATTATTATTATTATTATTATTATTATTATTATTATTATTATTTATTTAACATAATTTATAAAAAAAAAACAGAACACAAAATGGCTTCGAGGAAGCCATTTTGCGCTCGGGCCCGACGCTGAAGGCAGAACAGGGGAGACGCAGGGCGGCGACGGTGAGGCGTTCGCCAGTGACTTCCGACGCTTTCCGGCCAGACGACGGCGACGAGCAGACTCCGGCCCTTCTCCACGCACGAATTGAACGGTAAGTCCCCTTTTGTGCCCTGTTTCGGTTCGGTAGTGGCCGAGGGTGAGGAGCGACTTTGAGCTCCGATCGCCGGCCGAAATGGGCTGCTTCCGGCGTGGGTTTGCCAACCCTTGGACCGACTTCCATCGCCTGGCTGTGATGAGCCCGATTTGGGCGAAATGCAGAAAGCCCTCTTTGGGCCATTTCGGGTTTTTGCTTCTAGTTCGAGATTTTTGATTAATTTAAGCTAATTGAGGGTATAGGAAGTTGATTGGTGAGGAATTGAGTGGAATTTGATGGAAAATTGAAAAGGGGGATTTTTCGGGTAAAGGGGCAGTTTGGGTTTTGCTAGTTTCGACCTAGCTAGGGTCGGTTGTTTTGAAATTCCTTTTGGCAGGTTAAAATAGGTTATTAGAGGAGTACGTGGCCGCTGGAATAGTTCGATTCCGATGACCGACGCAAAAGTTACGCGCGTTTGAAGTTTTGGGTCGGTTTTTACCGAACCCAAATTGGTGGCCCGTTTCATTAGGTTTTTGTTGGATTAGGCTAGAAATAGTAGTTTGAGGGTAATTGGTGAATGTAGGCTTAATTTGAATGAAGTTTGATTAATTGTAGTTAGAGTTAGCTTAAATATTCTTTAGAAGTGAATTGTAATGCTTAAGTGACTTTTGTGAATAGGTTTCCAAGTGGAGAACCCTCAAATTGTGTTGTGCCAAGTCTAAATTAATCTGAGTGGGGTTAATTGACATTGTGATTGGTGAATGTAAGCTTGATTATAATAAAGTTTGAATTATTGTCGTAGGTCAAGCCGTAGGTGGACAGGTAACCGAGTAGCCTCAGCGAGCTAGGACGCCAGGTAAGTAGAGGACGTTTGTTTTGCCTTCGGGCCTACACCACGGAACGGTAGGATTTATTTGTTTGTTGTTTGGCCGTCTTCCTTGTTGGTTATTTGTTGTTGATGTTTGGTTGTCTTCTTTGTCGGTCAAGCATTGTTGATGGTTGATTGCTTTACTTTGTTCTGGTCTGGTTAAGTATTTGTGAGTTGGCTGCTTTGTTTTGTATTAAGTAATGTGAAAATGAATTTCCTGGTTGTGGTTGTTTTTTGTTGTTAGTTCAGTGTTGTTTGGTAATTGTTTGGTTGTGTTCGGTATTGCATTTTTTTAGCATGCATCATGGTATAGCACGTTAGGTACGATTAGTGGCATTGATTGGCATTGTGAGCATCAACGTAATCAGATTAAGTGAATTGTAAAAAATGCATCTCGAATAGGTGCCTTGTCGGGCTGAGGTTGCTGGTAGTAGCACCCCGAGGGGTACTCTATGAGAGATGACAGCTAAAACACTTATTGCATTTCAAATAGGTGCCTTGTCGGGCTGAGGTTGCTGGTAGTAGCACCCCGAGGGGTACTCTATGAGAGATGACAGCTAAAACACTTATTGCATTTCAAATAGGTGCCTTGTCGGGCTGAGGTTGCTGGTAGTAGCACCCCGAGAGGTACTCTATGAGAAATGACAGCTAAAACACTTATTGCATTTCAAATAGGTGCCTTGTCGGGTTGAGGTTGCTGGTAGTAGCACCCCGAAGGGTACTCTATGAGAGATGGTTGGCTAAAACATATAATCCTGAATAGTGTGCCTTGTCGGGCTGAGGTGTTGGTATGTAGCACCCCGAGGGGTCCACTATGAAGGATGGTGGTTCGAGTGTGGCCATCCTAGACGTTTATGGGATTTGTGCCAACTCGTTCCACACGGCTTATGAAAGATTAAAGCAAGAGTAAAGCAACGAACAGCAAAGAAGCACAACTGAGTGATAGAAACTACATGTATTAGGTTGATTGCATTGTGTGTTGTCGTGTTATGTTGAGTCAGTTTGTTGAGTTGCATTGGGTGGTGTTGTGTTGTTGTGTTAGGGTAGGATGGTGTGTGCATTGTTATTGTTATTATTTGTTACTCCCTACTTGCTAAGCGTAAGCTTACGTGTGTGTGTGTGTGTTCTGTGGTGTAGGTGACGACAGGAGTAAGCTTCGAGGAAAACTATGATTGGGACGCAGTCATTGATGTACGCAGTATGCCGGTGCAGGCAGTTGTCGGGGCGTCTCGACCATGGTCTTCGGAGATGTGGGGTTTAATATTTTGGTGATTATTGTAAATGTTTATTGTTGTATATAGTTAAGTTAAGGGTGATAGGTCGCCCTAACCTGTGAATTTTCTACATTTGGGGATGTTAGTATTTTAGTTTCCCATTTTTTTCTATTATTGGAGATTTTGTATGCTGGATAGTGAGTGATTAGCTGAGTAAGAATATTCTGGATCTGGTTGGGAATTGGTTTGTGTGCAGGTACTTAGCATTTTTGGAGGCGCCATTTTTAGGCGTTACTCTGCCGAAATTTTCGGGGAAAACGCCGTGGTGCTTAGCGGTTAGGAGTAAGGGTAATTAGCGAGTCTAGGCCTAGTTTAAATTATGTTTCAACGTGGGTTTGGTTAGCAAAGTAGCGCACCGAGCCAGGGTGGGTTCGGGGGTGTTACACTCGGGGCGTTACAATGGTAATTAGAATTTTTACATAGTGGCTAACGTATTTAAGGAAGAGTCCAGTATGAGTAGCCGCCACTGTTTCACTTTTTTTTACCTCTCAGCTCGACGGATTCCCCCTAGGCGATTCCCCTCCAACCAAGGTGAGTTTTGATTCGATTGCTTACTGTTTTTAGTGTCTAGATAGCTGGTGGATGGCTATGTGTGCATTTTGGAAGTACAGAGAGTGAGGGATGGGATTTGGGGTTTAGCGATGAATCGGGAATGGCGAAGAACAGAACCCTTAGAACTAGCCCTTAGATTTCCTAATGTTTAGAATGAAGTTTAGTAATGCTGTGTTTATGTTTTAGGTGAGCCAGCTCTTGGAATATCCTACCACCAGGAACTCTCGGTGAAGCCAGGTAAGTGAAGTATTGTGTGTGCTCTCGGGCCTACATCACAAAACAGTAGGTTTTTGTATGTTTGAGTATTTTCTGTATGTATGCATCATGTTTTTAAAAGAATACGAAAATGAACTTTCATGCATCATTATGGAAAGGCAAGTACAAATTTAAACGCATTGGCAGTTAAGGGAACTAATCCACCCCTTAACTAATGAAGTGGATTTATGACATTGGGAGAACTGATCCCACTCCCAAGGGAATCAAGGGATCTGATCAGTAAACAAACGATGTGCAACTGAGATGAGAAAGTAGAAACTGCATATTCAGGATTTAAGTTTCAGCATATCATTTCATTATTGCTTTGCTTACTTAGCATTAGGCTAATAGATGAGTTTTGTGATGTAAGTGTTGAGGATACTGCAGGTGAATTCCCTGAGTTTACTGACGAATAGGTGGGGTTGGAGGAGCACTTCTCTGTCTCGAACTGGTATACTGATGAGGCGGATTAACTGATGTCGGTTGGTGTGAAAGTTTAGTTGACAATGTTTCAATTTAAGTATATTGAGTTTTCATGACAGTAGTGATTTCAATGTTTTGAATACAATTTTGAGATTTTCCTGTTAACAGTATTCTGTTGGGATTTAATGTAGGCACTCACTGGATTTTTAGTATTGTAATGGTTTGAAATGTTTTTGAATGGTTTCAGTGAAGTGAGTAAATTCCTTTCTGTGGTTAGAGTCATGTTTGTATACCAAGGAGTAGATGAGATGTGGTTCTGTTCTCTATCGTTAGATGAAATCTATCGGCAGAGGTTGAGTTGTTGTTCTGTTGTCTATCGGAAGATGTCTTCAGTGGAAGCCATCGGATGATGTAGAACGAGATATGTCGTTTAGTGATCGGAATGTGTAGTTTGTTTTATCGAAAGATGTTGTTTTGTTCACTATCGGTAGATGAAGTCTATCGATAGATGTCGGGTTATAGTTATGTGCCTATCGGAAGATATAAGTAGAGAGTTTGTCGTTTAGTGATCGGCGTATGCAGTCTACTCAATCGGAAGATGTAGGTTTAAGTCTATCGGATGATGTCTCAGTAAACTCATCTGCAGATGCGTGCTGACGTCGTCGGTAGGTGTAGGAGGACTCTTGTTGTTTAGTCATCGGTGGATGTAGAACAAAGTCGATCGGATGAAGGAAATCATCTGGCTGACGTCATCGGAAGATGTAGAGTGTATTTTGTCGTTTAGTCACCGGTAGATACAGTCTACCGAGAGATGTCCTTTGTTTTTTTCATTTGGCTGACGTCATCGGCAGAAGCCTTCTGCTGACGTCATCGGCAGAAGCCTTCTATTTTCTGTTTCTACTTCTTCTGTTGACTTTATTAATCGGCAGATCCGTTTGACCTCTGTGATACCTCAAGTATTTCAATTTAAACTTCTATTTCCTATTGGCCGATTACTTCTTAATATTTCCAACGATTATGTTAACATTGTTTTTATGGCTTCGTCTAATTCTATTTTTGCTTAAATGATTTCCGCTGCAAGTTTTTTTTAAAAAAAATACGGTTGAGATTTTTACTCATGTACTGGCATTGTGTGACGAATCAGGTTCAGATAACTCGGGGCGTTACAGCATTACTCAGCAAATATGGAGTTAGACATAAGGTAACTACAGCATACCACTCTCAGAGTAATGGACAAGCAGAAGTATCTAACAGGGAAGTAAAACGGATTCTGGAAAAGGTGGTGAATCCGAACAGAAAAGATTGGGCATTAAAATTAGACGATGCTTTATGGGCATACAGAACAGCATTTAAGACTCCTGTGGGCACTACTACTCCATTCAACATGATTTATGGAAAAGCTTGCCATCTCCCTGTAGAATTAGAACACAAGGCCTTTTGGGCAATAAAAAATGTAAATTTGGATTTACAGCAAGCAGGAAGAAGCAGGCTAGTACAATTACAGGAATTGGAAGAGTTGAGATTAAGAGCGTATGAAAATGCAAAGATTTATAAGGAAAAAGTGAAGAAATGGCATGATAAAAAATTACAGGCAAGAACATTTTTAAAAGGGGAAAAAGTCTTGCTGTTTAATTCCAGGATGAAACTGTTTCCAGAAAAGCTCAAACCGAAGTGGTCTGGACCATTTGAAATAATGGAGGTATTTCCATACGGAGTAGTAGAATTGCATGATGAAAAAAGTGGAAGGACTTTTAAGGTAAATGGTCAACGGATAAAGCATTATTTTGGAGAGAAATTGACAAAAATTATGTCAATTTCTCTACAAAATGCAGCAGAAAACTGAGCAAATGGAAGTCTGGCTGAAGACTTATAAAAAAAACTTAGCGCTTTGAGGGAGGCAACCCTTAATAATAATATCCTTTTATGCGTTAATTTTTAGTTGCATTTTATTCTATTATTTTTTTTTTTTAAGTTTTTGTTGTTTAAATATGTTAATTTTGAATTTCACGGTTACTGCTTTACTCATCTTCACCCAATTTCTCTCAAAGCGATTTTAGGGTTATTTACCGCTTTCAACCCATCGCCGACTTTCTGTGAAATTTCTCTCCGAGCAAAATTTTTCAGCAAATTTTTCCTCTGCCCCACACCACTGCTACTAACGCCCACAACATTACGTACTATTGTGTCGGTATCAATGAGGCCAAAGCAAAAAGGGAAAAAGAACGTTAAGCAGGTAAATAGAATGGCTTTCATCTCCGAAGAGGCAAAGTTGAGATATGAGCAGGGTTTGCAACAACGCAGCTTTGCTCAAGAAAAAGGCTTCCTAGTCACAGACGAGCAGCTATTAAGGTACCCGAACTACATTACCTCTGTTATTCAGGAGCGTAAATGGGAGAAATTTTGTGAGGTTCCAGGGGCAGCAGTAAAAAATATTGTGAGAGAGTTTTATGCAAATTTTGAGGGAGATCTGCCCGAGTGTATTCAGGTTCGAAAGTGCGATGTGAGATTCGGACCTTCAGCGATTAATAGTTTTTACAATCTTGAGGAAGTTGAAGATGAGTTTTACAAATACGAAGATAATTTATCATCTGAATTTCTGGAATCGGCTTTAAAGGAAATAGCTATGCCCGGTACAGATTGGGTGAGATCGAAAACAGGTTTCCTCTCCATTCCTTGGCTATCTCTGCTGCCAAAAGCCAAGGTTTGGTATCACTTTTTGAAACTTCGGATATTTCCTTCTTCTCATAGTCAGCATGTAACCAGGGATCGTGCCATTTTGCTATACTGCATTCTAACCAATAAAAAGATAAATATTGGTCTGGTCATTTACAGAAATCTTTGTGCAAATGCCCTCAAGCCAAAAGGGCAGCTGCTGTTTCCTTCTTTGGTGTCTGGATTATGTGAAATGGCTGGGGTTATGTATGAAGCTAATGAAGAGGAACTCTCCCCAGGCCCAGTGATGACACCAATTATTATAAGGAGAATTGCTTCAGAGGGGTTAGGAGCAGGAGAACCAGAGGCTGAAGAGAATGCTGCAAGTGGAGCTGCAGCATCAACCAGCAACAGCAACATTCACCAGCAATTACTTGACAGTTTGGTGGCGGTGCACAACAGGCTCGATTGGATCGACAATGACATTTTGGCTTTGAAGACAAAATTCATAACTCAAGAAAACCTCTAATACCAGATGAGGAAATCTATGAAGAATCTAAAACGCAAAAAACAGGATATTCTGGCAATACTCCAAGCTTCGTGATTCGGCATTGGCAACTAGCCTTGCCAAAAAGCCTGAAGATCTAGCTCCTGTTTTCCCTCGGTTCCCAACAGCACTCTTCAAAGATTCGGATGAGGAGTCAGAACCTGAAGCATGAACGCCAGGGAAGTTCTAAAATTCCAATCTCTTTTTCTTTTCGTTTTAATGGACTTAATTTATTTTCTTCTTTGAACCTTATTTTGTTTGGCAGTGAGGACATTGCCAATTTTAAGTGTGGGGGTGCATGCATTTTGATTTTGTTTGGATTTCTTGAAGTTTAAAGTGGATGTTTTGTTTCTTTTTAATTTGGAATGTTTGAAAACTGTTTAGAATATGTATTTATATGCATAATGTTGTTTAGTGTGCTGCATGATTGCCTAAATTTGCTTTTCTGTTAAATGGTGTTATTTGCTTGTTTGGTTAGTAGTGTACTGGTGGATCTGTAGACTAAGTGAGAAACAAAATCGATATAATTTCCTAATATCTTCTAATTTAGTAAGTTATTGAATAATGTTATTGTTACATATTAGTAGAAATCAATTAAGATTTATTCCTTTTAACTTAGTCGTTCCTAACACACAAACTCCTTTTGGTTGTTTAGAAATATTATCCTTTCTAGATATTACAATTATATCTAGGTGTTAATAATTTGGTGTTTGATTGAAGAAATTAGCAATGAAAGACTTCTTTAAAAAAAAAATATAGTAAATAATAAGTTTGGGGGTTATCAAAAAATAAAAAAAATAAAAAAAAGTGCAATTTCCTAATCTACTTTCAATTTCGAGTGAGCCTTTTGGATACTCGATGGGTAGAAATAAATTAGAGGAACTTTAGGAGGAACTCCGTTGCATGTTTATTGACTATACTCCTCTATTTTATATGAGTATATATATCTTGAAGTGACACTATTGAGTAACCGGAGGACTTCATCACCAATGTTGTCAATCGCGTCAAAAGGTAGTGTGACTGATAGATAAAGTCAATGTAAAAATAAAAAAATAAAAAAAAAACACTTAATCCCCTCGCTTATTTAAAAATAAAATAAAATAAAGAAGAAGAATCTTTGAATGCTAATGGATTTATGAAGGATATTAGAGAGTTGACATTCAATGATATGTATTGTGATTTCTAGTTTTGATGATTGAACTTAGCAATTCAAATGGAGTTTGAGCACACACACATTTTGACTAGTTTATTGGGAATTTAATCTACATTGATTGCTTTTAATTGTGATAGTGAAATTTTTCAATAATTTACAAGTTAGTAGATATTTTGAAATTATATCGATTTTGTCAATGTTCCCTTGGAAAGTCATTTTTGTTTGCATCACTCGACGACGAGTAATGGTTTAAGTTTGGGGGTATTTGATGACTCTTCTTTTAGAGTCATTTTATGCTAACTTTATATAAGAAAACTTAGATGAATTGAGTGATTGCAATAATAAATTGATATGGATTTACTACAAATGCTATGCAATGCTGCAACATTAGGGCTTTGATTGAATTTAATATATTTAATGTTGATTTTCTATTAAAAGCATGATTTTTATCTTTAATTTGAATTTTATATTTTCATATTTGAATGCAAGGATTATAGCGGGAAAAATCAAGTTTAAAAGTTAGATTTGTTAGAAAAAATTATGGTTGCCAAAAATTTGAGAATTTATTTTGATTATAAATTGATGCAGAATATAAGAAGAGAGAGAATAAATTACTACGATCAAGGAAAATCAAACACTATGAAGATTTTGTGGAAAAGAGGAGATGACACATGGCATGTAGAAAAGGACAAAAAAATGAGAGAAAAGCAAATTGAAAGGAAGATTTGGAAGGATGGAAATACGTGGAAGAACAAAAGCCAAGGAGAGAGAAATCCATTCTAGAAAACAAATTGGAGAGAGAATAAAGCAATCTGGAAGGAAGCTAAAAAAGGGGGAAAATTAAATGAAATTGAGATTGGAGAGAGAAGAAGGAGGGCATGCAAAATTAAAAAGGATATATTTTTTTTTTGGGAGATATTCTGGAAAACCCCTTACGCGGCTGGTGAGAGAGGCGCTGCATCTGGATCTGTAGACCACCGACGCCAAGCTTTGAGAATTTTCCTTCTTCTATTATTTTTATTGCATTATTTTCTATGAATAAAATTGTTGTTAGTTTGATTTTAATTATGTTTAGTAGCTAATTTCTTTAATCTTGGTTAGGACGATAGTATTTGTTGCGATATTTTGCTACGATCTTGGTTTTGTTTCTGGAATTATCTATTGAACAATTATTTGTGAAATTTTCTTGCTAAGTCAAATCGTATCGATAGATAGGTTGACGATTCATGTTTATATTGTATCGATAGGTAGATATAAATTTTAGATGCACGAATAATTAATCAAATTAAATTGTTACAACATAGTTAACATTAATTTGATTGGCGATAAGAATAGCACATATCGAAAATTCAATATTAGTTACATTCTTTCAAGGTAGAAAGAAATTCTGATTTGAATTTACCTAGGCAATTCGAAAGAATCCTAGAATCAATTTTTATTCTTGCTGTTTTTTAGATAATGCTGCAGAGCATTACCAGAGCATCAGTAGTAAAATCATCGTAACGAAGAAATCGATCCTAGCCAAGGCCTTCTTTTATCGTATTTATCTCATTTACTCTGATTTATTTTCTTTCATCGCAATTCTGAATTTATTTATATTTATTTTCATTTAAAATCTCAATATTTTTATAAGAATTTTATAGCAAATTTAAACACAATTAAGAATATCCTCGTGGGATCGATACTTTACTTATTCTATTACTTCGTTAGCGACACGTGCACTTGCGTGTAAAGGTGTAAAATCACTAACAGTAACGCTGTCTGTTCAAAAAAAAATTTATAGTCACCGTTATCCGTTTTCTGTCCCGGAGTGACAGCTTGGATCTCGGACTCCGATCGGGTTCCAGTTTCGGGCTGTCACATATTGAACATGAAAATCAAATTCAAGTCACATTTCTTTCATTTGATTTTCTTATTTGATTTATTTGTGCTATGTTTTAATTTTTAAGTTATTACCCAATTCACATTACCCAATCAATTTTCATCTTTAATTAACTTTTTACTTATATTTAAATTGTTATAATTTTGAAAAAGTGGAATCGATACTCAACTTACATATATTACTTGATGGTGGCACGTGCACTTGCTAAATGTATTATTTTTGAAAAATAAGTTCTTTAGTCGAATTGGTTACGAAGATGTTGACATTCACCATTTTGTGTGGCATACTCCCTTCTTCCGTGCATGAATATTGGACATGTCGGGTTGCCGCGAAACCTCAAATTAACATTAAGCTAAAGATAACACTCTAAAGGAATCAAGCTAGTCCAAGTGAATATTGTTTTTATTATTATTGTAGTTGTATTTAGCTTAAACTACAACACTAAAATCATTAGTTAAATTAAGGTAAATATAAATAATTTAAAAAGTAATGAAAAATTGGGCTTGGTCAAATTCGGGGTAAAGTTAATTAGATTTACATTAAGGTAGTTTTGGCTATGGATAATGACATTGCCTATGAATGCAAGCTTTTTCAAGTAAAGAATAACTTTATTTTAAAAGAAGATTATTTATTTGCCCAAAGTTGAGAAAAAAAGGGTGAAATGATGCATTTTAAAAGGAATAGTTTGTCCAAATGTGTGACAGCCCGAAACCAAACCCGATTGGGGCCCGAGATCTGAGCCGTCACTCCGGGACAGTTAGCAGAAAACGGTGACTACTTTTTTTTTTTTTTTTTTTTTTTTAAACAGGACAGTCAGAAGAAACAGTGAACAGAATATTTACCAACTTTAAAACTTCGCAGAGAGAGAGTTCTCTGGTGTCGAAATCAAACAGGGGAAAAACAGTTAAAACCGAACTACAGGGTAAACAACAGAAGGAGATTAGAATCCTTGGAACAAAATAAGAAAAATATATTAATTGTTGGACCACAGAAATAAACGACAGATGAATACAGGAAGCAGAGCACTTTAAGCATTTAAATTTGAAAACATACTTAAAATCGGAGTTCAGATTAAATGACAAAGAATAACAGAACAAAAGCCAGGAGGTTGGAAGCGGGAAGGAATGATAACAGTCTTCGGGATATAATAAGACAGAAATGAACGGTGATCGGAAGATGCAAAGTGTGAACAGTAACCGGAAGATGCAAAGTGTGAACAGTAACCGGAAGATGCAAAGGTGAACAGTAACCGGAATGTGAACAGTACCGAAGATGCAAAGTGTGAACAGTACCGAAGATGCAAAGTGTGACAGTACCGGAAGATGCAAAGTGTGTGAACAGTACCGAAGATGCAAGTGTGAACAGTAACGGAAGATGCAAAGTGTGAACAGTAACGGAAGATGCAAAGTGTGAACAGTAACCGAAGATGCAAAGTGTGAACAGTAACCGGAAGATGCAAGTGTGAACAGTACCGAAGATGCAAAGTGTGAACAGTAACCGGAAGAGCAAAGTGTGAACAGTACCGGAAGATGCAAGTGTGAACAGTACCGGAAGATGCAAGTGTGAACAGTAACCGAAGATGCAAGTGTGAACAGTAACCGGAAGATGCAAAGTGTGTGAACAGTACCGGAAGATGCAAAGTGGTGAACAGTAACCGGAAGATGCAAAGTGGAACAGTAACCGGAAGATGCAAGTGTGAACAGTACCGAAGATGCAAGTGTGAACAGTAACGGAAGATGCAAAGTGTGACAGTACCGGAAGATGCAAAGTGTGAACAGTAACCGGAAGATGCAAAGGTGAACAGTAACCGGAAGATGCAAAGTGTGAACAGACCGGAAGATGCAAAGTGTGAACAGTAACCGGAAGATGCCAAGTGTGAACAGTAACGGAAGATGCAAAGTGTGACCAGTACCGGGAAGATGCAAAGTGTGAACAGTACCGGAAGATGCAAGTGTGAACAGTAACCGAAGATGCAAAGTGTGAACGTAACCGGAAGATGCAAAGTGTGAACAGTAACCGGAAGAGCAAAGTGTGAACGTAACCGGAAGATGCAAGTGTGAACAGTACCGAAGATGCAAAGTGTGAACAGTAACCGAAGATGCAAGTGTGAACAGTACCGGAAGATGCAAAGTGTGAACGTAACCGGAAGATGCAAGTGTGAACAGTACCGAAGATGCAAGTGTGAACAGTACCGAAGATGCAAGTGTGAACAGTACCGAAGATGCAAAGTGTGACAGTACCGGAAGATGCAAAGTGTGACAGTACCGGAAGATGCAAGTGTGAACAGTAACGGAAGATGCAAAGTGTGAACATAACCGGAAGATGCAAAGTGTGAACAGTAACCGGAAGATGCAAGTGTGAACAGTACCGAAGATGCAAAGTGTGAACAGTACCGAAGATGCAAGTGTGAACAGTACCGAAGATGCAAGTGTGAACAGTAACCGGAAGACCACGGCAGAAACTTAAGAAAAATCAAATTACATGGATAGCTCTAAAACCAGAAACCATCCATGCACAAGCCAACAGAAAATATTCCAAACAATTCCAGAATACTTCAGAACGTAATTCAACTGTCAAATACAGAGGTTTTGAATATCAATACAGATTTCCAAAAGTTTTACAGAAACTTGACATACATTTCAAGTTCACCAAAACAGAAGTTTTAAAACAAAACACAAAAGTCTATACAGAACTCGACTTAACTTTCAAAAATACACGCTCACAGGAATACATCTTGTCTGACTGCAGCAACCACCCCGAGAGCTCGAACCACCAACTACATCAGATCATCATCAGCTTGAGGCACAAAGTCCTCGTTTACAGGATCCGTACCTACAACAGGGAGTTCAACTATGAGCCTAGAGCTCAGCAAGAACATACAATGCAGAGTGATGAACGTGCTATGCATGAATCTTTTTCAAATACATGAACATTACATTACATTTCACTGGACAGGAAGGTATAAGTGGGAAGAGGAGCTGGCGCAACAGGAGTACATGCCACAACAGGACATAACAGGAGTACATGACAGGATGCCAGTCCTCGTCCACACTTAACCATACATTACATTACAGGTTTTATCTTACTTAACTTCAAACCGTGCGCAGAAAACCTTTTCATGACTTTCAGAGAAAAACGTGTATGCATGAACATTCATAGACAGGCAACAGAGTAATAAGCAGAATATAAAACGGAACACACTTAACCTAAAACATAACTTATAGTTTAACTACCCAACAGAAATCCCGACAACATAAACCTAGTACCTCCGTATTGTAGGGCCTTAAGGGCCAAACCTATACGTATGAACTTACCTGTGGTCCGAAATGCAGCAAGCTTGAACGCACGAGCACTGTGGTTCATGAACCTATAGCATGCATAAACGGACATAACCCTAAATATCACGAAACTAGCAAATAAATGAACTAAAAATCGTTTTCTATCTAAGATGATTACCTTAGACCGAAAAGCAGGAGGAAAATCAGAGAAGGAAGAAACTCCTTGCGTTGGTTTTCTTCAACCAAAAGAGAGAAGCAGAGAGGGAAATGAGAGAGAGCAGAGAGGGAAATGTCTCACGTAGGAGGAAGAGAAGGAAATTGAATACATGACTTGTCTTCTTCCACAAGTTTGCCAAGTGTCAATCATCCATTTGATTTCTCCCACCAACCTTAATTCCTTCCAAATTTGCCCTTTCATTGGTTTTTAACTAAAACATTATTTAGTTTAATCGATTCGGTCTCACGAATCACCCTCGTTCGATTAAACACATCGACAATTTTATTAAAAATAATCATTGCATTAATATCGGAGAAATTCCGCTTACATATTCGGGGAATTATTACATAGGCAAAATGCCGGGTGTTACAAAATGGACTCCTTTTATATGAATTCAAGTAAAGTTAATTAAATATTTTTTTTTTCTTTGAAAAATTAAGTTTGAAAGATTTCTATCTCCCTTATAATAACCTCAAAAATTCTCTCTCCCTCCCTCCCATAGAAAATAGAAGAAATGACACATATTATACATAAAAAAATAGTAACTGTTATGAAAAGTAAAGTTGGGCAATCTCTCTCCCTTTTCCATAGTATTGAAGCAATGACTGGGTGGTAGGGCTCGTATAGAAAGCTATTGAAGACTAGAATAAGTGTGGAAATTTGATGGGCACGTGTGGGGAGTTTGTGAAAATCTAACATCTGATTTTCAGCAGGGTCTAGCCCTTGTCAAGTTCAACATCCATGTTTACTATCCAAGTTATCTTTTTTTCTTCCCCTCTTACCTTCTCTCCACCATTTGAAAGAGTTGCTCCCTCTCCTTTTTTTGGCTGCACGTGCAAGTTAAAAACACGTTTATTTATTATAATATTTCTTTTTTAATTTGAGGGTCCAAGTTACTTGTTTTCTCCTTGCATAATTTTATGAGAAACATGCACCATGTCATCGACAAATTTCTCAACATGTTTGACTTTAATCTTATAGGTTTCATCCCGTAAAAAACAATTCTCGTAATTACGATCTATTTTCGATTATGAGATTTCTATGAAGAGACAATCTTGAATTGTCTCTCCGCTTTGATATGAGTTTTAAAATTAAAAAAAAAAAAAACATGTTTTAAACAAAAAATTTCTAATGTTTTTGTTAGAAACCCTTTTTATTAATTATTCTTAACTCATGTTCATTCGAATAAGAAAAAAAAGTAAAACATCAAGAAATTTTATACTCAATTAGGACCAATCTTGTTAAATGTCGCAATGTATCATTTTAGTTGTGTATTGAAGAAAAGCTAGTACAAGAAAAGAAATTTATGAGATGAAATTAGACCATAAAGTTTTCTTATTAACTAATCTCATGATCATAGCATTGACACGTGGATTAGAGTCTTGGAGAACAGTCCATTGCAATGCCCATACAGCTTGAGTAAGCCCAGTCAAATCTATATTATGAAAAAAAAATAAAAATAAAACAAAAATTAATGGAAATATATATAAAAATGCACCGTGGAACCCCATTAATTTCACTGTAGTAATCTACTTGCAGTCTTTTAAAGTCCTGCTCCATTTTTAATGTAATTTTAATTTCTAATTCACTCTCACTTCTCTTTAGAAAATAATATGTATTTGTGCACAAACATGCTTAATTTATTTTCTTTCACGTTGTTAATTCCCTCATGTGTAACTTTTAGTAGATGTCAAATTTCATTAGCGTTATCACACCATTGTACTCTATTGAATTTATTTATATTAAGAGCACAATATAGAATGTTAATTGTCTTAACATTTAAGCATAATTTACGTTTATCATTCTCATCATACTCAAAATGCAATTTTAAAACATTTATATCATTTTCAAGTTTAACAAGTGTATAAAAATTATTTTCAATAATATGCACAACTCAAAGTTCATAGATTGAACAAAAATTCTCATTCAAGTTTTCCAATACTTGTAGTCATTACTAAAAAAAAGAAGAGGTTTAGAAATAGATTTTCCCTCAATATGATAACTGTTCAAATGAAAAGCCATTGAATTCTTCAAGAAACAATTCTAAATTTCAAGTTTTATATAAGCTTAATCTTACTCTATTATCAAAGGTATAATAAAAATTAACCTAAGATGATGGTGAATTAGGTTAATCTTATTTTTTGGCAAATTCAAAAGTAATTATTACAAATCTCGAATATTGTATCTTCTCTTAACTAAGTTCACTAAATTCAATATGCAAGTAATGTCACGACCCGGGGGCGTGCCTAATACGATGCCCGGTTTGACAATACGATCATCGAGGAGAACCTGATCGCTCAGTCTAAGACTTGGTTCGCAATCCAAGGCTTGAACATAAATTAAATCTCAAAAATCCACACGGTGATTACATATATATTAATGCGATAATGAAATAGTAGTACAATAAGGTATAAACATTCAAAGTTCAGCTCTAAATAGTCTTATACAAGTCAAAGTAAAAAAGAAGGTCCTCATCAGAAATCAAATAAATACTCATACAAGAAATAAAGAAAATATAAACTATCAGGACCCATAACCTGATTACCAGATTCCAAGGTGGGAATGTTAAATAAACCATCGATGCAGTGGAATAAACATAATTATAAGTAATTGAGCCACAATAATAATTAAATGCATCCCACAATTACACATAGAAGCCTCATTAGATAAAAGACTTAAACCATATTTAATTTACATACATGGACCATAGTATCATATACTCTATACAAAGAGTGACTAAATAACTCTAATTCTTTTGGCTTTACCTTTTCTTTTATCTTTATCTCGTGAGTTGTCGAGTCCAAACTTGAAAATGGAGAGAATCCACATATTGAGCTTTTATAAAGCTCAATAAATTAAAGCTCACTCTAACAATAAACATATATATATTAATGTTTTATTATCAAGATTAATAGCTTTTTGAACGTTATAATTTACAAAATGATGTATTATTGATCCTTTTATTGTCTCCTTTCTCAAGTCAGTATAATATTTATAACTTATCTTATGACTGTTCTTTATTCACACAAGTCAATTGTACGTTATTTAGCATTCACGTACACTCATATCAGAAGACATTTTATTTAATGCCTAGTATTTAAATATATTGTCTAATAATGTAATTCACCCTACATGATTAGTTTCATAATCGTCTCTTTAAATTTCAATATCCATATCAACTCTTATAGAAACAGCAACTCTAGTTGCCATCTCTATATTTGGTTTTGTAACACCTGAAAATTTTCTCTTAGCGTGCGCAGCCTTAGTTAGGGTATGTCGAGAGAGTTTAAGGTTAGTCCTAGAGTTTTTCTAAGCTATTGAATTGGAAAGTAAAATTGAAAGAGAAATTGAAAGAAAACCCTAAAGTTTAAGTGATTAGTGTTTGTTGTGAAACCCTAAAGTTAATGTTAAATGAAATAAAATGGATGAGTGATGTTTACACGTTGGAATGGTTTAGAGATTTGATTATTATTGAGTTGAAAAGTTAAACTAAATAGAAAAGAGAAGAAAAGATGAAAAAGGAAAAGTGTTAGTTTGAAAAGTCAAGAGGTTGAAAAGTCAAAGAATAAATAGAAAGGAGATTGGTTGAAGAAAAGTGGAAGAAGAAGAATACTTCCACGTTGAGGTAGATAAAAGAAAAAAGAGAGGTTATTTTGTAAAATTAAAAGTTAGTGGGTAAAAATTTAAAAGAGTGAAAAATGGTGTTTTAATAAAAGGGGGAAATTAAAGTTTAAAAATGCAATAAGTAGTTTTCGCCTTCATTTTCTCCCACGAAACCCTCTCCTCCATTGCTGAATTCTTCCATCTTTCTTGCTTCAAATTTTGCAAGGTTTTGAGGTAAATTTTTAATGGGTTTTATTAGGGATACATAATAATGGAGATTTGTGGTGTTTTTGTTGAGTTTTGGTTAGGGTTTGGGAAACCCTAATGAGGGATTCCGAAATTTTGATTTTTTTTTTATGAGAGTTTCTTGTTATTTTGGTGGTTTTATGCTTAAGATAGGTTGTTTTAGGTTGATTATATAGAAAGTTTAGGAGTTTGGTTGAATTAGTTGAAAAACCGGATTTTTGGTTGTTGTAGCCGATTCTGTTTTTGCTGAATCTGATTGGTCATGTTGATTGGTTTGCAAAATGGGTTGTTTCAATGGATAGTAGACGTGTAGAGGCTTACGGAATGGGGTGGCACGTCAAAATCCTTTGAAAAACGAATAGTTATGGCTGTTTGAAGTTGGACGGTGGAAATTGTGGGAATTTTGGATTTTATGGTTTAAGTTGTTAAAGTTTATTTAAATTGTGTTGTTTGGACTTAGTTTAGGATTTTTAGAATGTTGCTAAGTTATTTCCCTTAACGTGCTAGGTTGACAAGCGACGAAATGAACAAACACGTGCAGGAGTCCAGGTAAGTAGAGGACGTTTGTGTTTTGCCTTCGGGCCTACACCATGGAACGGTAGGAATTTATTTGTTTGTTGTGTTTGTTTTGTGTGGAGTGGAGCATTGTGTGTGTCATGCATCATTTTTTTAAACTACGAAATGAACGAGTTTTAGCATGCTTTGAATTGTGAGTACGGAACGTAAGATTTGCTTAAAACGTAAGATTTGCAAAAGTGTCTCGAGTAGAACGATTTCTACTCGAGAGGTACGATGAAGTGTCTCGAGTAGAATGATTTCTACTCGAGAGGTACGCCGAAATGTCTCGAGTAGAACGATTTCTATTCGAGAGGTACGCCGAAGTGTCTCGAGTAAAACGATTTCTATTTGAGAGGTATGATGAAGTATCTCGAGTAGAACGATTTCTATTCGAGAGGTACGCCGAAGTGTCTCGAGTGGAACGATTTCTACTCGAGAGGTACGATGAAGTGTCTCGAGTATAACGATTTCTATTCGAGAGGTACGCCGAAGTGTCTCGAGTAGAACGATTTCTATTCGAGAGGTACGCCGAAGTGTCTCGAGTAGAATGATTTCTATTCGAGAGGTACGCCGAAGTGTCTCGAGTGGAATGATTTCTATTCGAGAGGTATGATGAAGTGTCTCGAGTAGAACGATTTCTACTCGAGAGGTACGCCGAAGTGTCTCGAGTAGAATGATTTCTACTCGAGAGGTACGCCGAAGTGTCTCGAGTAAAACGATTTCTATTCGAGAGGTATGATGAAGTGTCTCGAGTAGAACGATTTCTATTCGAGAGGTACGCCGAAGTGTCTCGAGTAGAACGATTTCTACTCGAGAGATACGATGAAGTGTCTCGAGTAGAACGATTTCTATTCGAGAGGTACGCCGAAGTGTCTCGAGTAGAACGATTTCTATTCGAGAGGTACGCCGAAGTGTCTCGAGTAGAATGATTTCTACTCGAGAGGTACGATGAAGTGTCTCGAGTAGAATGATTTCTACTCGAGAGGTACGATGAAGTGTCTCGAGTAGAATGATTTCTACTCGAGAGGTACGATGAAGTGTCTCGAGTAGAACGATTTCTATTCGAGAGGTACGCCGAAGTGTCTCGAGTAGAATGATTTCTACTCGAGAGGTACGCCGAAGTGTCTCGAGTAGAATGATTTCTACTCGAGAGGTACGCCGAAGTGTCTCGAGTAGAACGATTTCTACTCGAGAGGTACGATGAAGTGTCTCGAGTAGAACGATTTCTACTCGAGAGGTACGATGAAGTGTCTCGAGTAGAATGATTTCTACTCGAGAGGTACGCCGAAGTGTCTCGAGTAGAATGATTTCTACTCGAGAGGTACGATGAAGTGTCTCGAGTAGAACGATTTCTACTCGAGAGGTACGATGAAGTGTCTCGAGTAGAATGATTTCTACTCGAGAGGTACGCCGAAGTGTCTCGAGTAGAACGATTTCTATTCGAGAGGTACGCCGAAGTGTCTCGAGTAGAACGATTTCTACTCGAGAGGTACGATGAAGTGTCTCGAGTAGAATGATTTCTACTCGAGAGGTACGCCGAAGTGTCTCGAGTAGAATGATTTCTACTCGAGAGGTACGCCGAAGTGTCTCGAGTAGAACGATTTCTACTCGAGAGGTACGCCGAAGTGTCTCGAGTAGAACGATTTCTACTCGAGAGGTACGCCGAAGTGTCTCGAGTAGAACGATTTCTACTCGAGAGGTACGCCGAAGTGTCTCGAGTAGAACGATTTCTACTCGAGAGGTACGCCGAAGTGTCTCGAGTAGAACGATTTCTATTCGAGAGGTACGCCGAAGTGTCTCGAGTAGAATGATTTCTACTCGAGAGGTACGCCGAAGTGTCTCGAGTAGAATGATTTCTACTCGAGAGGTACGATGAAGTGTCTCGAGTAGAACGATTTCTATTCGAGAGGTACGCCGAAGTGTCTCGAGTAGAACGATTTCTACTCGAGAGGTACGCCGAAGTGTCTCGAGTAGAACGATTTCTATTCGAGAGGTACGCCGAAGTGTCTCGAGTAGAACGATTTCTATTCGAGAGGTACGCCGAAGCCGCTGTGGCAGTTGTCGTGGCGTCTTGACCATGATCTTCGGGAAGTTGTGAGGGATTTGGTATTTTGATAGTATATAGTTTTCCTAACTATTTTTGGTTAAATGTTCGTAGAATTTAGTCTTTTTATTTGGTCGTACGGTTGGACTTGTTTGTATAAATTGGTGGTTTTGGAATGGTTTTGGATATGTTTTATAAAGTATTTGATTTTCAGGTTTGTGGAATTCAAAACTTTAGTCGTTATGGCGCTCAATTTTTCGTAGAGAAAACGACGTGGGTTTTCAACTGTCTTCACGTTTTCGTTAAGCTTTTGGAGTCGGTTTTCTGAGATTTTCTCGTATCGGGAAATGGGAAATGTCGAGAAATGTTTTGGGTAAGTTTTAGGTGTTTTGGGTGTGAGTGGTTTGAAAAAATTTGAAAGGAAAAGTGAAAAGGGGCGAAAATTTGGCCAAGGGACCCGAGTGGGTGCCGATCGTTCGGCGCAGGGTGCTGAGCGATCGGCATCGGGCGCGCAGGGGGGGCGCACGGCGTGCACTGCTTGAGCAACGCTCGCACCCAATGCGCGCGAGGTGCCCAATCGAGCCCAAAACCATTTTTTAAAAAATTTTTCTATTTCTACTATGTTTTAACCCGATCTTTTCTGACATATTTTAAACGTATTTTGGGCACGTTTTCCAACAAAAATCGAGGGTTAGAAAAACCCGAAAATAGAGTCAAAAATTCTTTGAAAATTATTTTAAACGCCATTTTAAAAGTGGGATTGGTTAGCAAAGTAGCGCACCGAGCCGGGAAGGGTTCGGGGGCGTTACAGGTTTACTTGTGAGTTTTATCGGGTATTATGACGACCCCAGACCCGATCAGGGCCGACGAGCCATAACTATTGACATTTAAAACGTGACATTTTTTTGAACTTTTAAAACATTACACAAAAAATCTTCTTTAGAGCTGAAAACTGAAAGATAAGTTGAAATTAGGTTACAAGAATAATTGGCAGAAGAGAACAGGGAGACAGAAGGCAGGGAGGAACAAAAACAGTTCCCAGGATTTTCACTAGGACTTAACTTCGACTTTTTAAAACTCTTAAAGCTGAAGACGTGAAAACAGAAATCATGAAACAGAAATGGACGACTGAACTGGAGAGCATGTCATGGAAGACTTATTGTGGATGACAGAAGCCGTGGACGTTTGACATGAAAGGCAGAAACAGTAGACAATAGAAGTCTGTGAACGTTTAAAATCAAAGACAGTGACTGTGGACGTTTAAAACAAAAGGCAGAATCTGTGGACAAACAGAAGTCATGGACGTTTAAAATCAAAGACAAGATCTGTGGACAAACAGAAGCCGTAGACATTTAAAATCAAAGACAGAATCTGTGAACAAACAGAGGCCGTGGACGTTTAAAATCAAAGACAGAATCTGTAAACAAACAGAAGCCATAGACGTTTAAAATCAAAAACAGAATCTGTGAACAAACAGAAGCCGTTGACGTTTAAAATCAAAGGCAGTGGCCGTTGATGTTTAAAATAAAAGACAAAACAGTGACCGTTGACGTTTAAAATAAAAGACAGAAACTGTGGGCAACAGAAGCTGTGGACATTTAAAAATAAAAGACAGAACAGTGACCGTGGACGTTTAAAATAAAAGACAGAACAGTGACCGTGGACTTTTAAAATTTAAAGGCAGTATGGACGACTAACACTTAGCCGAATACTTGAAAACTCGAAAGACAGAAACTGAAAGGCAGAATGGACAATTGTTTTACAGAAGGCGTGGACAACTGTTCACAGAACAAAATGAACAACTCTTTTACAGAAGGCGTGGACAACTATCTCACAGAAGGCGTGGATGACTGTTTTACAGAAGAAACTTGAAGACTTGAAGGACTTGAACATATACTCCGCCGATCAATCGGTTACCCAGGCGATCAATCGGCTACCTCTCTGTTTGACAACTTACATGTTTTGACACAAAAGCATCAAAACTCCAGAAACCCGATTCAAAACATAGTTTTAAAACATGCTAGAAAACACGACAGAAGTTGGAAAACATGACAGAATTCAAGAATTTAACTGCATGGATAGCTCTAAAACTTGAGGCAATTCATGCACAACCTAAAAGGAAAATATTCCAAACAGTTCCAGAATACTTCTGGAATAAATATACAACTGTCAAATATAGAGGTTTAAAAACTTATCAACACAGAGTCTATACACCGTTTTAAAATCTCAGAAGCTGTACAGAACTAGACATAACTTTAGAAAAATACATCCTCACAGGAATAACTTTTGTCTGACTGCAGCAACCAATCCACATGAGCTCAAACCGCCAATCACATCAACTCATCAGCATGAGGCACAAGGTCCTCATCCACGGGGTTCGTACCTACAACAGGGAGTTCAACTATGAGTCTAGAGCTCAGTAAGAACATACAATACAATGATGCATATGCTATGCATGAACTTTCGAAATACATGGACATTACATTACGTTTCACTGGACAGGGAGGTATAAGTGGGGCTTATAGAGAAACTGGCGCAGCAAGAGTACACGACAGGTACTTAACAGGGATAATAGGATGTCAGTCCCTGTCCCACACTTAACCGAACATTACATTACAGGTTTTATCTTTCTTAACTTCAAATCGTGTGTAGAAAACATTTTCATGACTTTTAGAGAAAGCGTGTATGCATGAACATTTACGGTGCTTAACATCACATAAACAGGTGACAGGATATTGAAGCAGAACATAAAGCAAAACACACTTAACCTAAAACATAACCTACGGTTTAACTACCCAACAACAATCCCGACAACATAAAACCTAGTACCTCCGTATTGTAGGGCCTTAAGGGCCGAACCTATACGTATCAACTTACCTGTTGCTGTCGAGTTGAAAGCTTCGCACGTAAGTCCTTGGTGATCCACGGATCTACATCATGCACGATCGGATATTAACCCTTCAGCAAACTAACGTTTCGACTTGACCAAACACATTAGCTTTAGTAGATGCTTACCTTAGACAGAGAAACTGAGGAGATTGGAGGAGCTTCGCTGGTCATTTGTCCTCTGGAAGAGAGAAAGCAGAGAAGAGAATGGAGAGAATATAGAAGAGAAGTGAGGAGGATTTCACGTAGGAGGAAGAGTATATCTTGCTCAACAAGCTGAACACTTGGCATTCATTGGCTTCCACCCACCTACCTTAATTCCTACCTAAACTACCACTCCATTGGTTTTCTAACTAAATGAATTGTTTTGGTTACACTTTGGTTTAGTTTTTCCACTAAACATCCCAGCAAATTTCACCAAAACATTCATTATAATAATATAAACCTAATCTCATTCGATAATTTGAGGGATAACCTCCCGGCCAAAAATGCCGGGTGTTACAGGTATGCCTTATATACTGCTTTTGGGCAACCCTCCCAATAACTAAGAGATCCATTCAAGGAACACGGGGACTAGTTGAAGTAAAGGAAAGAGCCTCCCAATTACCGAACTCACGTTTTAAGTGGCAACCATAAGTTTTAATCATTTTTTAGTAATATTTTATTACGTGTAACGTCTCTTTATGTAAAAAGTGTATTGTACATATATATGAGTGCTTAGACATATTATTTAAATAATCATAACCTACTAAATTATTTTTTCTCATGTTCTTGTGCAATTAATTTTCTATTTTTGTGTGCAACATATATCTTGCACTTAAAATCCCAATTTATAACAATTCATGTGTAATTGATTTTTTAATACCCATTTTTTCATGTGTAACTCACTTTTTTTGCTTTTTATTCTCGACACATTAACAATCGTAAGTAATATGAATTTCATTTATAATTTACCCTTTTAATTCCTTGGTTTATATTTAACCAAGTTTTATATATCATTAAAATTATTTAGATGTTTTATTTTACGTCTAGTTATATATATATCACATATTCATCTCATAGTTCACTTTCATTTTATTAACAAAACATATTCTATTAATATCTAATTTTGTTGTTCACACTCTACCCACAGTTATATTTTTAGGATCAATAAAACTGGGAGGCTGTTGCATGTATACCTTTTCAGTCAGATCATCGTGTAAGAAAGCATTACTGATATCTAATTGTCGGATGATCCAGCGAGATGAGAGAGCTAAAGAGAGCACTGTGCGAACAGAAGTGGGTTTGACCACCGGACTAAATGTCTCATCATAATCAATACCTTCAGTCTGATCATAACCTTTAGCTACCAGACGAGCTTTGTATCGAGAAACTGTGCCATCAGAATTGAGTTTAGTCTTGAAGACCCACTTATAGCCTATAAGTTTAGCACCTTGAGGTAGTGGAACTAAGGTCCAGGTGTTGGTTTGTGAAAGAGCGGACATCTCCTCTTTCATGGCGGTGAGCAAATGAAGGTCTTTGGCCGCTTGGGTAAAGGTTTTGGGTTCAAGGGTAGTTTCAGAGAGAAAGGCTTTTGGCTTGAAAATACCGGATTTGGCCCTGGTGGTCATAGGATGGGTATTGAAGGCAGAAGATTGGGAAGCTGGGGGAGGTGGGAGATCAGGTAAAGTATGGGAAGGAGAGGGGATAGGGGAAGGACACACGGGTGGGGAGGGTGAGCCACTTGGATGGATAGGTATGGGAGAAGGTATAAGTACAAGTGAGAGTGAGAGTGAGGATGATTGAGTTGGGGAATTAGTATAGGTGAGAGGGTGAGGTAGGCAAAGGATGTTAAGTTGAAAAGAGGGTGGTGGAGAAGCAGGTGGTGAACGAGAGGAAAATGGAAATTGAGACTCAACGAAGGTGACATGACGAGAGATGTAGATTTTGTTGGTGGTAGGATCGAGGCATAAGGATCCTTTGTGATTTTGACTAGAGCCTAAAAAGATGCATGGAAGAGAGCGGGGTTGGAGTTTGTGTTTATTAAACGGGCGAAGAAGGGGGAAACATAGACAACCGAAAACACGAAGGGAAGAATAATTTGGAAGTTTATTGAACAAACATTCAGAGGGAGACTTGTGATTTAAGACAGGAGTGGGGAGTAAATTGATTAAGGAAGTAGCTGTGAGGAAAACATAGGGCCAAAAATGAGGAGGGACTGAAGAATGGAAAAGTAGAGCAAGAATGGTTTCAATCACATGCCGATTTTTGCGTTCCACGCGACCATTTTGATTTGGGGTATACGGAAACGAAATGCGATGCTGAATGCCAAGAGATTTAAAAAGAGGAGTGAGAGATTGAAATTCACCACCCCAGTCAGATTGGACAGTTTTTATTTTGACACCGAACTGAGTATGAACAAATTGATTGAAATGCACAAAAGTAGTAAACACTTCACTTTTTAATTTCAATGGAAAAAGCCACATGAATCGAGTACAATCATCAACGAAGAGAAGAAAATATCGTGCGCCAGTGACAGAAGTAATTGGAGAAGGACCCCACACATCAGTATGAATAACATCAAAAGGAAATTGAGCATGTGATTGTGAAATTGGAAACGGTAACTGATGACTTTTACTCATTTGGCAAGGAATACATTTTGATACAAAAAACGTTTGGAATTGAGATTACAAAATTCTAATACTTGTTTTAACACAAGTGGAGAAGGGTGGCCAAGTCTCCTATGCCAGAGAGCATCCAAAACAGAGGGGGACTCGTTGAGCTGAGCAGCAAGAGACACAACCGTGGCGGCCGGTGGAATGCGATAGAGGCCGTCACTGAGCAACCCACGGAGGAGGATTCGGTGAGTAGTCCGATCCTTGAAAAAAAATACGTAGGGTGAAATTCAACAAAAACACAATTGTCATGACAAAGTTTCGAAACACTGAGCAGATTATGTGAAAGATGTGGAGTGTGATAAACGATGGGCAAGTGAAGGGATCGGCCACGAGCTGGAATAACAGAAGAACCAGAGTTTAAGAGAGGGAGAGATGTACCTTGCGCCGTGGTAACTTGAGACGGAGCAGGGAGGAGTTGAGGGTGACTAAGGAGATCGGGTTCTGGCGTGAAGTGGTGGGTGGTGCCAGAATCTAAAACCCAGGGGATGGTCGGCGACGGCGTGATCGGAGTGGGCAGAAGACCGAAGGAGTTAAGGGAGGAGACAGGGTGTAACACCCGACAACTTCAACCAGGTGACTCCCTAACTGAATTAACGGCCATGATTATTCAATCTTCACGGTTTAGAATTTTATGCCAAGTTTAATTAATTACATGTTGTTTTAAACTAGGTTGAGTGGCAAAGTTGTAATAATGGAGGTTTGAGACCGGTATTTAAAGAAAATGGAAAGGGTTCAAACTTCATTTAAGCCACTGTAGCCGAAACCTTCTACTCTCGGCAATTTCTTCTCTCCCGAGCTCTCGCTCTCTGTCAGCTGGAAATCCCTCTTTCGACGACCAGTTTCCTTGCTGCTTCTCGGCTACTTTGTGCTCGAGGTACGAGTTTGGCAATGTAGCTATCTTTTAGTCGTTAAGCTCTGTTTTCTGCTATGTGTTGAAGTTCTGGGTTCTTCAATGGCCGAGTATTAGTAAGGGTATTTTAAAATCTGAAAGTGGTAATGTCATTCCGAATCGATTTTGGACATTAAATAACCAACCCTGAACTATCTCTAATCGAATCTGTCTGTTTTGGGTTTTGGATTTCAAATTGCACAGAGAAACTATACTAAGGATTCGGCAGTGACTATAGCTATTAGATCCTAGGATGACTTGTGATTAGAACTAATAGGATTTTGTTTTAACTACTGCAATGTAAATGTTTTAGGTGAAGAAGTTTGAAGAGAAAGGAACTCAAATTGCTAAGGAGACCAGGTAAGTGAATATACAGGTTTCTCGGTCATTAGGACCCTACATCAAAGGATGTTAGGTAGAAACTCATACGATGAGTAGTAGTTCCCTTATGTTACTGTCTAGTATTTATGTTGATGATTAGTTCAATGGTAAGGTTTTATGTTGGATAGTGCTCTGTCTGTAGCTTGATGATTTAGGAATTTCCATGTACATGCATCATGACTATTTTATGCACATGAAAATGTTTTAAGAGCATGTTTTCCTCATGAATAAAGTAAGAAGATAAAACTGATGCAACGTGGACTAAGTGAGGGTTGGGGGCGGTTCGGCAGTATGTCACAGTTCAAAAGAGGGACATATGAACACGACCCGTAGTAGGGACCAAGATCAAACTCACTATCGAACCCCCTTTACCGGCACAAATCCTCTCTTAATCCACGCAACTTAAATGAAGAGTATGATCAATGACTATGAATGATGAATATGATCAATGACTATGAATGATGAATATGATCAATGACTATGAATGATGAATATGATCCATGACTATGAATGATGAATATGATCCATGACTATGAATGATGAATATGATCAATGACTATGAATGATGAATATGATCAATGACTATGAATGATGAATATGATCAATGACTATGAATGATGAATATGATCAATGACTATGAATGATGAATATGATCAATGACTATGAATGATGAATATGATCAATGACTATGAATGATGAATATGATCAATGACTATGAATGATGAATATGATCAATGACTATGAATGATGAATATGATCAATGACTATGAATGATGAATATGATCAATGACTATGAATGATGAATATGATCCATGACTATGAATGATGAATATGATCAATGACTATGAATGATGAATATGATCAATGACTATGAATGATGAATATGATCAATGACTATGAATGATGAATATGATCAATGACTATGAATGATGAATATGATCAATGACTATGAATGATGAATATGATCAATGACTATGCTTCTAGTTAACCTTATGATGTAGGTGAAGAGCTAACAGGTGAGAATTTCCAGTCCAGAGATGATGTTTAAAGCTGGTTGCTGGAGGATGCTCAGTATGACAGTGCAAGGCTGGGCAGGCGACTAAGACCCCTGGTTATGCTCATAGTATGTCAGTGAAGTTTATGATAAACAGATGTCTAAGAAAAATAGAATTTCTTATAACCATAAGATTTAGATTTGGATGATTTGACTTAAGAGTCTGATGATGATTTTAAAGATTATTGAATGGTTTGTTTTTGCTTAAGCCTTCCGCTATGCGTATTTTGGATGAGTTTATGATTCTGACTCATTGAGGTTTATAGTCACTAAGTTAAGATTCGGGTGAGTTGTGGTATTTTCTACTGGATGAAGTTGTTTGATGATTATAGTGTTTTTCCTGCCGTGTGATGGAAGCTGGATAAGGCCATCATCCGGCTGACGTCATCGGCAGATGTAGAATGTTAAGCCATCGGATGATGAAAGTGCTATTTCGTTGTCTTGCGATCGGCAGATGTAGAATGTTTAAGCCATCGGATGATGAGAGTGCTATTTTGTCATCTAGCCATCGGCAGATGCAGAATGTTTAAGCCATCGGATGATGAGAGTGCTATTTTGTCATCTAGCGATCGGCAGGTGTAGAATGTTTAAGCCATCGGATGATGATGGTGCTATTTTGTCGTCTAGCGATCGGCATCGGCAGATGTAGAATGTTAAGCCATCGGATGATGAGAGTGCTATTTTGTCATCTAGCGATCGGCAGATGTAGAATGTTAAGCCATCGGATGATGAGAGTGCTATTTTGTCATCTAGCGATCGGCAGATGTAGAATGTTAAGCCATCGGATGATGAGAGTGCTATTTTGTCATCTAGCGATCGGCAGATGTAGAATGTTAAGCCATCGGATGATGAGAGTGCTATTTTGTCATCTAGCGATCGGCAGATGTAGAATGTTTAAGCCATCGGATGATGAGAGTGCTATTTTGTCATCTAGCGATCGGCAGATGTAGAATGTTTAAGCCATCGGATGATGAGAGTGCTATTTTGTCATCTAGCGATCGGCAGATGTAGAATGTTAAGCCATCGGATGATGAGAGTGCTATTTTGTCATCTAGCGATCGGCAGATGTAGAATGTTAAGCCATCGGATGATGAGAGTGCTATTTTGTCATCTAGCGATCGGCAGATGTAGAATGTTAAGCCATCGGATGATGAGAGTGCTATTTTGTCATCTAGCGATCGGCAGATGTAGAATGTTTAAGCCATCGGATGATGAGAGTGCTATTTTGTCATCTAGCGATCGGCAGATGTAGAATGTTAAGCCATCGGATGATGAGAGTGCTATTTTGTCATCTAGCGATCGGCAGATGTAGAATGTTAAGCCATCGGATGATGAGAGTGCTATTTTGTCATCTAGCGATCGGCAGATGTAGAATGTTAAGCCATCGGATGATGAGAGTGCTATTTTGTCATCTAGCGATCGGCAGATGTAGAATGTTTAAGCCATCGGATGATGAGAGTGCTATTTTGTCATCTAGCGATCGGCAGATGTAGAATGTTAAGCCATCGGATGATGAGAGTGCTATTTTGTCATCTAGCGATCGGCAGATGTAGAATGTTTAAGCCATCGGATGATGAGAGTGCTATTTTGTCATCTAGCGATCGGCAGATGTAGAATGTTAAGCCATCGGATGATGAGTTACCGGATGATGTGAGGGTTATCCTGTCGTTTAGTGACCGGGTCATGTTTTAATTATTCACGTGAGGAGCACATGTTCACCGGATGATGTCCCCTTATTTTCATCGGATGATGTAGAGAGTTTCTTCACCGGATGGTATAAATATAGTTATGTCGTCTAGTGATCGGTAGATGTGGTTTATTCCTCTATCGGTAGATGCAGTCTAAAGGTTTAAGTTTCCCTTCACCAGCCGATACACTTTGCGCTGCCCGCCGGCAGATGTGTAATGTTTTCCTTTGTCGAATGAGGCCCAGTGAATCGCATATAACATCATGAGTTAAATTATGTTTTAAAAAAAAAAAATACATTACTAATAATGAATAATGTGTGAGTAATAAGAATCAAATGATTAAGAAAGATATGGATTATGTGGCGATCTCTTTGGGGTCGTTACACAGGGGCTCGGGTCTGGAAGGGTGCAGGGGATGGGTCAAAAGGGGGAAGGGGCAAGTCGGGTAAAAGGGGGTTAAAGGTGGGTTGGGTATGGGTTGATGGGAAATGGATTTGGGTCGGGGTATAAGTTAGGTTGGCTTGGGCTTGGGCTGGGGAGGGAAAGAGGTGTGGGTTGGTTCGTTGGACTGTAGAGGCTAAATGATAGCATTTAAGGGCTGAGTGGCCTACCTTGTTGCAGATCTGGCAACGAGGCCTGTAACGCCCCCGAACCCACCCTGACTCGGTGCGCTACTTTGCTAACTAATCCCACATTAAAACCTAATTTAAAATAAGTCTAGACTTGGTAATTTCTCTTAATCCTAACCTTTACAGCACCACGGCGTCCTTCCCGAAAATTTCGGCAAAGTAACACCTGAAAATGGCGCCTCCAAAATGCTAAGTACCTGCACACAAATCAATTCCCAACCAGATCCAGAATATTCCTAACAATCTAACTAATCTACGAAATCTCTAACAATCATTCACAATACATGGTAACACATCACCCTGCACTATAACTATATACAACAAATACACATAAGACAACCACCCAAAAAGAACTACACATTTCCATCATCCATCAATTTACAAGCAAACATTTACAATACTACCAAAATACAAAACCCACATTCTCCGAAGACTATGGTCGAGGCGCCCCGACAACTGCCTGCACCTGCATGCCCCGAACTCCTCCGACTGCGGCCTAGTCCTCAGCTGTCCTCTTTACCTCACCAGGATAAAACTCGCCACCTACACCATAGAACACAAAAGTAAGCCTAACGCTTAGCAAGTAGGGAAATAATGCACAACAACACACTAACTCGACTCAACCCTAACATGCAGTTTCTACACACTCTGTTGCTTTCTTTTCATTTCGGTTGCAATTATCTTTCACTTTCAGGTGAATCAAGTAGGCACACTCCCCCACACAGTCCAGGACGGCCACGCCTTGATCCACGGAGCTAGACCGGAGGCACACGTCCCAACACAGTCCAGGACGGCCAACACGAATCTCCCCCAATCGATCGTAGAATCCTCATTGTGCACTTCAAGCACGAACAGGTCGAGGCATTCATACTCACGATGCATTACGTACATTAGCATAGCATCTCGAGTAAAATCCCTCGCAGGGTGCTCAACGAGCCACTTGCCCAACGAAGCTATTCTACTCGAGACCAAGTTGCAAATCATTTATTATCTTCCATTTCATCCTCACCACTCAAGCATGCAAAACACGTGGTTTCGTAGTTTAGAAAACAATGATGCATGGCACACGATGCATGACACAAAGCAAAACATAACAAACAAGCAAACAAACACTCATCCTCTACTTACCTGGCATCCTAGCTCGCTGAGGTTACTCGGTTACCTGTCCATCTACAGCTCGACCTACGAAAATAATTCAAACTTCATTAAAATCAAGCCTACTTTCACCAATTAACTCTCAAACTACTATTTCTAGCCTAATCCAACTAAAACCTATCTAAACGGGCCACTAATTTGGGTTCGGTAAAAACCGATCCGAAACTTCAAACGCGCGTAACTTTTGCGTCGGTTATCGGAATCAAACGATTCCAGCGGCCACGTACTCCTCTAATAACCTATTTTAACCTGCCAAAAGAAATTTGAAAACAAACGACACTAGCTAGGTCAAAATGGCAAAAACCCGAACTGCCCCTTCACCCGGAAATTTCCCCACTTTGGTTTTTCATCAATTTTCACTCAATTGCACACCAATCAACCATATTTAGCCTCAATTAACATAATCTAACCAAAAACCCCGAACTACAAGCAAAAACCCGAAATGCCCTAAAGAGGGCTTCACTGTTTTTCGCCCAAAAAGGGCTCTCCACTGCCAGGCAACCATAGCCGGCCCAAGGGTTGGCAAACCCACGCCGGAAGCAGCCCATTTTGGCCGATGATCGGAGCTCAAACTCGCTCCTCACCCTCGGCCACAAAAAGAGCCAAAACAGGGGAAGAGGAAGACGTACCATTCGGTTCTGTGTGCGAAGATGGCCGGAACTGGCAACCTTAAAGTCGCCGACGTCGTCTAGCCAGAAATCGCTGGAAATCGGCGACGGTTTAGGTCGGCGATCATCGCCCCTCGCCGTTCTCCTCTCTCCCCTGCCTCCTCGCTGCCTGACTCGCGAACAACAGAATAGCTTCGACTATTCTGTTGTTTTCTTTTATTTTAATTAATTAAATAATTAATTAATAATAATAATAATAACGTTAATAAAACTAAATTCCCATTATGCCCTTCAAATTTCAACCATTTCAAATTTCATTAAATCTCGTTCTTAAATTATAAACTTTCGTCAATTGACCCTCACCCTGTACCCGGCTTAAGTTCTCTCCACTGGGAATACCCAAATATAAATTAATAAACCATTCACTTTTCTTTTAATTTAATTCAAACAACCTATTTTATTATTCTTTTATTTTCTCTCTAATTTTCCTTAAAAAAAAAAATCCCGGGTGTTACAAGGCCGGTGCTGTTGATTAGGCCGAGCAGAACGCCACGGGCCGAGTTGTGGCTGCGGACCGGAGCTGGTAGGAAGAAAACCAGGTGAGGAGCTAGGCCGAAGAGGAACACTTGGCCGAGGGCTCCATGGAGAACGAGCCGATTGGTGATACGAGACGTTCGCCTGAACTTGAGTCTGCGTCGGAAGGTGGAGCACAGCATTCTATTTTTCTAGTCGGAAATCGTAGCTTTGAAGAAGGCTGTAAACTTCTTCAAGCGACGGCTGGTCGGCGCGATTAGTGACAGACGTTACAAAGGGATTATACTCACTGCCTAATCCGCCCAGAAAATAGAGGAGTTGATCTTCATAGGAGCCGGGTTGCCCGATAGCAGCGAGGGTATTGCAGAGGGAGGTTAGCTTATGTATGTAAGCAGCTGCCGAAATGCCGTCTTTGGAGAGGCAGTGGAGTTGATTGCAAAGTTTGGTGATGCGCGCTAAGGAAGAAGACGCAAACCGACTGGCGAGAGCTGTCCAGACTGCGTTGGCAGTCATAAAGGTAACGAATTGGGGAAGCAGATCCTCGGTCATGGAAGAGAATATCCAGCTCAGAAGGAGACTACCTTTGCCAAGTTGTGTATTCTAGATTTGGTTGGGAGGAAAGATTATCCAAAAACGGTGGAGGGGTGGGGCAAGAACCGTCAAGCATATGAGCTATACCATTGGCGGTGACAACGTGCAAGATTTGGGTTTTCCATACGAGGTAATTTGTGGAGTTTAGCTTGATGGTGATTGTCTGGTTTACTGCTGGGAAGGGTGGGAGAAGAGAAGAAGGAGGAATAGAAGAGGAGGAAAGGATAGTTGAGCTGGGAGACGGATCTGTTGAGGTTGGGGACGCCATTGAGCTCTGATACCACGTTGAGAAATGGATGTTGCTGGTTAAAGCTACTGTCGGCTATGAAACGGAAAAACCAGAGGAGAGGAGAACGAAGAAGAGAGAAACGGCGGCAGAGCAATTGATTTGAATTCTGTAAGTTGTATTTTCCAATGAACTCTTACAATGTATATACCCGAGAGAGAAACCAACTTAGAAACCAAAACAATATTTTAACTAACTAAACTATAAGTGAATAGTAACAACATGAATACTCTAATACAACAGCTAGTACAGATTGATCACTGATCTCAACATGTCGTAGTCTAACGGAGAAGCCACTCCATTTCTTGCGCCATTTCTCTAAAACTTCCTTTCTCTCTCTCTGAAAACCCCTCGCTCTCATTTCTCCTCTTGGACAGAAAAAGGCTGAAGAGAAGAAAAGAAATGCTCCCTATGTGAAGATGTGAGCAAAATTCGGTTAGGTTTTAGAGTCAAACCGACCGAACCGATAGATTCATAAAAAATAGACCCATACCTATCCAGTGAATCAAATTCAGAATTTCAGTTCAGATCTGGTTCAATTCCGGTTTGGTGCCAACTTTTACAAAAACAATAATAATAATGTTCTTCAAAATAAAAAATTATTAAATTATGAGTAACAAAATTTCAAAATAAATAATAAATAATTTTAATATTAACTATTAGGTAATTTAATTAAATGACTCAATAAATTTATTAGGCGATTCAATTTTTAAATATACAATTCAATCAAATAATCAAATCACTAGTTTGATAATAAACTTATAATTTAATCACTAATTAGTATAATTTAATAATATATTGAATATGTAATTCGTACAATTCAAAAATCTTATTACTAATTAGATGATAATTTAATCACTATTAGTAAAATTTAATGGCTAATTAGGTAATAATCAATTACTATTTAGGTAACAATCAAATCATTTGAATTTTAGACAAATACAAAATTTGAATTTTGAAACTAATAAAAACAATTTATTGAATAATTTCTTACGCTGGAACAATATTTACTTTTTTTATATGAAAATATTTTTTAAGTGAATTTTATTTTGATAAGTTTTTTCACTTCATTTTGGTTTCTAAATTTAGAATCGAAAATTGAATCGAGATTTTCATTTATTGAAAGTAGATTCGAATTTTGATTCCTATATCTTAAGAACTTATCAGAACCGAACCAAAATCGATCAGTTCGATTTAATTATTAACTCCAATTTGGTTATTTCCCATCTCGGCTCAGATGCAGTTGAACATAGGCCGCCTAGGCACTATTTGGTTATGTGGAGACCCAGCCCGTTATGTATCGCCGTCAGCCTGGCCTGCAGATGTACCGCCATCGATCGTTGGGTCTCACTCATGACCTTCTCCCTTAGAAAGGGCTCAAGTGGTACCATCACTTGTAGCTCATGGATTATATCCTGGAGATCTTAGATTCGAGTGTTGGGGAAGGCAAAAACTCTCTTTCCAGGGAAGAGAAGGTCATGAGTGGGACCAAATGATCGATGACGGTGCATCCGCCGGCCGGACTGACGGCGATAAGTAACGGGCTGGGTCTCCATAGGTTTGGTTTGAGTTTCAGACTAAACTGAAACCGAACCGTTCAGTTTTTGATTTTGGGTTTAAGATCGAAATCGAACCAGCCCAAACATAATCGTTCAATTTGGTTCGAGTCGATTCAGGTCCGGATCCTAACCCATAAAAAAACCCATGAAACTAGAAATCGAATTATGTCTTCCAGATGAATCAGAAATTAACATGAGTTGATCATTGGCTGAAATCAGCATGAGCAAATAGAGTTTTAATACAAAGAAAATGAATTAAGACAACGTTCACGTAGTACTAAAGATGGAAGTTAACCAATACTTAATCTAATAGCAACATTCAAACACCATGGAATTCATAAAATAATAATACGATAAGTCATTATTACGTTTATAAAGTAACCAAAACTACTACTTGCTTCCCATTCAGAAGCTTAATAATTCAAAACTCTCATTCAAGAATAAGTTCTTTGAATAATCGCTAGAATTTTACTCATCATTATTGAAAGTTGTCTTCTAACATGCATTAAATCAATACTTAATTTACACTCAATATGAGTTTTGTAAAATTAAATAGTTGCAAAAAAAAAAATCCTTAAAAGGGTTTTGAAAAGCCATTATGCAACCAATCCTGAAAATGAAACCCAAAATATAAGACCATTCCATCATAAAACTATGCAAATTTCAATCGAAACAATGATGAAGGAAAAAGAAGAGTACTCTACAAGTCAATATAGTTGTCAAATCTTCATCTTTTTCTTGATTCTTTTGGTTAACAGCATCAATTTCAGGGTAAAAATATAATATTAAAGAGTTGAGAAGATTTAATACATTTTTTGCAAGAAAATATTGTCGTCGGTTTTGAATAAAATTTAAAGTTATGATTTTATATTGTTTTAAAAAGATATTTTATATTTATTTGCATTTAATTTTAATTTGATTTCAGTTTGAATAATATATTTTATCAGTTGTTGGATCTTTCAATTAACTACGTTGTTGTTTTGAAATCAATAAGTGAGGTTATATTTAATGTTTGTTTAGTATTTAATTTTCTAAACATTTATTGATAGTAATTACAAGTTTCTGTTTAATAAATGATTTCTGATTTTTTTATAAGAATTTTGAATTAAGAAAATTAATGTTCTATAATGATCCAATTTAACCTAATTTGTAAATCGATATGGAAAAAATTTTAGAGTTTCAAATGGAGGAAAAATTAAAAGAAATTTTGGGGTCATTATACTACGTGTAAGCAAGCCAGGACTCTACTCTTCCTCTTGGACCAGCCTCTTCTGGATGCGCCTTTGCATAGGTGAACCTTCCGGGGTTTATCACCATCCATTTCCCAAAGTTTCACCTTGTCCTCAAAGTCAAATGCAGAAAACTGTTGGCGAATGTTGGCAAAAGATTTCCAAGTCGCATCCCAAATAAGCAGCCCCTTTCACTGCAAGAGCACCTCACTGTCCATGGCCTCACCTAAACGGAATCCAAAAACTAATCTGGTTCCACCTGTAGCTCCAATTCAATTGCGAGTTGTGGGGGAAAGGCTCATGCAGAATAAACTGCTCCATTAGCACGCCTTAGCTGCGACACATGAAAAACTAGATGAATTACAGCTCCTTCTGGTAACTCTAGCTTGTAGGTCAACTAATTGACGTGTGATAAAAGCTTTGTAGGATCCAAAGATGTGAGGCAAAATCTTCTCATTCTATTGCCCAAGCTCCCTGGCGATGGGGTCGTACCTTTACATACATTAAATTTCCCACAACAAACCCTCTTTTTCTTATCGGCAACATCCTTTCAGCAAGGGCATTTTCAGCGCATCCAGCATTTCATCTCATTTCTCTACTCGTGCTTCGACTGAGGAAACCATAGTTGTCTGGACTCTACACCCACAAAAAAATTACAATATCGAAGAAAATTTTTTTATTGCCTTACCGTTTCTACCAATGTTTCTTCTCCTGCTCCAGAATTTTGAGAATCTGGAAACCTCCTACTGCCAATTACAATCCTTTTAGCTGATTAACCTCTCTCCTTTCCTCCCATTTATTCTCCCTTCCTAGTTAACTCAAAAACAGTTCATAATTGAATACGAACTATTTTACTAGTTCGCTGCCACATCAGCTGTTTCAGCAGCTGGTTTAGCATTTTATGATCTCCTTGCATATGTAAGCTGAAATGGAGGTCTATCAACTTATTCATAGTTAAATACTAATAACTGTTTCTTTATCAACTAACTAACACAGCACTAGCTATTTCCTAACACAATCAGTATTCTTCTCTTATACAATCAGCAACTTCATCACTCGTTCATTCAGCACTACTTAAACTTGCAGTTGTAAATTTCCTCCTAACTTACGTGTATAGGAAGTGCCACTAGCTTACACTAAATCAGGCGTCATCAACAATTTGAATCTAAAAAACTAAATGAGCATGCAACTTTAAATGAATGAAATCAACATCCAAAAGTTCAACCTATTGATCTCAGTATTCATTGAAGCTCTAACTGTCCAAGTGGAAGATACTTTTGGTATATATTCAGCTTTTTCAAAATTTTCTTTCAGCCTATATTTTATGGGCAGAGATCTAGCACAAAAAAGATATATGAACAGCCCTGCTGTAAATGGAAATTGCTATCCTTTTCGAAGTACACTATTGTGGTAACTCAACATGCATACAACTTAACAAGGCAAAGAAACTGTCACATATAAATCTAAAAATATAACCTAAGATGTGGGGAAAAGGAAACTTCTCTGTTAGTTGATATGTCAGCTGGTTACTAGCCTATATATACAGCTATTTTCTGCAAAAAGGAAACTAAAAAAGCTAAAATCCTATCTTAAAATCAAAGATAGATTCCTAAGATCAAGGAAATTCTTTACCTAAAAGACCTTATTCTTGAAATGAAAATAATTGCATAACTAACTATTCCATGTAAGCATCCAAATCATGAAGAAAATAGATGAAAATCCCAGGTTTTTAGTTCAAACCTTGCATTCACAATTGATGTGATTGTTTTCTCCTCCTGTGCGCTTAACTCTCTGTCACTTAAATTGATACTTCGTGTGACCTTCACTAAAGAAAATTATTTATTTTTATGTCAAAGGAAATAAAAACAGCACAAAAGGCTTCGTAGGAAAGAGTGTGAAGGCTCTGAGGTTTACCTGGCCGTCTGCTATGATAACCAACACATGATATTGGCCACCACTTTTCTCAACAATGTCAATGGCAGCTTCAATGACGGGAGAGTAAGAAGTTGGCCCTTAAACAAACCAACAAAATTTTATTGTAACGCATCAATAATTTTCCCAAATCAAACTTAATTAGGGTCCCCAATTTATTATTATCAAACCCTAATTAGCAACCAATTAGGGCAAATCTCCCAAATTATAGCTTAATCCAAAAAATTAGATCAAAATTGATATCTTTCCTAAAATCAGACGATACCAGAAATAATAAAATCCAGAATGAATCTGGACCCTTCAGGGTGAAGTGTTCAGATTCACCCTCCTTTGAAAATTTGGCATTTACCTAACAATCAATCTAAGAAGCCGATTTGAGAATCAGATGGCTGATTCTTAGCAGTAAATCTAGCATGAACTTGGTCTGGTTTGGTGACCAAGTTCGAATGAGGGATCAGAATGGAAAAGCTTATTTTCCGAGCTGTTGGTTTTACAGCTCAGAAAAATCCGATCAGTTTCGGATTTCACAGGAAGCAAGGGGTGACCCCCTTCCCTATAAATAGAGCCTTCAGTGGAGGAAGGAAACTCACACCGAAACTATTTTCTCCCTTTCGAGTTCTTATGAGAACTTACCTCGGACTTCTGAAGCAGTGAGCAGCGAGCAGCCGAGCTTCGACAAACTCCTCCGATTGTAGTCGAGCTCTCCGTCGAAGCTCTCTCTCTCTCTCGGCTTCCACCGACGAACACCGTAGAGTAAGGATTCTCTCTCCCTCGCTCCGTTCCTCTCTGTCGCACTCCCTCTCTCTCTAGTTCTCCTCATTTCCCTCTCTGTTAATTTCTCTGTTCCTCACTATCCCTTTTTCCTTCGGCAGAAATCGCGAGGAAGAAGCACTGGTTCAGTTTTAAGGAAAAACTGAATCGGTTCAATTAAGGCAACCTGACCCAAACCTGAACCAGCTAGTGAACCGAACCGGTTCACTTATGTCAACTTGACCCAACCCGGTAGTGTTCACCCGAACCGGACCCGACCCGATTTTCGACCCGAATCAATCCGGACCGATCAAAATTTAACCGGTATGAAATTCTACCCAAATTCTTTTAAAGTTGGAATAAATTAAGTGGGATTTTAATATTTATATTCGAATTAGGCAGAAAAGATTTTTGGAACCGTCCGATTCAATCCTAATCGATCCAACCGATCCGATCCGACCTAAGATTTCAACGTAAGAAAATTCTGCTCAATTTACTTTGAAAATTAGATTTATTAAGTATGATATTAATCTCAAAGATTCTATATTGAGCAGGATATTATTTTGGAAAATTTTGGAAAATCTCGATAAACGTTAATTGCTCGGAATCCAAGTAAGTGAAATACAAGTTTTGGCTATGGCCCTACATCACAAGATATAAATACTATTTTATTATTATTTTATTTTTATCACACGTTTTCGATGATTGCGCACATATGTTAGAATATCGATATAGAATTGTTTAAAAAGATAAAATGGATAGGTTATTTGCATGTGTATGAAAAAATAAAAGGGAATTGACGGAAAATGCGATAGCAAAAGCCTGAACGACAGTGAGATGGTGAGCTTGAGCATATGTTTTAACGTGATAGCAAAAGCCTGAACGACAGTGAGATGGTGAGCATGATCGTTAAAATTAAAAGTAAAAGATGACGAAGCCTGAACAACAATGAGATGGCTAAGTCTTAAAAGAATGTTGAATTTCAACCAGTATGCAACTGTTAACAGGATTCGGTAAAAGTAAAAGTAAAAGTAAAAGTTTTGCAACTTGCACGTATTTCTACTTACTGAGATTTTCTCACAGTTTTGTTTTAACTTGTGATGTAGGTGAGTTTTTATCTGAGGAAGAACTAGCTGCAATTGAGAACCCTCCAGTGGCAAGCGAGCAATACAGTGTAACAACCCCTTATCCCAGCAAGATATTGTCCGCTTTGGGGATTGGGCCGTAGCCCAATATCCTCCCCTCACAGCTTTGTTTGGCGAGAACTTCCCAGAAGGTCACCCAACCTGAAATTGCTCTCGCCGAAGCACTTTTAACTTCGGAGTTCTTATGGGATCCGTTGCCAATTGTACTCCAAAACGCGTCTTGCTATGTTAGAAGGGTCTTTTTACATATGTTTCATTTCCACATACTTCCCCAAGCGATGTGGGATTGTGACGACCCCCTTTTTACGACCTGTCACCTTCCGGTTCGCCCGCGTGGACGTACCACCATCCGGGTTCCGGTTCGTGCAGCCATCGTACCCATACGTGCATATTTGGGTCATCACAATCACCCCCCTTCGGGGGCCCAACGTCCTCGTTGGCCACATTTCCGGTTGGGTACAGGCTCTGATACCATTTGTAACGACCCCTTATCCCAGCAAGATATTGTCCGCTCTGGGGATTGGGCCGCAGCCCAATATCCTCCCTTCACGGCTTTGTTTGGCGAGAACTTCCCAGAAGGTCACCCAACCTGAAATTGCTCTCGCCGAAGCACTTTTAACTTCTGAGTTCTTATGGGATCCGTTGCCAATTGTGCTCCAAAACGCGTCTTGCTATGTTGGAAGGGTCTCTTTACATATGTTTCATTTCCACATACTTCCCCAAGCGATGTGGGATTGTAACGACCCCCTTTTTACGACCTGTCACCTTCCGGTTCGCCAGCACGGACGTACCACCATCCGGGTTCCGGTTCGTGCAGCCATTGTACCCATACGTGCATATTCGGGTCATCACATACAGAAGAAGAAGATATTGTTGAATTCGAAGAAATGATTTAAATTAAGTATGTTTTAGTTTTCAAACGATATTTAAAGCTTTGTTTTAACTTTAAGACTTTGAATAATTATGTTGAATTTTTATTAAATAAAGTTTCATTAAATGTTTTAATTATGCGATGGTTTCAAGATTTTGACAAATTAATTATCAAAGCTTCCGCGATATTTAAATTTTTAATTAATATGTTTTAAAATTTAAAATTTTGATTTAACGCTCGATTTCAAAAATCAATTTGAGGAAAATTTTAGAGTTTTCAAAATTAGGGTTTCAAATTTGGGATTTTTAAATCGGGGTGTTACAAAATGGTATCAGAGAAACAAAGTTTATAAAACGATTCTGTAGACTACTCTGTATGCTCACGTGCACCTGGAAGATTGTCAATCAGCAAGTAAGTGATCAAAAGTTATATTTTGATATAAAAGTACGATGATTTTTGTAGTTGATTTCAAAGTAAGTAATTTTTTTTTTTATTCTTTTGCAAATATTTTTTATAAAATCTTAAATTTGTTTTAAAACTTTAATATATATTTTGTTTAAGAACTTCAAATATTTATTTAAAGCAATTTCAAACCATTTTAAATTATATTTTAGCACAAGTTTTTAAATTTTTGAAGTTATCTCTGTGAGGTAGATCTGTCCCTAAATCTAAAATAGCAACTACTCCTGATTAAATGATTTGATCCCGATTAATAAACTTCCTTAAAACATATATAAACCCTAGAGCCTAAGATACGTATAAAAGGCAAGTATATCACGATTGGATGTTTGAGTATTGAACAACACCAACCTTACTAGTATCCTAACTAGTTTATGGACTTCTCTAATAAAACTTTAGAATATTGGCCTGCAATAGTTAGAACAAAAGCCAGTATCCACAACTTGAACTTTTGAAATAGAAGAGTTTATTTAGTCTTAATATTCTCAATTAAGGATTCACTAAGGATAAGAGATAGAGAGGTATTATGGATTAATTTGAGAATATTATTCAAGACAAGGAATGACAAAGTTAACTTTAAGGATACTTAGATGATGATACCTACTCCTCAGAATTTGGTAACCTCAACTCCATTAACAACCACTTATGAATCCTTTTTCGGAGTACACCATAATCTCAAATTTTAGATCGACCTAATCCTTTAACACAAATAGTTCATAGGGAAAAATTGAGTTATTTGGGCCTCAAAGGATTAATAGGGCGAACAGCTAGTTTTCATATACGAGATAACCATCCTAATCATTATGGACGCATTTGCCCAACTGACACGTATGAAGGAATTTATGTCTTTAGTAATAATTCACCCATAAGATTTATACTATATGAGGATTTACTAAAAACATTGTTTGAGTACTTAGAGTTGGATTTGAGTTAAGGAACTATTAACGGGGATAAAATTAATCAATGAGAAGTTGATGAAACAAAGGATGCTAGAAAAGTTACATTTAGTGGAGAAATTTTTAAACACTCTTAAGGATATAGAATTAATGATTTAGAATAATCCTTGTTCGAGTGAATATAGATATGAAGTTATAATTTATAATTTTAAAATTTTGAGATTTTAATTTATTGAAGTGAAGTCGATGAATCTAGGAATAAATTATGTGTGCAAGTGCATAATTTATGATTTAATTTGGGAGACATAGAAATCAAATGGCACTTGATAAATAGTTGAGGCTATAGTTGATCAAATTGAAGGCAATGAACATAATTATGAGATTTACATTCAAGGGTGTAGTTAGAATGATCATTGTTTGAGGAACTGTAGGGATGATATCATAATTGAGAATTAACTACATTTTGAGGATATAGTTTATAGAAATGAAATCAATATCTTTAAATAAGAATCTAAATTTTGAGGATGTAGTTGATTGGAATAGACTCGAGGATTTATATGGAGATTATTATTTCGGTAAGCATAGATTGATTGTCATGAATAATTATATTTTGAGGATATAATTGATTGAGGATATAATTGAGATTTTAAATATGAAATTTATATTTAGGTATTTAATTTAAATAAACATTGCTCAAGGAATTCTGAAGTTTAGACTTTTCTCAGGAAATTATTAAAATTTTTTAGGATATTTTGATGTTGTAGTTGATCAAAATGACATTGAGGTTTATAGGTATGAAATTTTTACATATTCAATTTAGGACCTTCATTACCCGAGGAAATTTAGAGTTTATATTTTATTGATCAATTATTTAATTTTGAGGATATAAAAGAGTAAAAGAAAAATATAAATTCGAGAGTCTTAACTATGTAATTTACATTGAGTATATAACTTAGAATAAATACTGCTAAAGAAAAACATGTACGTTAGATTTTATTAGGAAACCTATAAGAATTGTAAGTTTATAGTGAAACTTGACGATACTATGTATGATTTTAGAAATTTGATGTTAGATTACTAGAAATAGATATTGAATAGTATAATAGAGAAATATTCATAAACCTAAAGAAAATTCAAAATTTAAGAAATTGGACATTTATGTCGATATTAAATTTGGATGACAAATGAATATTTAAGAATCGCAACTATTAAATCAATATTAATTTTGAGAGAGAGGTTTAATAATTAGTAGGAGTTAAAAACTAATTTTTGACAAAATAAAAGAAGTTTAAGTATATGGATGAGAATATTTAGAAACAAACAAATACAGTTATAAATCAGTGTGACGTAGTAAAAGCTTAGTAAGTCTAACTTACAAACTCGAAGATGAAACAAGGATTAATGATATTAGATATGTAAGAAGAAATAAGAAGAAAGAGAATTAAAGAATAAGAAGGTTTTGCTAGTCAGAATTCTTTAGAGAAATAGAAACATGAAGAAAACAACTTGAGGAAGAGAATAGGGCATGAGAAAGATTTACTCGGAGTTATTCGTGTAATTAAATTTCGAGGACGAAATTTCTTTTAAGGAGGGTAGATTGTAACACATCAATAATTTTCCCAAATCAAACTTAATTAAGGTCCCCAATTTATTATTATCAAACCCTAATTAGTAACCAATTAGGGCAAATCTCCCAAATTATAGCTTAATCCAAAAAATTAGATCAAAATTGATATCTTTCCTAAAATCAGACGATACCAAAAATAATAAAAGCCAGAATGAATCTGGACCCTTCAGGGTGAAGTGTTCAGATTCACCCTCCTCTGAAAATTTGGCATTTACCTAACAATCAATCTAAGAAGCCGATTTGAGAATCAGATGGCTGATTCTCAGCAGTAAATCCAGCATGAACTTGGTCTGGTTTGGTGACCAAGTTCGAATGAGGGATCAGAATGGAAAAGCTTATTTTCTGAGCTGTTGGTTTTACAGCTCAGAAAAATCCGATCAGTTTCGGATTTCACGGGAAGCAAGGGGTGACCCCCTTCCCTATAAATAGAGCCTTCGGTGGAGGAGGAAACTCACACCTGAAACTATTCTCTCCCTTTCGAGTTCTTATGAGAACTTACCTCGGACTTCTGAAGCAGTGAGCAGCGAGCAGCCGAGCTCCGACAAACTCCTCCGATTGTAGTCGAGCACTTCGTCGAAGCTCTCTCTCTCTCTCAGCTTCCACCGACGAACACCGTAGAGTAAGGATTCTCTCTCCCTCGCTCCGTTCCTCTCTTTCGCACTCCCTCTCTCTCTAGTTCTCCTCCTTTCCCTCTCTGTTAATTTCTCTGTTCCTCACTCTCCCTTTTTCCTTCGGCAGAAATCGCGAGGAAGAAGCACTAGTTCAGTTTTAAGGAAAAACTGAACCGGTTCAATTAAGGCAACCTGACCCAAACCTGAACCAGCTAGTGAACCGAACCAGTTCACTTATGTCAACTTGACCCAACCCGGTAGTGTTCACCCAAACTGGACCCGACCCGATTTTCGACCCGAATCAATCCGGACCGATCAAAATTTAACCGGTATGAAATTCTACTCAAATTCTTATAAAGTTGGAATAAATTAAGTGGGATTTTAATATTTATATTCGAATTAGGCAGAAAAAATTTTGGAACCGTCCGATTCAATCCAAATCGATCCAACCGATCCGATCCGACCTAAGATTTCAACGTAAGAAAATTCTGCTCAATTTACTTCGAAAATTAGATTTATTAAGTAGGATATTAATCTCGAAGATTCTATATTGAGCAGGATATTATTTTGGAAAATTTTGAAAAATCTCGATAAACGTTAATTGCTCGGAATCCAAGTAAGTGAAATACAAGTTTTGGCTATGGCCCTACATCACAAGATATAAATACTATTTTATTATTATTTTATTTTTATCACACGTTTTTGATGATTGCGCACATATGTTAGAATATCGATATAGAATTGTTTAAAAAGATAAAATGGATAGGTTATTTGCATGTGTATGAAAAAATAAAAGGGAATTGACAGAAAATTCGATAGCAAAAGCCTGAACGACAGTAAGATGGTGAGCTTGAGCATATGTTTTAACGTGATAGCAAAAGCCTGAACGACAATGAGATGGTGAGCTTGATCGTTAAAATTAAAAGTAAAAGATGACGAAGCCTGAACAACAATGAGATGGCTAAGTCTTAAAAGAAGGTTGAATTTCAACCAGTATGCAACTGTTAACAGGATTCGGTAAAAGTAAAAATAAAAGTAAAAGTTTTGTAACTTGCACGTATTTCCACTTACTGAGATTTTCTCACAATTTTGTTTTAACTTGTGATGTAGGTGAGTTTTTATCTGAGGAAAAATTAGCAACAATTGAGAACCCTCCAGTGGCAAGCGAGCATACAGAAGAAGAAGATATTGTTGAATTCGAAGAAATGATTTAAATTAAGTATGTTTTAGTTTTCAAACGATATTTAAAGCTTTGTTTTAACTTTAAGACTTTGAATAATTACGTTGAATTTTTATTAAATAAAGTTTCATTAAATGTTTTAATTATGCGATGGTTTCAAGATTTTGACAAATTTATTATCAAAGCTTCCGCGATATTTAAGTTTTTAATTAATATGTTTTAAATTTTAAAATTTTGATTTAACGCTCGATTTCAAAAATCAATTTGAGGAAAATTTTAGAGTTTTCAAAATTAAGGTTTCAAATTGGGGATTTTTAAATCGGGGTGTTACATTTATAGTCAATAACTTTCTGATGACCACTCTAAGCAGGATTACAATTTACAGTAGCTAAACAGTTACCGCTAGATGAACTAGTCAATGACTCATGAAAAAGAAGACAAGAGTGTGTTGTTTACCTCTATCTTTCCTTTCATGGAATGACAGTCAATCATGCCGTGTTTGGTCTGATAATGATAGACAGGGTTCTTGGTTATATTGATAGCTACAGGTTGATTCCAAAACATCATAATAACTTTTGTGCTTGATTTTCTCGTTTATGTATATCCCTTTTAACCACATTCCTCAAATTTCAAGAGTTGTAACTTTAACTTCAGCTCTAGCATTGCTGCTAGAAACAACTAGTTATTTCTTGCTTTGCCAAATAACCAAATTTCCCTAAAAATAGGTTGTCGACCATCTATTTGTAACAAACCTTTCCCAATCAGCATTGATAAAGACTATGATCTGTTTAGTATCTGCCTTGTTGAAGAAGTCATGTTCTAAAGTTCTATTAAGATATCAGGGGGCTCAACACACTGCTCCTAGATGTTCACCAGCCGAATTGTTCGCAAACTAACCTAACAACAATTAAAAATTCAATATCTGCACATTTGTGTGATAGATCCATCAGTTTTCCCACAAGACAGATGTCTTTTTTTCATAACAGGAATTTTTTTTCTTTTTTTTTTCAAGTCCCATTTTTTAAATGAGTTCATAAAATAGGAGTGTCTCAAGACTTACGTCCAAACATACCAGTTTCGTTTAGAGGATTGAATATGTATATTTGTTGAGAAATGAACATACCTATTTCTGACCAAACCAGTTCAATTACTAGGAAATATTTGACATGTCCAAGATCTTCAATCTCATGTTCTTTGGCAAGGAATCGCTCTTAAGAGCTGATATTCATTGTATATTGTCTCTTATAAAAACAATATCATCAATATAAACAATAACAATAGATTTTTTACCATCAAATGAATGCTTTAGAAGATTGACACTATGAATAGCTATACTTCCTCACTACCTTAGTAAATCCGGGACTTCGAAAAATAGAAAATTGATAATGTAATACTTGAGATTTAGATGTTTTGTTGATTATTTCTAATTCTTTGACTCCCATGTACCACGAAGCAACCGAATTAGGGCCTTAGCCTAAATACAGACATCAAAACACAAATATTTTCATGATTAATTGATAAAAAAGGAAAATAGTAATTGGTTAAAGGAAAAGTTGAAGAACCTGCAAGCCTCAAGTTTGGCACAATCTTTCTGTAACAATCCAAAACTTCTTTAAAACACTGACAAGGTGAATGGTCCATTTTAAAGCTAAATACTTCTTGATCATGAGTGGTTGCTGAAAGAAAAATCAAAATAAATTCAGCCATAAAATAAAAAAAAAAATAACTGAAGTTTGAATAATATAAGAATGAACTTACCATCACCAAAGCCAAAGCAAGGAATTAAATTATCTTCATCAAAAGGGGCCAAGGTCTTTCCGATAATTGAAATCGCTTTCTCATATGGATTAGGTATATCACTAATGGCATGTAAGCTTCGATTGTTAAATGAGACCTTTCCTTTAAAAGAACAACACAAGTGCTTGGTCAGTAAGTTCTACAAATCATAGACAACCATTTTCCCATACTATTATAGCATTACATGGCGTTGCAAAAGTTTGTTAATCTTCATCAGAACATAATAACATCTTAAGTTGTAAAATCATACTCTTTTATAGGGAGCAACTCTTATCTCCCTCTTTTGTATATTTATACTATCACTACAAACTAGGAAAAAAAATATTAGAGTTCTAATGAATAATACTTGGAAAGATAAAATGTTAAGATGAAGAGATGTCATTTAGTTATCTTTTAAGATTGTTAAATAATATATTAATTATGTCTTTTGATCTCTTTATTTAAAATGAAGATTATAGCATAGGAAGGGATTATCTGGTTATTTTATAATTTCATCTCATCTTTTATTTTATTATTATAGAGTTCGTGTAACACCCGAAAATTTCATTTTAAAGATTTCGGGCCATAAGTTTAGAATTCTAATATTTTAAGCATTTATAGAGTCTTAATTCGTAGAAATAATAGGTAAAGTCTAAATGGCCAACGGGAAGTTTCGTTAGAGCCCTAAGGATAAATAGAAATATTTGGAGGAATAAGGGAGCTTTGGAGAAATCAAATCGATAGACGAAATAACGATTTAAGTTAAGGAATTTAAACTAAGGGCAATTAGGTAAATTATTAAGTAAAGTTTTATTAAAAACCTAAACTCTCTCTCTCCCCTCACTTTTCTTCTCCCTCACGAATACTCTCCCTCTCCCTCGCGATTGCTCCTTCTCCATCGCCAATCCTCAACGCCGGCGACTCCTCCGATTCCGGCGATCTTCTTTCCCCTTTTCTTCGACAAAACAACGTGCTAGGTAAGTTCTACACTCTAGACAAGTTTATTTGTAGTTTTGGAGTTATTTTGATTTAGGGTTTGTGAAGAAATTTAGGGGTTTTGTTAGAAATCGTTAGGGTTATTTATTTATTACTCAATGATGGTGTATTAGTGATTATTGAGGTTGTTGGAATAGAGTAATGGTGTTGGTTGAGGTTTAATGTTAAGTGTAGGTTGTTGGAAATGTAGTTGGGCACCATTAATGGAGTTTTGGAGTTAGTGAGCATTAAGTGCTCGATGAAATGCCCGAATAAAATGGATTAGAGTTTTTAGAAGAATTTGTCCTAGTTCGAGATGTCGATTTGTTTAGATTGATGTTTGAGAGTCGATATTAATGATGTATTGTTGAATGCCCTAGGTAACCCAAGCTTAAAGGACGGTGCTCAGCATATCTAGGACGCCAGGTAAGTGAGTGTTAGGTTTCCGGCCCCTAAGGCCCTACGTCGTAACGATGTTGATTATGTTTATTGTGACGAAGTTAGATAGTTATACGGGTTGATGGTAAGAAGGGTAGTTAAGTAGTGCCTTAGCGAAGTTTAGTGGTCCTTCGATAGATGTTTCTAAGTATGTCTCCTCATGCATCATGTTTTCTTAAAGTGCATACGAACTATTTATGAATATGTTTTATGAAATATTAAGACAACGAATGATCATGAATTCTGACTGATGTAAGTTTCTCACGGGTCTGATTGTATGTTTCTCACGGGACTAATTGTATGTTTCTCACGAGACAAATTGTATGTTTCTCACGAGACAAATTGTATGTTTCTCACGGGACTAATTGTATGTTTGTCACGGGGCAAGTTATGGTTCTCACGGGGCAAGAGAAAGGATTTACGAAACGAAACGAAACTGTTTTATGAATGTCATGCATATATGTAATGTTATGTTTAGCACGCTCCTTACTAAGCATTAGGCTTAATGTAATTATCGTATGATGTAGGTGACGAGAACGAAGGTGAGGAACCTCCTTATGACGATCAAGTGTAGCTGGTCGATGAGCGGAACTCGTGGCGGCGGAGCGTGTTTTGGCAGGGCTAATTGACTCACGGTTAGGTGTTTTTGAGAGTTTTTGGGAAATGTTGGGGCAATGATAATTGTAGGATTTGATATGTTTTAGGATGTATGGAGATCGGATAGATTATGCATTGTGCTTTTAAAGTGTTTTGATGTTTTTCAAACAGGAAGGATATGTTAAAATTTTAAACGGAACCACGCGGTTCGTTTTTATGAAATTGATTTCGTTTAAAGTAAATTATGTTGGTTTTGAGAATTTTGAGTAAAGTCATGTTTGAGGTGTAATTTTATGGAAGTATGAATGGATTGGGTGAAGAAGTGGTGAGAAAAAGTGCGAAGTTATAGTGTTACTGTGTGTTGTGTTTTGTGATGTTAAGAATGGTGAAGTGCAGGGCGTGTAAGGGTGAAGAAAAGAGAAAGGGGGAGAAAGAAACTCGGCTCTTTGGAGGAAATCCAGAGAGCCTACCGATTGCTCGCCTCTGGTCACTCGCAGGTCGCTGCTCTCTGGAGAAATCCAGAGAGCGTGGCGACTAATCGCCACAATTGTGGCGATCAGTCGCCACAGGCGATTTTGCAACAGGGGCGATGTTTTCGATGTGATAAGGTGGGCCACAAGGCCGCTGATTGCCTAGGACCGAGTAAGCAGCCACCGGGCGGTCCCTCCCGGGTCTTTGCTCTGATGGAAGACGAGGAAGCTGCTCAGCCTTCAGTTGTTACAGGTACTATTTTGGTTTGTGGAAACACGGCTCATGTTCTAATCGACACTGGGGCAACCCATTCTTTCATAGCACAGAGGTATGCAGTTAAATGGAAATTAGATGTCGTCCAAGCTGATCATAATTATAGTGTTATGTTGCCTTCCGGTGAGTATTTGCACTCAGATCGGGCGATACAGGGTGAGATTTTATCTGTTGGTGGTAGGCAGTTATATGCGAATCTGATCGTTATATGCATGAAGAGGTATGATGTGATTTTGGGCATGGATTGGTTGTTCAGGCACTATGCCACAATCAATTGCAGGTCTGGAGTAGTAGGATTTAGACCCCCGAGTGGGGAGAATTATGATTTTCCAGCGACCCTTCGATCAAGTGAGATGCCTCTTGTATTGTCAATGAGTGCCCGGTACTCCGTAAAGCCTCAATGTTTCAATTTTGTAGCAAGCATTGTGGATGTGAGAAAACGAGATAATCTAAAGTTGAATGACATTTTAGTAGAGGAGAATTTTATAGATGAGTTACCTAGCTTGCCTGTAAGTGCCCTAAACTCGATGAAGCATGGATGTTTTGGGTTTATAGCAAGCGTTGAAGAAGTAAGTATGCGAGAAAAGTTAAAGATATGCGACATTCCGGTGGTTAAAGACTTTACGGAAGTATTCTTGGACGAGTTGCCTGGCTTACCTCCGGACCGAGAAATGGAGTTTACAATCGAGATTATTCCTGGTTCGGCGCCAGTATCCAAGAATCCTTATAGAATGGCGCCAGTTGAACTGAGGGAGTTGCAAGTCCAGCTGAAAGAGCTAATAGACAAGGGCTTTGTCCGGCCGAGCGTTTCTCCTTGGGGCGCTCCGGTATTGTTTGTAAAGAAGAAAGATGGCTTCTTAAGAATGTGCGTGGATTACCGCGAGTTGAATAAGCTGACCATAAAGAATAAATACCCGTTACCAAGGATAGACGATCTATTTGACCAGTTGCAAGGGGCCACAGTATTTTCTAAGATCGATTTACGTTCTGGATACTATCAGTTGAAGATTAGAGCTGAGGATGTACCAAAAACTACCTTCAGAACGCGCTACTGGCACTATGAGTTTATGGTGATGTCCTTCGGCTTGACCAATGCTCCAGCCGCGTTTATGGACCTCATGAATAGAGTGTTACGGGAATTCTTGGATAAGTTCGTGATAGTATTCATAGATGACATCTTGGTATATTCCCGAAACGACAAAGAACATGCAGAGCACTTGAAGGCCGTTATGACTACTTTAAAGCGACATCAGTTGTATGCTAAGCTTTCTAAGTGCGAATTCTGGTTGAATCAGGTGAATTTCTTAGGCCATGTGATTTCAAAAGATGGCGTTTCTGTGGATCCCGCCAAGATTCAAGTAGTAAAGGAATGGCCTCGACCGAAAAATGCAAGTGATGTACGGAGTTTCGTAGGCTTGGCAGGGTATTATCGGAAGTTTATCCAAGGGTTTTCAGTAATAGCCAAACCTTTGACGAACTTAACGAAGAAAGAAGTGAAGTACGAATGGACTAAGGCGTGTGAAGAAAGCTTTCAGACCTTGAAGCGAAAGTTGACCACAGCGCCTTTACTGACCCTACCAGTGGAGAATGGGGCGTATTGTATTTATTGTGACGCGTCCAAAGTTGGATTGGGATGCGTGTTGATGCAGGAGGGAAAAGTCATTGCATATGCTTCCAGGCAATTGAAAAGTTATGAGGAAAATTACCCGACGCATGATTTAGAACTGGCAGCGGTGGTATTTGCGTTAAAGATATGGAGACACTACCTCTACGGATAGAAATGTGAAGTGTTTTCAGACCACAAGAGTTTAAAATACCTGTTTACACAGAAAAATTTGAATATGAGACAGAGGAGATGGTTAGAGTTTGTGAAAGATTACGATTTCGAAATCAAGTATCACCCTGGAAAAGCAAATACAGTGGCAGACGCTTTGAGCAGGATGCCTAGAACAGAGGAGTCAGTTGCTTTCAGTATGTCAGCTTCATTGAGAAAGGAGATGCAGGGGTTTGAACTGGAATTCGTTTCAGAACTTTTGGCCCTGCTTGCTGACTTGACAATACGGCCCACTCTGTTGGACAAGATAAAAGAGGCTCAACAGTTAGATATAGAAGAAAAGATGGCTATTGTAGCAAAATTGTCAGTTGTGCCTTCTGATTTCAGTTACTCAATGGATGGCATTCTGAGATTTCGAGATCGATGGTACGTTCCAAAAGACGAAGAGTTGAGGAAGTTAGTTATGTCAGAGGCACATTCATCGATGTCCTCAGTGCATCCAGGTAACACCAAGATGTACCGTGATCTGAAAGTGCATTATTGGTGGCCGAATATGAAGCGTGATGTGGCTAGTTATGTGCAATCCTGTCTTGTCTGCCAACAAGTTAAGGCAGAACACCAAAGGCCAGGTGGAATGTTGCAACCACTATCGATTCCCGAGTGGAAGTGGGATCAAATTGCAATGGATTTCGTGGTTGGGTTACCGAGGACAGTAAAAGGGCACGACAGCATATGGGTCGTAGTTGATAGATTGACGAAAGCGGCTCATTTCTTGCCTGTAAAGATGACTTACACGATGAATCAGTTTGCCGAACTCTATGTCCAAGAGATTATTAGATTGCACGGGGTCCCTATGTCGATTGTTTCAGATCGGGATCCCAGATTTACCTCGAGGTTTTGGAAAAGTTTGCAAAGCGCTATGGGTACCAAGTTGACTTTTAGCACGGCCTTTCACCCACAGACCGACGGACAATCCGAGAGAACGATTCAGATACTTGAGGATATGCTGAGAGCGTGCGTGTTAGAGTTTCAGACGTCGTGGAGCCGATATTTGCCTTTGATTGAATTTGCTTATAATAACAGTTATCAGTCCACGATTGGAATGGCTCCGTACGAAGCGCTTTATGGCAGAAAGTGTAGGTCGCCGCTGTATTGGGATGAAGTGGGCGAAGCTAAGTTGATCAGCCCTGAAATTTTACAACAGTTGTCTGAGAAGGTTGCTTTGATTAGACAAATAATGGAAACCGCACAGAGTCGCCAAAAGAACTATGCTGATCGAAGAAGACGAGAATTAGAGTTTATGGTTGGTGACGAAGTGTTTTTGAAGGTTTCGCCATTCAAGGGCGTGGTTCGCTTTGGTAAGAGAGGGAAGTTAAATCCACGGTTTGTTGGACCGTTTCAGATTACAGAAAGAATTGGGGCTACAGCGTATAGGCTTCAATTGCCATTGTCTATGGAGGGCGTGCATAATGTCTTCCACGTGTCGATGTTGAGAAAGTGTATACGGGATCCTACGCACGTGGTAGAACCAGTTAATCTTGAGATACGGCCAACTTTGACCTACGAAGAGAGGCCGATACAGATCTTGGAGTCTTCGGTTAAGGTCCTGCTTAATAAGTCAATCCCTCTTGTTAAAGTACTGTGGAGGAATCAAAACATAGAGGAGGCAACATGGGAGCGACAACAGGACATGATGGACAGATATCCAGATTTGTTCAGGTATGTAATTTTGGGGACAAAATTCTAAATAAGGAGGGTAGGATGTAACACCCGGAAATTTCATTTTAAAGATTTCGGGCCATAAGTTTAGAATTCTAATATTTTAAGCATTTATAGAGTCTTAATTCGTAGAAATAATAGGTAAAGTCTAAATGGCCAACGGGAAGTTTCGTTAGAGCCCTAAGGATAAATAGAAATATTTGGAGGAATAAGGGAGCTTTGGAGAAATCAAATCGATAGACGAAATAACGATTTAAGTTAAGGAATTTAAACTAAGGGCAATTAGGTAAATTATTAAGTAAAGTTTTATTAAAAACCTAAACTCTCTCTCTCCCCTCACTTTTCTTCTCCCTCACGAATATTCTCCCTCTCCCTCGCGATTGCTCCTTCTCCATCACCAATCCTCAACGCCGGCGACTCCTCCTATTCCGGCGATCTTCTTTCCCCTTTTCTTCGACAAAACAACGTGCTAGGTAAGTTCTACACTCTAGACAAGTTTATTTGTAGTTTTGGAGTTATTTTGATTTAGGGTTTGTGAAGAAATTTAGGGGTTTTGTTAGAAATCGTTAGGGTTATTTATTTATTACTCAATGATGGCGTATTAGTGATTATTGAGGTTGTTGGAGTAGAGTAATGGTGTTGGTTGAGGTTTAATGTTAAGTGTAGGTTGTTGGAAATGTAGTTGGGCACCATTAATGGAGTTTTGGAGTTAGTGAGCATTAAGTGCTCGATGAAATGCCCGAATAAAATGGATTAGAGTTTTTAGAAGAATTTGTCCTAGTTCGAGATGTCGATTTGTTTAGATTAATGTTTGAGAGTCGATATGAACGATGTATTGTTGAATGTCCTAAGTAACCCAAGCTCAAAGGACGGTGCTCGGCATATCTAGGACGCCAGGTAAGTGAGTGTTAGGTTTCCGGCCCCAAGGCCCTACATCGTAACGATGTTGATTATGTTTATTGTGACGAAGTTAGATAGTTATACGGGTTGATGGTAAGAAGGGTAGTTAAGTAGTGCCTTAGCGAAGTTTAGTGGTCCTTCGATAGATGTTTCTAAGTATGTCTCCTCATGCATCATGTTTTCTTAAAGTGCATACGAACTATTTATGAATATGTTTTATGAAATATTAAGACAACGAATGATCATGAATTCTGACTGATGTAAGTTTCTCACGGGTCTGATTGTATGTTTCTCACGGGACTAATTGTATTACGAGACAAATTGTATGTTTCTCACGAGACAAATTGTATGTTTCTCACGAGACAAATTGTATGTTTCTCACGAGACAAATTGTATGTTTCTCACGAGACAAATTGTATGTTTCTCACGAGACAAATTGTATGTTTCTCACGAGACAAATTGTATGTTTCTCACGAGACAAATTGTATGTTTCTCACGAGACAAATTGTATGTTTCTCACGAGACAAATTGTATGTTTCTCACGAGACAAATTGTATGTTTCTCACGAGACAAATTGTATGTTTCTCACGAGACAAATTGTATGTTTCTCACGAGACAAATTGTATGTTTCTCACGAGACAAATTGTATGTTTCTCACGAGACAAATTGTATGTTTCTCACGAGACAAATTGTATGTTTCTCACGAGACAAATTGTATGTTTCTCACGAGACAAATTGTATGTTTCTCACGAGACAAATTGTATGTTTCTCACGAGACAAATTGTATGTTTCTCACGAGACAAATTGTATGTTTCTCACGAGACAAATTGTATGTTTCTCACGAGACAAATTGTATGTTTCTCACGAGACAAATTGTATGTTTCTCACGAGACAAATTGTATGTTTCTCACGAGACAAATTGTATGTTTCTCACGAGACAAATTGTATGTTTCTCACGAGACAAATTGTATGTTTCTCACGAGACAAATTGTATGTTTCTCACGAGACAAATTGTATGTTTCTCACGAGACAAATTGTATGTTTCTCACGAGACAAATTGTATGTTTCTCACGAGACAAATTGTATGTTTCTCACGAGACAAATTGTATGTTTCTCACGAGACAAATTGTATGTTTCTCACGAGACAAATTGTATGTTTCTCACGAGACAAATTGTATGTTTCTCACGAGACAAATTGTATGTTTCTCACGAGACAAATTGTATGTTTCTCACGAGACAAATTGTATGTTTCTCACGAGACAAATTGTATGTTTCTCACGAGACAAATTGTATGTTTCTCACGAGACAAATTGTATGTTTCTCACGAGACAAATTGTATGTTTCTCACGAGACAAATTGTATGTTTCTCACGAGACAAATTGTATGTTTCTCACGAGACAAATTGTATGTTTCTCACGAGACAAATTGTATGTTTCTCACGAGACAAATTGTATGTTTCTCACGAGACAAATTGTATGTTTCTCACGAGACAAATTGTATGTTTCTCACGAGACAAATTGTATGTTTCTCACGAGACAAATTGTATGTTTCTCACGAGACAAATTGTATGTTTCTCACGAGACAAATTGTATGTTTCTCACGAGACAAATTGTATGTTTCTCACGAGACAAATTGTATGTTTCTCACGAGACAAATTGTATGTTTCTCACGAGACAAATTGTATGTTTCTCACGAGACAAATTGTATGTTTCTCACGAGACAAATTGTATGTTTCTCACGAGACAAATTGTATGTTTCTCACGAGACAAATTGTATGTTTCTCACGAGACAAATTGTATGTTTCTCACGAGACAAATTGTATGTTTCTCACGAGACAAATTGTATGTTTCTCACGAGACAAATTGTATGTTTCTCACGAGACAAATTGTATGTTTCTCACGAGACAAATTGTATGTTTCTCACGAGACAAATTGTATGTTTCTCACGAGACAAATTGTATGTTTCTCACGAGACAAATTGTATGTTTCTCACGAGACAAATTGTATGTTTCTCACGAGACAAATTGTATGTTTCTCACGAGACAAATTGTATGTTTCTCACGAGACAAATTGTATGTTTCTCACGAGACAAATTGTATGTTTCTCACGAGACAAATTGTATGTTTCTCACGAGACAAATTGTATGTTTCTCACGAGACAAATTGTATGTTTCTCACGAGACAAATTGTATGTTTCTCACGAGACAAATTGTATGTTTCTCACGAGACAAATTGTATGTTTCTCACGAGACAAATTGTATGTTTCTCACGAGACAAATTGTATGTTTCTCACGAGACAAATTGTATGTTTCTCACGAGACAAATTGTATGTTTCTCACGAGACAAATTGTATGTTTCTCACGGGGCAAGTTATGGTTCTCACGGGGCAAGAGAAAGGATTTACGAAACGAAACGAAACTGTTTTACGAATGTCATGCATATATGTAATGTTATGTTTAGCACGCTCCTTACTAAGCATTAGGATTAGTGTAATTATCGTATGATTTAAGTGACGAGAACGAAGGTGAGGAACCTCCTTATGACGATCAAGTGTAGCTGGTCGATGGGCGGAACTCGTGGCGGCGGAGCGTGTTTTGGCAGGGCTAATTGACTCACGGTTAGGTGTTTTTGAGAGTTTTTGGGAAATGTTGGGGCAATGATAATTGTAGGATTTGATATGTTTTAGGATGTATGGAGATCGGATAGATTATGCATTGTGCTTTTAAAGTGTTTTGATGTTTTTCAAACAGGAAGGATATGTTAAACTTTTAAACGGAACCACGCGGTTCGTTTTTATGAAATTGATTTCGTTTAAAGTAAATTATGTTGGTTTTGAGAATTTTGAGTAAAGTCATGTTTGAGGTGTAATTTTATGGAAGTATGAATGGATTGGGTGAAGAAGTGGTGAGAAAAAGTGAGAAGTTATAGTGTTACTGTGTGTTGTGTTTTGTGATGTTAAGAATGGTGAAGTGCAGGGCGTGTAAGGGTGAAGAAAAGAGAAAGGGGGAGAAAGAAACTCGGCTCTCTGGAGGAAATCCAGAGAGCTTGCCGATTGTTCGCCTCTGGGAGGCGAGCAATCGCCTCTGGTCACTCGCAGGTCGCTGCTCTCTGGAGAAATCCAGAGAGCGTGGCGACTAATCGCCACAATTGTGGCGATCAGTCGCCCCCCCCCCCCCCCCCCTCTCTTTTTGGGCGACTGATCGCCATGATATATAAAAAAAAACAGAGATTTATTTATTTAATAGTTTTAAATGTTTTATTGTTTTTAAGTTTTAATTGTTTTTAATAATGGTTTTAAACGATTTACTAAATGAACTTCGATTTCGATTGAGATTGAGATTTCCGCCTTACGTACAGTTAAAGTAAAGGTGTATAAAAAAAAAAATTTACTAGAATACGAGAAAGGGTCATGACAGTTCGTATCAATAGTATCAGACCAATTTTCCACCTATCCTCTAACAAAAATGGCAGGAAGAAAATAAGAGAATCAAGAAGTTTCGATAGAGGACAGATTAGGCCAGTTACGTAAGGAATTAAAAACGGAAATGGATTCTCTGTGTGAAGAGTTAAGAACAGAAATGCGCTCTCTAAGTGAAGTAATTTTTCAAGAGATGGAGGTATTGAAGGCAGACATGGCTTCAATCTAGGAGCAGTTGAATTCTCTCTCGGCGTTTCACCAAAGTGGAGAATTTCAATGGTCTTTAGGCACTGCTAAGATAGATGGAGTATTAGAATTTACGATGGAAGGGAGGAAAATACATGAAAAGTTTGTCGCAAACAAGAAATATTTAATTCAGCCGGTGATTGCAGATTCAAGAAGGCAGCTTATTCAGCCATCATTTCATCGGCCAAAACCAAACACAAAATGTAAAATTGAAGGCGATTCAACATTGTCAACAACTTTGGCAAAAGGCTTACGCGAATTGGGTTTTGGCAAGAACTAACAACAAAAATAATGTCACAACCCGATACCCAACGGGCCGCGACTTACATATACTTGTTCATACTCCTTATTTAAAATGACTCGTATTTTTTTTAAAGAAAAACATAAGAAAATCTACCTGGAAGAAATTTGCTAAAAACATTGGGAACCATGTGTAAAAACTCATTTGAAAATACTTGGATGTAACTCAAACATTTATAAAATTTATGTAGGGAAATTGAAGAAGGACATGCTCGGAATTAGGAGGAAAGAAAAGGGGCAGCATAGTTAAAACACAGAAGCCGATCGATCGCCTGCTCTTTGGCCAATCGATCGCCTCACCAAAAATATTTCCGCCGATCGATCGCTCATAATATGAGCGATCGATCGTCCCTCCAAACTAAACAACCGATCGATCGCTCAAATAGCTGATCGATCGGCACTTCCTCTGGATATCCAAAATAAAATACACGAACCTGTTGATCGATCGCAATCCCTGTCGATCGATCGGCATCCCCTCTGGTTTCAGAATTATTTCCAGAATCACTATGCCAAAACAAACCACCTGCAACATGACTTCTCCCACCAAAAATACATCCAACAAACTCACCTCAATCTCTCTTAAATTCAACAATTAAACTCATTTCAAATTATTCAAACGAGAAGCTTAAATTCTCCAAATCATCCATCATTGAAAATCATACATGAATAAACGAGTAAACTGTAGCGGAAGTCAAAACGGGTAAAAACCCCTTAGCCATAAAATCATCTTTAAAACCAACAAGAAAAGACACTATTCATCCCAATACTAGTCATCACATGAAAATCCTACGAAATTCTTTTTCTTAAACTTCTTTAGCATAATCTTTTACCAATCTTGTTAAGAGCACCACCCTCGGGTCAAAACGCTGCCCAGCCACAAATCTCGCTACGAGCACCATCCAGCAACTCAACTTAAACTTCGTCATTCGATTTGAGGTCCTCACCTTCAAACTCATCACCTATATCATAAGGTTCAAACTATAAGCCTAATGCTTAGTAAGGAGTGCAACAAACACATAAAAGCTCATGAATGCATACATCACAAAATCATATTCGTGTTCGTAATCATACTCTTACTCATCTTTTACTTGGCATGATTTAAGGGAGGACACGGGAAAAAAGGGCAAGGGAATCATAATCGTGGTCCAAACGGACAATAACAGTAACGACTAGTCCGGCCCCCACCAGCAGGAGGATCCGCGAACTACCGTGCAGTATCAACCCAGCCCCCACCAGCGGGAGGATCCGCGAGCCTTCCTCCCAGTCCGGCCCCCACCAGCGGGAGGATCCGCGGACCGTACAAATCATGTGAACATAATCATGGTCAATTCACCCCGTTCCGCACTTAATCATGTTTACATGCACATTTCATATTCTTAACTTATTCATATAGAACGTGCACATGATACATAGACATGGGTTCACATAGGAGTGACATACTAAAAGGAGGAACAATATATCGCGTATCATAACATCACTCTATCAAATTCATCATAACATAGTACATGACAAGTCATAATCGTATAACAACCACCCAAACAAACCTCCCTAGTATCCTTGAGATGTAGGGCCCTAAAGGCCGAAATCCTAACACGCTCACTTACCTGGACTCCTTTAGCAACGTCGTGCCTTCACCTTAAGTCCTTTTTACTTGGGACATTTTCATAATTCGATGTTAAAAATCAATCCTAAATAATTTAAAATTCAAAACAAGTAAAATCCTAGCTAAGAAAATTTCCTAGAAATTCAACTAATCTCATTCGGGCATTTTATCGAACACATGGTGTGCATAGAAATTCTAACCTAACATTAATGGCATTTAAACCTATCAACCACCATAAATTAAACCAACAACCAATAAATCTCATCCTATTATCAACCATAGCCTTAAACCCTCAATAAATGCACATCAATAAACAAAACCTAACGATTCCAAGGTTACTCTATAAATTTCGAAATTCAAACACCATAACTCTATTTGTTGACAAGCCCTAAATTGTAAACTAATGTGAAAAGGCACTTAAAATTTACCTAGGTTTTGAATTCTGAAGAAAACGGAAGGAGAATCGGATGGGAGGTGGATTGGAGGAGGAAAATCGTGGGAGAGGATAAGGTGAAAATCGCCGCCAGGGAGAGAGCCGAGAGAATAAAAGGAAAATAGGAAAATTTTCAGGTTTTAATTAATTTTTGTTGACAAATTATCGTAATACCCTTTTAATATTCTTTTACTTAATCCTATTTATTAACTCATGGCTTGGTTTCCTCCAAAATAATAAAATCCACTAAAAATTCCCATAAATCCTATAGGGGTTCCCATAAAACTTCTCGCTCGCCAATTGAGCATAATTTAATAATTCTACGAATTAGAACACTAAACGATAAAACTGGAAGATCCCTAAATGAAATCTATAGTCTCAAAAATCCGGGTGTTACAAATAAACCAACCACGCTCCAGCTCAAGCAATGTAGAAAATTTCAGTTGATGACGAAAAACTGGAAATCTCTGTCTCGCCGGTTGTTACGGTCCTACTCTCAAGAGGGCTAACAAGACCGTACGCACCCACTATCACAATTACAATGAATCAGCCTACGAGCGTGCCAACGGCACCGAGGGCCCACTTCGTTAGATCGGCTTCTTGTCTAACGAGTAAGCAACGAGGGAACAAAATTATCCGAAAAGAGCGTCATTGAGTATAGTGAGCATAAAGAGAGTGTGTAAAAAACTTGTTCATTGATTGGCAGCAAATTACATTGGTGGGTAAGAGGGTCTATGTGCTATCATGCCTCTCCCCCCTCAAGAGCAATCCGAACCATCTCCACTATGGCAGTAGTATACATGTTATAGTGGCGAGGAGTCACTTTCTAGAAGTAGAAAGAAAATAGATACAACTGAATTACTTAAAAATAGCAATAAATCTACCTAACAGCATGGGCGTCCATAGACTACATGCATTGGACAAGCTTGGATCTTGACATTCTCCCCTATTTGAACTGTTGACGTCCTCGTCAACTCTGCTTCCGTTTGAATTCTTCAATCTTTTGTGACGAGTCCTCCAAGTCTTTTGCTTTCTCCTAAGATTCTTCGTCGTCTCCTAGTCCTTTCCACCTGACGAGATATTCCTTGTACTTTCGTCGGCCTATTCTGACGCTTTGATCTGCAAGGATTTCTTCAACTTCATTCTTCTTTTGGTTGCTGATGGAGATATTTGGTCTACAGATGTCGTTCCTTTCCTTGTCCTCGTCGTCGGGATGATAGGGCTTTAAGTTGCTGACATGGACGCCGTTTCTTATCTGCCCACTTCTTCATATGCTTAGAGGCTTGCTCCAGGCAAGCGCGAGCTATCTCTGTATTGTGCTTCCATTCCTTAGAGAAGTTGTAAGCTTTCGGACTCTTTCCAGAATATGGCTGCTCTAAGGTATGGGGCATGATTGGCTGTCTCCCGCAAACCACTTCAAACGGGCTCATTCTTGTTGAAGAGCTCTTTTGACAGTTAAAACAGAATTGTGCCATATCGAGTAGACTCGGCCAATTCTCCTGATTAGTATTGATGAAGTGTCGCAGATATTCTTCGAGTAAGCTGTTGAAGCCTTTCGTCTGACCGTCTGTTTGGGGGGTGGTAGCTGGAAGAGATATTCAAGCTTGATCCAAGTAACCGGAATAGCTCTACCCAAAAGGATCCAGTGAATTGAGGATCTCTGTCACTGAAAATGCTTTGAGGAATCCCCAAAAGCTTCACTATATGCTTGAAGAAGAGCTGGGCGGGTGTCTCTGCAAGACAATGTTTCGGAGCAGCAATGAACGTGGCATACTTAGAAAACTGATTGATGACTACCAATATTGCTTCAAAGTCGTTGGCAGATGGCAAGTTTGTGATGAAGTCCAAGGAAACGCTCTCCCAAGGTGTTTCTAGTACCGGTAGAGGTTCCAGTAGACCTGCAATCTTGTTCATTTCTACCTTATCTTGTTGGCACACCAAACTTGTTTTGGTATACTGCATAACAACCCCCTTCATTTGGGGCCAGTAGTATACTCTTTTCAAAATGGCATAAGTTCGCTGCTAGCCTGCATGACCGGCCCACAAAGTATCATGGCATTCTCATAGAAGAGTACGTCATAAGTTATTGCTTCGAGGAACATACAAACGACTTCCTTTGGTGAAGAGCAAGTCATTTTCAATCCAGAATTGTCGAGTCTTTCCTTCTTTCACAAGTTGCATTACAGCCCAAGCTGCAGGGTCATCTTGTAAACTATCTCGGATGCAATCTTTCAAGGATCCATTAATTTTACTTGCTTGAAGTTGAAATAGATAACATAGACTAGTGCACTCTGCCTTCCGACTCAAAGCATCAGCCACTCTATTGCTCTAGCCTGATTTGTATTCGAAGTGAAAATCAAATTCTGAAATTAACTCGTGCCAACATGCCTGCTTGGCTGAGAGTTTTTGTTGTTCAAAGAAATGACAAATTGAACTGTTATCTGTCTTTACAATGAACGTCGATCCAAGCAGATACTATCTCCACACGTGCAGGCAATGTACTACAGCCAACATTTTCTTCTCGGAAGCAATGTATTTTCTCTTTGCTTCTTTCAACTTGCGACTTTCGAAGGCGATAGGATGGTCGTTCTGCATCAAAACTCCCCCTAGAACAAAATCTGAGGCATCAGTCCCTACTTCAAATGGCTGAGTGACATCGGCTAGTGCGAGTACAAGCTCCTGTATCATAGCTTCTTTAAGATTAGCAAAGGATTTTTGGCATTCTGAGTTCCACCTCTAGGAAACTCCTTTCTTTAAGAGTTCTGTTAGGGGTGCGGCTCTCTTCGAGAATCCTTCGACAAATCGTCTATAATAATTGGCAAGTCTGAGGAAGGAACGTAGTTCGGCGACAGATATCGGGGTCCTCCAATGTTTGATCGTTCTTATCTTATCAGCGTCCATGCGAAGACGACCTTGTTCAATGATGTGACAAAGGAATTCGATGCTCTTATGAGCAAAAGAGTATTTCTCTTTCTTCACATAAAATTGGTTTTCCTTTAGTTTTTCGAGAATTGTGTTCTTCTAGGGTCTCACTGTAGACAACGATGTCGTCAAGGTACACCATGACGAACTTGTCAAGCTATTCATGGAATACTTGATTCACGAGGGTGCAGAAAGTTGCAGGGGCGTTTGTGAGCCCGAATGACATTACCAAGAATTTGAAGGCTCCATACCTTGTTACACACGTTGTGGGTTCGTCGCCTTCTACAATCCTTACTTGGTAATAACGAGACTGCAAATCCAGCTTGGTGAAGTACTTGGCCCTATATAATTGATCAAAAAGATCGGTGACGAGCGAAATGAGATACTTGTTGCATACCGTGACTTTGTTGAGTGCGCGTAATCCATACACATCCGCAGACTTCCATCCTTTTTTCTTTTGGAACAACACAGGTGCTCCAAAAGGTGCTTTAGCAGGTTTGATGAATTCGGCCTCAAGTAGCTCGTCCAACTGCTTCCTTAATTCTGCTAGTTTTGGCGGAGCCATTCTATACGAGACCTTTGCAGGAGGTTTAGATCATAGGCTCAGTTCAATCTGATGATTGATGTCCCTTCGTGGAGGTAATGTCTTGGGTAAGCAATCGGGCATGGTAATCCTGAACTCATCCAAGACTTTTGAAATCTCAGGGTGTATTATTTCCTCTTTTTTTTTTTTTGCTTTTGTCTCCAACAGAACAATCAAATAAGATGGATCATCGTGCTTCAGCCCTTTCTTGAATTGCATAGCAGAAATCATTTTTAAATTGATAGCACTTGGTTGTTTAAGAATTGCAGAAACAACAGTTGAGTTGTTACTTGTGATTACTAAACATTTCGCTGAGGGTATTGGGATGACTTTATGTTTTATCAAGAACTCCATCCCCAAGATACGACAAAGTTAATGAGTCCCGTCCATGAGCTGAGTTTCAACTGGACTCTCTTTACAATCCTGAGTACTGGCATCGTTTTTGCATTCACTGTTTTCATCATACCATCATTCTTTTCTAGCTTCAAACCAAGACGGTGAGCTTCCTTCTCCGTAATGAAGTTATGAGTAGCTCCCGAGTCTATCGTCGTACTTTTAGTAGATCTATTATTGATGAATGACTCCACATACAGGAGACCTCTATCTGGGATCTGCTGCAGTTCTTCCATCTGTTGTTGTACAGCTGACAAGAAAGTCATAGTCCCAACTTCAGCAAGCTCAATGGATTCTTCTTCAACAACTTCCTTAACTGAGTTGTCATCCTTAATCGAAGCTTGTAAGGCAGTTAAAGCCGATCTATGCGGACACTCGGCTACTCGATGGGGTCCCTTGCACAGAAAACATGACATAGGTCTATTTGTTGGTCATTAGTTGCTAGCACTTCTTGATGCTTCGTAGCCTTCTCTTAGGACAAATGGTTTCTTTTCAACAGCTCTTGTGCTCAATTTTTGGAACTCGGTGGCGTTTGAGCTATTGGGAGTGTTCTTCTTTGGCCCAGGATTCTCGATGTTATAATCGAACAATCGCTCTGCTGTTGCAAGTGCACTTGAAAGACTTTGCACCCTTTGTTCATATAATTTGGTTCTGGCCCACGGTTTAAGATCTTCGATGAAAGTGAAGATCTTATCTTTTTCTGACATATCTCTAATATTCAACATGAGTCCCAAAAACTGTTTGACATATTCGAGAATGCTTGCAGTCTGCTTTAGTTCTCGGAGTAGTCTGCAGGCGTTGAACTCAACGTTCTCTGGGAAAAATTGATCATTCAGTTGCCTTTTTAGTTCTTCTCAAGTATCAATCACACATTCACCAATACTAATATCATGGTAGATCTCCACCAAAGTTTTGCATCACCAGTAAAATGCATTATGGCCAAGGTCACTTTCAATTCTTCATCCATTTTAGTGGCCTTAAAATATTGTTTCATGTCGAAAATGAAATTCTCTATTTCTTTTGCATCGCAGGCTCCCCGAAAGGGTTTTGGCTGTGGTATTTTCACTCGACTAAACTCAGCAGCAGCAGTAGTCTGAGTTTGACTTCCCATGGCTCTCATAGTAAGGTTCAGTTTAATGTTGATCTCGGCAGTCTCAGCACTGAGAGAATCAAACATTGTTCTAAAGTCCTTGGTTACTTGAGAAACAGTTTCTGACAATCGAGTATGAACGAGCTCGATCTCCTCGACGCGCTCTAGGACCTCGATTATTGCACTTGTGGAACTTTCCCCCATGTCAACTCCTTCTTCCTTTTCTTGTCGGGATTCGAGGGTCTCAACCCGATCCACCAGCTCTGGAATCGGTATGGCGTCTATTCTGTTGTGAATAGCCGCTATTTCAACAGGAAATTCAGGCATTTCCTTCATTCGTTCCTCTATGAATCGAATGTTATCTGGTATGTTTTGCAGATACCGTAGTTCTTCTTCCAACTCGACAAAGCATTCGAGTTGATCTTATGGTGAACTCGACTTTTCCATAAAAATTTTCTTCGGCATGATTTCTCACGATTTTGAGCCAACTTGGCTCTGATACCAACTGTTACGATCCTACTCTCAAGAGGGCTAAAAACCCCGTACGGCACCCATTATCACAATTACAATGGGTCAACCTAAGAACGTTCCAACGGCACCGATGACCCACTTCGTTAGATCGGCTTCTTGTCTAATGAGTAAGCAACGAGGGAACGAAATTATTTGAAAAGAGCGTCATTGAGTATAGTGATCATAAAGAAAGTGTGTAAAAAACTTGTTCATTGATTGGCAGCAAATTACATTGGTGAGTAGGGGGTCTATGTGCTATCATGCTTCTCCCCCTAAAGAGAAATCCAGACTATCTCCACTATGGCAGTAGTATACATGCTATAGTGGCGAAGAGTCACTTTCTAGAAATAGAAAGAAAATAGATACAACTGAATTACTTAAAAATGAAAATAAATCTACCTAACAGCATGGGCGGCTATAGATAACATGCCTTGGACAAGCCTGGATCTTGACACTAGTTGATATTTCTGAATATAAGAACAATAAAGAGCAGGAAAAGAGATCGATTATGGTGGAAAAACCCGTGACGAAAGAAGCTTGCATGGCGAAGGTAGTGCTCAACGGAGGATTTGCAGTGGAAGATTGGAGAGTTCTTGTTGTTTCGAGTAGTTCAAAAGACGAAGAAAAAAACACGAGTATCGCCATTCGGGGGTGCTGCCCAGGACAAAATCAATAGAGAGAAAGAAGAAAGCTGACCGACGAAAGGAGGTCTTCAACTGCACTTTTGTCTACTTTATTGAAGGACTATCGCTTAGGTTAGAGGCACAATTCAAGTTTAGGGTTGAGATTTGGTGGGAAACGTGCAAGACAAAAATTAGGGTTAAGTTTGGGTTGCTGGATACTACGGTTGAAGTGTTGGCCCTTGTGATGCAATTGACCCAACGATTGAAAAGACAAAGGACAGATCTGAATTTTTTGTTGGGCACCATCCTCCAAGCATCCCATGAAATAAAAAGACAAGATAGCTTAGGTGAAACAAGGGGTGGAAACAGTTTGGTTTGGTTTTACACTCAATTAAAACTGAACCAACTCGAATTGATTTTGAACATCAAAAACCGAACTGAATCGAAGTTATTAGAAAACCGAACCTCGATTTTTGGTTTTATCGGTTCAGTGTTCGATTTTCCTGATTCCGGTTTCAAGTTTCGGTTTTTTGATTTTCTAATCAATTCTGATTCGGTCCTTCACAAACACCTAATTCATAGAACAATAATATCAACCAAATTCACAGTCACACAGTCACACGCCTCATATTTCATTTGAGAATCGAAGATTCTAGCATGTACCTCTCTTGGAAATATAAGATCCAACAATATATACAGTCAAACAAATAGGGGTTATTTCATAGACAATATATAATCCAAGAGTAAGGAAGACAGATCATATAATCCAATCTATTAATTTTCAGCATTGATAGTATCTGTCTTCGCTGTTGGAAAGAAAGAAAAAAACAGCGGAAAAAGAAGGGAGAGAACAAAAGCAACCAAGAAGAGTGAAAGAGCAAAAATTGGAAAGCTTGTGAGGTGATCAATAACAGTAGAGCAACAAAAGCAAGTGCATAACTAGAAGAACGAAGAACGCTAGCTCTGCACAAGATCAGACGAACTGTTCAAAGTAAGATGGGAATGAGATTGCAGTCAATTGGCTTTCACGAAATGAGTAGTCTTGATTAGAATCAAATCTAATTCACAGAATATCACAGGATTTCACAAAATATCAACCAAGAACACAAACCACTCTGTTAAAGAGCTCTCTGCTCACTGTTCAGTGTCGACTATTTGGCGCGAGGAAGAAATGCAGAACACTGAACACGACCAATCGTCGATTCGAAGGCACGGAGTTCTCAGCTCAGAGGAGGCACGAAGCTTGTCGCACGGGTCGCGGGGTCTCACTGTTGTTCGTCGCCGTTGGGGATTGGAAAATGGAAACTGGAAAATGCTGAAGAGAATTGGATCCCTAATTTCATTTACTTTTACAAACGTCTTCGGTTCGGTTCGGTTTTCTTCGGATTTTCTTAAGTAAAACCGAGAACCAAACCGAAGACTTTCGGCTCTCCTCGATTCAGTTCCAAAATCGGGTTTTCTCCTTCTAAAACCAAAGTTCTGTTCGGTTCCCGGTTTCGGATTGATCTGATTCGCACCTTTAGGTGAAACATAAAAAGCAATCAATAAATTTCCAGTATTTCTAGCCCGACCTCTGCAGCAGTATAAAAGAAGTCAACCCATCCAATGTTTTAGAGCACCTCCAATGGAGGTGCTATCTTTGTTGCTTGTCAGAGTTGCTCTGCAAGCAACAGCAATGTAGTTGTTGTCCTCATCGGAGAGCAACCATCGTTGCTCAAGGGTTACTTTTTTAAGTAACCCTTGAGCCACGCTGAAATAGTATTTTAAAACATTTTATTTATTTATTTTATGTATTTTAATTGAATTAAATATTATATTTTATTTAGATTGTTATAAGCAACAAACTAGGGTTGCTATTATTAGAGTGCAAAGTTGATTGAGAATTGATTAAGAAATGAGATAAAAGAGAGAGAATGCAATTTATTTAAATAATAATATAAATAATATTAACTTATTTGATAGCAACTCCAACGAGTTGCTACCGTTGGAGTTGCTCTTAGAAGCCAACACCCTATCAAACAAACCAGCTTCTCTCTCCTACATGGAATCATTTACTGCGGCAACGTTATTTTGGGCAAGATGCTAGATCAATGGAGTTGCAGCAAATTCACAGTGGGCTAACGGAGAAAAAAGAAAGAAGAGCACAAGATCATGCAACTTGAGGACAAGATGCTCATTCGGAGGCGAGTAATGAAGTTCTAAGTACACTTGGGAAGATAAAAGTTAAGATGAAGAGATATCATTTAATTGTCTTTTAAGTATTCTTAGATAATATCTTAATTATGTTTTTTTTGATGTTCTTTACATGTTTTTTTAAGGGGAAATTATAGCATAAAAAAATATTATCTTTTGAAAAAAATAATCTAAAATGAGAATTAACAGACCTCTTGAATGTCTCGTTATTTTGAGAGAGCTAACAAACATCTCAAACGTTTGGTTATTTTGTAATTTCATCTCGTTTTTTATATTATTATTATAGGATTCATGTAAGCGAACCTTCATCAACAATTTAGGTTTCACTCAAAGAACATTAACAAATTCTTTGAATTTCATTATAGTGAGTAATAGCTGGATTATGTAGCCAGTAAATGTGTTATCAGCTGCAAGATTGAGAACATACATGGGAAGATAACTAAGGAAACTCTACCAACAACAGTATCCATAGAAAAGTTGGGTCTAACTTTCAGAAAAACAATCTGCCTGAGTGCTTAATGAAAGGAAAAGAGTTAGATTACTCATAACAAAATAAAGGAGAGTTCTTCCCATGTTTCTTTATACTGTGCATCTATTTTCGAAAAAATGACAAACCTGTCCACTCGTTGCTTTTAGTAAAATCAATTCCCACAATGAGATTTGAAGATTCTAGACCTTCCCTTTTCAAGGATGCAATGACCTGTAAAGATAAAAAGCCTACCTGTAATGAATGCATAAATCTCAACAACCAACACGGAATCTCTTTTAACAAGGTTTTTAACAAATCCTGATGACAAATAAGTTGTCGTTGTCCTTTTTATGATACAGGCTAATTTTTTACCAAGAAATACAAATGATAAATCCAAGGAATGAGTTTTTTTGATGACATGTTGCTCAAAGCCGCTCATATAGATAATTGTGTCTTCCCATAAAGAAGTTTTTAACTTTGTATTTAACAATTATAATGGTTGAATTGCACTTTATGAGGAGACACGAGTCCACAACTGCTAATCATGATACTAGTTTTACTATTTACTCAGAAGACTGCTTACTAGTGCTCCTCGCACACATTTCCACCTCACCAATAAACTACAAAGCAACCATTTATAAAGCAAAAATGCTTTCATTGACAAAGATTTTCAGACATCTGATGGGGCTTTTGTAGTAAAGTGAAGGATGGTAGCAGCTAGTTACATGTGAATTTTTTTTTGAAAAGAAAACAAAAATCAAATCAACAAGTGATTACAAAAAAAAAAAAAAAAAAAAAAAAAAAAAGGAGATCCTAATTTGAAAGATTTAGAATAGCCACAAATCTTATTAAATTAGGAAAATCTAAAAATTCCCCAATGTGTAGAATATTCTTAGAAACAAAACACAATCCACTCCACAATTCAGCCATATTCCCCTTTCACTTTGTCAAAGTCTTGACAGAAACAAATATCAACTTGTTTGATCGGAGAACAAAAATCTTAGCTTCGTTCCTGTTTCTTCTCCAACAGAAAAATAAAACTCAGAAGCACAACCCTCAATCCACCTCACATACTCCTGCCGAAGCTACCATCTAAAGAACAAAAATAGTTTTTTTTTCTTTTAGCAAGTTCCTCTAATTTCATCTTCATGGTTCTCATGAACGATTGATTGTGCAATCAATAATAATTTGAGTTAGTTTGCTCCTTTAGCAATAAAAAGTTTCTTTATTTTCCTGAGATTGTGACAATTGGTATATGAGCAGCTACATTTTCAAGAAATGGCAAAGACTCGATTCAAAACACAAGAAGAACAATATACGATGGAGAAGGATATATGTGCACTAGAGAACAGACTAAACGACACCAACCATAACAACCTAGAGTTCAAATTCAAAATTCAAATTTTGAAATCCCCAAATTAATCCAAAATCAAAAACTTAATCTAAGATTTGATTCCTAAAAATCTCTAAGATATCGATTCAATATGAATTTAGCCTGAATTCAGTCCAAAAACACTAACAGCATAGAGCATTTCTGGAAACCCGATTGGAAATCGGATTTTCCAAGTCTGCAAATCCGTTTGAACTCGGATTTTGGGAAACAACCATCAAATGAATCTAGTCTGAAAATTGTCCATATTCAGAGGAAGTTAGGATTTCAAGCAGAGAGCATATCTAATAATCGAGCTGAGATCGGATTTATCAGCAAAAAATTCAGGTGAATCTCGAATTTTGGGGAGGTGAATTCGAGTGAATCTCAAATTTTGGGGAGGTGGCTGATTACGAACCTCTCTTATAAATAGAGAGGCTCGGTAAAGGGGAAAACCTCACCACAACTCTCTCCCTCTCAAGTTCAGAGAAACTCTCACCTCTCCAGTCATCGGCGGCGAACTCCGAGAGCAAGCTTTTTAGCAAGAGCTTAAACGTTAAAAGTAAAAGTAAAAGTAAAAGAAAAAGAAAAAGATGACGAAGCCATGAGATGGCTAAGTCTTAAAAGAAGGTTGAGTTTCAACCAATATGTAACTGTTAATAGAATTCGGTAAAAGTAAAAGTTTGGCAACTTGCACGTATTTTCACTTACTGAGTTTTCTCATAGTTTTTAACTTGTGATGTAGGTGAATTTTTATCTGAGGAAGAAATAATTGCGATTGAGAACCCTCCAGTGGTAAGCGAGCATACAGAAGAAGAAAATACTGTTGAGTTCGAGGAAAAAGATTTAAATTATAATGCTTTAATTTTCGAACGATATTTAATGTTTTATTTCAGTTTAAGATTTTAAATGATTATGTTGAATTTTGTTATTAAATAAAGTTTCATAAATTATTTTCATTATGCGATGGTTTCAAAATTTTGACAAATTTATTACAAAGTTTCCGTGAAATTAAAGTTTTCAGTTAATATTTAAATTATAATTTTTAACGCTTGATTTCAAATCAATTTTGGAAAAAAATTTATGATTTTCAAGATTAGAGTTTCCAATTTGGGGATTTTTAAATTGGGACGTTTCACAGCCCATGCAAGATATGACACAAGTGATGCACGAAATGAAGGCTGTGATGTTACACATGGCAGAAAAGAAGCAACAATTCCAGAAACACAAGCTAGTACTAGCAAAAAAATAGGAAATGAAGATCAAGTCCTATCGTTGGGACCACGAGGTGAAGGGCGCATCATATCAATTATCCAAAAATCAATTTACCTATGTTTGCTAGTGAAGGACTCGATGAAAGGGCAAGGAAAGATCAAAAATTATTTCAATTGCACCAAATTTTAGAAGATTCAAAGGTGAATATAGCCGAAATGTATTTCCATGTAAGGGCTAATATGTGGTTCCACGTGTGTATATCCACAAACCCGCATGCAAATTGGGGAGTTCTGTGTCACAAGATTTGCCATTGGCTTGCGGAGGCCACAATGAGGAAGTCACTGAGACTTTCAGAAAATTAAACTTAGAGCTATGGATTTTGTACAAGTCATGCCATGTTGGAGGGGTGCAGCACCTCAATTTGCTCTTATTTTCCTGAATAATATTCCCAAGTTGCATGGTACTCCACAAACTATAGTTTCAAATCGACATGCAATTTTTACCAGCTGCTTTTGGTGGGAATTATTTAAGTTATTGGGTGTTAAACTTCAATTAAGCTCATCATATCGTCAACAATTCAACGGTCTAGACAAAAAGAGTGAACCAATGCGTTGAAATGTACCTTTGCTGCATGGTTTATGAACAACTGTTGGTTGTCCTAAGCGGAATGGTGGTATAACACCACATATCATTCAAAAATTAAAATGACTCCATTTGAAGCCTTACATGGACTTTCTCCATCACAACTCACTCTAGGGCCATACTAGTAGGCGAATATCATTGCAGTCAAAGATTTGCTTCAAAAAAGACATGGAAGTATATGTTGAAATGCATCGCATGAAAAGTGTTACGATCTAAAGATGAGACTAGATAGAAATGCCCGGTTGAGCGGCCAGATCCTCAAAAAGAACTTGACAGCGGAAGCACCATGACGTCACCCACATCGCGTGTAAAACATCAAACAACTTCACGCAACATAAGGTGCATATCAAATGACTCTAGTTGCTTTGGTTGCTCACACACTGATGCAACCCAAGACAATTGAAGAATCGGCCCCAAACAAACATCATGTTCGACTCCAGTTATTTTGGTTTCTCGAACACTACAGCCCAGAACAACTGGAGTCTAACACCAGAAGGCTCGAATAGCCAAACAAAATCAGCCCATTGTGCGTGCCTCTATATCAGTCTAAAATGGAATATCATTCACATGATATTTAAACATGAAAAATATACGTACATATATGTAAAAACTGACGTGCTGGCGACCAAGCTTTGTCACGGATTTTCATAGGTGTCATCCACCAAAATAATTTCTTTTTGAAAACTAAGCAATGCAATGCAGTATAAAAACGTACAATATAGAAACCCTTGCCTAGATGGCGACAATGCTTACTCTTACCGACAAGTCAACCTACGCTCCAGCATGCCAATAGGAAACAGAACTAGGACATCGTCAAATCCAACAACCAATCCCACTTCAGAAAATCTAAACAATATAGGACGACAAGAAGAAACTTCTAAACCCGGACTAGGAACCCTAGTACGCCACAACTTATGATTTATCGATCGATCCGTCAATACACACGTGCAACATTGACAAAACACGAAGTTTTGATGTTGCATGCTCGACCCTCGAAATTCCATAAATTTCTTTTAAAACCTCAAATTTATCAAAAAAACAATGTTAACCAGCATATCTAGCAAGGCTTGAACTCAAGCACATAAAAAATATTATCTCGATTTGTGTGCAAAACAAATGGGTTGAAATTTCATTGAACGGACACCACCATCGAGTTCAGAACACCGAAACGAGTTAGCATATGCCGTCCAAGAAAATTCTGACATCATTTGGCTCTCCCTAACCGTGGCCTAAGTGCATGCCAAAACGTCCAAAAACAACGAAAATACCCAAGTTAGAAACCCGGAAAAGAAGATAAAAATTAGGACGGCCGAAGGAAAAAAGTGGGACTCGAGTCCGATCTGGTCGGTTCGGTCCTGGTCTGGACCGGCCTGCCTTGGCTCAGTGGCTTGGCCAACTGGCTTGGCCTGGGCTAGGCCTTCTTGGTCTAACCAGCCTGGGATCGTAATCAGATTGCAATGCCGACAGACGCTGCGGTTTCTGTCCATTTTCCGGCCATTCCACACCTTGATTCACCTACAACACGATCACCGTGCCAAAACCAGTCCAAATGTACCTGAAGCGGCGAGCAAAACGGAGGGTTTTCGGCGGAGACAACTCGTGATGGTCTTCACCCCACAAGCGCCTGTGACAGAGAACGGGTTGCCATTCTCCTGATGCGGCAACCCGTCTTCCGTCAGACCTGTGATCAATTATTGGCTGGATCACGGGCTGAACTGCTGAGAACGGCCACTCATTCTATGCGAATGGGTAACCGTTTTCCAGGCCTATTTAAAGGCCCTCTTCCCTCCTCTTCTCATACCATCTCCCACTCTTCTCTTTTCTTCTCGATCTCTCTAACGCTTCTCAAATATTATCTTGCTTTCGAAAATTTTTTGGTACCAACGCAAACCGCTCTTCGTTAAGGCGACTCCCCGCGGAGGGTTGACGGGTTGCCTTTTTTATCTCTGATTTTACTTTTTTTTTCATTCATTAATAATTTGTTTACCCTTAAAAAATTAAAGAAAATTAAACTACCATAAAAAAAAATAAAAATTAAAAAAAAAACTCAGTATATACCATATTATCAAGAGCGGCGGCATTGCGCTTCACATACTGATATAATCCATGGCGCACCGCGACTCTTGCAAGTTTTTCGGTGCTGATATCAGCACCGAGAAACTTGCAAGGGTTGCAGTGCGCCATGGGTTATAACATTACGTGAAGTGCAGTGCCGCCGCTCTTGATAATATTATATATACTGATTTTTTTTTTATTTTTTTTAAATAACAGTTAAATAGAACGGGTTGCCGTGTGCAGAGAACGGCAACCTGTTCCCCCGCGAACGAGAGGCGCACGTGGACGCGGGGGTCTTCACCCTCTAAAATGCCCCTCGGGGGGAACGACGGACCGTTCTCTGCACGCGGCAACCCGTCCTCCTTCAGACTGTGATCAATAATTGGCTGGATCACGAGTTGAACTTCTGAGAACGGCCACCCGTTCTATGAGAACGGGTACTCGTTATCCAGGCCTATTTAAATAGGCTCTCCCCTCCTTTTGTCATACCACACACTACTCTTATCTTTTCTTCATCTTTTCTTTTCGATCTCTCTAACGATTCTAAAATGAATTTTTATTTGGGAAAAAAATATAGTTGTATGTAGGAAATTAAAGATGAAATAAGGGAATATTCGTTGCAAAATGGTTATAACATCAAATTTTATCAATGCGACAAACGACAACCGATGGCTAAATGCGCAGAAGGTTGTGCATGGCGACTGCATGCGTCGGGGATGCAAGACGAGCAACCTATTGAAATTAAGAGTTTTATCGATTCTCACAGCTGTGCAAGGGTAGTTGAGAATCCAATAATTGACCGTTATTAATTATGATCCAAGTGACTGTTGTAATTATTTTGAAATAATTTTAATTTATTTCTTCTTATTTCTTTTAATTTATGTAATATCAAAAATAAATTTAAAAGAACTTATTAATGAATGAAAAAAAAAATTAAATCAAAGGCAACCGTCGACCCCCCGCGGGGAGTCGCCTTAACGGAGAACAGGTGGCCACGTCTAGATAACGGCAACTCGTTCTCCGTTGAGGACCATGCATCAGGGTGAAGGACACCCCCCCCCCCCCCCCCCCCCCCCCCCGCGTGAATGTGCCCCTTACGTGCGAGGGGGTATTCACCTCTGAAATGACATTCAAAGAACGGCTACCCGTTCTATGAATGTTCATCATACGGGTACCCGTGTACACATAGAGGGTACCTGTTATCACGCATACGGGGGTGTTCATCCTTTAACGGCCACCCGTTCTGTGTTAGTATAACGTCGCCCGAGGTTTATTTTGACAATTTTCATTCCGAAACCTGACCTTTTCTCTCCGCAAAATTTTCAGAATCCACTGTTGTGCTGCCGAAATCGCCGAAATCTTCCAAAACTGATCCTAAACCACTCAAATCCGAGCCACCAAACCTAAACCGAGCAACCAAACCCTAAGCCGAGCCAAATCCGAACCGATTTTGCCGGATTTCAGGATTTTCGTGCTGAAAATCCTCATTTCGTCCAAAAACCAAAAAAAAAAACCCGAACCTTCGACAATCCAAAAAATTCAAAATTCCCAAAAATGCCTCTGAGAATGTTTGCAGGTAGAAAAGCTCCTCGACGGAATGAACAAGGTGAAACATCAAACTAGGCGACAGATGAAGAGCGGCAACCGCCTCTGGGTTATTATTCGTTGGAGTTTCGAAGCCCGGTGGCAAAGGAGCAATACGATCAAGATATGGGAATTCGCTCCATTTTTTACGGGAAGACTGCCAACTTCGGCGGTTGGGAGTGTTTGGAGATCAAGGAGATGTTTGACGACATCTCTCTACACGGGGTGTATAGCATGAAGGGCGAGAGCTATGACAGAATTGTTCGTCTGTTTTATGCGAACATGCGAAGTTTCGGGAGGACAGGTCAATTGAGGAAGTACCTTTTCGGTACAGATGTCGCCGTAAATAGAGATGTGATGTGCCCCGTAGGCCCATTACACGATCCCAGACCCGAGTCCACAATTTGACTAACACACTTGTCTCTTTTGCAAGTCATGGTTCGTGTGAAGACTTGGAGGACACCGTGGACGACTTGAAGTGGGAGATTAAAGCTGGAGACGTTGACCAACCAAAGCATCTCCTCATGTGGAAAGACTAAAGAGGCACCTTAATGCTCACATGGGAATTTGTCTTCCCGAGCTTTGATATTTGTTGCTTTTTTTGAAATTTCAAACTTATTGGCAAACGTTGGCCTTCTTGTTTAAACTTTATTATATACATGTTAGGATTAGATGGATGTTATGATTAGATGAATGATAGGATTATTTGGTGGCTTGGTTTGGCCCATTGAAGTTGAAGACATGGCTCAAGCCCACATGATGACCCATCATTCCCCTTCCAAGCCCAAGCCCAAGCCCACCACTAGGTCTATATATTATGGCATTGGTGTTTGTAACTTTTTTTTGGTTGATTTATGAGCACCCACGGATTTCTCTCTCAATAGAAGAAGAAGCTTGGAGCAAGGAGCTTCCAAGGTAAGCTCGGTTGACAACAACCGAGGGGTTGTGCCCCCGAACCATTCTTCTAGCTTGGTAGCTAGTTGGAGTGGATTGTGCCATCTCCTTCTCCACTCTTTTGAGAGCAGAAAACAGCAAAGAGTGGCTGTAACCGATTCCTTGAATCGAGTTAACTTTATTGGAAGAAAACTCTTGCCGAAAGCTCCATAATAGCACTCATCGGCCAATTCTCGGAAAATATTCATCACTCATCCAAATCAACGAACTTGGACCACAAATTTCATCAGCACACACCTCACTCACTACACAATACTCACCTAAAATTTCTTTAAATTCCGAGCACGTTTGATCTTTTGTTTGCCCTATTTCTTCTCGGATTTGTGAGTTTTGTGTCACCCGAGAACTAACGATCTTCTTCGAGTTCTTGAGTCCTATTTGCAGGTCGGAGCTCAACAGGTAGTATCAGAGCTTGGATAGCTCCCTTAGGGTGAGGGAAACCAGATCGGTTTGGTTTTCCAAACCCATTTGGTTGCCTAAAACCGAGGTACCAAAACCGGGTGCTTGTTGTTCTTCATTTTCGGTTTGGTGTTCTTGCTGTTTTTCTTATCTTCTCTTTTAGTTTCTTGCAAGATCATTTCCAGAACGTTTTTTTGTTAGTTGTCTGCAACTTGAGCATGTGTTTTTAAGTTTTCATTTCCACCATTTTCGTGCTACAAGTTTTCCTTCCCCTTTTGGTAGAACAAACTCTAACAAACAGTGTACTTGATGTTTTATTTCTCTTTGCGGTTTGAAGTTTTGGCTGCTGTGTGTTTACTTTTCTAGACCTAATGAACATATTCTAATGGTTATAGATCTGAGCATGAATCAATGTTTAAAAGAATCATATAAAAAAAACCGATTTGTTTGCTGTTACATTTCCAGAAAACTGTTTGTGTGTTGTTTTAGTGTTCTGTTTATTATAGTTATTGCTGTTTTGTTATGTTGTGCCAAATTCGAGTTTAATGTTTAGTGTTAATGCTAGTTAGTATATTATTCTGCTAAAAACATTTACCTTTTACGTTCGCATTTGCATTAGTAAAGTAATATTACTCAAAAGGGTGAAAGTTAAGTAAAAGTGCATAACCAAAACTAGCCACTACTTTTAGTGTTTGCTTTTAGGGGTGTGCGAAACCGGTTTCGGTTCGGTTTTGGGGAGGAACCGAACCGATCAGTTTCGGATTCGGATTTACCGAACCGAAACTGGTCTTTTAACATACCAAAACCGAACTGGAACCGAACCGAAAGTGTCGGTTCGGTTTCGGTTCTACAACTTATTTTTTTAAAATTTAAATAATGTAAATTTAAATTGGAGGAGATAAAAAATAATTAGATATATAGTCAAATATGAAAAAAAAAATGTATTAGAAGAATAAAAAACGAAAAGTAAAGTCAAAATTACAATAAATCCTTTTAGGAAATAAAAGTAATATTATAACAAAAGTAATTTTAATTATTAAAAAGATTCTTTATTTTTTATTATTATTTTTTTAATAATTAAAATTCTTTTGTGCAAAACCGGTTCGGTTCGGTTTGTATCGGTTTTGATTGATCCAAACTGAAAACCAAACCTAATTAAGCGGTTCCTACAAAATGAAACCAAAGATCGGTTTCCAAATGTTCAAAACCGATCCGAACCGAACCTATTTCACCGGTTCCAGTTTGGTTCATCGGTTCCGGTTCGGTTTGTACACCCCTATTTGCTTTATGTCGCCTTCACTTTGTGTTTGGATGAGATTTTAATTAATAAGGTTCTGTTGATAAGATAATTGCTTGTAATTGCATGTTTGGGAATATATGTATTAAGTTCATTAAGGCGTTAAAGAGCATGTACGAATCGATTATATCCGTTTAGTGGATTTAAAACTTGTTTGTTAGTGAATTTGACATTTTCCCACTAAAACGACCATAACTTTGGCTACAAGTGTCAGTTTTTGACGAGCCACCTGGAAAATCGAAGCTCTCGAAGAGCTCTACAACATGCCATGGTTAAACCAAAATTTGGTAATCATTTGAGTCCCCAAAAAACGTCATTTAGGCCCTCAAAAATGCGTTTCAAAATTTCTAGATTGGAATCCTAGTTAGGTTCACCATTTTTCCCTTTCCTAACACTTAGGATCAATTTAAACCTAATTGAAATCTTCTTTCCTAAGACTTTAGAAATCACATGAATGAAGACTAGAAGCACCATTAACCGAGAGTCAAATCAAGATATGAATCACGAACCGAACCAGGGCAAGGACCTTCCCTAACCTGAGACTCACACTCCTCAAGAATGAGAGTCTAGCATGCAAGGACAATTAGATAGTCTAAGTGGAGAAGTTAACCATATAGGCCAACAACTTAAAGACTTAACCCTTAACATGAAACACATAATGGAAGTCCTTAATACGAGAATTTCAAATGAAGCGTCCTGAGAACCCCCACCTCGATTTAGACCCAGAAATCATAGGAGACGATTTCAAGAACCATATCCCACCTCGGACGAAGAAAGACTTGAGTATCCTAGGAGAAGAAACCCACTTTATGAAGAGGAGCAAGAATGGACCTTAGATGATGAGAGACTTTTCGACCAAATAGACGAGAGGATCAAGAGGACCTTAGAAATGTCAAGCTACATATACCTCCATTTGACGGGACATGCGATGAAGATACCTTTCTAGAATGGATTGATAAGGTAGAGAAAGTTTTCGACTATTATGAGTACTCCGATAAAGTAAAGATCCAGTTAGTATCCGTAGAGCTAGCGGAATATGCGGCCCTCTGGTGGTCCAATATTAAGCTGCAAAGACGACGGATAGGAGATACCCCTATTACTACATGGAGAGCAATGAAGTCGCTCATGACTAAGAGGTTCATATCCACCCATTACCGTCAAGATCTATTCCTTCAAATCCAAAACCTACGACAAGGAACTCGATCTGTTGAGGCTTACCTAGTCGAATTTGAAACTCTAAGGATACGAGTAGATATGGAAGAACTTAATGAGCAAGTTATTGCTAGATTCATTCGAGGATTGAATAGAGACATAGGAGATCCAGTTGAAATACACCCGGCAGAGTCCTTAGATGCAATAGTTCATATGGCCATGACGATTGAGCGACAGCTCAATAGAAAGAGAAAATCCACCTACCCTCCTAAGTTTACCCCCCACATTCCTCCCAAAGTCACCCCTAAGCCACCCGCGCCAATCAAGCCTTTTGACAAGACTGAAGGAAAGAAGTCTTTTAACCATAGTTGGCCACTTAAAGAGTCCAGTAGCAAAACCTTAGTCGATAAAGCCAACCCACTTAGAGCGAGAGAAATCAAGTGTTATAAATGTCAAGATCTGGGTCATTATATGGCTCAATGTCCGAATCGACGGGTGATGATTATCAAGGAAGATACGGGAGAAGTTGAAAGTGAGGATGACCACGAGGTAGGAGTAGAGGACAAAGATGTCGAGGAGAGTGACACTGAGGACGAAGTCGTGCGCGCTCCTGAGGGACCCTTGTTGATGGTTAGCAGATGAGTCCTTGTGACTAAGAATTCAGGAGAAGATTGCCAACGTGAGAACATCTTTCATAGTAGATGTGTTATCAAGGATAAGATATGCTCTTTAATTATAGATGGAGGAAGTTGTGCCAACGTGGCATCTGACGATTTAGTTAAGAAGTTAGGATTAGAGACAACTACGCATCCCCACCCTTATAAGTTACGATGGTTAGATGATAGGGATGATGTTAAGGTCTCTCGACAAGTGAGAGTAGATTTTACTATGGAAAAATATCAAGATTCTGTTTTAGGCGATGTCGTGCCCATGAGTGCTAACCACTTGCTTCTTGGACGACCGTGGCATTTTGATCAAAGAGTGAACCACGATGGATATTCTAACTACTATTCCTTAAGTTCGGTGGTAAAATAATTAAGTTAGCACCTTTGACCCCCGAGAAAATATCCAAAGACGATGCCGCTAGAAAAGAAGCGAAGAATAAAGCAAATCTTTTTATGACTAGATCGGAGATAGAGGCATTGGTACTTCGAGGAGATCCCATGATCCTTCTACTATTTCGAGATAGAGTTATGGAGTTTAGAGTAATCACTGACCCTGTAAAGAAGTTGCTCAATCAATTCCAAGATGTGTTTCCTGAGGAACTACCCCAAGGATTATCACCTCTACGTGGTATAGAACATCAAATTGACCTCATCCCCGGGGCCACACTACCTAATAGACTGGCCTATAGAATGAACCCTGAGGAGACCAAGAAACTCCAAGATCAAGTTCAAGATTTATTAGAAAAATGATACATACGAGAGTCCATGAGCCTCTGTGCAGTTCCCTCACTTTTGGTACCCAATAAAGACGGCACAATGAGGATGTGCGTTGACAGTCAAGCCGTGAATCAAATCACCGTAAAGTATAGATACCTCATTCCTAGGCTCGAGGATATGTTGGAAGACCTCAGTGGAGCCTCAATATTTTCTAAGGTGGACCTTAAGAGTGGTTACCACCAAATTAGAATAAAAGAAGGTGACGAGTGGAAGACGGCATTTAAGACTAAGTACGGGCTTTTTGAGTGGATGGTGATGCCCTTCGGGTTATCTAACGCGCCCAGTACCTTCATGAGACTTATGCACCACGTGCTGAAAGATTTCCTAGGAAAATTTATTGTTGTCTATTTTGACGATATTTTGGTGTACAGTCTAGACCTCCCACAACACCTCAACCATCTTAGTGTACTTTTCCAAACCCTACGAAAAGCTCAATTATTTAGGAATTTAAGCAAATGCTCATTCGCGCAAGATAAAGTTTATTTCCTAGGGTTTGTCATTTCTAAAGATGGCATGGAAGCCGATGTTGACAAGATCAAGACCATTAAGGATTGGCCTACTCCCAACTCTTTAACCGAAGTACGTAGTTTCCATGGTCTGGTCTCTTTTTACCGGAGGTTCATAAAAGACTTTAGTTCAATAGTCTCACCGCTTACTGATTGCACTAAGAAGGGAAAAGAGTTTACTTGGACCCCGGTTTGTCAAAAGAGCTTTGAGCTAATCAAGGACAAGTTATGTCACTCGCCAGTGTTAGCACTCCCCGACTTTAACAAGGTATTTGAAATTAAGAGTGATGCTTCCGGAGTTGGCATTGGAGCCGTGCTCATGCAAGAGGGAAAACCCATTGCATACTTTAGTGAGAAACTGAAAAGAGCCATGCTAAACTATTCCACGTATGATAAGGAATTTTATGCCGTTATTAGAGCATTAGAGCATTGGCAGCACTACTTCATGTCAAAAGAATTTGTTATCAATACTGACCATCAATCTTTACAATATATCAAGGGTCAGCATAAGTTAAACAAAAGGCATGCTAAGTGGGTAGAATTTTTGGAGAGGTTCCCGTATATTCTGAAGTATGTGAAAGGGAAAAATAATATAGTCGCCGATGCACTATTGAGGAAACGCATTCTCCTTACCGAGCTAGGGACTCGATTCTTTGGATTTGAATGGATCAAGCATAATTACGAATATGACCATGACTTCGGATCTTATTACACCAAGTGCAAGGAAAACGCTGAAGGAGAATATCGACTTATGGACGACTATTTACTAAGGGCGGGAAAATTATGTATTCCACAAGGAAGCATGAGGCGAAGTCTTGTAAACAAAGCCCATTGTGGGGGATTAGCGAGTCATTTCGGGGAGAAGAAGACCCTCGATATGCTTAAGGAACACTTCTTTTGGCCACATATGAAAAGAGACGTGCACCGCATGGTGGAGACGTGCGTCGTATGCAAGAAAGCCAAGAGTAAGGTTCTACCACAAGGCTTGTATATGCCCTTACCCATTCCTTCGCACCCTTGGACTGAAGTTAGTATGGACTTCATTTTGGGATTGCCACGAACTGCTCGTAATAAGGATTCGATCATGGTGGTTGTAGATCGTTTCTCTAAGATGGCACATTTCATTCCTTGTGCAAAAACGGATGACGCCTTTTCTATAGCTGACCTATTTTTCAAAGAAATCGTTCGCCTACATGGTATACCGCATTCCATAGTGTCGGACCGGGACACTAAATTTTTGAGCTTCTTCTGAACCACTTTGTGGAAAAAGTTGGGGACGAAACTGCGTTTTAGTACATCTTTCCCAAACTGATGGGCAGATAGAAGTTGTTAACAGGATCTTAGGCTCCCTCTTACGCAGTATTGTAGGTAAGAAACTATCCAGTTGGGATGTAGTCCTTCCCGGATTGGAATTTTCCTACAATCGCACCCTTCATTCCACTACTGAGCAAACGCCATTTGAGGTTGCCTATGGGTTTAACCCATGTACACCGTTGGACCTTGTTCCGTTACCCATTAATGAACCTGGCCAACCCATCAGGAGCAAACAAGGCCGAACAGATTAAGAAATTACATGAGAACGTGTGTCAAGTCATCAAGAAGAGAAATGCGAGCGTGGCCAAACGAGTAAACAAAGGCCGAAAAGAGGTTATCTTCAATGAAAGAGATTTGGTTTGGTTGCACCTACGCAAAGATAGAAAATCTAAGCTTCTTCCTCGTGCAGATGGACCATTTAAGGTGTTGCAGCGGATCAATAACAACGCTTATAAGATTGAACTGCCTGGAGATTACGGAGTATCGGCAATGTTCAATGTCATGGACCTATCATCTTATATAAGCGATGAAGAAAACTCCGAGAGGCCTGACTTAAAGGATTTGAGGTCAAATCCTTAATCACCTGGGGAGGATGATGTGCCCCGTAGGCCCATTACACGATCCCAGACCCGAGTCCACAATTTGACTAACACACTTGTCTCTTTTGCAGGTCATGGTTCGTGTGAAGACTTAGAGGACACCGTGGACAACTTGAAGTGAGAGTTTAAAGTTGGAGACGTTGACCAACCAAAGCATCTCCTCATGTGGAAAGACTAAAGAGGCACCTTAATGCTCACATGAGAATTTGTCTTCCTGAGCTTTGATATTTGTTGCTTTTTTGAAATTTCAAACTTATTGGAAAACGTTGGCCTTCTTGTTTAAACTTTATTAGATGCATGTTAGGATTAGATGGATGTTATGATTAGGTGAATGATAGGATTAGTTGGTGGCTTGGTTTGGCCCATTGAAGTTGAAAACATGGCTCAAGCCCACATGATGACCCATCATTCCCCTTCCAAGCCCAAGCCCAAGCCCAAGCCCAAGCCCACCATTAGGTCTATATATTCATGGCATTGGTGTTTGTAACTTTTTTTTGGTTGATTTATGAGCACCCATAGATTTCTCTCTCAATAGAAGAAGAAACTTGGAGCAAGGAGCTTCCAATGTAAGCTTGGTTGACAACAATCGAGGGGTTGCGCCCCCGAACCATTCTTCTAGCTTGGTAGCTAGTTGGAGTGGATTTTTCCATCTCCTTCTCCACTCTTTCAAGAGCGGAAAAAACCAAGGAGTGGCTGTAACCAATTCCTTGAATCGAGTTATCTTCTTTGGAAGAAAACTCTTGTCGAAAGCTCCATAATAGCACTCATCGGCCGATTCTCAGAAAATATTCATAACTCATATAAATCAACGAATCTGGACCACAAATTTCATCAGCACACACCTCACTCACTACACAATACTCACCTAAAATTTTGTTAAATTTCGAGCATGTTTGATCTTTCGTTTGCCCTATTTCTTCTCGGATTTGTGGGTTTTGTGTCACCCGGGAACTAACGATCTTCTTTGAGTTCTTGAGTCCTATTTGCAGGTCGGAGCTCAACAAGATGTCATCAATGAGCTGCTTGGATTTGGCATGGATGACGCTGAGCAATATTATCACGCTTCTAGACAGTGTCACTTTGCTAGCACAGAAGAGGGGCTAAGCTTTATGCAGCAAATCCACTGTAATTCGGAGATTGCTGGGTTCGTGAAGTCGAGATTGAAGGACTTGAATGTCAAAGCTCGGGTTATTCACAACCTCATCAGCCACACCATCCTTCCGAGGGATGGACACAGAGATCTTGTTAACTGGATGGATCTCTATGTTATGCAGAAGCTCTACACCAGCCAGCTGTTCGACCCAGGGTTGATTATGGGTCACATGGAAGAGATAGGGCGAACAAAGAACAAGAATATGTTGTATGGGACCTTAATTTAGAAGATCCTACAGCGAGCTAAGATTCAGCCTCCAGCCGGAGAGCAGCTGCGAGCCCACAGATCTGTCGATGTATTTGACATGACTCATTTGATTCGAATGGGCCTAGTCGAAGTCGACGGGTCTTGGATGCCCAAGGGTCATCCCAGAGCTTCCACATCTCAGGATGTTCCAATGGAGGACGCCCCCACCCCCGAGGATGCCCCCGCCCCCGATGATGCCCCATACACCAAGTACGCAACTGCACCGCCATTGGATAATTATCTTGTCGATATGAGACAGAGCTTACATCAGAAGATCGATGAGATGTAGGAAAGGTGAGATTAGAGGCTGGATGCGCTGCAGGACAGGTGGGATCAGAGGTGGGACATCCTGCAGGAAATGCAGGAGTTGATCAGATTGTCCCAATTGCATCTCGAAGACTCCTTCGAGCGTTGGCGTAGAGGCGGCGATGAGGGCGATGATCCCCTACCCTAACCGTAGTTTAGTTTATATTGTATATTTCTTGTAATTTATTTTTTATTCTTCCTAGTAATGTACTCTTTATTTTAGTTTATTGTAATTTACTCTTTAGCTGATTATTGTTACGTAGTTTAGTTTAGTTTCGTTTAGTTTAGATTATTTGTGTACTGGATCTGGCTGTTGGGTATATATGTGCTATCAGAATATGCAAGAATTGTTTGAAGATATCTATGAGAGAGTCATAAAACAAACGAAATTCTGTCATTTTTTTTTTAATTTTATTAATTAATTTTAATTATCTATTAATAAATTATTTATTGATTAAATAATTAAATTAAATTAATTATTAATTATTAATAATTAATAAATCATTTATTATTTTTTTAAAAATTTAATTAATTTATTTATTTTATTGATAATTAAATTAAATAAAATTAATTATTAATAAATCCTTTATTATTTTTCATTTTATTTGTTTTAATTTTTATTTTTTATATCACATAAATAAAAAGAAAAATAAATAGACTGATATATATATAATTGTAACGGTCACTTGCAACATAATTAATAACGGTCAATTATTTCTGCGTCGGCCGCGCGTCGCAGATTCCTGCGTCCCTTCAGCTGTGTTGAATCCCATAAACGTATCTTCAGTATCAGCTTCTGAAGTGGATCCCTGGTGAGGACAAATGCGACTATTGTGCCCCTACTGCCGACATATACTGCACGTCATCTTCGAGTTCCGCCTACTTATTGTCGAACTTGATGGCTCGTCGACATCCCGCACTCTTGTCTTCTTTGGCCTACCAGGTTGGCGATATCTTCTCGACGGAATAAGTTGCTTCACATCTGTCACTACCGGCACATTTGATTGCCGCTCACGGGTCGTATAAACTGTGAGTACATTTGCAGGTAGGTCACCCGGTGGTAGCATGGATGCACGTAATTTTCCGGTGCCATTCTCATGAACCAGATGCATTGAATGACATAGACACATGGAATTCCAGTACGCATCTACCTGGTGCAGTTGCACATACTCGTATTCATGTCAACTGTGTATTGTTCGTAGCCGTTACTCACCTCAAATCATGCATCTCCCGCAAGTTGAGTACTCCAATGATGAGCTGTCATTCATACCTTGTGAAGCTTATCCTTGATCTTGGGACAAAGGAGGTCTATTGATTGGGCCAACTTCTCAAATTTTTTGACGATGCGAGTCATCATACACTTTCGAATCAGCTCGAACATGGTTAAGATCGGCTTGTCCCTCGCAGGCAGTAGAAGTGCATTGAATGACTCGCTTAAATTATTCAGACTCATTTCACACTTGAGGACCCAAGAGAAGGCATGAGAAGCCTCATATTTAGGCTCTTCTGCTCGTAGCCATGTGTGGGCATCTGGGCTAAGCTGAAATAATTTGTTCATTTCGTGGTTGAAATGATACTCTGTCGGTGCCCTGGCCGCACTCCACATCGCATCTCGGTATGCTCTGCCCCAAAACAGATATTTGAAGTTTGCGTACATATGCCGGAGGCAGAAACGCTGCTCGTAATCTTTAAATTCTTTTTCCACGACATTCAACAACCCCTGAAATTTCCAAAAAAAAAGCAAATTAATTACTAAATTAAATTAAATGTAAGAATCACAATTAGAAATGTATTATACATTTTGTCGATCAGAAATAAATGTCCATCCGCCTCCCTCGCCAAGGTTCAGGTCTCGCTTCAGGTGTTGTAAAAACCACGTCCATGTGTCCTCGGACTCTCTTTCGACATTAGAAACCGCAACGGGATATATTCCATCGTTGCCATCAATACTCACGGCTGTGAGTAATTGTCCGGGACACGACCCTTTCAGATGACAACCGTCTAAACAGATAATAGGTCTTCCAAACTGCAACAAACCTGCCTTGCACGAAGCCATGCACAGATACATTCTTTGATATGCCCACGTGTCAGAGTCCACCTCGTAAGCATGTAAGTATAACAAACTACCCGGATTTGATCTATAAATTGCAGCTGCGTACGATCAGACTTGCTTGTATTGTTCGTCGCCACTGCCTTCGTTGCGTGTTCGAGCTATACTTCTTGCTCTTTTTGTAATAATGGACGTAATGTTGACAGCGAAATCCTTCCTGACTGTCTCGATGATGAAATAGATTTCCCACGTAGGTTGACTTTTAAACCTGTCAAGATAATGATCTGCAATATATTTTGCTCGAGCGTTTGGATTTTCAATAACCCTCGCACAACTGTGAGAATCGATAAAACTCTTTATTTGATAAGTTTCCTCGTCTTGCATCCTCGACGCATTTAGCCGTCAGTCGTCGTTTGTCGCATTGAGGGAATTTGATGACATAACCATTTTGCAACGAATAGTCGCGTATTTCGGGTTTAATTTCCGGTATATAACTATATTTTTTCCCCAAATAAAAACTCAATGAGATTTCTTCACGTACCAATCTTCTTTCCACCTCATCAACGTCCGACCCCGCCAGTATTCGAAGCTCCTTGTCAAGAGTTTTGGAGGTCGACCACACCTTTATTTCTTCGTCTGCACCTATGTGATCGAATGCTCTAAGCTCGCTGTAAGCAGGAATGACGTAAACATACCAATTGATATCGACATCAAAGCTTGCTATCTCGTCTCAATCAGTGGCTCGAATTGAAATATCATCCATCGTCGTCACTAGTAAATTTTCGAAAGCAAGATAATATTTGAGAAGCCGTTCTCTGCACGCGGCAACCCGTTCTCTTCAGATCACTCCCCGCGGATGGTACACGGTTTGTCGGAAAGTCATATTTTGTCCATTTTCAATACTTGGAGCCATTTTTTGCACGAAAACAAAGTTTAATCCATTTTTTGCACCCATCCAATAGTTCAGTCCAAAAAATACATTTTACCCTTAATTTAATTTATTATATTATATTATTTCAATTAATAAATAATATAATATAATAAACTTTTATATATATATATATATATACTGCCACTAATTTTTCCCCGTAATACGCCCATCTCACGATCCCAACACGTTACCAACTTGAACGGGTCAAATGAGACGAGAAATAAAGACTTGAGCATTGAATGAACAATCTCCACCTAAGCACGAAATTACTGAAATTTGACCCTGAGACAAACCAAAGTCACCTATTGACCGAAGAAAAATACACGTGGCTACATGCCAACGTGTAGTAACAATTAAAGTCAAACCAAACGTATTGACTTTGAAAAACACGAAAATTTTATTCGTAAAATTTTAAAATTTACGGATTTCACAAAAAGTGTCTTTGAAATTGATGATTGGTTAATTTTAAAATTTCACCCATATAAACAACATTAGGTCCATCATTGCAACAATAATAAATTAGCTCCGAAGTACTTCGGACCATTCAAGATCATCCAACAAATTGGTCAAGTAGCCAATAAACTAGACTTGCCTTGTTCCTCCAAAATTCATTCGGTTTTTGACGCATCCTTGTTAAACAAGTACATTAGATAGCATGAAATGTCACTGGTAGCAATCGACGGCTTCGTGTTGCTTTATTACAAACACATGCTGTCAAGAGAAACAATGTGGCAGCCTCAATGGCTTATTCAATGCCAAGACTTTCCACTATCTGAAGCTTTGTGGGAGGAACCTTCTTCTATTCGCAATCGTTTTCCATCTTTTCAACCTTGGGGACAAGGTTGTGCAAAAGAAGAGAGATGTCATGCATGACACAGCATGAAATGTAGAAACTGCTTGGGTTTTGCAAGGAAAAGTGCAGAAGTCACTTAAGTGCGAGGGAGAAGATCGTACAGATGTTGTTTTAATTTAAATTAAATAATCATTTGGAGATGGAATTAAACACGCCGGACGATATATATATATATATATATATATATATATATATATATATATATATATATATATATATATATATATATATATATATATATATATATATATATATATATATATATATATATATATATATATATATATATATATATATATATATATATATATATATATATATATATATATATATATATATATATATATATATATATATATATATATATATATATATATATATATATATATATATATATATATATATATATATATATATATATATATATATATATATATATATATATATATATATATATATATATATATATATATATATATATATATATATATATATATATATATATATATATATATATATATATATATATATATATATATATATATATATATATATATATATATATATATATATATATATATATATATATATATATATATATATATATATATATATATATATATATATATATATATATATATATATATATATATATATATATAACTAGACTTGCCTTGTTCCTCCAAAATTCATTCGGTTTTTGACGCATCCTTGTTAAACAAGTACATTAGATAGCATGAAATGTCACTGGTAGCAATCGACGGCTTCGTGTTGCTTTATTACAAACACATGCTGTCAAGAGAAACAATGTGGCAGCCTCAATGGCTTATTCAATGCCAAGACTTTCCACTATCTGAAGCTTTGTGGGAGGAACCTTCTTCTATTCGCAATCGTTTTCCATCTTTTCAACCTTGGGGACAAGGTTGTGCAAAAGAAGAGAGATGTCATGCATGACACAGCATGAAATGTAGAAACTGCTTGGGTTTTGCAAGGAAAAGTGCAGAAGTCACTTAAGTGCGAGGGAGAAGATCGTACAGATGTTGTTTTAATTTAAATTAAATAATCATTTGGAGATGGAATTAAACACGAAAGGAGATAGGAAAGCCGTAGAAAGGAAAGAAGGATTTTTGAAGCTAATGAACTTTCTCTTTCTTCCTTTTCTGAACTTCCCTTCACTGGAAGTTCCTATAATTTCATGTTCATGGTTCTCATGAACGTTTGATTTTGTAATCAATAATAATTTGTGTTCATCTGCTCCTTTAGCAGTAAAAAGTTTCTTCATTGTCCTAAGATCGTGACACGAGTTTTGCATCATTCGTGTGCGCCGACTACAAGAATCCCTCAAGTCGAAGTGAAATGGGACGAATAACCAAAGGGAATGGTTGAACCAGGAAGAGGAAGCACGAAAACAGAACGAGCGAAGGAGGAGACTTCGACTCGATTTCGAAAACTGCCCTGTTCTGACCAACCCAAATTGTTTCAAGCTGACCCGAGGCCACTAAGCCCAGCTTGAGCCAACCCCAACCGACCTAAGATTGGTCCTGTCAAGCCAAAATCCAATCCAACTAGCACAGATCTAGCCCAGTGAAACCAAAAATTGCTCCAGCTGAACCTGATCGATTTAATCGAAACTGATCCGATTCAAACAGGTGCAAATATTTTTGTACTTTTGGGTCGATCCGAATAGACTCGAGCTCAACCAAGTCAACTCAAAGTTCACCAAATACGGATTTTATCTTAATTTCTAAGGATCATAATGAATAAAAGTAAGGTATTTAAAGAGAAACTTATTACTTTCACTTAGACATTAAGAATAAATTACATACCAGTGAGACGGGATTTCCCACTCATTTTGTGAACATTAAGCTTTCATCCTTAAACTGAGGGAAGTAAATACCGTAAGTTACTCTGATTTAGGACATGGGTCCAAGTGTGTTTTTTAGGATTCAAATTAAACAAAAAGATTTGCAAATAAAATTGCTAATGCTACATCATAAAATGTAGTATAAAATCTAGTTCTATGACATTTAATTATCTTTAGTGAAACTGCTTTCTTTCTGTGGAAATTAATCTTACAATTGTCTGAATCAAAGTTGTTTGTTTTTATTTTGATGATTACTTGGGTGTTAGACATTGTTGTGGTTAAATAATAAGTAACCTACCAGGAGAAGGAATGAGATGTAGTTAAATTGTTTTGTTCGGGAAAGCTACTGGGAATGAGAAATTAATAAGTTCAAGGGCAAGTATATTAATACAGTAGGGAATCAGACATGGATGTGGTAAAGTTAAAAACTCATAGTTAGAAAAGATGATGAGACCAAGAAATAGTGACGACATCGTGGATCGTCGTGTAGCCAGCCGTACAAAAGTTTTCAACGATGTATCTGTAAATAATTAATAAAGCTTGAATAATAAATGTAAAAAATGTGTCAATTCTGTATGTATTTGCTTCTTGAGATTATTATATTCCTAATAGATTAGAAATATATGTGACGTTGATCGACCATCTTCTAAATGCAAGTGAATATATAGACAAGAGTGTCACGGAGAATTTAGAAAACAAATGAGGAATAAGATGAATTTAATTGTGAGAGTTTACTATTAGCTTCTACTAGTTTTTTCTGGTTTATTTGGTACTGAGAGGACAAAACTGGTTGAGATAACTACTTTAATGAGAGATGAATTTGACAGCATTGACATTTGAGGATTGATGGAGATTATTATTGGCTTCAATGCTAATTAATGGAGTTTAGTTACATGTAAATGCTTCCACGGTTTTTTTTTTTTTTATTATTTAATTTTATTATGAGTAGATTAATGATTTAGAAGGGAATTGGTAAAGTTGACTTGGGAATTAATTTGGGGAAAAAAATTAGGTTTATATATTAGGGAAAATATTTAGGCAGTAAGTCACCTAAATTTTGAAAAGCGTACTTTGTCGACTACTCCAGACAAGAAATTCAAGGTGACAGAGGACGTCGTACGTAGATTAACTCTACAATAGTTAAGAACAAAACGCAAAATCAATTTATTGTCTGATCAAAAGCATCTATAAATCGGTCCATCCTACCGAAACAAAGACGTAAAGAATGAAGAAAGCATGGGTAGCAATAGAGAGAACCTGGTCAAGGGAGGAAAAGTTGTCAGGAATGTAGCCGTACTTCTTCCCCACAAAGAGCTTCTCGTCTGAGAAGGAGGTGTGCCCATGACTGGTTGTAATTCCATTCGTATGCGATGGCCCCCTAGTTATAGCTATGTCTGTACTGCACGGGGCTGTTTTTGCAGCTCTTGTGGCACTGCTACCAACCGTTTTGCTTCTTCCTCCTCTGGTCGTTCCCGTCCGTCGTCGAGTGGATAGAAAGTTACCCATTTCATATTCTGTTGAACACCGCTCAGATCAAGGACGACTTGAGAAGCTCAGTCGAAAAAGCGGCTTCCCACCGCAAGATGTCGCAGAATATCTTGCGCACTTTTATCATGGAAGCTGATTCGGATAACTGGAGTGGACGGAAAGGAAAGAAGATATGCCCTCGGCTCTAATAGTGCTCGATAAGATTATTATTGTTCTCGTAATCTTACTATTAATGTATTGTACTAATTTCTTAAAATATGCTAAATAATAATTGATATAACGAGAAAAACTTAGTTGACACGAATATTTTAGGGTTTTTTTTTATTCTAACCCCTCAAGTATTGTTCAACTTTACCATTACCGTCAAGGTTTACTATTCAATGAGAAAAACTTTCAATCATTGAAAATAAGCAAAACAACCTCTCGAGGATGGCTCTTCTACTTGGACCGGCTGTCTCTTCTAAATTTTTTTGTTGTTTGGTGAGAAGAGACGGCTGGTCCAAGTAGAAGGGCCAGCCATTCTCAACCCTTTAAGAAGGGACGGCCGGTCTAATTAGATCGGCCGTTCCTTCTCACTAAATGCCGTGACTTTAGAGTCAGGGTGGTTTGGCTATATTAGAAGGGACGGCCGATCTGATCAGATCGGCCGTCCCTTCTCTCTGAACCAAGACCCGTGACTAAAGTCACGGTTCTTTGTCCCATATGGAAGGGACGACCGGTCTGCTCAGACCGGTCATCCCTTCTCACTGAATCAAGACCCGTGACCTAGTCACGGGGTCTTTGTTCCATATGTAAGGGAACGCGGTCTTCTCCCCCTATTTAAACACCCACCATCTCCTCTTCCAAAATCAGACCAAAATCTTATCTTATCTCATTTCCTCTCCTCTTCTCGAGTACTTTCTTCCTCCGGCGATATTGCTTTCGGTTAATCGACAATTCGTCGAGGTATGAATTATAAGTTTTTTTTTTTTTTTTTATATATGATTTTAGGTTTTAATCTATCTCTTGTAAATATTTGTAATTTTCTTTCATAATGCACTTAAAAATATCTTTTAAGATATTTTATTTTCTTGTTTCTACTATATCTTCATTTTTTTAATGTATTTTATTTTATATAATATTATCTTATTTTTAACTTTCAATGTTACCTTTTTTTTTCATTGTATTTTCGTCTGAAAATTTTATATACTTGAATTATATTGCATTCTAATATATTTTCTTGCTTCGACGATGTAACGCCCAATGACATTTTCGTAAATAAAGCCAATTGAGCCGTTTCACGCACAGAATGTTCTGTTGAAACTCTATGAATGAATTAGAGTCTCTGGAGGAATAAAAGAATTTTTGGAGAGGTAACGATGGTTTTACGAGTTTTGACATTTCTCGTAATATAAGAGTATTTCAGTAAATATAGCGAACGAGGTCCGTTTTGTAAACAGAGAGTTTTAATAGGACCCTTATGATTAATATGAATTTTAGGAGAAATATGGTAATTTCGGAAATTCAAACCAGTAATGCAATGCTCGAGTTTCCATTTTTAACCTTGTAGCATTTTAATTCGTAGAAATAGTAAATTAAGTCCGTTTGACGAACGAAAAGTTTTATTAGAGCCCTAGGGATAAGTCGGAGTTATTGGTGAAATAAGGAGATTTGGAGAAACCGAACCGATAGACAAACAATGAGATAAACAGGAAATTATGTAGAAGGGCAAACTTGTCATTTGACAAGTTTAATTCCATTAAATAGCAAAAACCCTTCTTCCCTCTCCTCACTTCTTCTTCCCCACGAACGCCAGAACACTTTGGCGATTTTCTTCTCCAGGCGACGTTTCTTCTTCAACGCTGGTGATTCTTCCTCTAATCTTTAACGTTTCTTTACGTTTCCTTCTCCAAACAACGTTCTAGGTACGATTCCATAATTTTTCGACGTTAGTTCTCGATTTTAGGTTGTTCAACGATTAGGGTTTCATTAGGTTTCGTTAGAAATGATTGAGCTTTGTTAGAAAAGATTTGATAACACCCTATTTGCGATTATTGAGGGTTATTGGGTGAAATAATGGATGCATTTGGTGATAGGTTAGAAAAATCGGTTTTGAAGAGCTTGGAGAACTCCATTAATGGAGGATTATGAATTGTGAGCGTAAGTTGTTCGACAAAATGCCTGAGAGAAGTTTATTAGAATTTTAGAAATTTTCCTTTAGTTAGGAGTTTCGTTAGTTTACGAGAATTCCTTGTTTAGGCTCGGTTTTAACAAAGAACACTGTGAAGTGTGCTAGGTGGACAAGGCTCACGGATGGCACCCGGATTGTTAAAGACGACAGGTAAGTTCTCGTGCATACTGTGGCCGATTGGCCTACACCTTATGTCGAGTTTTTGTTGTTGAGGATTGTTGGTGCATTGAATGTGTTTTGTGGTTTTGATGGGTAGTTTAGGTTTAGTTTGTTATATAGGTTTGTATTGCGATGTTTTGATGGTATTCTCGTTATGTACGTTTATATTACGTATGAAACTGTTCATGCATCATAGTTTTCAAAATGTCATGAAAACGAATTTATGCATTGATTTCAAAGAAAAGGAATTGCATGCATGCGGCAAGTAAAGTATCATAGTAAACAATGCATGGTGGTTATTCGGGGAGAGGTTCAGACCTGGCGTTCCGTGGTGAGCGGGTCTCTCTCCTTTCAGATGGTGTGGGCTATGTACCCGCTTGATGTGCCCTATCCATCTGATTGAGAAAGGCCCCGTTAACCAAGACTGACACGTACTGAAATGAAATGACATGGACGGTTTTCATAGCATTGAGCATACACGATCATGCATTGGCATTTATGTAGAATTTACTGAGATTTTTATCTCATAGGTGTCTTTATGGTGTAGGTAATCTTGATACAGGTGATGACGAGATTCCTCCACCTGAAGAATGATCAGTTGAAGAAGCATGGCCCGTGGGAGTGTGCTGGGCAGTCGGTGCGCTTTTGACCCGTGGGGATGTAAGTAAACGTCTTGGGAAACATTTCGAGATGTTGAGGAATGATGGTGGATTAGATAATATTTGTATAGTTATAAACATTTTAGGATGCTTGGTTTCTGGATAGTTAACATTTGATGTTTGGATGTGTATTTTGGATAGTTCGTGAACATATATGTATATAATGTTCGTTTTGATGTTTCTGGAAATGGAGAATGTTGTTTTTAATGTTTTTGGAAGTTCTTCCCCACGAACGCACGAACACTTTGGCGATTTTCTTCTCCAGGCGACGTTTCTTCTTCAACGCTGGTGATTCTTCCTCTGATCTTCAACGTTTCTTTACGTTTCCTTCTCCAAACAACGTTTTAGGTACGATTCCATAGTTTTTCGGCGTTAGTTCTCGATTTTAGGTTGTTCAACGATTAGGGTTTCATTAGGTTTCGTTGGAAATGGTTGGGCTTTATTAGAAAAGATTTGATAACACCCTATTTGCGATTATTGAGGGTTATTGGTTGAAATAATGGATGCGTTTGGTGATAGGTTAGAAAAATCAGTTTTTGAAGAGCTTGGAGAACTCCATTAATGGAGGATTATGAATTGTGAGCGTAAGTTGTTCGACAAAATGCCTGAGAGAAGTTTATTAGAATTTTAGGAAATTTCCTTTAGTTAGGAATTTCTTTAGTTTACTAGAATTCCTTGTTTAGGCTCGGTTTTAACAAAGAACACTGTGAAATGTGCTAGGTGGACGAGACTCACGGACGGCACCCGGATTGTTAAGGACGACAGGTAAGTTCTCGTGACTTACTGTGGCCGATTGGCCTACACCATATGTCGAGTTTTTGTTGTTGAGGATTGTTGGTGCATTGAATGTGTTTTGTGGTTTTGATGGGTAGTTTAGGTTTAGTTTGTTATATAGGTTTATATTGCGATGTTTTGATGGTATTCTCGTTATGTACGTTTATATTACGTATGGAACTGTTCATGCATCATAGTTTTCAAAATGCCATGAAAACAAATTTACGCATTGATTTCAAAGAAAAGGAATTGCATGCATGTGGCAAGTAAAGTATCATAGTAAACAACGTATGGTGGTTATTCGGGGAGAGGTTCAGACCTGGTGTTCCGTGGTAAGCGGGTCTCCCTCCTTTCAGATGGTGTGGGCTATCTACCCGCTTGATGTGCCCTATCCATCTGACTGAGAAAGGCCCCGGTAACCAAGACTGACACACGTACTGAAATGAAATGACATGGACGGTTTTCATAGCATTGAGCATACACGATCATGCATTGATATTTACGTAGAATTTACTGAGATTTTTATCTTATAGGTGTCTTTATGGTGTAGGTGATCTTGATACAGGTGAGGACGAGATCCCTCCACTCGATGAATGATCAGTTGAAGAAGCATGGCCCGTGAGAGTGTGCTGGGCAGTCGGTGCGCTTTTGACCCGTGGGGATGTAAGTAAACGTCTTGGGAACATTTCGGGATGTTTAGGTCTGATGGTGGATTAGATAATATTTGTATAGTTATAAACATTTTAGGATGCTTGGTTTCTGGATAGTTAACATTTGATGTTTGGATGTGTATTTTGGATAGTTCGTGAACATATATGTATATAATGTTCGTTTTGATGTTTCTGGAAATGGAGAATGTTGTTTTTAATGTTTTTGGAAGTTCTGAGTGAATGATGTGTAAGTACGGGAGGAAAATTGTATGGGTTTCGGTTAAGTGTTTGGTCAAAGTCAATCGGTAGATGTATTAGGTTACTGTTGAGTGGTGGACGTGAGCGATAGAAGTGTTGAGCGGTGGATGTGATCAGCGGTGGATGTTGCTTGGTCAAAGTCAATCGGTAGATGTGTTAGGTTACTGTTGAGCGGTGGATGTCAGCGATAGAAGTTCTGAGCGGTGGATGTGATCAGCGGTGGATGTTGCTTGGCAAAAGTTGAGCGGTAGATGTGAACAGGAAAAATTTTGGGCTTGGGTCATCTTTGCCCTCGGTTCCTTTGGCTGATTGATTCTCCTATTTTATTATATTTTCTTTAAATGGTTTTGAGGATGTTTTAATTGATTGAGGATGTTTAAAAAATAAATAAATAAATAAATTTATACGGAAAATTAAGTGTAAAGAATTAGGGTCGTTACAAACGATATTTCTCTATATTAGCAACGATAATGGATTTTGACTCAAGTAGATCGGTTGATTTAAACGAGGCAGCAGGTTCTGACAATGATATAGATTGGCTGACGAACGCCGCATCTGCATATGAAGATGAAAATGAAGAAATAGAGTTGTATTCGATCTTTAGAACTCTGGACGATGAACTTCGAATACCGGTTGGCTCGAATGACGAGGAGGTGGAAAAAATACCGGTAAGACCACAAATCGCAATAGGATTTTTTGTGGGTTAACAATATAGTTCTTTACAATATTAAAGAAGAAATAGTCTAATATTCTCTAAAAATAGTTTTGGTATAAAGTTCATCAAAAGTGACCGTCATCAACTGACGGCTAAGTGTGACAATGGATATTAGTGGCGACTACATGCTTCGAAGATGCAAGACAAGCTGACGTTTCAAATAAAGACCTTGACCGATACTCACACCTGTTCAAGAAAAATTAAGAGTCCACACGCTTAAGCAAAATGGGTGGCGAATGAGTATCTAGATAGGTTCAAAAGTCACCCTACATGAGACATCTCTTCTATTATCGAGACAGTGAGGAAGGATTTCACTTTCAAAATTTCACCAAGTCTTGTCACAAGAGCAAGAAGCGAAGCTCGAGAACTTAATAAAGGGAAGTGCGATGAACAGTACAAGCAACTGTGGTCGTACGCAGCCAAAATATTTAGAATAAATTCAGGTAGCACAATACAATTGATGGTAACCTAGTGGGCCGTAATTCAGTAGAATTCCAAAGATTGTATATGTGCATAGCTGCTTGCAATGCAAGTTTGCTGCAGTGGGGTAGACTCGTTATCTGTTTGGATGGCTGTCATCTTAAAGGGTACTGTCCCGGCCAATTACTCACAGCCGTTGGTATTAATGGCAATGATAGAATATATCTCGTTGCTGTTGTCAACGTCAAATATGAGTGTGCAGACTCATGAACGTGGTTCTTGGAACTATTGAATAGAGACCTAAACACTGAATCGGGCCGCAGGTGGACAATTATTTCAGATCGACAAAAGATATAATGCATTTCTATTTGTTATTTCAAATATTTGGGGGCGTTGTGGTAATTATATTGTTTTATGTTGATGTTGTTTTTCGTTCAAATATCAGGGGTTGAAGAAAGCTGTTCTAGAACAATTAGAACAGGCTGAACACTGCTTCTGCCTCCGACATTTGTACGCAAATTTATAAAAAAATTTTTGGGGCAGAGCGTTCAAAAATGCGATGTAGAATGCGGCCAGGGCACCCACAGAGGCCAATTTTGAGCATGAGATGAGGAAATTACGGCAGATTAGCCCGGAGGCAGAAGCATATCTTCGACGGAAAGATCCTAGATGTTGGGCTAGTTATGCCTTCTCTTCGATTCCCAAGTGCGATTTGGGCTTAAATAATCTAAGCGAGTCATTTAATGCATTGCTATTGCCTGTAAGGGACAAATCGATCATGACCATGTTCAAGATGATCCGAAAGCGGTTGATGACTCGCATTTGTGAAAAAATTCAAGAAGTTAGCCCAATCAGCAGACCTCCTGTGTCCCAAGATAAAGAACAAGTTTGCGAAGCTAAATAGTACATCTAGAAATTGGAGTACTGTGCCAGGGGGAGGTGGACGATTTGAAGCCAGCAATAGATACGAACAATTCGTTGTCGACATGAATATGTGTGTGTGCAACTGTACCAGGTGGGAGCTCACTGGAATCCCGTGTGTCCACTCCATTTAGTGCATACATTTCATGAGGCTGTCATCAGAAAATTTTGTGTACCCATGTTATGACCGGGTAACTTACCTACAGATGTACTCAAACTATATTCATCTTATTAGCGGCCAACAAATGTGACCGCCCAAAGAAGGTATGAACGAAATCCTCCCGCCAAAAAGAAGGCGCCAACCTGGTAGGCCCAAGAAGACAAGAGTGCGAGATGCCGAAGAGCTGTCAAGCTCGAGAATTAGAAGGAAGAACTCTCACAAGCGGTGTGGTATATGTCGACAATATAGGCATAATACTCGCACTTGTCATAACAAGGGATCAACTTCAGGCGCTGCTTCACAAGACACTTTTATGGGGTTCAACACATTTGACAGGACGAAGGATTAAGTATTTTTATGACATATAACTCTTTGTATTAACAAATTGTAATTATTAATTTTAGTTTATTTAAATAATACTTTTTTATTTTAGGTTAGTCAAATAATATATTATCTTATATTAAACACATTATTAAATTTTAAACAAAATATATAGTAATTTCGTTCGTTTATATTAAATTTATATTTTAATAATTGATTATATTAACTTATATATATATATTTTCAAAAAAAAAAAAATCTATTTCCATCCATTTTAAAATCATGTTGCACGAGTCATCGATGAGGCAATATTCAAACATTGTTGTATACGTAGACAACTGACATGCCAAGGAGGCCCAAAAATAGATTACAGTCCAAGGCCCATGAATTACTAAACATTTTTTCAAATAAAAACTATTTTCTTTTATTGCAGGAAGTTGATCTTGATGGAGACCTCGCTTGGAGCACTTGGAATGATTTACTACTCGGCCCATGGGAATTTGTCTTCTCGGCCCATGATTTGATGTAATTTTTGGTTTTGAACTTATTTGGCATACTCTAGCCTTTTTGTATGGATTATTATAATTGCATCATGCATTAGATTGCGTGGTTAGGGTTAGATGTATGTTGGTGGATGATGGGTTGAAAACTTAACCTTCAAAGGGGAAATGTCCCTCAACAACTGGACTCAAAGGAAGCCTTAGCCCAAAGAAGAGCCCACATTTAAGGTATGAATTTTGCAGGTACAAGTGTTAGTGGGAACATGGATAAAAGACCTAGCAAAAATCTCAACCATTGGCTAAGCAATGGCTCGGATCAAGTGTGGACTACATTCTGGCGCGTGCGCGGGCATGCAGAATGGCACCGGGCATGCAGGAGGGTGCGTAGGCGCCAGATGGGGTGCGTGCGGCAGGCGCGCGGTGCGCAAGCGTTGATCGATCAGGCGCTCTAGGCTTTGATCGATCGCCTAGCAGGCACGCGGTGCACGCAGCGGCAGTGCCCGATGCGTGCGCTGTGTAACGACCCAACCACCCGATGGGCCAGGCCGTGCAGTCCCGGCTCACATAGGGCCCTACCACGTGGTTTCCCGAAGGTCGTCCCACGTGTACTCACGATCTTCTCCCCCCTGAAGGGAGTTTTTGCCTCCCTCCCCACTTGAACCCGAGACCTCAGGGACTAGTACTTGGGCTACAAGTGAGGAGTACAAGTTGAGCTACTCACGTGTGACGGCCTTCGAGAAACCACGTGGCAGGGCCCTGTGTGAGCCGGGACTGCATGGCCTGGCCCATCGGGGGGTTGGGTCGTTACAAAAAAGGCGCCTTTTTTTGTAACGACCTAACCCCCGATAGGCTAAGCCGTGCAGTCCCGGCTCACATAGGGCCCTGCCACGTGGTTTCCCGAAGGCCATCCCACGTGTACTCACGATCTTCTCCCCCCTGAAGGGAGTTTTTGCCTCCCTTCCCACTCGAACCCATGACCTCTGGAACTAGTACTTGGGCTACAAGTGAGGAGTACCACTTGAGCTAGTAGCCCAAGTACTAGCCCCTGAGGTCTTGGGTTCGAGTGGGGAGGGAGGCAAAAACTCCCTTCAGGGGGAGAAGATCGTAAGTACACGTGGGACGGCCTTCGGGAAACCACGTGGCAGGGCCCTGTGTGAGCCGGGACTGCACAGCCTAGCCCATCGGGGGGTTGGGTCGTTACAAAAAAGGCACCTTTTTTGTAACGACCCAACCCCCCCGATGGACCAGGCCGTGCAGTCCCGGCTTGGCCCATCGAGGGATTGGGTCGTTACATGCTGCCTGGGTGACGCGCGCACCCAGTGCGTGCGCATGGCGCCCAAGTGTGTCATTCCGAAATTTTTTAAAAATTTTAGTTTTTCAAATATGTTTTAACTCGATCTTTTTCAACACGTTTGACACGTATTTTATGCACGTTTTCCAACCATTTTTGAGGGTTCAAAAAACCCAAAAATCGAGTCAAAATTTTATCAAAAATTATTTTAAACTTCGTTTTAAACGTGATAAGTGTGAGCAAAGTAGTGCACTGAGCCAGGACGGGTTCAGGGGCGTTACAGAGTATGCTCATAAATATGAGCCAAAAAAGTTACAAGCACCAATGCCATGAATATATAGGCCTAATGATGGTAGGTTAGGGTTTTGAGTGGGTTGGGCCTTCATTTGGGCTTGCAAGCCAACTCTTCAAGTTCAAGTGGGCCAAACCTTTAACCAAGCCATCAACTAATCCTAACATTCATCTAATCCTAAAATGCCTAACATGCATGCATATAATAAAGTTTAACCTTAATATCCGGCTCGTACGGATTTTTAAGAATACTATTATTATATTATTGGATGGCATTTTTGTAAGTACGTCAAATCAAGTCCGTTTTTCAAAAAGAAAGCGTCGTTACGATCCTAATGAATAATTGGAATTTTAAAGAAATTTTGAGAATTTTCGGATTTTAGACGTTATATTCTGAGTAAATACGCTTCTCGTAATGTAAAGGACATTTTAGTAAAAATAGTAAATGAAGTCCGAATCGCGAACGGACAGTTTTAATAAATCGCTGGCAATGAATAGGAGTTATTGGCAAAATATGGAACTTTCGAGAATCTGAATTGTTAGCCGATTAACGAGACGAAAGATGAAACAAGAGCTAAGGGCATTTTGGTAATCTGCCAACCTAATTTCATAAAATCACAAGTCTTCCTTCTCTCCCTCACTTTCTCCCTTCTTCTCTGTTTCACGAAAACGACAGAGAACCCTTCCTTCACGAAAAGCTCTCGGCCGACGGCGATTTCTCGACGATCCGACCTCCGTTCCTCCTCTGTTCTTCGTGATTTCTTCCCCAATCTCAATCCTAGGTACGAATCTATGATTCTAGAGCTTTAGTTTTCAGTTTTCGGACCGGTTTAGCGTTAGGTTCCGTTTAGGGTTTCGGTAAAATAAGCGAATTAGGGTTCGTAATTTATAGGTTAGCCGTGATTAAGTATATATTGAACGTATTGGACGTTATTGGACGAAGTTAAATCAATTTGTGAAAAAGTTAAAAAGTTAGAGATTTTCGGGTTTTTGGGGAAAAACTCGTTAATTGAAGTTTTGGATCATCGAGCATGAATTAGTCGTTTAAGTATCTCGATTTGATGAGTTGGAAGTTTTAAGGAATTCCTTAGTTAAGGTTTCGCTGAATTTGGACGTTTAGAAGTTTAAATTCGTTTTAACGATAAACGCTTTGAATTGCTTAGGTGAACGACTCCCGTGGACGAAGCTTAAGATTCAGCGCGCTCAAGGTAAGTTCTCGTGACTTACTCTGGCCGATTGGCCTACACCGTACTTCGATTTAGCGTCGAGGATCTTGAAGGATTGATTGTTTTAACTGCTTTGGTTGGGTAGTTAGGTTTAAACGTTTTGTAGGTTATTTCATTTATAGTCTTGATGGTACGCATGCTTGTTTGTTTACTTTTATATTGAACTGTTCATGCATCACGTATTTTAACTTGGCATGAAAGCGAACTTCCGCACTGGACGATGTTTTCTGAAAACCATGTGGCCCAGAAATTGGGGGCTCTTGATCTATCGTGCGGGCCGATTAAGGGTCTGGCCGATACCACATCTCATGTACTGTAATTAATGAATGTAATCTGTTATCTGGTCACGCGAGGTGGGGCTCAGGCACGGCTGTACGTGTTGTAAGCATGTACCCCCCTCCTCTAACCGCACGGGGTAGTCCGACAGCAGGATGGGCCCCCTTCGGTTAGGGGGATGAGATCTCGGTGATATAATGTCTGCGACGCTCTGTTATGCATGATTTCTGAACTCCATATGCACTGCACGCATCTGCATTTACGTAGAATTTACTGAGCCTGTTAGCTCATAGGTGTCTGTATGGTGTAGGTGACATTTTAGGTGACATCGAGCCAGGTGAGGACGAGGTTCCTCCTCCCGAAGTCTGATGCAGTTGACGGAGAATGACCCGTGGGAGTGTGCTGAGCAGTCGGCGCGTTTTGACCCGTGGGGATGTCGGTGTAAGTATTTTGTGGGATTTAATGGATGACACGTATGTATAGACGAACATGTTTGGATATGGTTAGATGTTAGGTTTATATTTGATGTTTTAAACGTTTTTAGAAATCTGTTTATAATCAGTGTTTTGATAGTTTTTACTGGAACTGCTTGGAATTTAAAACAGGAGGATTAGACAACTTTTAAACATATCCATGCAGTTCGTTTTTAAGAAGTTTTATTGCGTTTAAAATATTGTGTTGTTTGAGGAATTGTTGCTCTCTGGAATCGGATTCCAGAGAGCAGATCAGATTGTGGTTTTGCTCTTTGGAGTTTCCAGAGAGCACTTGGAAAAAATGGCATAAGAGAAGTGATGAAGAGAAAGAGAGATGGCGATCGAAGGCAATGGTGGATCGCTGCACAGAGTATGCAGCGATCGATCTCTGCAGCATGCATAGATCGATCGCTGCATGCTGCACAGAGTATGCAGCGATCAGGCGCTGCATGCTGCACAGCATGCAGCGATCAGGCGCTGCATGCTGTGTGATCGCTGCACAGAGTGTGCAGCGATCAGGCGCTGCATGCTGCACAGCATGCAGCGATCAGGCGCTGCATGCTGCACAGCATGCAGCGATCAGGCGCTGCATGCTGCACAGCATGCAGCGATCAGGCGCTGCATGCTGCACAGCATGCAGCGATCAGGCGCTGCATGCTGCACAGCATGCAGCGATCAGGCGCTGCATGCTGCACAGCATGCAGCGATCAGGCGCTGCATGCTGCACAGCATGCAGCGATCAGGCGCTGCATGCTGCACAGCATGCAGCGATCAGGCGCTGCATGCTGCACAGCATGCAGCGATCAGGCGCTGCATGCTGCACAGCATGCAGCGATCAGGCGCTGCATGCTGCACAGCATGCAGCGATCAGGCGCTGCATGCTGCACAGCATGCAGCGATCAGGCGCTGCATGCTGCACAGCATGCAGCGATCAGGCGCTGCATGCTGCACAGAGTATGCAGCGATCAGGCGCTGCATGCTGCACAGCATGCAGCGATCAGGCGCTGCATGCTGCACAGCATGCAGCGATCAGGCGCTGCATGCTGCACAGCATGCAGCGATCAGGCGCTGCATGCTGCACAGCATGCAGCGATCAGGCGCTGCATGCTGCACAGCATGCAGCGATCAGGCGCTGCATGCTGCACAGCATGCAGCGATCAGGCGCTGCATGCTGCACAGCATGCAGCGATCAGGCGCTGCATGCTGCACAGCATGCAGCGATCAGGCGCTGCATGCTGCACAGCATGCAGCGATCAGGCGCTGCATGCTGCACAGCATGCAGCGATCAGGCGCTGCATGCTGCACAGCATGCAGCGATCAGGCGCTGCATGCTGCACAGCATGCAGCGATCAGGCGCTGCATGCTGCACAGCATGCAGCGATCAGGCGCTGCATGCTGCACAGCATGCAGCGATCAGGCGCTGCATGCTGCACAGCATGCAGCGATCAGGCGCTGCATGCTGCACAGCATGCAGCGATCAGGCGCTGCATGCTGCACAGCATGCAGCGATCAGGCGCTGCATGCTGCACAGCATGCAGCGATCAGGCGCTGCATGCTGCACAGCATGCAGCGATCAGGCGCTGCATGCTGCACAGCATGCAGCGATCAGGCGCTGCATGCTGCACAGCATGCAGCGATCAGGCGCTGCATGCTGCACAGCATGCAGCGATCAGGCGCTGCATGCTGCACAGCATGCAGCGATCAGGCGCTGCATGCTGCACAGCATGCAGCGATCAGGCGCTGCATGCTGCACAGCATGCAGCGATCAGGCGCTGCATGCTGCACAGCATGCAGCGATCAGGCGCTGCATGCTGCACAGCATGCAGCGATCAGGCGCTGCATGCTGCACAGCATGCAGCGATCAGGCGCTGCATGCTGCACAGCATGCAGCGATCAGGCGCTGCATGCTGCACAGCATGCAGCGATCAGGCGCTGCATGCTGCACAGCATGCAGCGATCAGGCGCTGCATGCTGCACAGCATGCAGCGATCAGGCGCTGCATGCTGCACAGCATGCAGCGATCAGGCGCTGCATGCTGCACAGCATGCAGCGATCAGGCGCTGCATGCTGCACAGCATGCAGCGATCAGGCGCTGCATGCTGCACAGCATGCAGCGATCAGGCGCTGCATGCTGCACAGCATGCAGCGATCAGGCGCTGCATGCTGCACAGCATGCAGCGATCAGGCGCTGCATGCTGCACAGCATGCAGCGATCAGGCGCTGCATGCTGCACAGCATGCAGCGATCAGGCGCTGCATGCTGCACAGCATGCAGCGATCAGGCGCTGCATGCTGCACAGCATGCAGCGATCAGGCGCTGCATGCTGCACAGCATGCAGCGATCAGGCGCTGCATGCTGCACAGCATGCAGCGATCAGGCGCTGCATGCTGCACAGCATGCAGCGATCAGGCGCTGCATGCTGCACAGCATGCAGCGATCAGGCGCTGCATGCTGCACAGCATGCAGCGATCAGGCGCTGCATGCTGCACAGCATGCAGCGATCAGGCGCTGCATGCTGCTGCAGGTCTGGTCGCTGCCCTCTGTTTCAGGGCGGACAGTTTTGCCCTCCCGATTGTTTTTAATTAACATTAGTTTTTAATTAAATAGTTTTAATTGTTTATTAAACAATTTTATGTATGTTTTTAAATGGTTTTCCAAACAACACTAACGACTTCGATTCCGATTTAGTTTCCGCTTAAAGTGTAAAATAATAAAATGAAAAATTTATACGGGTAAATGGGTACAGTATTAGGGGTGTTACATTAACAATAAAGGCCAACGCAAAAAGTTTGAAATAAAAAAAGTACAAATATCAAGGCTCGGGAAGATAAATTCTCATGTGAGCATTAAGGTCGCCTCTATTGTTCTTCAACATGATAGGCGTAACGACCCCTTTTTCCAGCAAGATATTGTCCGCTCTGGGGATTGGGCCGAAGCCCAATATCTTCCCCTCACGGCTTTGTTTGGAGAGAACTTCCCGGAAGGTCACCCAACCTGAAATTGCTCTCGCCAAAGCACTTTTAACTTCGGAGTTCTTATGGGATCCATTACCAATCATGCTCCAAAACGGGTCTTGCTATGTTGGGAGAGTCTCTTTACATATGTTTCATTTCCACATACTTCCCCAAGCGATGTGGGATTGTGACGACCCCTTTTTTACGACCCATCACCTTCCGGTTCGCCCGCACGAACGTACCGCCATCCAGGTTCCGGTTCGCCCGCACGAACGTACCGCCATCCAGGTTCCGGTTCGTGCAGCCATCGTACCATACTTACACATCCGGGTCATCACAATCACCCCCCCTCGGGGGTCCAACGTCCTCGTTGACCACATTTCCGGTTGGGTACAGGCTCTGATACCATTTGTAACGACCCCTTTTCTCAGCAAGATATTGTCCGCTCTGGGGATTGAGCCGTAGCCCAATATCCTCCCCTCACGGCTTTGTTTGGCGAGAACTTCCCGGAAGGTCACCCAACCTGGAATTGCTCTCGCCGAAGCACTTTTAACTTCGGAGTTCTTATGGGATCCATTGCCAATCGTGCTCCAAAACGCGTCTTGCTATGTTGGGAGGGTGTCTTTACATATGTTTCATTTCCACATACTTCCCCAAACGATGTGGGATTGTGACGACCCCCTTTTTACGACCCGTCACCTTCCCGTTCGCCCCCGCGAACGTACCGCCATCCAGGTTCCAGTTCGTGCAGCCATCGTACCATACTTACACATCCGGGTCATCACATGAGGTGCTTCAATTGGTCCACGTCCATAGCTTTAACCTTACACTTTAAGTCTTCCACAGTGTCCTCCAAGTCTTCGAACGATCTGTCACTTGTAAAAAATTCAAGTGTGTAAGTCCCTAGGTTAGTTAAATCATGGGCTCGGGCCTGGGATCTTAAGATGGGCCTACAGAGCATAACATGTCGCCTCAAAGTCTGCAATACCAACCTCAAATGCTTCATATGCTCGACTTCAGTGCGAGAGTAGACCAAAATATCATTGATAAACACTACGACAAATTTAGCGAGATATTCATGGAACACTCTGTTCATTAAGTCCATGAAAGCCGATGGAGCATTTGTCAATCCAAACGACATCACTAAGAACTCGTAATGCCCGTACCGCGTTCGAAAAGTCGTCTTAGGAATGTCTTCGGACCTGACCTTCAACTAGTAGTAACCCGATCTCATATCGATCTTGAGAAAACTCGTGCACCTTTAAGTTGATCAAATAGATCGTCGATCCTTGGCAAAGGATACTTATTCTTGACGGTCAGTTTACTTAACTCCCGGTAATCAATGCTCATGAGCAAAGATTTGTCATTCTTCTTGACAAAAAGGACAGGTGCCCCCCATGGTGAAAAAATGGGGCGTACAAACCTCTTTTCCAACAACTCCTTAAGCTGCTTCTTCAGCTCTTTCAGTGCCGTTGGTGCTAGCCTATACGGATTCTTTGATACAGGCTCGGCGCCTGGATACACATCAATTACAAACTCGATCTCCCTATCCGGCGGCAAGCTGGGAAGATCGTCCAGAAATACTCTTGGGAAATCTCAAACAACTACTACATCTTGGGGCTTTGTTTCCACTAACATACGAGTATCTACAATGCTCGCATGAAAGCTCAAAGATTGTTAAGCTTCGGGTTGCAAACGGGGTGAATAAACACATGTGGAAGACAACAAAATGAAACAATGATCGGTGCTCAAGAACACCCCAAAACAGACGTAGAAAAACAACGAAAAAATAGAGAATTGAACACGAAAATGGAAAGATGCATTCGGTGATGTGGGTGAGTGATCAAATCGGTTTCTTTGCCACAGAGAAGACCGATAAGGGCAGGGAAATGGAAATGGAGGTGAATGGCCCTCAGCTGTCTGACAAGCTATGATTGAAGCTCTCAGCAGACAGTCCTTCTGGAAGGAAGTGGCAGCATTCGGGAACGGAGGTTTCGCCGCCCTCCGGCGACTGAGTATTCCTCCAAGCAACCTTGAGCTCGAGTGATACTTGGGTGAAGCCATCAGGTGCTGGGCATTGGCTAGGCCGAGAGAGAAACTCTCTCTTCATGGAAGAAACTCTGACATAACGAAAACAACCTTTCTGGTTTCCAAAAATACGTAACAATGGCTAACCGATTACAATGCTACAAGTGTGACGACCCTAACACTGTACCCAATTTTCCCATATTTTTTTTATCCTAATAACTTTAATGGTATTTAAGCGGAATTAAAGCTTGTTAAGTCGAAATTTAAATCGGAATAAAAATTATAAAAAATGTTCAAATCTATTTTAGAAACCACTTAATAAAACTTTAAAACCATTATTAGAAAACTTAATTGAAACTTAAAACATAAGAAGCAGGAGAAACAGACAAACACAGAGGCAGAAGCGTCAAAACAAGGAAAACAAAGGGGCGCTCGATCGGCTACTCAACGGCCGATCGGGCGGCCCTTGCTGAACTGATCGAACGCCAACACTTCGGCGTTCGGTCGGTTCACAATCTGTTTCCAGAACGCGTAAAATGACTTACAAACCGACCCATCGCCCCTCTTTTGGTGTTCGATCACATAACTCTCTGTTTTTCCATAGAGTTCTGCGTTCCAACACCAAACTTTAGGCGTTCGATCGCCCCACATTTTCCTTTGTTCCTTCGAGACTTCCTACGCACTTCTTCATATACACCTAACTTCAACATACTCCTACAAATATAAACACACATTCTACTTACGCCATAACATACATTTCAACACACAAACAACTCGATACTCTTACATCTCTATAATATTTCTCGAAACTGACTCTAGACGTATGTTAACACGAAATACGTTTTCACGAAAACTAACTGCATGGATATGTTTAAAAACCGAACATTTTCCTAATACCAAAAATTTATAAATATTTTCTAAAACATTTAAAAACTTCAAAACACAATCCTATCCACTATCTAGAACCAAACATCCTAAAATGTTTCTAACTATACAATTATTTTCCTTAAACCTATCCCAAAACATCCCAAAATACGTACATACGTCCCCACGGGTCAACATACGCATCGACTGCTCATGCACACTACCGCAACCGTTCTTCTTCAACCATCCTGTACATCGGGTGAAGGAATGTCGTCCTCACCTGCTTCTATATCACCTACACCATACAGACACACTATGAGCTAAACGCTCAGTAAATTTTACGTAAATACAGATGCGTGCAATGCATATGGAGTTCAGAAATCATGCATAACGAACAGATCATGGCAGATAGAATATCACTGAGATCTCATCCCCCTAACCAGAGAGAGCCCATCTAGCGGTCAGACTACTCTTTCCAGCTAGAGGATGGGGGTACACGCTTACAACACGTACAGCCGTGCTTGAGCCCCACCTCGCGTGACCAGATAACAGATTACGTACTTTATTACATTGCATGAGATGTGGTATTGGTCAGACCCTTAATCGGTCCACACAATAGATCGATAGCCCCCTTTCGGGCCACATCGGTTTTCTGAAAACATCGTGCGGAAATTCATTTTCATGCTTAGTTAAAATACGTGATGCATGAACAGTTATAAGCATAAAATAAACAACCATCATGCATACCATCAAGACGAATAAACATAACCTATAAAGCAACTAACCTAACTACCCAACCAAAGTAATTTAAACAGACAATACACTAAGATCCTCGACGCGACATCTAAGTACGGTGTAGGCCAATCGGCCAGAGTAAGTCACGAGAACTTACCTCGTGTGCACTAAACTTCGAGCTCCGTCCACGAGCGTCGTTTGTCTGAGGCAAAACACATCAATTTATATTAACACGAGATTTAAACAGTTAAACGTCCAAATTTAACGAAACCTTTACTAAGGAAATCCTTTTTAAAATTCTAACTCCACTCTTTGAGACATTTTACCGAGAATTCATGCTCGTGAATTTCTAATTTCCATTGACAGAGATTCTCTAACCTAAAAATCCAATTTTTTTCAACCTAAACACCAAATACGCTCTAGATTTCGTCCAATAACGTTTGATACGTTTAATACACTCACTAATAAGTCAAACCTATAAATTTCTAACTTTAAACTACGTTTTTCACAAAACCTAAACGAAACCCTAACCGTTAAACTTCGGAAAAACCGAACTATAACGCTCCAAAAGCATAGAACCATACCTAGGGTTGCGAGAGGAGGAGAAAACACGAAGAACGGACGACGAACGGAGGAGGATTGATCGTTGGAAATGGAGAATCGCCGTGGATCGCCAAGGAGGGAGGAGAAGTCGCAGGGAGAAGAGAAATGGCGTGAAGGAGAAGAAGGCATTTGCCTTTTATTATAAAATTTACTTTGGTAAATTACCATTTCGCCCTTGCTTTGTTTTCTATTTGTTTCGTCCTTTGTTTTGTTAATTAGCTAACGATTCGATTTTCTTCAAATTTTCTTACTTCGCCGTTAACTCCAACTTATTACCAGGGTTCTTTTAAAACTGTCCGTTCGCAAATCGGACTTCGTTCACTATTTTTGCCAAAAATTAGCGTTTAACTACTAAAATTCTCGATATTTTCCTAAAATCCATATTAATTATTAGGATCATAATAACGCTTTCTTTTCGCAAAATGGACTTGATTTGACATATTTATAAAAATGTCATCATATAATATAATATTAATATCCCGCAAAACCGGGTATTACATTCCATCCACCTTATTTAGAATTTTGCCCACAAAATTAAATCATACAAACAACTCAGGATACTTAGCCATCATATCCTGTTGTCGCTCCCAAGTAGCCTCTTCCACCTCGTGGTTCCGCCACAATACTTTGACTAGCGGAATCTCTTTGTTGCGCAACACCTTGATGGAAGACTCCAAAATACGTACAGGCTTCTCCACATACGTCAAGGTAGGCTGTACCTCGATGTCTCTCGCCTCTACAACATGCGATGGATCGCGCAAATATTTCCGAAGCATAGATACATGAAATACGTTGTGGATGCCTTCCATTGAAGCCGGAAGTTGCAATCGATACGCCATCCTTCCAATCTTCTTCAAAATATGAAACGGCCCCACATAACGAGGGTTTAACTTGCCCTTCCTTCCGAATCGCATCACACCCTTAAACAGAGAAACTTTCAAATAAACCTCATCACCTTCTACGAATTCCAGTTCTCTCCGTCTCGTGTCAGCATAGCTCTTCTGTCGACTCTGAGCTATCTCAATACGCTACCTGATAACGGCAATCTTCTCTGCCGTTTGTTGTAGAATCTCTGGACCAACAATACTGGCTTCACCAACCTCGTCTCAATACAATGAAGATCTACACTTTCGCCCATACAAAGCCTCGTAAGGAGCCATACCGATGGTAGCCTGGAAGCTATTGTTATACGAGAACTCGATCAGTGGCAAATACCTGCTCCTCGATCCCTGAAATTCTATTACACAAGCTCCTGAAATTCAGTTAAGTCCCCATAGCTTTGTGCAGACTCTTCCAGAACTTCTGTAATATCCGGCTTGTACGGATTTTTTGATTTAATATATTATATTAATATTTTATTATATAATGGCATTTTTGTAAATATGTCAATTCAGGTCCGTTTTACGAAAGGAAGGCTTTATTACGATTCTAACGATTAATAGAAATTTTAAGGAAATTATGAGAATTTTCGGAGTTTAGACGCTATATCCCGAGTAAATACATTTCTCGAAACGTAAAGGAAGTGTTAGTAAAAATAGTAAACGGGGTCCGATTTGCAAGCGGACAGTTTTAATGAATCCCAAATAATAAATTGGACTTATTGGCGAAATATGGAAATTTTGAATAAACGAATAGTTAGCCGATTAACGAAACGAAGGACGAAACTAATATAAAAATAGTGTAAGGGCAAAACGGTCATTAAGCAATCAAATCTATTAATAAGGCAAATGCCTTATACGATTTTCACTTTTCTAAAAATCTCCAGAGAGCATTTCCTTCTCCCCTTCGCGATTCTTCTCTGCCCGCAGCGAGTTCTCCATTTCCAACTTCCGTTTCTCCTCCGTTCGAATTCCGTTCTTCGTGTTTCCTCCTCCTCTCGCAACCCTAGGTATGACTCTACGTTCTTGGAGCGTTTCTTTCGAGTTTTATGAAGTATGAACAATTAGGGTTTCGATACTTTTTCGTTAAAAACGCGAATTAGGGTTCGTAATTACTGGGTTAGCTGTGATTAAGTATATATTGCACGTATTTGACGTTATTGGACGAAGTTAAATCAAATTGTGAAAAAGTTAAAATTAGGGATTTTCGGGTTTTTAGGAAAAAACTCGTAAATTGAGAATTTAGGTGCCGAGCGTAAATTGCTCAAATTAATAGCTCAATGAATTGGATTAGAACTTTGGAAAGTTCCTTAGTTAAGATTTTGTTGATTGGACGTTTAATAGCTCAAATTTGTTTTAACGGCAAATGTCGTGTTTTTGCCTCAGGAGAACGACTCTTGTGGACCGAGCTTGAGGTGCAGCACGCCCAAGGTAAGTTCTCGATACTTACTCTGGCCGATTGGCCTACACCGTACTTCGATGTCGCGTCGAGGATCTTAAAGGATTGTTCGTTTAAAGTTGTTTTGGTTGGGTAGTTAGGTGTAGACGTTTAGTAGGTTATTTCTTTTACTGTCCTGATGGTACATATGATTGTTGGTTTATAGTTATATTGAACTGTTCATGCATCACGTATTTTTAACCTGGCATGAAAACGAATTTCTGCACCGCACGATGTTTTCTGAAAACCGATGTGGCCCATAAATTGGGGGCTCAGATCTATTGCGCGGACCGATTGAGGGTCTGGCCAATACCACATCTCATGTACTGTAATTAATGAACGTAATCTGTTATCTGGTCACGCGAGGTGGAGCTCAGGCACGGCTGTACGTGTTGTAAGCGTGTACCCCCCTCCTCTAACCGCACGGGGTAGTCCGACCGCTGGATGGGCCCCCTTCGGTTAGGGGGATGAGATCTCGGTGATATACTGTCTGCGACGCTCTGTTATGCATTATTTCTGAACTCCATATGCACTGCACGCATCTGCATTTACGTAGAATTTACTGAGCCTTTTGTAGCACCCGAGAATTTTTCCTCAGTTTAATTAATCGAAAGAATTGGAGAGAAAATAATAAAAAGGTAAAGTAATTAAAAGTGAATAAATTGGTTGAACTAAAATGTTTTTTAAATTAGGTTCGTGAAATTAAGCCGTGAGTTATAATTAAGAACGAGATTTAACGAAAGTCGAAATGGTCGGAAACACGGGAGGGCAAAACGGTAAATGAAATTTGTATTAATGTTAATAGGAATTTTAATTATAATTATTATAATTATAATTATTATTATTGTTATAAAAAAAAATAATAAAAACTAAAACAACAGAATAGCCAAAGCTATTCTGTTGTTCGAGCACCCGAGCCCCGAGAGCGAACGGAGACGAAGCACGGGCGACAATCGGCGGAGCAACCACCGGCGATGTCCGACGTCTTCCGGCCAGACTGGTGGCGACGAGCGTGCTCCGGCCCATCTCCGCGCACAAACCGAACGGTAGGTTCGATTTTGCCCAATTTTCGGTTCGATTTAGGGCCGTGAAGGATGAGCTCGATTGAGCTCTGATTTCCGGCAGCTTTTGGTCGTTCTTGGCGTCAAATGGCCGAGCTTAACGTCGGCAATGGTTGCCGAGCAATGGTGGCTCAATTTGAGCGAAAAATCAGTGGGCCCGATTTGGGCATTTCGGGTTTTGTAATGTGTAGCCTCTGAATTTTGATTGTTTATGCTAATTGAGGGTGTGGGTGGTTGATTGGTGAAAAAATTGATGAGAATTGATGGAAAACCGAAAATGGTGAAATTCCCGGTTTAGGGAAGATTCGGGTTTTTGGATTTTTGACCTAGCTAAAGTTGTTTGTTTTAAAATTCCTTTTGGCAGATTAAAATAGGCTATTAGAGGAGTATGTGGCCGCTGGAATCTTTCGATTCCGATAACCGACGCAAAAGTTACGCGCGTTTGAAGTTTCGGGTATGTTTTACCAAACCCGAATTAGTGGCCCGTTTAGTTAGGTTTTAGTTGGATTATACTAGAAATAGTAGTTTGAGAGTAAATTGATGAATGTAAGCTTGATTTAATGAAGTGTGAATGTTTGTCATAGGTCGAGCCATAGGCGACGAGATGTGCCAAAACCAGCGAACTACGGACGACAGATAAGTTCTCGTGATCTTCTTTGGCCGATTGGCCTACACCGTACGTCGAATGTCGTCTCGAGGAGTTTTGGAGATGCTTTTTGTTTCATTGTACTTGGTTTGGGTAGCTAGGTTTTAGGGGTTTATAGTTTACGCTTTACAGTCTTGATGGTACATGTTATTGTTTGTTTACTTTAAGATATTGAACTGTTCACGCATCACTTGTTTTAATGAAAAGCATGAAAATAAATTTTCGCACAGAGTTTTAAAGATAACGTAAAGCATAGCATTGGCCGAAAGACTTATTGGCCAAAAGGCGTATTGGCCGAAAGGCGTATTGGTCACGCGAGGTGGGGCTCAGGCACGGCTGTACGTGTTGTAAGCGTGCACCCCCCGCTTCTAGCTGGAAAGAGTAGTCCGCCCGCTGGATGAGCTCTCTCCGGTTAGAGGGATAGCATCTCGGTGACACCTATTGAGCATTGCATAGTAAAGAAAACATACATGATTAATGAACTCATACGCACAGCATGCATTGCATTTACGTAAGCTTACTGAGATTTCATCTCATAGTGTGTATATGTATGGTGTAGGTGATTACGAGGATACAGGTGAGGATGATATTCCTCCTCCTGAGGCTTGAGTCCAGTTGACGGAGGATGGCATGCGGTGGTGTGCTGGCGCAGTCGATGCTTACCTGACCCGTGGGGAAGTATGTATAGGCTTTGAGGGTTTTGGGATGTTTTGGGCTAATGGTTGTATAGACATTATAGGATGTTTGGTTCTGATAGTTGATAGGTTATATATTGATGGTTGAATAGAACATTTTAGGATGCTTGGTTCTGGATAGTTGATAGGATATATATATATATATATTAATGTTTTAAACGTTTTAGAACTGTTTTTTTGTAATTTTAAAACAGGAGGATATGTTAAACTTTCAAACGGAACCACGCAGTTTATTTTCATGAAAACGTACTTTGTTATGGTTGTATTTTGAGTCGGTTTTGGGGTGGTATTTCGGAAGACGTACGAGTATCGGGTGTTTGATGTTAAGTTGTATTTTGTAAGTGTTCGTGTACGTATTGGTTTAAATAATTGTTTTGAACATTTTATTAAATTGATTTCAAATTGTTTCCGCATAAACGCTAAGGATAAAGGAAAATGAAAAATATGGTACGATAATTTAAGGGTAAATAAGGGTACAGTGTTAGGGTCGCTACACCTTTAGCTCATAGTGTATCTGTATGGTGTAGGTGACGTTCTAGGTGACATCGAGCCAGGTGAGGACGACGTTCCTCCTCCTGACGTATGAGGCAGTTGACGGAGAATGGCCCGTGGGAGTGTGCTGAGCAGTCGGTGCGTTTTGACCCGTGGGGATGTCTGCGTAAGTATTTTGGGGGATTTAACATAGGTATAGATGAACGTATTAGGATGTTGGATCTGGCTAGATGTTAAGTTTATGTTTGATGTTTTAAACGTTTTTGGAAATCTGTTTGTAGTCTGTGTTTTGATAGTTTTTACTGGAACTGCTTGGAATTTGAAACAGGAGGATTAGACAACTTTTAAACGTATCCATGCAGTTCGTTTTTTTACGAAAGTTTAACATATGTTTAGATCGTTTAATTAGGGTGCTAAGATGAGTAATAAAAGGATGAAAATTTTGGAATTTGCTATATGGAAATCGATTTCCAGAGAGGTGGCTATGTTGGTTAGCTCTCTGGAATCTCGGATTCTAGAGAGCGAGATTAGTCGCTGCAATATGCAGCGACTGGTCGCTGCATTATGCAGTGATCAGGCGCTGCATAGTGCAACGACTGATCGCTGCACAATGCAGCGCTAGCAGCGATCAATCGCTGCTCTCCTTCCTCCACAAAATGTCGATTCTGCCCTCCCAGTTTCTGATTTAGTTTTCATTAATTATTCATGTTTTAAGTTTTATTTAATAAATTGTTATATGTTTTGTTTTAAATGATTTAAGGACCCGATTTTAATTCCGATTTCAGTTCTGGTTTCAACTTCAGTTTACATTCCGCGTAAAGTTTATTTAAAGTATAGGGATAAAAAAAATACGGGTAAAATTGGGTACAGTTTTAGGGATGTTACAATTATGGTATCAGAGCCCCCGGGTTTTAAAATCGGTTCTGTAGACTGCTCGACTGTACAGCCACTACGCGGACATCCTTCATCAACTGTAATTTTGTTATAGCTTTATTTGATTATATTTCTTAGGATTATCTGTTTAATTTGTTTTAGGCTTTATACACTATGACTCGAGGAAGAGATCCTAGAGATGACGCGCTAGATCGATTTACGGAGTTGATAGATCGCCAGTCTCAGCATATGGACCGGTAATCCCAGCAGATTACGGATTTAGTGAATCGGGAGAACCAGAGGGCCCAGGATTTGATAGTTCCCAATAACCTGGGCATGCAGAAGTTTCAGGGCCTACGGCCTCCAGTGTTCGATGGTCGATCATCGGATCCTACTATTGCTGAGGAATGGATCCGAGTTATGGAGGATATGTTAGCTTATGCCGAGGTAGGGAACGGGAGCAAGGTGGCATATGCTACCTTTCACTTAGCGATGGATGCCCGTTTCTCGTGGGATTCGATCAAGGTGACGACGAACGTATCTATTATGACGTGGGAACGGTTTAAGACCGTGTTCTTTGACAAGTATTTCAGCCGCACTGTGCGAGTGGCGAAGAGGAATGAGTTTATGCAGCTGAAATAGACTGGTTCGGTTGCTGATTATATTCGGAAGTTCGAGGCATTATCCAGATTTGCGCCTCGTCTTGTTAGCGATAATGAGGAGAAAGTGCACCAATTTATGGAGGGACTTAATTCGGAGATTCGGATGCATGTCGTTGTGTCAGGTATTATTGATACGCCCTATTCTGACATCACAGCTAGAGCTCTGGATATTGAGGCTGCCAGAGCCACTTGTGTTAGACCGAGGGAGCCAGCAAAGGGCTTCTTTCGAGAGATACGACCTCAGTCGCAGAACCGAGGTTGGCAGCCTAGAGCGCAGCCCCAGCAGCAGCAGAGGGGTGTGAATAGACCTCTTGAAGGAGGTAACGATCGGGGCAAAGGGAAGCAAGTGCAGGGGGCTTATCAGATACCGTGGTGTCCCATATGCCAGAGGGAGCACAGTGGTGAGTGCCGTGTTGGCACTAATAGATGTTTCAGATGTGGAGAGCTTGGCCATTACGTCAAGGATTGCCTGAAGCCCGGCCGAGATATGTCAGGCAGTGATCAGAGGAAAGTTATGCCGAGGATCTTCACATTTATTGAGCCTGGAGATGTTGATGACGATGATCAGCCTGCCGTGATAGCAGGTACTATATTGATTATGGGCGTAGCTGTATTTTCTTTGTTAGACACGGGGGCTACGCACTCTTTTGTTTCCACTGCTTGTGTGTCTAGACTGAAGCTTGCGCCTGAGTTAGCAGAATGCGAATATAGTGTGATGCTACCTTCGGGAGAGCATATGCAGTCAAGTTATGTTGTCCAGGGCAATATTATTTCGATTGGGGACAGTACCCTCTATGCTCGCCTTATGGTTATGGGCATAGAACACTATGATCTGATCTTAGGGATGGACTGGCTGTCACAGCACTTCGCCACCATCGACTGTCGATCCGGGATTGTGACTTTCCGACCCCCGGGTAAAGCCGAGTTTTCTTATCAGGCGATGAACCGATTGAGTAGCTCGCCTATTTCTTATTCCATGAGGGTCAACGAGCAGTTTAAAGGTGCGTGCTCTATTTATTTGGCCTCTGTATTTGATTGTCAGTTGCTCAGCGGAGAAAAGCCGAGCGACATTCCTATTGTTAGAGAGTTCTCTGGGATCTATCTTGATGATCTTCCCGGGTTACCACCGGACCGGGAGATCAAGTTCACTATTGATGTCTATCCAAACTCCGCGCCGAGGTTTAAAAACCCGTATCGATTGGCACCAGCTGAGTTGAGAGAGCTGAGAACTCAGCTTGATGAGTTGTTAGAGAAGGGATTTATTCGACCCAGTGTATCGCCTTGGGGTGCGCCCGTTCTGTTTGTCAAGAAGAAAGACGGGACCCTCAGGATGTGCATTGATTACAGGGAGTTGAACAAATTGACGGTGAAGAATAAATATCCATTGCCTCGGATTGATGATTTATTTGATCAGTTGCAGGGTGCCCGAGTATTTTCGAGGATTGATCTACGCTCGGGTTACAATCAGCTGAAGGTCCGGAAGGATGATATACCAAAGACGGCATTCCGAACGAGGTATGGGCATTATGAGTTCCTTGTCATGTCTTTTGGACTTACTAATACCCCTGCAGCGTTTATGGATTTGATGAACCGTCTCTTCAAGGAGTATCTGGACAAGTTCGTGGTGGTTTTCATCGACGACATTCTGATCTACTCTAAGACGAAGGAAGAACACGAGGAGCATCTGAGGATTGTTCTGAGGACCCTATGTCCGCACCAGTTGTATCCGAAGTTCTCTAAATGCGAATTTTGGTTGGATCAGATCAGTTTTCTTGGCCATGTCATATCGCAGGATGGAGTTTCTGTTGATCCGAGTAAAGTTCAGGTGGTCAGAGATTAGCCACAGCCGAAGAACGTACGTGAGGTGCGTGGATTTCTCGGATTAGCTGGCTATTATCGGAAGTTTATAGAGGGATTCTCAAAAATCGCACTTCCTCTTTCACGACTGACTCGGAAGAACGAGAGGTTTATATGGTCTTCTGCTTGTGATGATAGTTTTATGGAGTAAAAGCAGAGATTGACCACCGCTCCAGTACTGGCGCTACCTATTGAAGGTGACAAGTTCAGTATTTATTGTGACGCGTCTGGAGCGGGACTCGGCTGTGTATTGATGCAAGAGGGGAGAGTTATTTCATATGCTTCTCGGCAGCTGAAGCCGTACGAGCAGAACTACCCTACGCACGACCTTGAGTTAGCAGCTGTGGTCTTCGCACTGAAGATATGGAGACATTATTTATATGGGCAGCAGTGCGAGATATTTTCTGACCACAAGAGCCTGAAGTATTTATTTACGCAGAAGGAGCTGAACATGCGACAGAGACGATGGCTTGAGTTCGTCAAAGATTATGATTTTGATACCAAGTACCATCCAGGAAAGGCGAACAAGGTTGCTGATGCCTTAAGTAGAGTGCCTTCTGCGAGTCAGCCTTCACTTGCAACGATGTCAGTTACGCTGCGGTCTGAGATTGAGAGGTTCGACGTTGAGATAGTGGCAGAGTTTTCCAGTATGCTCACCAGCATTTCTCTCAGGCCGACTATTCTTGATTGTATACGTGAGGCTCAGCAGAGTGATTCAGAGTGTGAGGAGCTTCGATCGAGCATGACATTGGGAGACTCGTCGGATTTCCATTTATCAGAGGACGTATTCTGAAGTTCAGGCATGGATGGTACGTGCCTAGCGACGAGGATCTGAAGAAGGAGATATTGACCGAGGCACATTCTTCAGCATATTCTGTGCACCCGGGAAGTACCAAGATGTATCGGGATTTGAAACAACACTTCTGGTGGCCGAACATGAAGAGAGAGTTCGCCAAGTACGTTGAAACCTGTCTAGTCTGCCAGCAGGTAAAGGCAGAGCACCAGAGACCGGCCGGAACGTTATTGCCACTTCCGATTCCGGAGTGGAAGTGGGAGCAGATCTCCATGGATTTCATTGTGGGGCTCCCGAGGACTACGAGAGGCCATGACGGCATTTTGGTTATTGTGGACCGATTGACAAAGTCGGCTCACTTTTTGCCAGTGAAGATGACATCGTCTATGGATCAGCTCGCCGAGCTATATGTGCAGGAGGTTGTCAGACTGCATGGAGTTCCAGTTTCTATTGTCTCAGACAGAGATCCGAGATTCACAGCGAAGTTCTGGAAGAGCTTACACAGAGCTATGGGGACTCAGGTTAATTTCAGCACGGCATTCCATCCTCAGACTGATGGTCAGACAGAGAGGACGAATCAGATTCTTGAGGATATGCTCAGAGCTTGTGTGCTGGAGTTTCAGGGCTCGTGGAGCCGATATTTACCCCTGATTGAGTTCTCGTACAACAACAGCTTCCAGGCTACTATTGGCATGGCTCCGTATGAGGCTTTGTATGGTCGGAAGTGTAGGTCTCCGTTATATTGGGACGAGGTTGGCGAGGCCAGCATCATTGGTTCAGAGATCCTACAGCAAACGGTAGAGAAGATTGCCATTATCCGACAGCGTATCGAGGTAGCTCAGAGCCGACAGAAGAGCCATGCTGACACTGGGCGGAGAGAGCTAGAGTACGAAGAAGGCGATGAGGTTTATTTGAAAGTTTCTCCGTTCAAGGGCGTTGCGAGATTTGGAAAGAGGGGTAAGCTAAACCCTCGTTATGTGGGGCCCTTTCCTATTCTGAAGAGGATCGGGAAGTTGGCGTACAGATTACAACTTCCGGCTTCTATGGAGGACATCCACGACGTATTTCATGTATCTATGCTTCGGAAATGTTTGCGCGATCCGTCGCATATCGTGGAGGCTACAGAGATCGAGGTGCAGCCAACCCTGACTTACGAGTAGAGGCCGGTACGCATTTTGGACTATTCCAGCAAAGTCTTACGCAACAAAGAGATTCCACTGGTCAAAGTTTTGTGGCGGAACCACGAGGTGGAAGAGGCTACGTGGGAGCGACAGCAGGATGTGATGACTAAATATCCTGAGCTATTCGTATGATTTAATTTTGTGGACAAAATTCTAAATAAGGTGGGTAGAATGTAATATCCGGCTTGTACAAATTTTTGGATTTAATATATTATATAATATTTTATTATATAATGGCATTTTGTAAATATATCAATTCAGGTCCGTTTTACGAAAGGAAAGCTTTATTACGATCCTAACGATTAATAGGAATTTTAAGGAAATTATGAGAATTTTCGGAGTTTAGACGCTATATCCCGAGTAAATACATTTCTCGAAACGTAAAGGACGTGTTAGTAAAAATAGTAAACGGGGTCCGATTTGCGAGCGGACAGCTTTAACGAATCCAAAATAATAAATTGGACTTATTGGCAAAATATGGAAATTTGGAATAAACGAATAGTTAGCCGATTAACGAAACGAAGGACGAAACTAATATAAAAATAGTGTAAGGGCAAAACGGTCATTAAGCAATCAAATCTATTAATAAGGCAAATGCCTTATACGATTTTCACTTTTCTAAAAATCCTCCAGAGAGCATTTCCTTCTCCCCTTCGCGATTCTTCTCTGCCCGCAGCGAGTTCTCCATTTCTGACTTCCGTTTCTCCTCCGTTCGACTTCCGTTCTTCATGTTTCCTCCTCCTCTCGCAACCCTAGAAATGAATCTACGTTCTTGGAGCGTTTCTTTCGAGTTTTATGAAGTATGAACAATTAGGGTTTCGATACTTTTTTGTTAAAAACGCGAATTAGGGTTCATAATTACTGGGTTAACTGTGATTAAGTATATATTGCACGTATTTGACGTTATTGGACGAAGTTAAATCAAATTGTGAAAAAGTTAAAATTAGGGATTTTCGGGTTTTTAGGAAAAAACTCGTAAATTGAGAATTTAGGTGCCGAGCGTAAATTGCTCAAATTAATAGCTCAATGAATTGGATTAGAACTTTGGGAAGTTCCTTAATTAAGATTTTGTTGATTGGACGTTTAATAGCTCAAATTGGTTTTAACGGCAAATGTCGTGTTTTTGCCTCAGACGAATGACTCTTGTGGACCGAGCTTGAGGTGCAGCACGCCCAAGGTAAGTTCTCGTGACTTACTCTGGCCGATTGGCCTACACCGTACTTCGATGTCACGTCGAGGATCTTAAAGGATTGTTCGTTTAAAGTTGTTTTGGTTGGCTAGTTAGGTGTAGCCGTTTAGTAGGTTATTTCTTTTACTGTCCTGATGGTACATATGATTGTTTGTTTATAGTTATATTGAACTGTTCATGCATGACGTATTTTTAACCTGGCATGAAAACGAATTTCTGCACCGCACGATGTTTTCTGAAAACCGATGTGGCCCATAAATTGGGGGCTCAGATCTATTGCGCGGACCGATTGAGGGTCTGGCCAATACCACATCTCATGTACTGTAATTAATGAACGTAATCTGTTATCTGGTCACGGGAGGTGGGGCTCAGACACGGCTGTACGTGTTGTAAGCGTGTACCCCCTCCTCTAACCGCACGGGGTAGTCCGACCGCTGGATGGGCCCCCTTCGGTTACTCGGTGATATACTGTCTGCGACGCTTTGTTATGCATGATTTCTGAACTCCATATGCACTGCACGCATCTGCATTTACGTAGAATTTACTGAACCTTTAGCTCATAGTGTATCTGTATGGTGTAGGTGACGTTCTAGGTGACATCGAGCCAGGTGAGGATGACGTTCCTCCTCCTGACGTATGAGGCAGTTGACGGAGAATGGCCCGTGGGAGTGTGCTGAGCAGTCGGTGCGTTTTGACCCGTGGGGATGTCTGCGTAAGTATTTTGGGGGATTTAACGAAGGTATAGATGAACATATTAGGATGTTGGATCTGGCTAGATGTTAAGTTTATGTTTGATGTTTTAAACGTTTTTGGAAATCTGTTTGTAGTCTGTGTTTTGATAGTTTTTACTGGAATTGCTTGGAATTTGAAACAGGAGGATTAGACAACTTTTAAACGTATCCATGCAGTTCGTTTTTACGAAAGTTTAACGTATGTTTCGATCGTTTAATTAGGGTGCTAAGATGAGTAATAAAAGGATGAAAATTTCGGAATTTGCTCTTTGGAAATCGATTTCCATAGAGGTGGCTATGTTGGTTAGCTCTCTGGAATCTCGGATTCCAGAGAGCGAGATTAGTCGCTGCAATACAGCGACTGGTCGCTGCAATATGCAGCGACTGGTCGCTGCACAATGCAGCGATCAGGCGCTGCACAATGCAGCGATCAGTCGCTGCACTACTGCTCTCCTTCCTCCTCAAAATGTCGATTCTGCCCTCCTAGTTTCTGATTTAGTTTTCATTAATTATTCATCTTTTAAGTTTTATTTAATAAAGTGTTATATGTTTTGTTTTAAATGATTTAAGGACCCGATTTTAATTCCGATTTCAGTTCTGGTTTCAACTTCAGTTTACATTCCGCGTAAAGTTTATTTAAAGTATAGGGATAAAAAAAAATACGGGTAAAATTGGGTACAGTTTTAGGGATGTTACAACTTCGATGTAAATCTCGGATCTCGATTTGAGACAATAGAAACTGGCACTCCATGCAGTCTCACAACCTCCTGTACATAAAGCTCGGTGAGCTGGTCCATCGAAGATGTCATCTTCATAGATAAGAAGTGGGCCGACTTTGTCAATCGGCCCACGATCACCCAAACACCATCATGGCCCTTCGTCGTCCTCAGGAGCCACACTATGAAATCCATGGAGATCTGCTCCCATTTCCTGTAATATCCGGCTTGTACGGATTTTTGGATATATTATGTTATATTATTATTTCATTATTTAATGGCATTTTTGGTAAATATGTCAAATCAGGTCTGTTTTACAAAAAGAAAGCGTCATTACGATTCTAACGAATAATAAGAATTTTAAGGAATTTACGAGAATTTTCAGAGATCAAATACTATATTCCGAGTAAATACGCTTTTCGTAAAGTAAAAGACGTTCTCGTAAAAATAGTAAACGAGGTCCGAATCGCGAACAGACAGTTTTAATAAATCCCTAGCAATGAATAGAAGTCATTGGCAAAATATAGAACTTTCGAGAAACCGAATAGCTAGACGATTAACGAACCGAAGGACGAAACAAAAATAGAATTTAGTGTAAGGGCAAATTGGTCATTTAGCTATTTTAATTTATAAATAAGGCAACATGCCTTAATCAATTTTCACTTTGTGAAAATCGATTTCCAGAAGCTCAACTCTCTCGGCTTCTCTTCTCTGCCGCGAGGGTTTCCTTCAATCCGACTCCGATTCGAGCTCCGTTTGTCTCGTTTCTTCCGTCATTTCTCCTTCTCTCGCTACCTTCGGTATGTACCTACAATCTTAGAGCTTTTATTTCAACGTTTACGCCGTTTTAGATAATTAGGGTTTCGATTATATCTCGTTAAAAACGCGAATTAGAGCTCGTAATTAATAGGTTAGCCGTGATTAGGTATATATTGAACGTATCGGACGTTATCGGACGAAGATAAATCGATTTGTGAAAAAGTTTAAAAATCCGAGAATTTTAGGGTTTTCGGAAAAAGTTCGATTGTTGGATGAATTAGCTTAATAAATCGAATTAAAGCATTAGGAAATATCTTTAGTTAAGGTTTTGTTAATTTGGACGTTTAATAGCTTAATTCGGTTTTAACGGCAAATATCGTGTTTTACCTCAGACACGCGACTCCAGTGGACGAAGCTTGAGATCCAGCGCGCTCAAGGTAAGTTCTCGTGACTTGCTTGACCGAAAGGTCTACACCATACCTCGTCGTTGTATCAAGGATCCTTGAGGGTTCCTTGGTTTACGTTGTTTAGGTTGGGTAGTAGGTTAGTTGTTTATAGGTTATGTTGTATTGTCTTGTTGATATGTATGTTTTTTGTTTACTTTCCGCTGAATAACTGTTCATGCATCACGTATTTCAAATGTCATAGAAAATGAATTTCCGCATGTGTTTTAAGGAAAGAAATGATATCTCGGTAACAATCTGTCTGTGACGTAATGAAAAGAATGAAAATGTATCTGAATATGAATCTGTAATCTGCATGTTTTATGAATGGCATACGCACGCATGCATCTGCATTTACGTAGCTTACTGAGATTTCAATATCTCATATGTGTCTGTATGGTGTAGGTGACGTTCTAGGTTACGTTGAACCAGGTAAGGATGATATTCCTCCTCCTGACGCAGGAGCAGCTGATGGATGATGGTCGTGGGAGTGCGCTGAGCAGTCGAGGCGCGTTTTGACCGTGGGGGATGTACGTAAAGGTTTTGGGGGTTTTTGAGACATTTTGGATTGATGATAAACTGTATAGAACATATTAGGGTGCTTGGATCTGGATAGGGGTTAGATAACGTTTTGGTAATTGTACGTAAAATGTTTTGGTTAAAACAGTTATTTAAACGTTATAGAAATTCTGGAACTGTTTGGTTGTTTAAATTAAGTGTTATGAATTGCTTTTAGGTTGATACGGATAGCTCGGTTTTTAGAGCTATCCACGCAGTTGGATTTCGCAAAGTCTGACTCGAGTCGATTGAATTTAGAATACGTTTTAGTTTTAATTGGTTGGATTTAGGTGGTGAGTTATGGTAATTGTTGGCGTGAAGAATAATAAGTTTTGCTCCCTGGAAATCGGATTCCAGAGAGCAAATCGAGGTGTTGAAATGTAAAACATGAAAGAAATGAAAGAAAGGTTAAGTGTTACTGAAGAAAGGATCGCTGCATAGTGTGCAGGGATCGATCTCTGCTGAAAAGCAGAGATCGATCGCTGCCCTACTAAAGAAAGGATCGCTGCATAGTGTGCAGCGATCGATCTCTGCTGAAAAGCAGAGATCGATCGCCGCCCTTGTTACATGCTGCAGCGATCGATCTCTGCTTTTCAGCAGAGATCGATCGCTTGCTACATGCAAGCCTCTTGGCGATTGTTTTCCGATTCTGCCCCTCTGTATTTAATGTTATTAAATGTTTAAATGATTTAAGTTTTATTAATAGTTTTAGTTTATATTTTAAATGATTTACCAAACGAACTTCGATTTCGATTTCGGTTTCGGCTTCGATTTCAATTCCGCTTTAACGTTAGGTTTTAAAGTTTTATTTAAAATGTAAAAATAAAAATGAAAAATTTATACGGGTAAATGGGTACGGACTTAGGGTTGTTACATTTATGGTATCAGAGCCCCCGGGTTTTAAAATCGATTCTGTAGACTGCTCGACTGCACAGCCACTACGCGGACATCCTTCATCAATTGTAAGTCTGTTTACACCTTTATTCGGTTTTGTTTCTTAGAGATTACTTGTTTGAATTTTATAGGAGTTTTATAAATATGGTTCGAAGAAGAGATCCTAGAGATGACGCGATGGATCGACTTACGGAGTTGATTGACCGCCAGTCTCAGCATATGGACCGGCAAGCGCAACAAATTACAGATTTAGTGAACCGAGAGAACCAGCGGGAGAATCAGAGAGCTCAGGAGCTGGTAGTCCCTAGTAATCAGGGTATGCAGAGGTTTCAGAGCCTACGGCCTCCTGTGTTCGAGGGCCAATCATCGGATCCGACGCGTGCTGAGGAATGGATCCGGGTTATGGAGGATATGTTGGATTATGCCGAGGTTGGGAACGGGAGCAAGGTGGCTTATGCTACCTTTCACTTAGCGATGGATGCCCGTTTTTGGTGGGATTCGATCAAGGCCACGACGGACGTATCAGTTATGACTTGGGATCGGTTCAAGTTTTTATTCTATGATAAGTATTTCAGCCGCACGGTGAGAATGGCCAAGAGGAACGAGTTTATGCAGCTGAAGCAGACTGGTTCAGTTGCAGATTATAGTTGGAGATTTGAGGCTTTATCACGATTCGCACCTCGCCTTGTCAGCGATAATGAGGAGAAGGTGCACCACTTTATGGAGGGACTTAATCCGGAGATTCGGATGCACGTGGTAGTCTCAGGTATTATTGATGCGCCATATTCTGATATTACAGCCAGAGCTCTGGATATTGAGGCTGCCAGAGCCACTTGTATTAGGCCGAGGGAGCCAGCTAAGGGCTTCTTCCGCGAGATACGACCTCAGTCGCAGAGCCGAGGTTGGCAGCCCAGAGCACCGCCCCAGCCACAGCAGCGGGGTGTGAAGAGACCTCTCGAGGGAGGTAATGATCGGGGTAAGGGGAAGCAGATACAGGGGGATTCTCAGATGCCATGGTGCCCCTTGTGCCAGAAAGAACATAGTGGCGAGTGCCGTGTTGGCTCTAATAAATGCTACAGATGTGGTGGAGTCGGCCATTTTGTTAGAGATTGCCCGCATCCGGGTCGAGATCTACCAGGCGATGATCAGAGGAGGGTTATGCCCAGGGTTTTTGCGTTGATCGGGCCTGACGATGTTGATGACGAGGCTCAGCCTGCCGTGATTGCAGGTACTATTTTGCTTATGGGCGCTACTGTGTTTACTTTGATGGATACTGGAGCTACGCACTCCTTCGTATCGACTGCATGTATGGCTAGATTGGGGTTAGAGTCTGGGCCGTCAGAGTATGAGTACCGTGTGATGCTGCCTTCGGGAGAGCATATGCGTTCAGATCGTATTCTCCAGGGCAATATCGTCTCGGTGGGGAGTATTACCCTTTATGCTCGTTTGATAGTTATGAGCATAGAGCGGTACGATCTTATTTTGGGGATGGACTGGCTAGCACAGCACTTCGCCACCATCGATTGTCGCTCCGGGATTGTGACCTTCCGACCCCCGGATAGAGCCGAGTTTTCCTATCAGGCGAGGAACCGATTGACTGGATCGCCTATCTCTTATTCTATGGAGGTCAACGAGCAGTTCAAAGGTGCGTGCTCTATTTATTTGGCCTCTGTCTTTGATTGTCGGTTGCTCAGCGGATTGAAGCCGAGCGATATTCCTATAGTCAGAGAGTTTTCTGGTATCTTTCTCGATGATCTTCCTGGACTACCACCGGACCGGGAGATTGAGTTCACTATTGACGTATATCCTAACTCTGCACCGAGGTTTAAGAACCCGTATCGATTGGCACCAGCTGAGTTGCGAGAGTTGAGGACTCAGCTTGACGAGTTGTTAGAGAAAGGTTTCATTCGACCCAGTGTTTCACCCTGGGGTGCGCCTGTTCTATTCATCAAGAAGAAAGATGGGACCCTCAGGATGTGCATTGATTACAGGGAGCTAAATAAGCTCACAGTGAAGAATAAGTATCCACTGCCCCGGATTGACGACTTATTTGATCAGCTACAGGGTGCTCGAGTATTTTCCAGGATTGATCTACGCTCGGGTTACAATCAGCTGAAGGTCCGGATGGATGATATACCGAAGACGGCATTCCGAACGAGGTATGGGCATTATGAGTTCCTTGTCATGTCTTTTGGACTTACTAATGCCCCTGCAGCGTTTATGGACTTGATGAACCGTGTCTTCAAGGAGTATCTGGACAAGTTCGTAGTGGTTTTCATCGACGACATATTGGTTTACTCTAAGACGAAGGAAGAACACGAGGAGCATCTGAGGATTGTTCTGAGGACCCTATGTCAGCATCATCTGTATCCAATGTTTTCGAAGTGCGAGTTCTGGCTTGACAGGGTGAGCTTCCTTGGCCATATTATATCACAGGACGGAGTTTCTGTGGATCCGAGCAAGATTCAGGTGGTCAGAGATTGGCCACAGCCGAAGAACGTACGTGAGGTGCGTGGATTTCTCGGGTTGGCCGGTTATTATCGGAAGTTTATAGAGGGATTCTCGAGGATCTCACTTCCTCTTACGCGATTGACTCGGAAGAACGAGAAGTTTGTATGGTCGTCTGCTTGTGATGACAGCTTTATGGAGTTAAAGCAGAGATTGACCACTGCTCCAGTACTGGCGCTACCTGATGAAGGTGTCAGATACAGTGTTTATTGTGATGCATCGGGAGTGGGACTCGGTTGTGTATTGATGCAGGAGGGGAGAGTTATTTCTTATGCTTCTCGGCAGTTGAAGCCGTACGAGCAGAATTACCCCACGCACGACCTCGAGTTAGCAGCTGTGGTCTTCGCACTGAAGATATGGAGGCATTATTTATATGGGCAGCAGTGCGAGATATTTTTCGACCACAAGAGCTTGAAGTACTTATTTACGCAGAAAGAGCTGAATATGCGACAGAGGCGATGGCTTGAGTTCGTCAATGATTATGATTTTGATATCAAGTACCACCCAGGAAAGGCGAACAAGGTGGCCGATGCATTGAGTAGAGTGCCTTCTGCGAGTCAGCCATCATTAGCAGCGATGTCAGTTACGCTGCGGTCTGAGATTGAGAGATTCGACGTGGAGATAGTGGCAGAGTTGTCCTATATGCTTGCCAACATTTCTCTCAGGCCAACTATTCTTGATCGTATACGCGAGGCTCAGCAGAGTGATACGGAGTGTATGGAGCTTCGATCGAGCATGACATTGGGAGACTCGTCAGATTTCCATTTATCAGAGGATGGTATTCTGAAGTTCAGGCATAGGTGGTACGTGCCTAGTGACGAGGATCTAAAGAAGGAGATATTGGCCGAGGCACATTCTTCGGCATATTCTGTGCACCCGGGGAGTACCAAGATGTACCGGGATTTGAGACAGCACTTCTGGTGGCCGAACATGAAGAGGGATGTTGCCAAGTACGTTGAGACCTGCCTAGTATGTCAGCAGGTAAAGGCTGAGCACCAGAGACCCGCTGGGACACTATTACCACTGCCGATTCCGGAGTGGAAGTGGGAGCAGATCTCCATGGATTTCATTGTGGGGCTCCCGAGGACTACGAGAGGCCATGACGGCATTTGGGTTATTGTGGACCGATTGACAAAGTCGGCTCACTTTTTGCCTGTGAAGATGGCGTCTTCTATGGATCAGCTCGCCGAGCTTTATGTACAGGAGATTGTCAGACTGCATGGCGTGCCAGTCTCTATTGTCTCAGACAGAGATCCGAGATTCACATCGAAGTTCTGGAAAAGCCTGCATAAGGCTATGGGGACTCAGCCTAATTTCAGCACGGCCTTTCATCCTCAGACTGATGGTCAGACAGAGAGGACGAATCAGATTCTTGAGGATATGCTCAGAGCTTGTGTGTTGGAGTTTCAGGGCTCGTGGAGCCGATATTTGCCCCTGATTGAGTTCTCGTACAACAACAGCTTCCAGGCTACCATTGGTATGGCACCGTACGAGGCTTTGTATGGTCGGAAGTGTAGGTCTCCGTTATATTGGGACGAGGTTGGCGAGGCCAGCATCGTTGGTCCAGAGATTCTACAGCAGACGGTAGAGCAGATTGCTATTATCAGACAGCGTATCGAGGTAGCTCAGAGCCGACAGAAGAGCTATGCCGACACTAGACGGAGAGAGCTAGAGTTCGAGGAAGGTGATGAGGTGTACCTCAAGGTTTCCCCGTTCAAGGGCATTGCGAGGTTTGGAAGGAGGGGTAAGTTAAACCCTCGTTATGTGGGGCCCTTTCCTATTCTGAAGAGGATCGGAGAAGATGGCGTATCGACTACAGCTTCCAGCTTCTATGGAGAGTATCCACGATTTTATCCACGTATCTATGCTTCGGAGATGTCTACGTGACCCATCGCATATTGTGGAGGCTACAGAGATCGAGGTACAGCCTACCTTGAGCTATGAGGTGAGGCCGGTACGTATTTTGGAGCATTCCATCAAGGTTCTACGCAACAAAGAAATTCCGCTAGTCAAAGTCCTATGGCGGAATCACGAGGTGGAGGAGGCTACCTGGGAGCGACAGCAGGATATGATGACTAAGTATCCTGATCTGTTTGTGTAATTTAATTTTGTGGACAAAATTCTGAATAAGGAGGGTAGAATGTAATATCCGGCTTGTACGGATTTTTGGATATATTATGTTATATTATTATTTCATTATTTAATGGCATTTTTGGTAAATATGTCAAATCAGGTCTGTTTTACAAAAAGAAAGCGTCATTACGATTCTAACGAATAATAAGAATTTTAAGGAATTTACGGGAATTTTCAGAGATCAAATACTATATTCCGAGTAAATACGCTTTTCGTAAAGTAAAAGACGTTCTCGTAAAAATAGTAAACGAGGTCCGAATCGCAAACGGACAGTTTTAATAAATCCCTGGCAATGAATAGAAGTCATTGGCAAAATATGGAACTTTCGAGAAACCGAATAGCTAGACGATTAACGAACCGAAGGACGAAACAAAAATAGAATTTAGTGTAAGGGCAAATTGGTCATTTAGCTATTTTAATTTATAAATAAGGCAACATGCCTTAATCGATTTTCACTTTGTGAAAATCGATTTCCAGAAGCTCAACTCTCTCGGCTTCTCTTCTCTGCCGCGAGGGTTTCCTTTAATCCGACTCCGATTCAAGCTCCGTTTGTCTCGTTTCTTCCGTCATTTCTCCTTCTCTCGCTACCCTCGGTATGTACCTACAATCTTAGAGCTTTTATTTCAACGTTTACGCCGTTTTAGATAATTAGGGTTTCGATTATATCTCGTTAAAAACGCGAATTAGAGCTCGTAATTAATAGGTTAGCCGTGATTAGGTATATATTGAACGTATCGGACGTTATCGGACGAAGATAAATTGATTTGTGAAAAAGTTTAAAAATCCGAGAATTTTAGGGTTTTCGGAAAAAGTTCGATTGCTGGATGAATTAGCTTAATAAATCGAATTAAAGCATTAGGAAATATCTTTAGTTAAGGTTTTGTTAATTTGGACGTTTAATAGCTTAATTCGGTTTTAACGGCAAATATCGTGTTTTACCTCAGACACGCGACTCCAGTGGACGAAGCTTGAGATCCAGCGCGCTCAAGGTAAGTTCTCGTGACTTGCTTGACCGAAAGGTCTACACCATACCTCGTCGTTGTATCAAGGATCCTTGAGGGTTCCTTGGTTTACGTTGTTTAGGTTGGGTAGTAGGTTAGTTGTTTATAGGTTATGTTGTATTGTCTTGTTGATATGTATGTTGTTTGTTTACTTTCCGCTGATTAACTGTTCATGCATCACGTATTTCAAATGTCATAGAAAATGAATTTCCGCACGTGTTTTAAGGAAAGAAATGAACCTCTGTAATTAATGTACGTAATCTGTATCTGTATCTGGTTACGCGAGGTGGGGCTCAGGCATGGCTGTAGGGTTTGTGAGCATGTACCCCCCTCCTCTAGGTGGAAAGTGGTAGTTCGACCGCGGAATGTATCCTTTCCATTTAGAGGGCTGATATCTCGGTAACAATCTGTCTGTGACGTAATGAAAAGAATGAAAATGTATCTGAATATGAATCTGTAATCTGCACGTTTTATGAATGGCATACGCACGCATGCATCTGCATTTACGTAGCTTACTGAGATTTCAATATCTCATATGTGTCTGTATGGTGTAGGTGACGTTCTAGGTTACGTTGAACCAGGTGAGGATGATATTCCTCCTCCTGACGCAGGAGCAGCTGATGGATGATGGTCGTGGGAGTGCGCTGAGCAGTCGAGGCGCGTTTTGACCGTGGGGGATGTACGTAAAGGTTTTGGGGGTTTTTGAGACATTTTGGATTGATGATAAACTGTATAGAACATATTAGGGTGCTTGGATCTGGATAGGGGTTAAATAACGTTTTGGTAATTGTACGTAAAATGTTTTGGTTAAAACAGTTATTTAAACGTTATAGAAATTCTGGAACTGTTTGGTTGTTTAAATTAAGTGTTATGAATTGCTTTTAGGTTGATAAGGATAGCTCGGTTTTTAGAGCTATCCACGCAGTTGGATTTCGCAAAGTCTGACTCGAGTCGATTGAATTTAGAATACGTTTTAGTTTTAATTGGTTGGATTTAGGTGGTGAGTTATGGTAATTGTTGGCGTGAAGAATAATAAGTTTTGCTCCCTGGAAATCGGATTCCAGAGAGCAAATCGAGGTGTTGAAGTGTAAAGCATGAAAGAAATGAAAGAAAGGTTAAGTGTTACTGAAGAAAGGATCGCTGCATAGTGTGCAGCGATCGATCTCTGCTGAAAAGCAGAGATCGATCGCTGCCCTACTAAAGAAAGGATCGCTGCATAGTGTGCAGCGATCGATCTCTGCTGAAAAGCAGAGATCGATCGCCGCCCTTGTTACATGCTGCAGCGATCGATCTCTGCTTTTCAGCAGAGATCGATCGCTTGCTACATGCAAGCCTCTTGGCGATTGTTTTCCGATTCTGCCCCTCTGTATTTAATGTTATTAAATGTTTAAATGATTTAAGTTTTATTAATAGTTTTAGTTTATATTTTAAATGATTTACCAAACGAACTTTCGATTTCGATTCCGGTTTCGGCTTCGATTTCAATTCCGCTTTAATGTTAGGTTTTAAAGTTTTATTTAAAATGTAAAAATAAAAATGAAAAATTTATACGGGTAAATGGGTACGGACTTAGGGTTGTTACATTTCCACTCCGGAATCGGCAGTGGCTGTAATGTTCCAGCTGGTCTCTGGTGCTCTGCCTTTACCTGTTGACAGACTAGACAGGTTCCAACGTACTTGGCGACCTCTCTCTTCATATTTGGCCACCAGAAATGTTGCTTTATATCTTGGTACATCTTATTACCTCCCGGGTGCACAGAATATGTCGAAGAATGTGCCTCGGCCAATATTTCTTTCTTCAGATCCTCATCGTTAGGCACGTACCACCTATGCCTGAACTTTAGAACACCATCGTCGGATAAATGGAAATCAGATGAGTCTCCAAAGGTCATGCTCGATCGACGCTCCTCACACTCCGCATCATTCTGCTGAGCTTCGCGTATCTTATCCAGAATAGTCGGCCTGAGAGAAATATTGGTGAGCATACTGGACAACTCTGCCACTATCTCCACATCGAACCTCTCAATCTCAGACCGCAGCGTAACCGACATCGCTGCAAGTGAAGGCTGACTCGTAGAAGGCATTCTACTCAAAGCATCAGCTACCTTGTTCGCCTTTCCTGCGTGGTACTTTATATCGAAATCGTAATCTTTGACGAACTCAAGCCAACTTCTCTGTCGCATATTCAGCTCCTTCTGGGTAAATAAATACTTCAAGCTCTTGTGGTCTGAAAATATCTCGCACTACTGCCCATATAAATAATGTCTCCAAATTTTTAGTGCAAAGACCACGGCTGCTAATTCCAAGTCGTGTGTAGGATAGTTCTGCTCATATGGCTTCAACTATCTAGAAGCATAAGCAATCACCCTACCTTCCTGCATAAGCACGCATCCGAGCCCAACTCCGGATGCGTCGGAATATATACTGAATTTATCACCTTCAACTCGTAGAGTCAACACTGGAATGGTGGTCAATCTCTGCTTTAACTCCATAAAACTGTCGTCACAAGCAGCCAACCATACAAACTTCTCGTTCTTCCGAGTCAAACGTGAAAGAGGAACTGCAATCTTTGAAAATCCCTCTATAAACTTTCGATAATAACCATCTAATCCGAGAAATCCACGCACCTCACGTACGTTCTTTGGCTGTGGCCAATCTATGACCACCTGAATCTTGCTTGGATCAACAAAAACTCGTTCCTGCGATATGATATGGCCAAGAAAACTGACCCTATCCAGCCAAAACTCGCATTTAGAGAACTTTGGATATAGCTGGCGTTGACTCAGAATCTGCAAAACAATCCGTAGATGTTCCTCGTGCTCTTCCTTCGTCTTAGAATAGTTCAAGATATCTTCGATGAAAACCACCACGAACTTGTCCAGATACTCCTTGAAGACACGGTTCATCAAATCCATAAACGCTGCAGGGGCATTAGTAAGTCCAAAAGACATGACAAGGAACTCATAATGCTCATACCTCGTTCGGAATGCCGTTTTCTGAATATCATCCCTCCGGACCTTCGGCTGATAATAACCCGAGCGTAGGTCAATCCTAGAAAATACTCGGGCACCCTGTAGCTGATCGAATAGGTCATCAATCCGGGGCAACAGAGACTTATTCTTCACCGTCAATTTGTTCAACTCTCTGTAATCGATACACATCCTGAGGGTCCCGTCTTTCTTCTTGACAAACAGAACGGGCGCACCCCAGGGTGAAACGCTGGGTCGAATAAAACCCTTCTCTAACAACTCGTCAAGCTGAGTCTTCAGCTCTTTCAACTCTGCTGGTGCCAACCGATACGGGTTCTTAAACCTTGGCGCGGTATTTGGATAGACATCAATAGTAAACTCAATCTTCCGGTCTGGCGGTAACCCGGGAAGATCTTCGAAGAATATCTCAGAGAACTCTCTGACTATAGGAATGTCACTCGGCTTTGCTCCGCTGAGTAACTAAACATCAAATACTGAGGCCAAATAAATAGAGCACGCACCTTTAAACTGCTCGTTGACCTTCATGGAATAAGAAATAGGCGATCCGCTCAATCTGCTCATCGCCTGATAAGAAAACTCGGCTTTACCCGGGGGTCGAAAGGTCACAATCCCGGATTGACAATCGATGGTGGCGAAGTGCTGTGCAAGCCAATCCATCCCTAAGATAAGATCATACCGCTCTATGCTCATAACTATCAAACGAGCATAAAGGGTAACATCCCCCACTGAGATGACATTGCCCTGGAGAATACGTTCTGACTGCATAAGCTCTCCTGAAGGCAGCATCACTCTATACTCGACCCCAGCTAACTCAGACTCTAATCCCAATCTAGTCATGCATGCAGTCGATATGAAGAAGTGCGTAGCTCCGTATCCATCAAAGTAAAAACCGCGGTGCCCATAATCAGAATAGTACCTGCTATTACAGAGGGCTGAGCCTCGTCGTCGACATCGCCAGGCTCAATAAATGCAAAAATCCTCGGCATAACTCTCCTCTAATCACCGCCTGACAGATCTCAGCCGGGCTTTGGGCAATCCTTGACGTAATGGCCAATCTACCCACATCTAAAACACTGATTAGTGCCAACGCGGCACTCACCACTATGCTCCTTCATGGCACCTAGGGCACCATGACATCTAAGAAGCCCCCTGTACTTGCTTCCCCTTACCCTGATCGTTACCTCCCTCAAGAGGTCTTTTAACACCCCTCTGCTGCTGCTGGGGCTGTGCTCTAGGCTGCCAACCTCGGTTCTGTGACTGAGGTCGGATCTCACGGAAGAAGCCCTTAGCTGGCTTCCTCGGCCTAACACATGTTGCTCTGGCAGCCTCAATATCCAGAGCTCTAGCTGTGATGTCAGAATAGGGCACATCAATAATACCTGAGACAATAACGTACATCCGAATCTCCGGATTAAGTCCCTCCATAAACTGGTGCACCTTCTCCTCGTTATCGCTGACAAGACGCGGGGAAAATCGTGATAAAGCCTCGAACTTCCGTATGTACTCAGCAACCGAACCTGTCTGCTTTAGCTGTGTGAACTCATTCCTCTTTGCCGCCCTCACTGTGCGGCTGAAATATTTGTCAAAGAATACGGTCTTAAACCGCTCTCATGTCATAACTGATACGTCCATCATCGTCTTGATCGAATCCCACCAGAAACAGGCGTCTAACGCCAGGTGGAAGGTAACATAAGCCACCTTACTCCCGTTTCCTACCTCTGCATAATCCAGGATATCCTCAATCACCCAGATCCATTCCTCCGCAATATTTGGATCCGATGATCGGCCATCGAATACTAGAGGCCGTAGGCCTTGGAACTTTTGCATGCCCTGGTTATTAGGAACCACCAAATCCTGGGCCCTTTGGTTCTCTCGATTTACTAAATTCTCAATTTGTTGTGCTTGACGGTCCATGTGCTGAGACTGACGGTCTAACAACTCTGTAAGTCGATCTAGCGCGTCATCCCGAGGATCTTTTTCTCGAACCATATTTTATAACTCCTAAAAAAAATTAAACAGATAATCCTAAGAAATAAAACAAAAATGAATAAAACAGAACATACTTACAGTTGAAGGACGACGTTCGCGTAGTGGCATGCGCAGTCGAGCAGTCTACAGAACCGTTTTTAAAATCCGGGGGCTCTGATACCATAAATTGTGACAACCCTAACACTGTACCCAATTTTTCCATATTATTTTTTTTATCCTAATAACTTTAATGGTATTTAAGCGGAATTAAAGCTTGTTAAGTCAAAATTCAAATCGGAATAAAAATTATAAAAAACGTTCGAATCTATTTTAGAAACCACTTAATAAAACTTTAAAATCATTATTAGAAAACTTAATTAAAACTTAAAACATAAGAAGCTGGAGAAACAGACAAACACAGGGGCAGAAGCGTCAAAACAAGGAAAACAAAGGGGCGCTCGATCGGCTACTCAACGACCGATCAGGCGGCCCTTGCTGAACCGATCGAACGCCAACACTTGGGCGTTCGGTCGGTTCACGTTCTGTTTCTAGAACGCGTAAAATGACTTACAAACCGACCCATCGCCCCTCTTTTGGCGTTCGATCACATAACTCTCTGTTTTTCCAGAGAGTTCTGCGTTCCAACACCAAACTTTAGGCGTTCGATCGCCCCACATTTTCCTTTGTTCCTTCAAGACTTCCTACGCACTTCTTCATATACACCTAAGTTCAACATAATCCTACAAATATAAACACACATTCTACTTACGCCATAACATACATTTCAACACACAAACAACCCGATACTCTTACATCTCTATAATATTGCTCGAAACTGACTCTAGACGTATTTTAACACGAAATACGTTTTCACGAAAACTAACTGCATGGATATGTTTAAAAACCGAACATTTTCCTAATATCAAACATTTACAAATATTTTCTAAAACATTTAAAAACTTCAAAACACAATCCTATCCACTATCCAGAACCAAACATCCTAAAATGTTTCTAACTATACAATTATTTTCCTTAACCTATCCCAAAACATCCCAAAATACGTACATACGTCCCCACGGGTCAACATACGCATCGACTGCTCATGCACACTACCGCAACCGTTCTTCTTTAACCATCCTGTACATCGGGTGGAGGAATGTCGTCCTCACCTGCTTCTATATCACCTACACCATACAGACACACTATGAGCTAAAGGCTCAGTAAATTTTACGTAAATGCAGATGCGTGCAATGCATATGGAGTTCAGAAATCATGCATAACGTACAGATCATGGCAGATAGAATATCACCGAGATCTCATCCCCCTAACCAGAGAGAGCCCATCTAGTGGTCAGACTACTCTTTCCAGCTAGAGAATGAGGGTACACGCTTACAACACGTACAGCCGTGCTTGAGCCCCACATCGCGTGACCAGATAACAGATTACGTACTTTATTACATTGCATGAGATGTGGTATTGGTCAGACCCTTAATCGGTCCACACAATAGATCGATAGCCCCCTTTCGGGCCACATCGGTTTTCTGAAAACATCGTGCGGAAATTCATTTTCATGCTTAGTTAAAATACGTGATGCATGAACAGTTATAAGCATAAAATAAACAACCATCATGCATACCATCAAGACGAATAAAGATAACCTATAAAGCAACTAACCTAACTACCCAACCAAAGCAATTTAAATAGACAATACACTAAGATCCTCGGCGCGACATCGAAGTACGGTGTAGGCCAATCTGCCAGAGTAAGTCACGAGAACTTACCTCGTGCGCACTGAACTTCGAGTTCCGTCCACGAGCGTCGTTTGTCTGAGGCAAAACACATCAATTAATATTAATAAGAGATTTAAACCGTTAAACGTCCAAATTTAACGAAACCTTTACTAAGAAAATCTTTTTTAAAATTCTAACTCCACTCTTTGAGACATTTTACCGAGAATTCATGCTCGTGAATTTCTAATTTCCATTGACGGAGATTCTCTAACCTAAAATCCAATTTTTTTCAACCTAAACACCAAATATGCTCTAGATTTCATCCAATAATGTTTGATACGTTCAATACACTCACTAATAAGTCAAACCTATAAATTTCTAACTTTAAACTACGTTTTTCACAACACCTAAACGAAACCCTAACCGTTAAACTTCGGGAAAACCGAACTATGACGCTCCAAAAGCATAGAACCATACCTAGGGTTGCGAGAGGAGGAGAAAACACGAAGAACGGACGACGAACGAAGGAGGATTGATCGTCGAAAATGGAGAATCGCCGTGAATCGCCAAGGAGGGAGGAGAAGTCGCAGGGAGAAGAGAAATGGCGTGAAGGAGAAGAAGGCATTTGCTTTTTATTATAAAATTTACTTTGGTAAATTACTATTTTGCCCTTGCTTTGTTTTCTATTTGTTTCGTCCTTTGTTTCTTTAATTAGCTAACGATTCGGTTTTCTCCAAATTTTCTTACTTCGCCGTTAACTCCAACTTATTACCAGGGTTCTTTTAAAACTGTCCGTTTTCAAATCGGACTTCGTTCACTATTTTTACCAAAAATTAGCGTTTAACTCCTAAAATTCCCGATATTTTTCTAAAATCCATATTAATTATTATTATCATAATAACGCTTTCTTTTCACAAAAAGGACTTGATTTGACATATTTACAAAAATGTCATAATATAATATAATATTAATATCCCGCAAAACCGAGTATTACAACAAGAGCGCTTAAAATACAGAGAAGAAGTGAGAAGAAGGAGAAGAGAACACGTCTGAAGATCGTCGGGCAACGGCTAGAAATGTAGCCGTTGGAATTCCCTGCAGAAGGCTGGTGGTTCGGTTCGCTGATGATGCTTCCAGGCTGGTTCAGCTTGATCCTCCTTTGGTCCAGCTTTGTTTCTCCTTTGGTTTGGCTGGTTCACTTGCTTCAGCCCTTGGTTTAGTCCGGTTCAGCTTGGTTTCTGTCTTGGTTTGGCTGGTTCAGCTCGGTTCCTCTCTTGGTTTGCCATCCTTTGAAGACTATTACAAAAATATACATTCTAAAAGGCTAAAGTTTGTCAATTAACGAGTTTTAAACCAAACAAAAATATTTTAAATTACAAATAAAATAAAACGAAAGTTTGGCTACAAATGTTGAATTTAAGGAAAACAAATTCCTTCTTCATTTCAAGCTTTGGAAAACCAATTTATCTACATAAATCAACAAATCCATTAGATAAATAAAATAGATAAATACTTACCTTGTCTTGTGTTTTAACAGTTCAGACCGTAGGCACATTGATATGCCCCGGGTTCCAAAGACCCACCATAATGTACCTACGGTCCGAACCGTTAAAACACAAGTCAAGATAAGTATTTATCTAATTTATCTCTCTAATGGATTTGTGGAATTATGTAGATGAATTGGCTTTCCGTAGCTTGGAATGAAGAAGGAATATGTTTTCCTTAAATTCAACTTTTGTAGCCAAGTTTTCGTTTTATTTTATTTGTAATTTAAAATACTTTAATTTTGTTTACAACTTGTTATTTGGCAAACTTTAGCCTTTTGAATGTATGTTTGTAATAGTCTTCTAAGGGATGCCGAACCAAGGTGAACCGAGATGAACCAAAGGCTTTACCAAGTGAACCGAGGACAAAAGATTGTTGAACCAAGGCCGAACCAAGAGGAACCAAGCTTGTAGCACCCAGTTTCAACTAAACCGAATTTAACTTATCAATTTATGATGTGCAATTTTATGGAAAAATTGGGAGAATTATTGATTAGGTTAATGAGTGACTAAGCAAGGGCATTTATGTAAATTAGAAATTTAAAAGTGGATAACGTATTTAAGGAATGAAGGATTGGGTTTAATGCACTGTAGCCGCCTCCATTTCACACTTTTCTCTTCGGGTTTTCAGCTCAAGCAGCCGAGCTCTCTAGGCGATTTTCCTCGCCCGATTCTCCTTCAAACTAGGTAAGTTTTCCCTTCGTTTCTTGAGATTTTAGTGGCTAGGTAGCAGAAAGAGTGCAATGTGTATATTTCGATAATGCTGTGAGTGAATTGAGTTCGGGTTTAGTGTTGAGCCGAGAATGTACGATGACCAGAGCTTCCAAACTAGCTCCATAGGTTTGTTTTGAATGATATATAGAGTTAGGTTAGTGGTGATCTAATCGGTATTCTGCTTATGACATTAGGTGAACAGGGCTTCCAGAGTAGTTGTAACCCATCATTTCTAGGAGAGCCAGGTAAGTAAAGTATGCATGTGCCTTCTGGCCTACATCACAAAACAGTAGGGTTATGTATCTTGTGAATGATTTTGTATGTCATGCATCATGTTTTTGAAAGATTACGAAAATGAATTTCCCTGTAAGAATGGTCAGGTATGAACTGAATGTGACAGATAAACTATTAAGGGAATTAATCCACCCCTTAACTTAAGTAGGAATTTATGACATTGGGAGAATTGATCCCACTCCCAAGGGAACCAAAGGATCAGATCAGCTATTAAGAGAATTCATCTGCCCCTTAATCGAGTAGAGGATGTATAACATTGGAAAAATTGATCCACTTCCCAAGGGAATCTAGAGATTAGATCAGCTTATGAATGAATGTGAATGCAACTGAGATGAGAAAGTAGGAATTGCATGTTTAGGTATTTATGTTTCAGCATTTTATTTCATTACTTCTTTGCTTACTTAGCATTAGGCTAATAGATGAGTTTTGTGATGTAGGTGTTGAGGATACTGCAGGTGAATTTCCTGGATACTCAGATGATTAGGTGTGGTTGGAGGAGTACGTTCATGTTTTGGCCTGGTAAACTGACGACGCGGGTTAACTGATGTCAGCGGTTAGGGGGGGGGGGGGTTTAGTTGATAAAGATTTAATCTGAGTATGTCAAGTTTTCTTTACAGTAGAGATTTTAATATTTTGATTACGTAATGAGATTTACTGATACTAGTGATCTGTTGGGTTTTAAATGTTGGTTTTTACTGGATTTGAACAATATAATGATTTGAATTGTTTCTGAATGGTTTCTGTAAAGTGAAAAATCCCTTTCCGTAGTTAGAGTTATTATTCTATTCTTCGTCGGTAGATGAAGTCTATCGGCAGATGTTGAGTCGTGTTGTTCTATCGAAAGATGTCTTCAGTAAAGCCATCGGATGATGTCCCAGTAAAGTCATCGGTACATGAGGTTTGTTTTATCGGAAGATGTCTTCAGTAAAGCCATCGGATGATGTCTCAGTAAAGTCATCGGTACATGAGGTTTATCCTATCGGAAGATGTAGATTTTGCCCTACCGGTATGAGTGGGTATTATGCTTTGTCGTTTAGTGATCGGTATATGCAGTTTACCCTATCGGAAGTAGGGGATGAGAGATTTTGTCGTTTTGCCATCGGTAGATACGAGACGCAAAACTTGTCATTTTGCTATCGGTTGATGTTGGATAATTGTTTTATCTGGCTGACGTCATCAGGTAGATGTAGTCCACCGAGAGATGTCTTTTGTTTCCAACTCTTCTGGTCCACGTCACTGGTAGAAGCCCTCTATTTGCTGTTTCTGCTTCTTCCGTTGACTTTATTCATCGGCAGATGCGTTTGATTTCTGCGACTTCTCAAGTATTTCACGGTTTAAACTTTTATTTCCTATTTGCCGATTGTCTCTTAACATTCCAAACCATGTTTCATAGTTTTGTTCAACTATACTGTTGCTCAAATGATTTCCGCTGCAAGTCTTTAAATGTTTTGATGTTTTCTTTTTTTTTTTTAAAAAAAAAATATTAAATTTTGACTTTCGAGCGAAGTTTTAAATTTAGTCCAAGGTTTCTTAGTTATGTACGGGCTTATGAGTAACAAACCGGGTTCAAAAAACTCGGGGCGTTACAGTATGGTATCAGAGACATTCAGTTAAACCGTTCAAAAGATTACTCAAAAGTGCTAATCGTTGCATGGAAGTACTCCAACAGCTGTAAGTGTTTATCTTAACCTTAGCTATTAGAAGTTTAAGGGTGTACTTAACCTTGTACAGGAATATAGCAAATGTCTAGACGACCAAGAAGACCAAGATTACCAAGAGAGATACCAAGTCCGAGGCGGGAGGAGGACTCTAGTGTAATTAGGCAGCTGACAGAATTGATGCGTCAGCAGACTGATATAGTGCGTCAACAGTCTGATCAATTAGGAGTGCTGTTGAGCCGGGAGAGTGCCAACTCGGGTTCTAGCAGTGAACATTCTGGAGATAGATTCCGGAGACTGAGACCATCCACGTTTGATGGAAAGTCATCTGATCCAGTTATTGCTGAAGGATGGCTTAGAAAGATCGAGAGTACGTTTAGGTGTGCCAATGTTGGAGAAGAAGACAAAGTCACGTTGGCCACGTTCCATTTGGCTGGTGAAGCTCAACTCTGGTGGGAAACAATAGAGACCACCACAGATGTTTTGGCGTTGCCTTGGTCACAATTCAAGGACATATTCTATGGGAAGTATTTTAACAGCACGGTCCAAACCGCGAAGAAGTTAGAGTTTCTGAATTTGAAGCAGACAGGGACGGTGGCAGAGTACAGTAGGCAATTTGAGTCCTTGTCCAGGTTTGCTGGACATTTTGCTCATAAGGACGAGGATAAGGTGTTCAAATTTGTGCATGGACAGAAGCCGGAGATTTACCAAGGAGTCAAATTCTGTGGCATTAAAGGCTTGACATTTAGTGAAGTTGTGTCCACTGCTCTGGAAGTGGAAGAAGCTGAAAGGAAGTGTGCCGGACCAATGGAGGTTTCGCAAAAGTTTATCCAGCAACACCATCAGAGGGGAGTGAAGAGGCCAAGTGAAGGCCAAAATAGCCAAGGATCTGGAAAGAAGGTACCGAATACCCAGAAGTTCCCTCAGTGCCCGAAATGTTCAAAGAATCACTTGGGGGAGTGTAGATTTGGATCGGGTAAGTGCTTCAACTGTGAAGAGGTTGGACACTTGTACAAGGATTGCCCAAATCCCCGGGTCATTCGATGTTTCCATTGCAACAAGGTTGGCCATGTCAACAGAGACTGCCCAGCTTTGAAGGGTGGCCCTGTGAAGATTAAGCCAAGAATATTCTCCATGATGGAGTCCTGTGATGAGGACCGGCCTGCTGTGGTGTCAGGTACAATACTGATCAACTTTATACCTGCTTTTACTTTGATAGATTCGGGTGCAACACATTCTTTTATAGCCACTGCATTTGTTGATAAGTTAGACGTACGGTTTACTTCTTTCGAACATGTGTTCAAAGTTGCCCTACCCTCTGGTGAACGCATGCACTCTAACCAAATGATGCCTGATAGTGTTGTATTAGTAGGAAACAAGAACTTGCCTGCCGATCTCATCATTATGGACATAATGGGATTTGATGTAATCCTAGGAATGGATTGGTTATTTAAACATTATGCCACAATAGATTGTAGGACTGGAGTTGTTAGTTTTCAACCCGCTGGTGGTTTAAACCATACCTTCCAAGCTCTAAAGAAGAGTAAGGAAATGACTGTAATGACATCTATCGATTGTAGACCCTCCTCATGCAGGGAGTATTTGTGCTTTTTGGCCAATGTTTTAGACACACAACTAGTAGAAAAATCAAACCCCAAGAATGTTTTAGTTGTCCAAGATTTTCCGGAAGTATTCCTAGATGACCTTCCTGGCTTGCCACTAGATAGAGAAATTGAATTTGTTGTGGATGTCTACCCAGGCGCTGAGCCTGTATCTAAAAATCCATATAGATTAGCACCAACAGAACTTAAGGAATTGAAGAGGCAGTTAGAAGATTTATTGGAGAAAGGGTTCATACGCCCTAGCTTTTCACCGTGGGGTGCACCTGTCCTTTTTGTCAAAAAGAAAGATGGATCAATGCTAATGTGCATTAATTATAGAGAATTAAATAAGTTAACTTTCAAGAATAAGTACCCTGTGATGACCCAAATGTGCATGTATGGTACGATGGCTGCACGAACCGGAACCCGGATGGCGGTACGTCCGCGCGGGCGAATCGGAAGGTGACAGGTCGTAAAGAGGGGGTCGTCACAATCCCACATCGCTTGGGGAAGTATGTGGAAATGAAACATATGTAAGAGATCCTTCCCAACATAGCAAGACGCGTTTTGGAGCACAATTGGCAACGGATCCCATAAGAACTCCGAAGTTAAAAGTGCTTCGGCGAGAGCAATTCCAGGTTTGGTGACCTTCTGGGAAGTTCTCGCCAAACAAAAGCCTGTGAGGGGAGGATATTCGGGCTGCGGCCCAATCCCCAGAGCGGACAATATCGTTGCTGGGGTAGTTACAAATGGTCCGAAGTTAAAATGTGCTTCGGCGAGAGCAATTCCAGTTTGGTGACCTCTGGGAAGTTCTCGCCAACAAGCCGTGAGGGGAGGATATTGGGCTGCGGCCCAATCCCCAGAGCGACAATATCTTGCTGGGATAGGGGTCGTTACAAATGGTATCAGAGCCTGTACCCAACCGGAAATGTGGCCAACGAGGACGTTGGGCCCCCGAGGGGGGGGTGATTGTGATGACCCAAATGTGCATGTATGGTACGATGGCTGCACGAACCGGAACCCGGATGGCGGTACGTCCGCGTGGGCGAACTGGAAGGTGACAGGTCGTAAAGAGGGGGTCGTCACAATCCCACATCGCTTGGGGAAGTATGTGGAAATGAAACATATGTAAGAGATCCTTCCCAACATAGCAAGACACGTTTTGGAGCACAATTGGCAACGGATCCCATAAGAACTCCATAGTTAAAAGTGATTCGGCGAGAGCAATTCCAGGTTGGGTGACCTTCTGGGAAGTTCTCGCCAAACAAAGCCGTGAGGGGAGGATATTGGGCTGCGGCACAATCCCCAGAGCAGACAATATCTTGTTGGGATACGGGGTCGTTACATACCTTTTGCCGAGGATTGATGACTTATTTGACCAGCTGAAGGGTGCAAGAGTTTTCTCTAAGATTGACCTTAGATCCGGTTATTACCAGCTGAAGGTTAAATCTGAAGATATCCCAAAGACTGCCTTTTGCACAAGGTATGGACATTATGAGTTTTTGGTTATGTCTTTTGGTTTGACAAATGCACCAGCAGCCTTCATGGATCTTATGAATAGGGTGTTTCATGAATACTTAGATAAATTTGTCATAGTGTTCATTGATGATATTTTAATTTATTCCCGTTCCAAGGACGAGCATGCTAGACACCCGATCTTGGTGTTGGAAGTATTAAAACAGCACCAACTTTACGCCAAGTTTTCTAAGTGTGAATTTTGGTTGGACCAAGTTCACTTTTTAGGACATGTTGTCTCTGGAGATGGAATATCCGTTGATCCAGCTAAGGTTCAAGCAGTTAAGGAATAGCCCCAACCAAGGAATGCTACAGATATTCGAAGTTTACTTGGATTAGCAGAATATTATTGAAAATTTATTGAGGGATTTTCAAAGATCGCTACACCTCTTACTAGGTTAACAAGGAAAAATGTGATGTATAGATGGACTGATGAATGTGAGCATAGCTTTCAGACCTTGAAACAGAAACTGACCAATGCTCCAATTCTGACCCTTCCTGTCGATAATGGTAAGTTTAGCATTTACTGTGATGCTTCCAAGATTGGTCTTGGATGTGTGTTAATGCAGGATGGTAAAGTAATAGCTTACGCTTCTAGACAGTTGAAAACTCATGAGAAGAATTACCCTACTCATGACATAGAATTAGCTGCTGTAGTATTTGCACTTAAGATTTGGAGACACTACTTGTATGGACAGCCTTGTGAGATATTTTCAGACCATAAAAGTCTGAAGTATATTTTCACATAGAAGGAATTGAATATGAGGCAGCGTCGATGATTAGAATTTGTCAAGGACTATGACTTTGAAATAAAATATCATCCCGGCAAGGAAAATGTAGTGGCAGATGCCTTGAGTAGAGTAACAACATCAACCCCGGCTATGACTTTTAGTATGCCATTAGCTTTAGAGTCAGAATTCCAAAAGTTTAATCTAGAAGCAGTATCAAGTGTATCAGCCATACTTTCAGCTATAACCTTAAAGCCTACCATTCTAGAGAAAATAAAGGAAGCTCAGACGAATGATGATGAGTGTAACAAGTACAAGTCAAACATTGATTCTACGGACAAATCAGATTTTAACTATTCTGTTAATGGAATACTTAAGTTTAGAAATAGATGGTTTGTTCCTGCCATCAAAGAACTTCGTGATGAAATTCTTTCTGAAGCACACTCTTTCAGGTTCTCTGTTCACCCCGGGAGTACAAAGATGTACAAGGATCTTAAACAGCATTATTGGTGGCTAGGTATGAAAAGAAGTGTGGCAGAGTATGTGGAGTCCTGTCTGATCTGCCAGCAAGTCAAAGCTGAACATCAGAGGCCTACTGGAACGTTACAACCCTTACTAGTTCTCGAATGGAAATGGGAACAAATAACGATGGATTTCGTTATAGGATTACCTAGAACAGCAAAGGGACATGATGCAATTTGGGTTATAGTTGACCGTCTAACCAAGTCTGCTCATTTTCTGCCAATTAAGATAACTTACTCGATGGATCAGCTTGCTGAATTGTACATGCAAGAGATTGTTAGATTGCATGGGGTTCCTTGTACCATAGTTTCAGACCGAGACACTAGATTTACCTCTAAGTTTTGGAAAAGTTTGCACAAGGCTATGGGAACACAGCTTAGTTTTAGCACAACTTTTCGCCCTCAAACTGATGGACAGTCCGAAAGAACCATCCAAACATTAGAGGATATGCTTCGTGCATGTGTGCTAGACTTTCAAGGTTCCTGGAGCAAGTACCTACCCTTAGTAGAATTCTCTTATAATAACAGTTTTCAGGCAACAATAGGAATGGCACCTTATGAGGCATTGTATGGACGAAAATGCAGATCACCTTTGTACTGGGATGAAGTTGGCGAAACACAGTTGCTTGGTCCTGACATGGTACAACAAATTGTTGAGAAGGTTACCCTCATCCGACAGAAAATTTTAGCAGCTTAGAGTCGACAGAAAAGCTATGCAGATTGCAGGCGTAGAGAATTGGAATTTGCGATAGGCGACGAAGTTTTTCTCAAGGTGTCACCATTCAAAGGAGTTGTAAGATTCGGAAAGAGAGGAAAGTTGAACCCCAGGTTTATGGGACCATTTTAATTCTGAAAAGGATTAGGAGAACAACCTACCAGTTACAACTACCAACTTCTATGGGAGGGATACATGATGTGTTCCATGTTTCCATGTTTCCATGTTTCCATGTTGAAAAAGTGCATAAGGATCCCAACCAAGTCATGGGACAGCAGGACTTTGAGATTCATCCTACCCTTGCCTATGAAGAAAAAACCATAAAAGTCTGAAGTATATTTTCACATAGAAGGAATTGAATATGAGGCAGCGTCGATGATTAGAATTTGTCAAGGACTATGACTTTGAAATAAAATATCATCCCGGCAAGGAAAATGTAGTGGCAGATGCCTTGAGTAGAGTAACAACATCAACCCCGGCTATGACTTTTCAGTATGCCATTAGCTTTAGAGTCAGAATTCCAAAAGTTTAATCTAGAAGCAGTATCCAGTGTATCAGCCATACTTTCAGCTATAACCTTAAAGCCTACCATTCTAGAGAAAATAAAGGAAGCTCAGACGAATGATGATGAGTGTAACAAGTACAAGTCAAGCATTGATTCTACGGACAAATCAGATTTTAACTATTCTGTTAATGGAATACTTAAGTTTAGAAATAGATGGTTTGTTCCTGCCATCAAAGAACTTCGTGATGAAATTCTTTCTGAAGCACACTCTTTCAGGTTCTCTGTTCACCCCGGGAGTACAAAGATGTACAAGGATCTTAAACAGCATTATTGGTGGCTAGGTATGAAAAGAAGTGTGGCAGAGTATGTGGAGTCCTGTCTGATCTGCCAGCAAGTCAAAGCTGAACATCAGAGGCCTACTGGAACGTTACAACCCTTACTAGTTCTCGAATGGAAATGGGAACAAATAACGATGGATTTCGTTATAGGATTACCTAGAACAGCAAAGGGACATGATGCAATTTGGGTTATAGTTGACCGTCTAACCAAGTCTGCTCATTTTCTGCCAATTAAGATAACTTACTCGATGGATCAGCTTGCTGAATTGTACATGCAAGAGATTGTTAGATTGCATGGGGTTCCTTGTACCATAGTTTCAGACCGAGACACTAGATTTACCTCTAAGTTTTGGAAAAGTTTGCACAAGGCTATGGGAACACAGCTTAGTTTTAGCACAACTTTTCGCCCTCAAACTGATGGACAGTCCGAAAGAACCATCCAAACATTAGAGGATATGCTTCGTGCATGTGTGCTAGACTTTCAAGGTTCCTGGAGCAAGTACCTACCCTTAGTAGAATTCTCTTATAATAACAGTTTTCAGGCAACAATAGGAATGGCACCTTATGAGGCATTGTATGGACGAAAATGCAGATCACCTTTGTACTGGGATGAAGTTGGCGAAACACAGTTGCTTGGTCCTGACATGGTACAACAAATTGTTGAGAAGGTTACCCTCATCCGACAGAAAATTTTAGCAGCTTAGAGTCGACAGAAAAGCTATGCAGATTGCAGGCGTAGAGAATTGGAATTTGCGATAGGCGACGAAGTTTTTCTCAAGGTGTCACCATTCAAAGGAGTTGTAAGATTCGGAAAGAGAGGAAAGTTGAACCCCAGGTTTATGGGACCATTTTTAATTCTGAAAAGGATTAGGAGAACAACCTACCAGTTACAACTACCAACTTCTATGGGAGGGATACATGATGTGTTCCATGTTTCCATGTTGAAAAAGTGCATAAGGATCCCAACCAAGTCATGGGACAGCAGGACTTTGAGATTCATCCTACCCTTGCCTATGAAGAAAAACCAATAAAGATCTTAGATTATGCAAAGAAGGTATTGCGCAACAAAGAGGTTCCACTAGTAAAAGTCTTATGGCACAACTAGAACATAGAGGAGACCACTTGGGAGCGCCAGCAAGACATGATGGACCAACATCCAGAATTATTCAGGTACTGAATTTTGAGGACAAAATTCTTTTAAGGAGGGTAGATTGTAGCACCCAGTTTCAATTAAACCGAATTTAACTTATCAATTTATGATGTGCAATTTCATGGAAAAATTGGGAGAATTATTGATTAGGTTAATGAGTGACTAAGCAAGGGCATTTATGTAAATTGGAAATTTAAAAGTGGATAGCGTATTTAAGGAATGAGGGATTGGGTTTAATGCACTGTAGCCGCCTCCATTTCATACTTTTCTCTTCGGGTTTTCAGCTCAAGCAGCCGAGCTCTCTAGGCGATTTTCCTCGCCCGATTCTCCTTCAAACTAGGTAAGTTTTTCCTTCGTTTCTTGAGATTTTAGTGGCTAGGTAGCAGAAAGAGTGCAATGTGCGTATTTTGATAATGCTGTGAGTGAGTTGAGTTCGGGTTTAGTGTTGAGCCGAAAATGTACGATGACCAGAGCTTCCAAACTAGCTCCATAGGTTTTTTTTGAATGATATATAGAGTAAGGCTAGTGGTGATCTAATCGGTATTCTGCTTATGACATTAGGTGAACAGGGCTTCTAGAGTAGTTGTAACCGAGCATTTCCAGGAGAGCCAGGTAAGTAAAGTATGCATGTGCCTTCGGGCCTACATTACAAAATAGTAGGGTTATGTATCTTGTGAATGATTTTGTATGTCATGCATCATGTTTTTGAAAGATTACGAAAATGAATTTCCATGTAAGAATGGTAAGGTATGAACTGAATGTGACAGATAAACTATTAAGAGAACTAATTCACCCCTTAACTTAAGTGGGGATTTATGACATTGGGAGAATTGATCCCACTCCCAAGGGAACCAAGGGATCAGATCAGCTATAAAGGGAATTCATCCGCCCCTTAATCGAGTAGAAGATGTATAACATTGGGAAAATTGATTTACTTCCCAAGGAAATCGAGAGATCATATCAGCTTATGAATGAATGTGAATGCAACTGAGATGAGAAAGTAGGAATTGCATGTTTAGGTATTTATGTTTCAGCATGTCATTTCATTACTGCTTTGCTTACTTAGCATTAGGCTAATAGATGAGTTTTGTGATGTAGGTGTTGAGGATACTGCAGGTGAATTTCCTGGATACTCAGATGATTAGGTGTGGTTGGAGGAGTACGTTCATGTTTCGGCCTGGTAAACTGACGAGGCGGGTTAACTAATGTCAGCGGTTGTGGGGAGGGGGGGGGGGGTTAGTTGATAAAGATTTAATCTGAGTATGTCAAGTTTTCTTGACAGTAGAGATTTTAATATTTTGATTACGTAATGAGATTTACTGATACTAGTGATCGGTTGGGTTTTAAATGTTGGTTTTTACTGGATTTGAACAATATAATGATTTGAATTGTTTCTGAATGGTTTCTGTAAAGTGAAAAATCCCTTTCCGTAGTTAGAGTTGTTATTCTGTTCTTCGTCGGTAGATGAAGTCTATCGGCAGATGTTGAGTCGTGTTGTTCTATCGGAAGATGTCTTCAGTAAAGCCATCGGATGATGTCCCAGTAAAGTCATCGGTACATGAGGTTTGTTTTATCAGAAGATGTCTTCAGTAAAGCCATCGGATGATGTCTCAGTAAAGTCATCGGTACATGAGGTTTATCCTATCGAAAGATGTAGATTTTGCCCTACCGGTATGAGTGGGTATTATGCTTTGTCGTTTAGTAATCGGTATATGCAGTTTACCCTTTTGGAAGTAGGGGATGAGAGATTTTGTCGTTTTGCCATCGGTAGATGCGAGACGCAAAACTAGTCGTTTTGCTATTGGTTGATGTTGGATAATTGTTTTATCTGCCTGACGTCATCGGTAGATGTAGTCCACTGAGAGATCTCTTCTCTTTCCAACTCTTCTGGTCCACGTCACTGGTAGAAGCCCTCTTTTTGCTGTTTCTGCTTCTTCCGTTGACTTTATCCATCGACAGATGCGCTTGACTTCTGCGACTTCTCAAGTATTCCACGGTTTAAACTTTTATTTCCTATTTGCCGATTGTCTCTTAACATTCCAAACCATGTTTCATAGTTTTGTTCAACTCTACTGTTGCTCAAATGATTTCCGCTGCAAGTCTTTAAATGTTTTGAGGTTTTTTTTTTTTTTTTAAATATATTAAATTTTGACTTTCGAGCGAAGTTTTAAATTTAATCCAAGGTTTCTTAGTTATGTACGGGCTTATGAGTAATAAACCGGGTTCAGAAAACTCGGGGCATTACAAAGCTGAACCTAACTGAATCAAAGGAGAATCAAGCTGAACCATAATGCATAGAAGTAAACCGGCCTAGAAGCGTTGCCAATGAACCGAACCGCCTGCCTGTGCACAGAAAGCTTCCAACGGCTATTTTTATAGCTGTTGTCCATCGCTCCTTCTGCAGACGCTTCTCCTCCTTTCTCTTCTCTATTTCTCTCTTATATTTAAGCGTTTTTGTAGCTCTGTAAAATGTTAACTAGTAATACGATTTTTTGGAAATCATAGAAGAGTTTTTCTTCGTTTTTGGTCAGTCGTTGGTGTTCAGTTGGAGCGTCGCTCCTAATGGCTTCACTAGAGTGTCTCGCAAGCTTTGGATTACTTGGCGGTACTCTTAGTCTCCTCTGCCACTCCTCGTTCTTGCTAGAGCTTGAAGGAAGCAGACAGTGGTGAAATCCATTGCCCAAGCGCTACTGTTCTTCCAAGCAATCATCTTTGCTGTCCGGCTAGTTGAGGGTCTTCCTTTTACTCCATCGGCATTCACTGAGGAGTTTGCAACATCGTGGAAAGCTCGGTATCACTCTTCTCTTCCTCTCGCCATTTTCATTTTTTTGTTGCTCTGTGTCGATGTTTTGTTCTTTTTTGGGGTGTTCCTTAGAGCACCAATCCTCTTGTTTATTTTCTGTCTTCCGCATGCCATCTCATCCCATTTAGCACCCCCGTAGCCTATCAAGTGGTATTAGAGCGTAAGTGCTATTTGTTTACAATTTAGGCTCTGTTTTTCAGCTCTGTTTTTCGAATGCATGCCTGTCTGCTCTTCGTGTCTATGTTCATGTATGTTTCACCCACCAGCACACTTGTTTAATCACGTTTCTTCTCTGTTAGTTCTGTTTCAATGTCAGCATGCATACTTGTGTTTTTGTTCTGTTTATTGTCTCTGTTTAATTTCTGTTGAGTCTGTTCTGTTTAATTTTCCATCAGGTGTGTCTGTTTTTAATTTTCTATTGCTGTCGTGAGCTGTTGAGTTTCTGTCAGCATGTTCCTTCCTTTGTGTTATTTTCATCTTGTCTAATGTTCTGTTTAGATTATTTTAGGTGAGTTAAGTGTTTCCATTACTTTTCTCGGTTCAGCATGTGTTTATGTTGTGAATTTTCTGTTTTTGTTTCCGTTTCTTTTGCTGATTTTCAGCCTGCTTTTGTTCTATTTTTAACATTGCTTTAGGGTGATTAGATGCTGTGTTTAGGAGTTGAAGTTGCTTGAAAATCAAATCCGGTTTTGAGAAAATTTCATCATTTTTTTTTCTCTGCAACTTTCTGTTTTGGTTTGCTGAGCTTTTCAACAACTTGTCGAGTCTGTTCCGTTCTATTTTTGTATCCTGTTCCTTGTTTGCATGTTTTGTTTTATCATGCATTGTTTGCCTTTGTGTCCAAGCATGTTTAATGCTTTGTCCAATGAAGCAATCAGTTTGCTTCTGGTTGTTTTGCTTCGGTTCTATTTGGGAAAACCAAATCGGTTTTTCCTGGTCTATTATTACTTGTTTGTTCTATTTTGTCCTTAGTTTTAGGATGTTTTAAATGTTGTTTTTAACTATAAGTTTAGTTAGTTTTCAGAAGGGTTTTATTTCTCAAAACTTGAATTAGTTTGCGTTTTCCAAGCATGAATCGTTTGCAGCATTATGATTCTGTTTTTGAGGTTCAAAACTGTTTTTGGTTTTGCATTTTAGTTGCTGTTTTTATTTCTCAATTACCAAAGGTAAATGACCAACATTAGTTGTCAATTTGATTGCTGTTGATTGTGTTGTAAGGTGATTAAAAATTGTGTTAGTTTTCAGTTTAGGAAATATGATTGTTTAAGCATGTTAAGTTGCTGTTTTGTACTGTTTTCCTTTTCTGGTTTTTTCTTTATGTTTCCAGCATTTTGATTAGGATATTTGCACTTATCTTTGCTGATTTTATATGCTAAATGTATGTCTGAATTATGAAGTTGGCATAATGCTTAGTTGAGAATTTGCTTGATAATTGTGTTATATTTGGTGTTTTCTTTGCATTCCTTCGCTGTTGTGAGTTTTTATTTTCTGTTTTGGACATTAAAGCATGCTTATTATATCATATGAACTTAGGATAATCTTTTGTTAGGTTGTATAGGTTGTTTTTGTCCATTGTTTTATGTTGCTATTAGGTGACTATTCTCTTGGTTTGTTTTTGTTGTTAGAAGCACGTTTAGGTGTTTGTTTGTTGTTCAAATTGCTAAGAGGTTTAGCATTTGAACCTTGCATTATTGTTTAGTTCTAGGTTGATGTTTTTGCATGTTTAGACTCTGTTTGTGTGTGTTTTTCGTAACATTTGCTGTGCAGTTTGTACCCACTCCCAAGGCAAGAGGCCTCCTTATTTGGCAAATTTGGAGTGACAATTGCTTTGCTTAAAAGGTACTTTCCTGTCCACTTTTAGTTTAGGACTGTTGGGAGACTCGTCAGAATTTTTGACCGAGAGCAATTCTGTTTAGTGTTTATTTTTTGTTGGGAGACTCTTCGAAACTGTTGACCGGGGCACTTGTGTTTTATGTTTGTATGTGATTGAACTTGTTGTTTTTTGAAATACATTGCTGTGACAATTATCTGATATGATTTTTTTTCCATCTTATCCTTATGTTACTGATTAGCTAGCATGAATTAACCATGACACATATCTGTTTAATTATCAGAATGTTTTCTTGAAAGCATATTCTTTTTGCCTGTGATTTGTTTGTGTTGTATGTGTTTGAATTTGCTGTTCATTTTGATTTCATTACTGTGACATTATCCGATATGACTTTTCTATCTTAACCTTATGTTTTTAGTAAGCAAACTTGAACTAACCATAGCCCATATCTGTTTAATTTCGGAATGTTATTCTTGAATAAAAGAATGTTCTATTGTTGTGTTTTGAATCTTAATATTTGTTTTGTTTAGGAGATTGTTTTTGGATGTTTGTTTCTATTTTTAGAACCATGTTTAGTTGTTTAGGTTGTGTAGGCAAAATTAATTTACATAGAGAATGGATTAGAAAATGAAATACTAAAATTGAATTTTCATGTTAGTTTACATTTTGTTGAAACTATTGTGTTGTTTTGGTATTTTCCAAATGTGTTTAGTTTTTGTATTTGTCTGTCTAATCTTTTTAGATGTCTTATGTTTAGGAGAGTTTATTGTGCTAATTTATTGTTTAAATTGGCATTGTTTTGTTTAGACTTTTCTAGGGTGTTTAGATTAAAATTCTGGTTTAGAATTTTCTGGTTTTTCTAGTTTTGTTCCTGCTTTTGATTTGAAATTTCTACAGCATGTTCATTATATTATGGACTAACCTCTGTTAACATTTCAGATTATTTGGAGTTGAATTGTGCTAGTTTCTGTTTAGGATACTTTAGGCTGTTTTGAAATTTTTCTGGTTTTTGAGTTTAAATTTCTTGAACTTTGCGCTTGCATAACTTTTTTTGCTCATGTTGAATATGGATTTGAAAATTTGATAGCATGTTAATCATCTTGTTTGCTAATCACTGTTAAAGTTTCAGGAATATTGGAGCAGATTTGTATTAGTTTTTATGTTTAGGAAATTCTGTTGTTTTTATGTGTTTTGTGCACTGTTTTGAGTTTTCAATTTCTGTTTTATGTCTTAAAAGCATCTAAAATGTTATGCAAACGTTTTACCATGCTTATTTGTGTTTTAACTTGTTTAGGATTTTATTTGATGCCTTGAATTGAAATTAAAGTGAAAGCATAAAACTATAACATGTTTAAATTGGATTGTAAAATTATTTCCATCCATGTTTAAGTTTTGTTTGATGATTGATGCATCTCTTGTGTCTATGTTTTGTCAGTGTCAATTCTTTTAGAGTCCTTGATGATTAATTGAATTTGGATAAAGAGCATGAACTAAATTGCATGTTAAATAGAGCTTGACAAATTCTATTTCACCATGTTTTATAAATTCTGTTTTAAACTCTTGTTTGACTGCATCAAGTTGAGTGTCTTTGTTTAGGATTCAACTTTAGAGTCTCACTTTAGAGTCTAGTGCTTAGTCAATTAGTTTAATTGTTGTTGGCCTAGGTAAAGGTAAAATCAAAATATATGCACATTGTTTTATCTTTTGATAATTGTTTAGCTTTCTACTCCAGTTTTGAGCATTGGCTATGGATAAGCCAAGGAGTTGGAACAATTTCCCGCAACAAGGTATGCTCCAATGATCTCTTGATGTTTTTGGATTGATATAGAGCTTAGTTGGATGATTTTAGATTGCTTGTGAAAACATTTTGATAGTCCTTATTATTTTGAATGTTATGTTTAAATTCATGCCTATGCTTATCTTGATAGATAGAACTAGGAGGAAAGAGTTTTTATTGCAATATGTTGCCTATTTTTAATTGATGGATCCTAACTCCAATTTGAACAAAAATTGTTTTCAATGAGTTTTGAATTTAGAATGAACTTATGCTAAGCTTGATTTTAAACTCATATTTTTTTTAGATGCATTTAAATTGATTGAGTCAAGTGTTTTCTTTCTTTTCTAAAAGATGATTTTCATTTGGATTCAATAATTACCTTGATTGGTTTAGCATGTAAAATGGATTGTTCAACTTTGTTTAAAACTTGTTTTTATCTTGTGTGTTTGTTGTCCAATTGATAAAATGAACAATTCGGTTTTTGCATTTGTTACCATTTGTAAATGGTTAAACGATTTTCAACTTTAGAATAACTTTATTTTGTACCTACTATGGTTTACTTGTTTAAGCTTTTTAGTAGAGAAATTTTATCCTTAGTGTTGTAATGTCCCCCGGTGAGTCAACCATTGGATTTGAGGTCAAATCCTCAACAACCAGGAGGGGATGATATGTCCCGGGTTCCAAAGACCCGCCATAATGTACCTACGATCCGAACCGTTAAAACACAAGTCAAGGTAAGCATTTATTTAATTTATTTCTCTAATGGATTTGTGGAATTATGTAGGTAAATTGGCTTTCCGAAGCTTGGAATGAAGAAGAAATTTGTTTTCCTTAAATTCAACTTTTGTAGCCAAGCTTTCGTTTTATTTTATTTGTAATTTAAAATTTGTTTACAATTCGTTATTTGGCAAACTTTAGCCTTTTGAATGTATGTTTGTAATAGTCTTAAAAGGGGATGCCGAACCAAGGTGAACCGAGATGAACCAAAGGCTGAACCAAGTGAACCGAGGCCAAAAGATTGCTGAACCAAGGCCGAACCAAGAGGAACCTAGGCTGAATCGAACTGAACCAAAGGAGAATCAAGCTGAATCATAATGCATAGAAGTGAACCAGCCTGGAAGCACTGCCAGTGAACCGAACCGCCTGCCTGCGCACAGAAAGCTTCCAATGGCTATTTTTATAGCCGTTGTCCATCGCTCCTTTTGCAGACGCTTCTCCTCCTTTGTCTTCACCATTTCTCTCTTGTATTTAAGCGTTTCTGTAGCTCTATAAAACGTTAGCTAGTAATACGAATTTTTGGAAATCACAGAAGAGTTTTTCTTCGTTTTTGGTCGGTCGTCGGTGTTCAGTCGAAGTGTTGCTCCTAATGGCTTCACCAGAGTGTCCCGCAAGCTCTGGATTACTTGACGGTACTCTTAGTCTCCTCTGCCACTCCTCGTTCTTGCTAGAACTTGAAGGAAGCAGACGGTAGTGAAATCCATTGCCCAAGCGTTGCTATTCTTCCATGGAAGAACAAATTGCCGGAGCAATCATCTTTGTTGTCCGGCCAGCTGAGGGTCTTCCTTTCACTCCATCGGCAATCTCTGAGGAGTTTGCAACCTCATGGAAAGCTCGGTATCACTCTTCTCTTCCTCTCGCCATTTTCATTTTTTTGTTGCTCTGTTTGTCGATGTTTTGTTCTGTTTTGGGGTGTTCCTTAGAGCACTGATCCTCTTGTTTATTTTTTGTCTTCCGCGTGCCATCTCATCCCATTTAGCACCCCCGTAGCCTATCACACATTATGGCGGGTCTTTGGAACCTGGGGCATATCATCCCCTCCAGGTTGTTGAGAATTTGACTTCAAATCAAAAGTTGACTCACCGGGGCTAAACAATCTCTGGCTCTGTGACCCCTTCTATTGCACCTAAAACATCGGTCAGAATACAATCTACACTCCCCGAAATGACCCTTCAGACATGTAGGGCACAGAGGAGCTTGACGAGCTCCTCAGGGTCGTTTGCTCCTATCCTGCACAATCGATGAATCGTTGGGCCTCTTAATGCCCTTCGCTGGTTGTGGCCTTTCATCGACTGGGGGTGGCAGAAATTCTCTGAGGGACCCCTCAACGGACTTCTCTTGACTTTTATTCTAAAGTTCGACTTCTAACTCAAAGGCTTGTATAATTACTTGGTCGTAGGAAGCACCCCTAACTCCATACATCTTCACACCTTTATAAATGTCCTCCTTCAATCCTTGTACAAAATGATAGATCTTATTTTCTTTCTCCCTCCCTAGATGGCTGACCGAACGGGTTAATGCCTCAAATTCTCTAACATACTCAGCGACCGTACCTGTCTGCTGAAGTTGGGGAAATTCTGACATCTTGTTTGCCCATGCAGCTTTGTAAAGATATTCTTTATAAGACAATTCCTTGAATGATCCCCACAAAATTTGTAACACCCGATTTTACGGGTTTTTGAATTATGCGCGTCAATGGTATTTTTGTAAATAGTTGAAATATGTCCATTTCGTGAATCGGGAGTTTGAATAGAATCCTCATAATTAATATGAATTTTAGGAGAAATATGAAAATTTAGAAGTCAAAATCGAAAGTATTATGCCCGAATTTTCGTTTTCGACCCTATAGTGGTTTAATTCGTAGAAATAGCAAATTAAATCCGTTTGACGAACGGAACATTTTATTAGAGCCCTAGTAATAGGTGGGAATTATTGGTGAAACAAGAAAATTTTGGAGAAACCAAACCGATAGCCGAACAATGAGATAAATGAATGGTTAAACCAAAGGGAAAACTTATCATTTGACAAGTCAAATTGATTTTTAAACACAAAAACCCCTCTTCCGTTTTCTCTCTTTCTCTCTCGCGACCCTTCTTCTCCAGGCGATGAGCTCCACGGTACCTTCACCGTTTTCTTCTCCGATTAACCCGGTTCTTCACGTTTTCCACTCTAATTATGATTCTAGGTAAGAATCTATGGTTTCCAAACTTTAGTTCTCGACTTTTAGGTTATTTAACGGTTAGGGTTTTGTTAGGTTTCATTGAAAACAGTCGGGTTTTGTTAATAATGGTTAGTTATGGTTGTATTTACGATTATTGAACGTTATTGGATGGAAAAAAATTGGTGTATTTGTCGTTTTGTTTGGAAAACTGGGTTTGGAGCTTAAGAAAATCTCCATTAATGGAGGTTTAGAATTTGTGAGCGTAAATTGCTCGATGAAATGCCCGAGAGAGGTTAATTAGAGTTTTAGGAAATTTCCTTTAGTTAGGAGTTTCGTAAATTTTTGAAGTTTGAATGTTTAGGCTCGTTTTTGATAATGAATGCTATGGATTGACTTAGGTGACGAAGCTCGAAACGAGGAGCTCAGTGTGCAACGGACACAAGGTAAGTTCTCGTGACTTACTTTGGCCGATTTGGCCTACACCATAAGATTATGTTGGTTCAAGAATTTGGAGATGTTTAATTATTTTGGGTAATAGGTCGGGTAGTTAGTTTTAGTTTAAATTGTGAATGTTTTCGTTCGTTGCTTATTGATGTTTTGATGTGGTTTATAGTATCGCACGTGTTCATGCATCATTGTTTCTAAAAAGCACGAAAAAGAATTTTCATACACGTTTTCATAAAAAGAAAAAAGATAACGAAAAAGTAAAATGTATGAATGATGGTCATGTCGGGGATGGTGGTTGAAACACAGATGTCCTACAGGTGAAGCGTGTTTTCCCCCTGGGTAGATAAAAGGGGCTATCCAATCGCCGGATGTGCCATTTTTATCTATCGAGAGTGAAGCCCCGGTGACTTATATGATATGAAATGAAATGGCTAGCGAAAAGGTAAGACGCATGATTTATGAACCGCATATGCATGGCATTCACGTGCATTCACGTACACTTACTGAGTCCTCTAGCTCACAGTTTATTTCTATGGTGTAGGTCATTTAGAGCAAGGTGAGGACGATGTTTTTCCACATGACGAGCCTACAGTTTGAAGGAGGATGCTCGTGGGAGCGGCTGACGTAGTCGATGCGCATATGACCTGTGGGAGCATAGGTTAAGCATTTTACGTTTTTCTTTTTGGGTTACACGAGTTGATGGGTGATAGAATAGAATGAAATGTATAGAAATCATTTTAGGATGCTTGGTTGTCTGGATAGTGTAAAAAGTTATGTTTTGATATGTTTTGATGACGTTGTTAGCTTCCGCTATGTATAGACGAATTTTGATGTATAGGTTGGCATTTTGATGAAATTAGTTCGATATTGATGTTTAGATAGGTTTGAATGAAATATAATGAATTTCAGATGATTTAGAATTGGTTGTTGTTTGAGATGAATATATCGTTTAGGTGACAATATTTGATGAGTTGAAGTTGAATGTGTAACGCCCGAGAATCTCGTTTTAAGAATTTCGAGCTATAAGTTTCGAGTTTTAAGTATTTTAAAGCGTTATAGAGTTTTAATTCGTAGAAATAATAAAATAAGTCCAAATGGCCAACGGGAAGTTTTGTTAGAGCCCTAAGAATAAATAGAAATATTTGGAGGAATAAGGAAATTTTGGAGAAGTTAAACCGATAGATGAAATAACGATTTAAGTGAATAAATAAGCTAAGGGCATTTGGGTAATTTATGGAAGTCAAAATTTTTAATAAAACATAAAACTCTCTCTCTCTCTCTTTTCTCACTTCTCCCCACCAGAACGCGAGCCTCCCCTCCCTCACGATTTTCTCCTCCGTTTCGCCATTCTCTCTCAAATCCGGTGATCCTCCATTTTTCCGGCGATTTTCCCTTCCACTTTCTTCAACAAATCAACCCTCTAGGTAATCCCTATGTTTTAGTCAAGTTAGTTGTTGTGTTGGTGTGGCTTTGGTTTAGGGTTCGTGAAGAAAATTTAGGGGTTTCGTTAGAAATTGTTTTGGATTGCTAGATTTCGTTTATTAATAGTACTATGGTTGTTGATCGAGTGGATTGAGGGAATTATTGATGTTTGGTAGTTGAGTAGGGTTAAATATTGGTTGTTGGAGGTTGGTAAAACACCATTAATGGAGTTTTTGAATTAGTGAGCACCAAGTGCTCGATGAAATGTCCGAATGATGTGGATTAGAGTTTTGGAAGAAATTTACCTTAGCTCGGGATTTCGTTTAGCTTTGAAATTTATGATTTAGAGTTAATACTAACGACGTGCTATGAAATGCCGTAGGTAATCCAAGCTCTTCAAGGACGGTGCTCGGCATAGCTAGGACACCAGGTAAGTGAGTGTTAGGTTTCCGGCCCCTAAGACCCTACGTCTTAACGATATAGAAATTGTATGATTTAGATGATGATGTTTGTTGGTTGTATGGGTTTTGGTGAGTCGGGTATTCTAGGGCGAGAGTTTAGCTTCTAATTAAGTGTTCGTCCGCCTACGGGCTATAGATGTTAAAGAGTTCGTCTTTGATGATTTCTCTATGTGAACGTTTGTCTCTATGCATCATGTTTTTCCTAAATGTGCATACGAACTATTTATGAGCATGTTTTATAAAAATGGAACTAATGAATGACAACGAGCTATATCATATGATATGTGTTCTCACGGGGCATGTTATGGTTCTCACGGGGCAAGTTATGGTTCTCACGGGGCAAGGCATGGTTCTCACGGGGCAAGGAAATGGTCTATTATATAGACGAATGATTTAAAGTTAATGAAATGAAACGAAAATGAATATGTTTTATAAATGTCATGCATATATGTAATGTTATGGTTAGTGCACTCTTTACTAAGCATTAGACTTAATGTATTTATCGTATGATGTAGGTGACGATAACGAAGGTGAGGATTTCCCTCCGGATGATAACGCTTAAGTGGTGGATGGGAGAGGATTGTGGCGACGGGGCGTGTTTTGGCTTGGTATGACGACTCGGGTGTTGACTCCGAATATTTTGGGGTAATATGGTGTATAGAAGAGGATGAATAGAATGAACGATAAATTTTAGGTTGTTTAGAGGAGATTGATATTTTGAGAATAGTGTAATGAACGTAGACTTGGAGTTGATTTTATTTAGATGATTTGTACGTATTTGTTTTGGTGAAGTTTAGGAAATTATGCATCTATGTTAAGTTGTTGAAATTGTGGTTTTATCGGTGTGTTTGATGATTTAGGTGTTTTGAACTGTGTGGATTGGCTCGATTTTAGAGCGATCCACGCGAGTCGTTTTCATGAGTTTTTCTCGTATGTTTAGGTTGAGTTAATGCTGCACTTTGGATGATTGATGGATGAATGTCTTGGCTTATGTATGATAGATTTTATGTTGGGGAGTATTGGAAGATAGTAGGTGAAGGGTATGGGGAAGTCGAAAAGAAAAAGTGTGGATGGGAAAGGAGTAAGCTGCGTTCTGGAATTCGGATTCCAGAACACATGCCTGTCGCTCGCCCCTGGGTGGCGACCGATCGGCGGATGTGGTAAATAGGCGACGCTCTGGAATGAAATTCCAGAGCGCCTGCCGAGCGATCGCCTGATAGGCGATCACTTAGGCGAACTCATGGGGCGAACGATCGCCCAAATTGGGCGATCGATCGCCCCTCACTTTTCTTCACTGGCGACTGATCGCCAGTGAGGAAAGGCGACCTGTCGCCCTTTTGGTTGATGCATTTGACGGTTTTGCCCTCCCCTTTATTTTATTGACTTATTTAATTAGTTTCTATTTTACTTAAGGTGTTATGTAATGTTGTTTAAAAAAAAAAAAGAAAAATTTCTATGTAATATTATAGAGACTAAGTTAGGAGTAAGTTATGGCTAGGCCGTGACGGTCCTGACCAGGTTGGGGTTGTTACAGTTATGGTATTAGAGCGATTGAGTTTTAAAAGCGTTTCTGCAGACTGCCTGTCAAAACACGAAACCGCAGCACGAGGACTCTCCATTGACTGTAAGTATTTAAGTTTATGTATGATTCCTAGTTATTTATGATATTTCGTATTGTCTAATATGTTTAGGAACAAAATATGCCGAGAGCACCTAGACCGCCTCCAGGGAACCCTATGGACCAATTCATGGATATATTGCAACAACAGTCGGATCAGATTGGGATTTTACTGAACCGAGAGGGGAATGGTAATGGAAATGGACAAGGGAATTCTTCACGGGACCAAGGTGGAGAGAGATTTAGACGCCTTGGGCCTCCGGTCCTTCGATGGACAGTCTTCAGATCCTACGAGCGGCGAACAGTGGATTCGTAAGATTGAAAGTATGTTTGCCTATGCAAAAGTGGAGGAAGCTGATAAGGTGATGTTTGCAGTATTCAATCTGGAAAAGGACGCTTTGATCTGGTGGGACACGATTAAGGCTACGACAGATGTGGAGATTATGAGATGGGAAAGATTTAAAACGGTATTCTACAACAAGTATTTCAGTCGTACTCTTCGAGCAAGTAAGAAGGTGGAGTTCACACAATTGCGCCAAACAGGGACGGTGGCTAAGTATGTGCGAAGGTTTGAGTCGCTATCTCGATATGCCAGGATATATGATCTATGAGGAGGAGGACAAAATTCACCAATTCGTACAAGGTTTGAAATTAGAAATTCAAAAAGGGGTGATGACGGTGGATGACGAAGACGTGCCTTATCATAAGATAGTGGAAAGGGCTCTTGGACTTGATGACATAGAAATGAAGCTTCAGAGACAGAGAGAAGCATCGAGAAGGTTTGGCAGAGATGTGCGACCACAACAACAGAATCAGGGTTGGCAGCCACAACCACAACGTGGTGTCAAACGGGCGAATGAGATGCCTAGAGTTCAAGATAAGGGTAAACGTCCGCAAGGGGCGTCGTAAGCTCCTTTATGCCCTACTTGCCTAAAGAATCATCATGGGGAGTGCAAACTTCATAGTGGACGATGTTTTCGGTGTGATAAAGTGGGCCACAAGGCCGTTGATTGCCTAGAGCCGGGTAGGCGGCCACCTGGCGGTCCCTCCCAGATCTTTTCTCTGATTGAAGACGAGGAAGCTGCTCAGCCTTCAGTTGTTACAGGTACTATTTTGGTCTGTGGAAACACGGCTCATGTTCTAATTGACACTGGGGCAACCCATTCCTTCATAGCACAGAAGTATACAGTTAAATGGAATCTAGATGTCGTCCAAGCTGACCATAAATATAGTGTTATGTTGCCTTCCGGAGAGTATTTGCACTCAGATCGGGCGATACAGGGTGAAATTATATCTGTTGGTAGTAGGCAGTTATATGCGAACCTGATTGTTATATGTATTAGGGGTACGATGTAATCTTGGGCATGGATTGGTTGTTTAGGCACTATGCCTCAATCAATTGTAGGTCGGGAGTAGTAGATTTTAGACCCCCGAGTGGAGAGAATTACGATTTTCCAGCAACCCTCCTGATCAAGTGAAATGCCTCTTGTATTGTCAATGAGTGCCCGGTACTCCACCAAACCTCAATGTTTCAATTTTGTAGCAAGCATTGTGGATGTAAGGAAACAAGATAATCTAAGGTTGAATAGCATTTCGGTAAAGGAAGATTTTACTGAAGTGTTCCTAGACGAGTTACCAAGCTCGCCCGTATATGCCTTGTATTCGATGAAGCATGGATGTTTTGGGTTTATAGCAAGCGTTGAGGAAGTAAGTATGCGAGAGGAGTTAAAGTTATGTGGAATTCCAGTAGTTAAGGACTTTACAGAGGTATTGTTGGACGAGTTGCCTGGCTTGCCTCCAGACCGGGAAATGGAGTTCACGATTGAGATTATTCCTGGTTCGGCGCCAGTATCCAAGAATCCTTATAGAATGGCGCCAGTTGAACTGAGGGAGTTGCAAGTCCAGCTGAAAGAGCTAACAGACAAGAGATTTGTCCGGCCGAGCGTTTCTCCTTGGGGCACTCCGGTTTTATTTGTAAAGAAGAAGGATGGCTCCTTAAGAATGTGCATGGATTACCGTGAGTTGAACAAGCTGACCATAAAGAATAAATACCCGTTACCGAGGATAGATTATTTATTTGACCAATTACAAGGGGCCACGGTATTTTCTAAGATCGATTTACGTTCTGGTTATTATCAGTTGAAGATTAGAGCCGAGGATGTACCAAAGACTGCCTTCAGAACGCGTTACGGGCACTTTGAGTTTATGGTTATGTCCTTCGGATTGACCAATGCTCCAGCAGCGTTTATGGACCTCATGAACAGAGTGTTTCGGGAATTCTTGGATAAGTTTGTTATAGTGTTCATAGATGACATTTTGATTTATTCCCGAAACGACAAAGAACATGCAGAGCACTTAAGGACTGTTATGACTACCTTGAAGCGACACCAGTTGTATGCTAAACTTTCTAAGTGCGAATTCTGGTTGAGTCAGGTGAATTTCTTAGGCCACGTGATTTCAAAAGAAGACGTTTCTGTGGATCCGGCCAAGATTCAAGTGGTGAGGGAGTGGCCTCGACCGAGAAATGCAAGTGATGTGCGGAGTTTCGTAGGCCTAGCAGGGTATTATCGGAAGTTTATCCAAGGGTTTTCAGTAATAGCCAAACCTTTGACGAACTTAACGAAGAAGGAAGTGAAGTACGAGTGGACTAAGTCATGTGAAGAAAGCTTTCAGACCTTAAAGCAAAAGTTGACCACAGCGCCTTTACTGACTCTACTAGTGGAGAATGGGGTGTACTGTATTTATTGTGACGCGTCCAAAGTTGGAATGGGATGCATGTTGATGCAGGAAGGAAAGGTCATTGCCTATGCCTCTAGGCAATTGAAAAGTTATGAGGAAAATTACCTGACGCACGATTTAGAACTGGTTGCGGTGGTATTCGCGTTAAAGATATGGAGACACTACCTCTATGGACAAAATTGTGAAGTGTTTTCGGACCATAAAAGTTTAAAATACCTGTTTACACAGAAAGATTTAAATATGAGGCAGAGGAGATGGTTAGAGTTTGTGAAAGACTACGACTTCGAAATCAAGTATCATCCTGGAAAGACAAATACAATGGCAGATGCTTTGAGTAGGATGCCTAGGACAGAGGAGTCAGTTGCTTTCTGTATGTCAGCTTCATTGAGAAAGGAGATGCAGGGGTTTGAACTTGAATTAGTTTCAGAACTTTCGACCCTACTTGCTGACTTGACAATACGGCCTACTCTGTTGGACAAGATAAAAGAGGCTCAACAGTTAGATACGGAAGAAAAAGTGGCTATTGTAGCAAAGTTATCAATTGTACCTTCCGATTTTAGTTACTCAGTGGATGACATTCTGAGATTTCGAGACTGCTGGTACGTTCCAAAGGACGAAGAGTTGAGGAAGTTGGTTATGTCCGAGGCACATTCGTCGTTGTCCTCAGTGCATCCATGTAACACCAAGATGTACCGAGATCTGAAAGTGCACTATTGGTGGCCGAATATGAAGCGTGATGTGGCCAGTTATGTACGGTCCTGCCTAGTATGTCAACAAGTTAAGGCAGAACACCAGAGACTAGGTGGGATGTTACAACCTTTACCGATTCCCGAGTGGAAATGGGATCAAATTGCAATGGACTTCGTAGTTGGATTACCGAGGACAATAAAATGGCACGATAGTATATGGGTCGTGGTTGATAGGTTGACGAAAGCGGCTCATTTCTTGCCTGTAAAGATGACTTACACGATGAATCAGTTTGCAGAACTTTATGTCCAAGAGATTATTAGATTGCACGGGTCCCTGTGTTGATTGTTTCAGATCGGGATCCCAGGTTTACCTCGAGATTTTGGAAAAGTTTGCAAAGCGCTATGGGTACCAAATTGACTTTTAGCACGGCATTCCACCCACAGACCGACGGACAATCTGAAAGGACTATTCAGATACTCGAGGATATGCTGAGAGCATGCGTGTTAGAGTTTCAGGCGTCGTGGAGCTGATATTTGCCTTTGATTGAATTTGCTTATAATAACAGTTATCAGTCACGATTGGTATGGCTCCGTACGAAGCGCTTTATGGCAGAAAGTGTAGGTCGCCGCTGTATTGGGATGAAGTGGGCGAAGCTAAGTTGATCGGCCCTGAAATTTTACAACAGTTGTCAGAGAAAGTTGCTTTGATCAGGTAGAGGATGGAGACCGCATAGAGTCGCCAAAAGAGCTATGCTGATCGAAGAAGAAGAGAATTGGAGTTTGTAGTGGGTGATGAAGTGTTTTTGAAGGTTTCACCATTCAAGGGCGTGGTTCGCTTTAGTAAGAGAGGGAAGTTGAATCCACGGTTTGTTGGACCGTTCCAGATTACAGAAAGGATTGGAGCTACGGCGTATAGGCTTCAATTGCCGTTGTCTATGGAGGGCGTACATAACGTATTCTACGTGTCGATGTTGAGGAAGTGTGTACGGGATCCTACGCACGTGGTAGAACCAGTTGATCTTGAGATACGGCCAACCTTGACCTATGAAGAAAAGCCGATACAGATTTTGGAGTCTTCGGTTAAGGTCCTGCGTAACAAGTCGATCCCTCTTGTTAAGGTATTGTGGAGAAACCAAAACGTAGAGGAAGCAACGTGGGAGCGACAACAGGACATGATGGACAGATATCCAGATTTGTTCAGGTACGAAATTTTGGGGACAAAATTCTAAATAAGGAGGGTAGGATGTAACGCCCGAGAATCTCGTTTTAAGAATTTCGAGCTATAAGTTTCGAGTTTTAGGTATTTTAAAACGTTATAGAGTTTTAATTCGTAGAAATAATAAAATAAGTCCAAATGGCCAACGGGAAGTTTTGTTAGAGCCCTAAGAATAAATAGAAATATTTGGAGGAATAAGGAAATTTTGGAGAAGTTAAACCGATAGATGAAATAACGATTTAAGTGAAGAAATAAGCTAAGGGCATTTGGGTAATTTATGGAAGTCAAAATTTTTAATAAAACATAAAACTCTCTCTCTCTTTTCTCACTTCTCCCCTCCAGAACACGAGCCTCCCCTCCCTCATGATTTTCTCCTCCGTTTCGCCATTCTCTCTCAACGCCGGCGATCCTCCCTTTTTCCGGCGATTTTCCCTTCCACTTTCTTCAACAAATCAACCCTCTAAGTAAGCCCTATGATTTAGTCAAGTTAGTTGTTGTGTTGGTGTGGCTTTGGTTTAGGGTTCGTAAAGAAAATTTAGGGGTTTCGTTAGAAATTGTTTTGGATTGCTAGATTTCGTTTATTAATAGTACTATGGTTGTTGATCGAGTGGATTGAGGGAATTATTGATGTTTGGTAGTTGAGTAGGGTTAAATATTGGTTGTTGGAGGTTGGTAAAACACCATTAATGGAGTTTTTGAATTAGTGAGCACCAAGTGCTCGATGAAATGTCCGAATGAAGTGGATTAGAGTTTTGGAAGAAATTTACCTTAGCTCGGGATTTCGTTTAGCTTTGAAATTTATGATTTAGAGTTAATACTAACGACGTGCTATGAAATGCCTTAGGTAATCCAAGCTCTTCAAGGACGGTGCTTGGCATAGCTAGGACACCAGGTAAGTGAGTGTTAGGTTTCCGGCCCCTAAGGCCCTACGTCTTAACGATATAGAAATTGTATGATTTAGATGATGATGTTTGTTGGTTGTATGTGTTTTGGTGAGTCGGGTATTCTAGGGCGAGAGTTTAGCTTCTAATTAAGTGTTCGTCCGCCTACGGGCTATAGATGTTTAAGAGTTCGTCTTTGATGATTTCTCTATGTGAACGTTTGTCTCCATGCTTCATGTTTTTCCTAAATGTGCATACGAACTATTTATGAGCATGTTTTATAAAAATGGAACTAATGAATGAAAACGAGCTATGTCATATGATATGTGTTCTCACGGGGCATGTTATGGTTCTCACGGGGCAAGTTATGGTTCTCACGGGGTAAGTTATGGTTCTCACGGGGCAAGGAAATGGTCTATTATATAGACGAATGATTTAAAGTTAATGAAATGAAACGAAAATGAATATGTTTTATAAATGTCATGCATATATGTAATGTTATGGTTAGTGCACTCTTTACTAAGCATTAGGCTTAATGTATTTATCGTATGATGTAGGTGACGATAACAAAGGTGAGGATTTCCCTCCGGATGATAACACTTAAGTGGTCGATGAGAGAGGATCGTGGCGACGGGGCGTGTTTTGGCTTGGTATGACGACTCGGGTGTTGACTCCGAATACTTTGGGGTAATATGGTGTATAGAAGAGGATGAATAGAATGAACGATAAATTTTAGGTTGTTTAGAGGAGATTGATATTTTGAGAATAGTGTAATGAACGTAAACTTGGAGTTGGTTTTATTTAGATGATTTGTACGTATTTGTTTTGGTGAAGTTTAGGAAATTACGCATCTATGTTAAGTTGTTGAAATTGTGGTTTTATCGGTGTGTTTGATGATTTAGGTGTTTTGAACTGTGTGGATTGGCTCGGTTTTAGAGCGATCCACGCGAGTCGTTTTCATGAGTTTTTCTCGTATGTTTAGGTTGAGTTAATGCCGCACTTTAGATGATTGATGGATGAATGTCTTGGCTTATGTATGATAGATTTTATGTTGGGGAGTATTGGAAGATATTAGGTGAAGGGTATGGGGAAGTGGAAAAGAAAAAGTGTGGATGGGAAAGGTGTAATACCGGGCTCGTACGGATTTTGGATATAGTATATTTTATTATATATGTGGCATTTTTGGTAAATATGTCAAATCAAATCAGTTTCGCAAACGGAAAGCTTTATTTGGATCCTAACGATTAATAGTAATTTTAAGGAATTTTGGGGAATTTTAGGAGTTTTGACGCTATATTCCGAGTAATTAAGTTTCTCGGAATATGAATGATGTTTTAGTAAAAATAGTAAACGAGGTCCGTTTTGCGAACGGATAGTTTTATTAAATCACAAATAATAAGTTGGACATATTAGTGAAATAAGGAAATTTGGAGAACCCGAATAGTTAGACGATTAACGAAACGAAAGACGAAACAAATAGAAAATATGTGCTAAGGGCATTTTAGTAATTTTCAAACCAAATTATATAAAATAAACAAATCTCTCTTCTCTCCCTCACTTTTTCTTTCTTCTTCTCTGGAGTTCACGAACTAGAGAACCCTTTCTCCTTTGTTCTCCGACGGCGATTCCCATTCCGACCTCCATTCGACCTCCGATCGTTCCGTTTTCTTCGTACTTTCTCCTTCAATCGACGTTCTAGGTATGAACCTACAATCTTAGAGCTTTTATTTCAACGTCTATGGAGTTTTAAACAATCAGGTTTCGTTTATGTTTTGTTAAAAATCGAGATTTAGGGCTCGAAATTGATAGATTGTTATAGTTTACGAACGTATTGCACGTATTAAATGTTATTGGAAGAAGTTAGGACGATTTAGGAGAAATGTTAAATTTGTAAATTTCGGGTTTTCAGAAAACTCGTAAATTGGATTTCGGGATATCGAGCGCAGATTAATGGATTTAATGCCTCGATAAGTTAAGTTGGAATGTTAGGAAATTCCTTAGTTAAGGTTTTGTAAATTGGACGATCGATAGCTTAAATTAGTTTTAACATCGATATTGTGTTTTGCTTCAGACAAACAACGCTCGTGGACGGAGCTTGAGCTGCTTTGGACACGAGATAAGTTCTCGTGATTCTTTTCTGGCCGATTGGCCTACACCGTACATCGAAGTCGTTTCGAGGAGTTTGGTGACGCACTAGTTTATATTGCTTTGGTTGGGTAGTTAGGTTTAATTGTTTTGTAGTTTATGTTTTACCGTCTTGATGGTATGTATGCTGAGTGTTTAAATTCTGTTATGAACTGTTCATGCATCACGTGTTTTAAAGAAAGAGCATAAAAAATGAATTTCTACACGATGTTTTTAAGAAAATGGTAATGCGGCCTGGAGAGGGGCTATTGATCTATTGTGTAGGCACGAAGGAGTCTGTCACAATACCACATTTAACACATACTCATACAGTTATAGGTCATGCGAGATGGGGCTCAGGCACGGCTGTACGTGTTGTAAGCATGTACCCCCCTCTTCTAGTTGGAAAGAGTAGTCCGACCGCTGGATGTGCTCTCTTCGGTTAGGAGGCTGAGATCTCGGTGACACCCACAGAGTAAAAAAAATGCTGCATGATTTCTGAACTCACTCGCATAGCATATAGTTGCATTTATGAGGGCTTGTTGAGATTTTTATCTCATAGTGTATTGTATGGTATAGGTGATTACGAGGATACAGGTGAGGATGAGATTCCTCCTCCTGAGGCATGAGTCCAGTTGACGAGGGATGGCTGCGGTGGTGTGCTGGCGCAGTCGAGGCTTACCGACCCGTGGGGACAGTATGTATAGATTTTGAGGGTTTGGGACATTTTGGGCTGATGTTTATATAGAAATATTTTTAGGTTGTTTGATTCTGGATAGGTTAATGTATAGGCGTTTTGAAATGTTTTCAAAACTAATTTTATAACTGTTTGGGTGATTTTAAAACAGGAGGATTTGTTTAGGTTTTAAATATAGCCATGCAGTTCGTTTTCATAAAGTTTGACTACATTTTGAGTTAAATGTTTGGACGATTAAGAGGTGTTTAGTATGTTAATTGAGGATGAAAATGGAGATGTGTTAAAGTAGTTATGGCAGGGGAAAAGAGAAGGAAGAGAGAGAGGTAGCAGCACCTCTCTGGTATTCGTAAATCCAGAGAGGTTGCCGAACGATCGCCAGTGAGGGCGATCGTTCGCCCCTCATGGTAGCGCTCTGGAAGAAATTCCAGAGCGCCTGCCGAGCGGTCGCAGGCTAAGGGCGATCGCTGGGCAGAGGTGATTGCCAGGGGCGATCCACTCGGCGAGCGATCGCCGGGGTGCGGATCGCCATAGGGCGATCGATCGCCCCTCACTTTTTCGGGACAAATGTCCCTTCTGCCCTCAGCTTGGCCGATGTTTTCTTTTAAATTATTTTTAACTGTTTTGAATAGTTAATATAAGTTTTATTTAAATTGTTTTAAAAGTTGAATTCCAATTTCGATCTCGATTCTGGTTTCGATTTCGGATTTGGTTTCGCCTAGAATTTATTTAATGTATAAGGAAAAAAAAATAGTACGGAAATTGGTACAGTGTTTAGGTCGTGACAAAAGGAGTAAGCTGCGTTCTGGAATTCGGATTCCAGAACGCATGCCGGTCGCTCGCCCCAGGGTGGCGACCGATCGACGGATGTGGTAAATAGGCGACGCTCTGGAATGAAATTCCAGAGCGCCTGCCGAGCGATCGCCTGATAGGCGATCGCTTAAGCGAACTCATGGGGCGAACGATCGCCCAAATTGGGCGATCGATCGCCCCTCACTTTTCTTCACTGGCGACTGATTGCCAGTGAGGAAAGGCGACCTGTCGCCCTTTTGGTTGATGCATTTGACGGTTTTGCCCTCCCATTTATTTTATTGACTTATTTAATTAGTTTCTATTTTACTTAAGGTGTTATGTAATGTTGTTAAAAAAAAAAAAAAAAATTCGACGTAATATTATAGAGACTAAGTTAGGAGTAAGTTATGGCTAGGCCGTGACGGTCCTGACCAGGTTGGGGTTGTTACAGAATGTTCGGTTTATGGAGATGCATATTAGTTGGATTGTTGATGAATTATTTGATGATGGTATTTAAAATGTGTATTAGGTGGAAGTTTGAAGAAAAATGGCTAAGGATGGATTTTGGCTAGGAATGGTGCGCTGGGCGTGCAGCTAGCACGCGCAAGCAGGCAAGCAGGGCACGCGGGTGTGCGCTGCCCTGCCCAGGTGATCGATCACCAAAAAGGGAGCGATCGATTGCCAGACTTTCTGGTTTTCCAGAGAGTTACCCGATCGTTCGCCCAAAGAGGGGCGAACGATCGGCTACTAAAGGGCTAAGCACTCTGGTTTTCCAGAGCGCTAGCCGATCGATCGCCCAAAAGGAGGCGATCAATCGGCTGTCACATGGCTGATCGATCGCCCCTTTCATTTTATTGTTTCGGACATTTTTGCCCTCGGTCCTTTACACTGTGATTTCCCTGAGTTTTGCATGTTCTTTTAAATAGTTTTCAATACATTTTCAACGACTTAGATTGTGATTTAGAATTAAGAGGGAGTGGTTTTGGGTAAGTTCTAAATGAAAGCCTAAATGTCAATAGATAGGGATTGATTGCCCGAGTCCATTCTTTAACGAATGAATGAATGCATGATAAGGGCAATGCAATGAAATGAACGAAAAGAAAAAAATTTATGAGAGCAGGCGAGGGTAGCACATATGTATGTATGCACGCGCACGACATAGGTCGTGGTGGCACCGACATGGGGTCGGGGGTCGTCACAAAATTTCCCCCACGTTAGCCATGACCTTGACATTGTCCCACCAAAGTCTTGCATCTCCCGCAAGATGACACACCGCATATGAAACCTTATCTACCTCCTTCACCTTAAAAAGGTCAAACAATCTTTCCACTGTTCGAACCCACCCTCAGCCTGGATCGTATCCATAACACATCCATCGAACATTGGAGGTCAAAACTGCCTAGTTGGTTCACTACCCCGGTTCCATGAAGTACTACCTTGTCCGTTACCATTTCCATCTTGGTTGAGTAAAATCCCTATCTGTTCTGATTGTTGGTGCGCTATGTCTATCAGCTGGCTAATAGGATATTCCTCGAGTTGTCTAGGTGCTTTCGGCATTTTCTTGTTCCTAGACACATTAAGAAACACACACAAAATAAACATATAAGAATCATACTTAAACTTAAACACTTACAGTCGATGGAGAGTCCTCGTGCGGCGGTTCGTGTTTGGCAGGCGGTCTACAGAATCACTTTTAAAACCCGGTTGCTCTGATACCATAGTTGTGACAACCCCAACCCGGTCAGGGTCACCACGGACTAGCCATGACGTAATCTTAACTTAAAACCTCGTAATTTCACATAAATTTTTCATTTCTACTCGACACCTTAAAATAAAACAGACATAGACAAATGACTCACCTCAACTTGTAACGTCCCCTAATTTGACCTTTTATAAATTCCTAAAATCCCATACTAGCGGAAGAGTATTCACATGTGGAAACCTCGTATAAATATTAAACTTAGTTAATAATGCTAAAACAGTAAAACTGGGTTTCGGTCAACACTGCCTAAAATCGGTTGACATCCCTTTGGAATTCATTCCATCTAATCGGTCGATGTCCAAACCAGAACGCTTAACATTTGGTTGAAGTGGCTTCTGTATGAGATCGGTCGACGTGGCCTTTGTATAAGATAGGTCGACGTGGCCTCTGTATGAGATCGGTCGACGTTTTACATTTGGCAGACAATACTTCCTCTCGGGTTTCATCAAAGTGAACAGTGGGGGGTCGACAATCAACATTGACTAAATTTGGTCGATGTGGCCTCAGTAATAAGATCGGTCGACGTTCTCGACCGAACACTTCACTATAAATGGTCGATGACTTCGACCGAGATCTTCTCTATGGATATCGACCCCGACTAAAATCGGTCGATGTTCTCGACCGAACACTTCACTATAAATGGTTGATGACTTCGACCGAGATCTTCTGTATGGATATCGACCCCGACTAAAATCGGTCGATGTTGCCCTTTACCAGAAGACTTACTAACTTAAGCAAAATCACCCATAAATGTCAGCCGATCGATCGCCCCCCCCCCCCCCCCCCCAACAATCGATCGGCCAACTCTCTGAACTTCAATTCCAGTGAGCTGCTTCCTTACTCCATCTTCACACGTCTCCTCCCCGCAGGTTTAAAGTACCTAAAATCATCAAATATCATCAAACTTAATTCACAACACAAAAGTTAAACGTAAACACCATTTTCATCTCAAAACCATAACCAAAATCATCAAACCTATCGATATCAAACATACGCAGCGGAAACTCCTAACATCATCCAAAAGCGACCCATATAAATACAACTATCAAAAATCACATTTTCTCCGAGCTAACCACTATACAACCAAATCATAACCAATAAATTCTATATCTACACACATGCCTACTTTTACCAAAAGAGCTCGGAGCCACCCACGGGTCGGTAAGCCTTGCCAAAACACTTTCCATCGCCACGAGTCCTATCCATCAACTGCCTATGCTTGACCATCAGAAGGAGGCTCTTCACCTCCGATCTTTTCACCTACATCATGCAACATAAACATTAAGCTTAATGCTTAGCAAGGGAATACTCTATCAATAACATATGCATGAATGAATGACTTTCGTAAAAACAGGTTCATTTATTTGTTCGTATCCTTTTTACTTGACATGAATTATGCTGGGGAGTAGGCAAGTGCGTGTACATGGTTCTCACAGACAGTATTCATGGTCCAATTATGGACAATGATCATGGTCCTCACGGACAGTTTTGTTGTCATGGCCATACTGCCCCAAGTCACACTTAATCATTACGTACGTTTCAATTTCATGCATGTAAAACATTTCGTATGTTATTTGAGCAAACATGATGCATGAGGAATTTACACATAACATACCATCAAAACAATTCACGAACGTACATGAACATATTTTACTCGCAACGAACTTAACAAACAACTAATAACTAACATCCTAGGCTACCCGACTCATTAAACCCCACAATCAGAAAATCATTATCAAAACATGAAAGCCTAGCATTGACACGATGTAGGGTCTTAAGGGCTGGAAACCTAGCACCCACTTACCTTGTGTCATTAGCAATGCCGAGCACCGTCCGTAAGCCGTGTCTACCTAAGGCATTTCATAAATAAAGGCATTAAAACCGATCCATAATAAACAAATTCTAAACTTAAACTAAGTTCCTAGCCAAAGCTAATTTCTCTAGAACCTTTGATTACTTCACTCGGGCAATTCATCGAGCACATTGTGCTCACCTATTTTCCAACAAGCCCTAATTGATATTTATATTGTTTAATCTCCAATTTCAACCTAACTATCGATAAAAACTCTTAATCTACCATCAAAGATCATTAATATTGAAACCCTAACAATTTCTAACACGGAAACACAATTTATCAAAACCCTAACCGAAAACCATAATCAAAATCAACTCTAAAAACGAAACTAAACACTTAGGATACTTAGAGTCTTACCTATGGTACAATTGCTAGGGGAAAAGTGGAAGAAATTTGCCGGAGAAAAACCGAATCGTTGGCCGCTTGGAGATATTGCCATGGAAGATGAAGAACGCCAAAGAGAAGGGGGAGAAAACCCTTCTCTGGTGATTTTCCAGAAAGAGAAAGCATGGAAGGGGGAAGGGGGTGTTGATTTTTTTATTAAATTTGACTTTACCAAATTACTTAAATGCCCTTCCCTCAATTCTTTAGTTTAATTCGTTATTTAACCTATCGATTTGGTTTCTTCGAAACTCCCTTATTCCTCCAAATATTCCAACTTATTCCTAGGGTTCTAACGAAACTCTCTGTTCGTAAAACGGACTTAATTTACTATTTTTACGACTTAAAACACTATAGGCAGAAAAATTGAAACTCGGCGTTACGCCATCAATTTGGATTTCTAAAAATTTACTTATTCCTCTGAAAATCCATATTAATCACTAAGGTTCTAACGAAACTTCCCGTTCGCAAAACGAGCTTAATTTATTATTTTTACTAATATAATTCTATATAGCGAAAAGTCAGAAACTCGGGCGTTATAGATTTAGATTCCTCAAAATTTTCTTTATTTCTCAAACCCTCATAATTAATTACTAGGATCCCAGCGAAACTTTCCGCTCGAGAAATAAATCTTAATTTCTTCATTTATGAAAATACCCCTAAGAGCGGAAACCCGAAAAAACCCGGGTGTTTTCAGAAGCATAGGCAATAAATTTAATTTGACCGCAAAAGTCAAAGAAACAAATGAGTGCGTAGCGCCAGAGTCAATCAATGTATAAACAGCAACATTATTAAGAAAAATTGAACTTGAAATAATCGAAGGTTGTTCTTCATTGTCTTCAATAAGAGCAAACACCCTCGGTGTAACGTTCGGCTTCATCTGACCTTGGTCCCTAGGCGTTACATTCAGTCTCGTCTAACTCTGGGTCCCTTTCGGGCAATCTCTAGCAAAGTGGCCTACTTCATTACAATTAAAGCACCGGTTAGAACCGAGTCTACATTCACCAGAATGTCGTTTCTGACATTTAGGACACTGCAGATACTGCTGATATGGAGGCCCTTTCACTTGTTTTTCTTTTCCTTGTGCGTTTTGTCCATCGTTGGGTCTTTTCACTCCTCTTTGTTGTTGTTGCTGTGGTCGTTGCCATACTTTATTTTACTGTTGCTGAGGCTGGACTTCTTGAAAGAATTTCCGGGTGGACTCCCTTTGCTGATAACATTTCTGCTCAGCTCTCTCAACTGCCAGAGCTTTGGCCATTACCTTGGTATAGGGAATGTCTTCGGTTCCCGCTATCTCAACGCCTTTAAAGATTTCCACCTTCAAGCCCTGTACAAACTGTTGGACTTTGTTCTCGTCGTTATTCACCAAGTGGGGAGCAAATCGAGATAAGGACTCAAACTGGCGTACATAATCAGCTACAGAGCCCCTTTGTTGCAGTTGTGCAAACTCCACCATTTTGCTTGTTCTGACTGCACGACTGTAACATTTTTCATAAAATAGCTTCTTAAACTGCTCCCAATTCATTACTCTAACATTTGTCGTAGCCATGACGGTATCCCACCAAAACCTCGCATCCTTAGAAAATATTCGGCGCTTGCTCTATGCAAGCACCGATCGATCGGCTCTTGTGGCCAATCAATCTGTAGCCTTGCTGCCCATCGATCCTTTCTCCCCTCTATTCTTTTCAAACACCTCCTGAAATCAACCTGTAATTCATGTCTTCAAAATTCCATCATTCCAACATATATGTATATCCAAATCATCTCATAGACAATTGCATAGCGGAAGTTCCATGATAAAGTTAAACCCATTTTTCTAACTTATTTGAACAAAACTAGTTTAAAACAAACCCTTAAAACACACAAGTTCAAGTATTCCCAAAAGTTTACCAAAATCATCTATCTATACATGTCCACCACAATACCTATAACTTTGCCCACAGGTCAAAATTCGCCCTAACAGCGCCAAACACACCACATGGACATCCTCCATCAGCTGCTCTATTAGTCGTACTAAGGATCTACATCCTCACCTGGAATATCACATACATCACAAAGTAAGTAATGAGCCTAATGCCCAGTAAGTTATGTAAATTTAATAAAATGCATGCTCATGACTATGCTATGCTCATATTCTTCATAAAATTTGCACTGAGTCTGTTCTTTATTTTCTTGCATGACATAAGTTATTGGGGTACTGCTTCTAGAGGAAAGATGACCTAACTGATTGTCCTTCTAGCGGAACGACCATCTCACTCTAGGAGAAGTGGAATGACATATCTAACCGTCTCTCTAACAGAACTAGTTCCTCTAACGGAACTACCAGTGGAACGCCCCGAACCCGCCTGGCTCGGAACGCTACGTTTGCAAATCAAAACCGCGTTTAAAACATCGTTTAAAATAGTTTTCATAAATTTTACGACTCGTTTTTGGGTTTTTCGAACCCTCAAAATTTATTGGAAAATGGGCCAAAAATACGTTTAAAATACGTCGGAAAATGTCGGGTCAAAACATTGTCAGAGTCAGGGAAAATTTCGAAAAAAAACGAATTTTGGCCTCAAAGGGTCGCTGGGCGCGCCCCCGCGCTCCCCCTCGCGCCCTGTGCGCGCTGGGCGCACCTGCGCACCCCGACCACGACCGATCGCGGCCCGATGCCCGATCGATCGGGCCTCCTTGGGTTTTCTCGACCCAAAACACCCAAAAACTTTAATTTTAAACCTTTTTGACCTTTCCCCACTATTTCTCCTATTTCTCCACCCCGAACACTTCGAAAAAATCACGAAACTTTAACCATGCCTTCTCGACACTCAAATCTTTAAATCCCATAAAAATTTTAGAAAAACCGACTTAAAACGGATATTAATAAAAATAGCTAACTTAAACCCGACGTTGTTTGTTTTAAAATCAAAACGAACGGCATAACGCTTAAAATTTTTATAAACCCAAAAACCTGAAAAAGAAACGACATTTAAACTCCAATTCAACCAAATACAAGTACTATATACACCAAAACAAAATAACCAAGCTAACACCACAAATCTAATCCCAAACAAACCAAACATATCCAAACATACACACCTCAATCCTAACTCCAACTAACCAACACATTTCTCACAAAACTAACCATAAAACCTCCACATCTCCAATACAAACCACATCCCCCCAAGGACTAGGTCGAAGCGCCCCGACAAATGACCTGCACCGGCGAGTTCCATGTATCCCCGACTGCTCCTAGTCCTGTTCCTCAGTATCAAGCTCACCAGAAAACACTTCGTCACTTACACCACAAAATACAAAACGTAAGCCTAATGCTTAGTAAGTAGGGATTTATGAATGCAACACACACAATGCTCAACCATCCTAACAAATGCAATTTCTAACACTCAGTTTGCCTGCACCAAAAGATGCCTTAGTTGCCTGCGCCAACAGGTGCCTTATTTGCCTGCACCGAAGTGCCTTAGTTGCCTGCACCGAAGTGCCTTACTCTGACACATTGTTATCACCCTCACACCCAAACACACAACGACAAACCATGTGACAACACAGATCTAGCGTACTCTACATCATGATGCATGCTTCAAAGAAATGCAATGTCACAACACACCGCAACTCAACACAACACGATGCAAAACCATAACACAACGCAACACGAAGCAAAACAATAACAAATAGCCTTACCGTTCTATGGTGTAGGCCCGAATGGCGAAAGAACATTACCCTCTACTTACCTGATGGCTCAGCTATCGCTTGCACACTTTTACCGATCGAATCACTCATCCGACGACCTAAAATAACAAAACTTAGCTTAATAAGTTACCACTTAAATCCAAGAATTTCTTAAACCTAAAACTAACCAACAACTAAAACACATTTCACACTAAAGCACTTAAACTCAGTTTTTGCACAATTTTGACCGTCGAACTTCAAACGGTCATAACTCCCTCGTTTTTCAACGGATATTGATGTGCCACCCCAATTCGGAAACCTCTACACGTCTACTATCCATTGAAACAATAAAATCCATTAAACAAACACCCTAGCCAACTCGAAATCCAGCAAACAGAATCGGTACACTTTTTGCCTAAAAACCGGTTTTGTGTATTTCAATTCTAAATCACAATCTAATCACTCAAACAACCTAAACTAACATAATGAAGGACTAAATAACCAAAAGAGGAAGAAAACTCCCTAGGAGAACCAAATTTTCGGACTCTTCCAACTAGGGTTTTCAAACCCTCCCCAAAACCTCTCAAAACTCTTCAAAACTCCCACAAACTTCATCTATAGCTATGCAAACCAAAACCCAAATGAATTTACCTTGAAATCACTTGAGAAATGGAAGAAAAGAGGAGGAGAATCGTCATCTATGGACGAGAAAGGGGAAGCACCGAAAAATGAAGAAGAAGATGATGAAAACCTAATTTAAAACCATAATTTCTTCCACTTTTAATTTCTCCCTCCAATCTTTCCAAATTAATTTTTAACCCCACCTTTTCCCCTTCATGAAAATCCAACGTGAAACACTTCTACAATCTTCACCATTTCATTAACTTTTTACTACAATTTGATTGGTTAACAAAGTGTGACTTTTCAAACCCAAAGCTTCCACCAATCACAATTTAGTTTGACTTGTCAAACTCTCCACTTCTCCTTTCACTTCTAATACCCTTCTATGTACACTAATCTTAATAATTGAACCCTCATGCTTGACCTAGACTAGGGTCACACACGTTCTGGGAAAATTCCGGGCGTTACAACCAAACTAAGTTCCCTACCCACAATAACTATTTACGTATTTTACTGTTCTGTTTGCTCTTGTTTACATGAAAATATATGCATAAAATTGTTTTCTATGCTTTGGAAAACCATGATGCATGAATGCATGTCACATACACATATCCTCAAATGTTGTAAGCGTAATATAAAACGAACTGATTAACAATTATCAACAAATAATAAATTAGCATAAAAACTCACAACCTAAAATGTCTACCCAAACCAAACTCTCCAAAATCCACATTCTAGCCATCAACCTCCTAACACTTTGTGGTGTAGGCCAATCGGCCAAGCACATGCAAACATACACTTACCTCGCATCCTGTGCTCAGTCTCGAAAATGTGCTCCAACTCTTTTTTGATGGACAAACCTTGAACCTTCTAAGAGGAGAGAAGTTGTCGTGGGGAGGGGGAGAAGAAATAGAATTTCAGAAGAGAGAAAAGTGCTTCTGGAGAGTATCAAAGATTTATTTATTTTTCTATAGTGTTTATCCTTTTAAGAGATAAGGTTACATAACCTAACCCATGTGATGTGTGTACATGGGAGAAGGTGGATGTAACGCCCCGAATTATCTAAACCCGGTTCGTTACTCATAGCTCGAACATAACCAAGAAACTTTGGACTAAATTTAAAATTTCACTCAAAAATCTGAATTTGAAGTTTTTCTAAAACTTCAAAATGTTTAAATACTTGCAGCGGAAATCATTTGAACAAAAATAGAGTTAAACAAAACTGAAGAACAATGTTTGATTAATTAATTGAGATATTAGGAAACATTCGGCAAAAAGAAATAAGGTTTAAATCGTGAAATACTTTGAAAGTTGCAAAAGTCAAACTCGTCTGCCGCTGAACAAAGTCAACAAGAGGGCAGAAATAAAACTGAAGGATCTCTACCGATGACGTCAGCCGGAGGATCATTCTTCCAGCTTCAGTCGATCGCAAAGCGACAAGTTTCGCCACTATATCTACCGATGACGTCAGCCGGATGATTCGTTCATCCAGCCTCTGCCGATCACAAGACGACAAAAGACTTTACTCACAAAGCAAAACAAACAGAATTTATTGACCGTGACTAAACGACAAAAACTTCAACTACATCATCCGGTAAGCTTAACGCACGACATCCACCGATCACTAAACGAGAAGACTTTTACTACATCATCCGGTGACGTCAGCCAGATGATTTCCTTCATCCGATCGACTAATCTCACATCCACTGGTGACGTTAGCCGGATGATTTCCTTCATCCGATCGACTAACCTCACATCCACCGGTGACGTCAGCCGAATGATTTCCTTCATCCGATCGACTAACCTCACATCCACCGATGAACTTCATTCACCTATGATGGAACTTACAAACTTCACTCAAAGCATTCAAAACAACCTGACCCCAGATAACATTTGACATTCAACAAACAACCATTAACAAAAGAACAACATCTGTATCCTCGACATAACTTTGAAAATGATAAACTCTAACTACATTTAAATTACGTTTTCTTTGGCAGAGGAGAAATTCTCAAAGGTATCAAAACATCAAATAACTATTAAGACTTCACCTACAGACAAGTGTTAAAACCAACGGAGTACTTTTATCAGAAAGTCTCAAGGGAATGTATTCAAAAACATTAAAATCACTTCTATCATTAGGAAACTCAACGTACTTAAATCAAATCATAGCTCACTGATTCTTCACTTCTTCAGACACCAGTTAATCCGCCTCATCAGTATACCAAATCGAGGCAGAGAAGTGCTTCTCCAACTTCACCTATTCTTCAGCGAACTCAGTAAACACACCTGCAATCACTTCTTCACCTACATCACAAAACTCATCTATTAGTCTAATGCTAAGTAAGTAAAGCAGTAATGAAATGAAATGCTGATATCTGAATTCCTAAACATGCAATTTCTACTTTCTCATCTCAGTTTTTCATTCATCGTTTCTATTCAGATCCCCCTGTGAAATTGGGAGTTGGATCAACTCTCCCAAAGTATAAATATCCACTGACTCATTAAGGGGCGGATTAATTCCCTTAACAGTAATTTGATTCACATAGCTGTTTTCGATCCCCCTGTTCGATGGGAAGTGGATCAAATTTCCCAAAGTCTGAATATCTACTGTCTCATTAAGGGGCGGATTATTTCCCTTAACAGTAAATCTGTTTCGCATAGCGTTAAATACGGTTTTTCGTTCGGTATTTTTGTTTTTTTTTTTGGGTTAAACGTTTTGTTCAGTCTTTAAAGTTTTTCTCAGTAGGATTACGTTTTCTGAGTTTCTTTTGTGCATAATGCATTGGTGTACCCTGCAACGCACCATGCATTACTACTTTATTTACCCTTTCATTTATACTCGTTCGTCTCAGATTTTAGGCTGCACAGGAATTGGCAGTGCGGTCATTCATTCAAGTCATCTTTTTCAAGTTTTTGTGGAGTTTTGAATTCAATCAAGGCGGTTGATTCACTTGTGCTTTCTGATGGCAATATCAACACACCCTGATCCTCGCCGTACCTATCAAGTAGTTGTGGCTGCACTCTGCAACACCTAGTATGGGCATTGGTAAAAATGGGGTACTGCCTTGGAGGTTGCCTTCATAGAATGATGATGTCATCAACGTCAGAGCAGCTCATGACATGATTGTTATTATCTCTTCATCCAAACCTTAGAAAACCTCAAAATGAACATTCTAGACGGGACCTATTTATAATGTTTTAAGCATCAGATCCAGTAGGCTTCTCATTTGAAATCTCTATCGTGGCTACAAAAATCCGACCCATTTGAATTGGTAGATAACTCGTAAACTTAGCTCTTATTTCGGAGTAAAATAGAAAAATAATAGATGCATTTACAATAACTCCACTTCCAATTTAAAAGAGTTGGTAAATTGAAACAAGTTGGATCTGTTGCAGGTCATAACACTTGAATTATCCAGAAACTTACAAATAAAATATTTAAAATAAAAAAGCACGAGAAAATTTACCTATTTATCACCGTCCCAACAATGGAACACGATCCTTTTGTACAGCCATTGCTAGATTGATGCCGAATAGCTCACATCGAATAGGCATCTCCATTTCATAAAATGGATTCTTCAACACAAAATCAGAATACAACTCGTAGATGTACTTCAAAAGGCTCTCCATGTGTTGTTTTATTCCCTACCCTTCACTATGTTGGTTTTCTAGGTTCATACGCATGGCGAAATTCACTATTATTCATAATAATAGTGACATACGTTACCCTGTGACTTTAAAACTATTTTAAAATCATCAAAAAATCATAAATGGAATCGTTAGTCTAAAAAAAATTATTTTTGAGAAATATGTAATTTTTCAAAATGTAAATAATTTATATTGAGAAAAATTATTGGATTTAGATTGTGAAATAATAAAAGAAGATACTTTTTGGAGCAACACTTTTACTCAGGTACTCCCGTCTGATCTTAACTGCTTTAACTCAAGATCAGATGTTTTTTCCTGAAGACTTTGAAACCGTCGAGTCTTCTCTGAAGATCTTTACACTTAAATTTCCTAACGTGTGGGCGTCCCTCTTACAAAAATAACATACTTTTATATTTCTGGAGAGACATGTTCTCAACACTTAAATTCAAAATGTGCATTAGATGGAGAATGTCTATCAAAGATCATCTTGCTTACGAAAAATTAATCAAATACATCATAAAAGTCAATCAGATAATTTTTAAAGATATGTAAGTGTTGTAGGATAATTATTACATAACAGTCCTCTCTTCACTTTTAGAAAGAGTATGAGACATCTTATCCTCACCTAAAAGCACTTTTGCTATCTTCATTTGGACTAGGATGCAATACATTCTTTTCTTCCAAAGTCCGAAGTCAATTTTGCTATCAAATGGATGAACCTCTATTTTAGACATCTTCAGGATACAAGTGACCTAGATTTACCTTTCTTAGACAGAGGTATACCTAGAGACTAAAAGCAGATCAGCTACTACTTATCCTAAGCAGAGGTTCAGCAAACTAAATAAAAGTATACATATATATATATTCACAATTATCCAACAGAATGGGTAACAATTCTACACTAAAAGCAACCAAGATAGAAAACAAATCTCGAACAGAGTATAAGGCAGGTTCCATGAACTAAGATTCTGTAATTTTTATTACAAAAATTATCCAATTCATTTCACATTATTGCTTAAGATATAATGAATTAAGATTACTTTACAAAACACAGATTCAGAATGTAAGACATAATCTATCCAAGAATCAGAATATATACAAATTAAAAGAAAAATATGTTTAGATTCTTTACAGATTGTAACATTCAAAAAATGTGAATCAATCTTATACAGGCAATAAACAAAACGTATATCACAAATCTATAAAAATCAACTAGACATAAAGAAAATTATTCAAAGTGTAAACAATTTGTATTAGAGAACCAGACTTTGAAAACAGTTCATAGAAAATCACATATTATGATCACGGACTTGAATAAGAAAATACAAACAATTAGATTTATGAATCACATAATCAGATCAAAATCAAAAGATACAAATTCAGATTAAATCAACAGATCAGATCAACTTATAACATGAACAGATCGACTTTACAGATCGGTGGATCAGATCTAATTACAAATTATATCAATAAATTTAAGAATCACATGTAGTATCACAGTTTGAAAAATCACAGATTCAACAAATCAAAATCACACATTCACGTAACCTTGGCTCTGATACGAGTTTGTTATGAATTTTAGTCTTACACAGACCTTATCACAGTTTATAGAACTCTCTGAAAGTAGAATATTAAGAACAAAAAACTGTAAATAAAATGAAAACAAAGAACACCATAACTAATATATAGTGGTTCAGTCCAAGATCTATCAAAATTCTTGGACCTACATTCAATCTAAAGGCCACGCTACTTTTATTGATATTCGACGGATACAAATACTAAACATCCAAAGTGATAAATAATAATGTCCAGATCTTTTGGGGAAATTATAGCATAGGAATAAATTATCTTTTGGGAAAAATAGTCTAAAATGAGAGCTAACAGACCTCTCGAATGTCTCGCTATTTGGAGAGAGTTAACAAACCTCTCGAACATCTTGTTATTTTGTAATTTCATCTCTTCTTTTATCTTATTATTATAAGATTCATATAAGCGAACCTTAATCAACAATTTAGGTTTCACTCAAAGAACAGTAAGAAATTCTTTGAATTTCATTATAGTGAGTAATAGCTGGACTATGTAACCAGTAAATGTACTATAAGCTGCATGATTGGGAACATACATGAGAAGATAACTAAGGAACCTTTTGTATTTCATTTTTTTTACTCTACCAACAACAGTATCCATAGAAAAGTTGGCTCTAGCTTTCAGAAAAACAATCTCTGTGAATGCTTAATGAAAGGAGAAGAGTTAGATTACTTATAACAAAATAAAGGAGGGTTCTTCCCATGTTTTTTATATGATGCATCTATTTTCGAAAAAACGACAAACATGTCCACTTGTTGCTTTTAGTAAAATCAATTCCCACAATGAGATTTGAAGATTTTAGACCTTCCCTTTTCAAGGATGCAATGACCTATAAAGATAACAATGTTGAGTTGTGGAGACTACGCTGATTGAAAACTTTACACAGAGAAATTTGCGGATTGACTTTTCTTTTTACAAGGGTCTTTAGTGTTGGAGGTTTTTTGGTGATTTTATCCTCTTATTTTGTTGCCCTATTTTGTTGAGTAAATAAATATGTATTTACAGTTTCGAATTGTGGTAGAGAGCGTGAGAGACAGAGACAGAATTGTAACTCATTTTTCTTTGATCATAGTGAAATCTGATAGCGGCAAGTGGATGTTGCTCTTGCAAACCACTATAAATCTGAGTGTTCTAATTTTTTGCATTATTATTCGTTTCAAAGCATGTAGGATTAGAGCGTTTTAATCCTAACAAAAAAGCCTACATGTAATGCATAAATCTCAACAACCAACATGGAATCTTTTTTAACAAGGTTTTTAACAAATCCTGAAGACAAATAAGTTGTCATTGTCCTTTTTATGATACAAGCTAACTTTTTACCAAGAAATACAAATGATAAATCCAAGGAATGAGTTTTTTTGATGACATGTTGCTCAAAGCCGCTCATATAGATAATTGTGTCTTCCTATAAAGAAGTTTTTAACTTTGTATTTAACAAGTTATAGTGGTTGAATTGCACTTTATGAGGAGACACGAGTCCACAACTGTTAATCATCATACTAGTTTTACTATTTACTCAGAAGACTGCTTACTAGTGCTCCTCGCACACATTTCCACCTCACCAATAAACTACAAAGCAACCATTTATAAAGCAAAAATGCGTTCATTGACAAAAATTTTCAGACATCTAATGGGGCTTTTGTAGTAAAGTGAAGGATGGTAGCAGCTAGTAACACGTGAAATTTTTTTGAAAAGAAAACAAAAATCAAATCAACAAGTGATTACAATAAAAAAAAAACCTAATTTGAAAGATTTAGAATAGTCCCAAAATCTTATTAAATTAGGAAACTCTAAAAATTTCCCAATGTATAGAATATTCTTAGAAACAAAACACAATCCACTCCACTATTACGCCATATTCCCCTTTCACTTTGTCAAAGTCTTGACAAAAACAAATATTAACTTGTTCGATCGAAGAACAAAAATCTCAGCTTAGTTCATGTTTCTTCTCCAACAGAAAAATAAAACCCAAAAGCACAACCCTAAATCCACCTCATATACTCATGCCGAAGCCACCATCTAAAGCTTCAAAATTTTGAATGGAAAAACCACAAAAATTCACCTATGTTTGTCTCTCACTTAGTAGGATTGGGGACAAAGAACAGAACTCAATGCGCAAGACTAAAAAAGAAACAAGTTGTCATGATCCAGCCTGAAATGTAGAAACTACATGGGTTTTGCATGGCAAACCGTTGAGAAAATAATGAAAATTTGGCGGGAACGAGAAATGATAGCAGAAGCGATCCGAAAAATAACTGAAATATTTTTCCACGCCGTAAGATTATAACGGCTAAGAAGTAAGAGAAATAATGGCTAAATGAACACTGAGAATTTTACGTGGAAACCCAAATCGAGAAAAACCATGGGGACAGAGTCCAGAAAGATCTCACTAGGAAAAATAGGATTTACAATATTTTTCTAGATATCAAATATTCTAGAAAATATTCACTAAGAGAAATTACCACTCTTAGAACTCTCAATATGCACAAAAACACCACACATATGTTTCTTTCACTCTTTCTTTTCCCTCCCTCCAAAATAATTCTCACTATTTCTCTCATTGAGAAGATTTTTCTCTCTTCTCTTCTCTTATAGAAGAAGTTGCTTCTTCGGATGATCAGAAGAGTTTTCATGAAGCCTCTATTTATAGGAGGCTTCAAAGGGAACATCTTCCTTAAAGGAAAGTGGGCGTCAAAATTTTTCTTTCCTTTATTTTTCTTTAGCATTAATGAGATGGGTCCCTCATCATAATGGAGGGACCTCACACAAACAGCAGATGGCTACATGGAGGGATAAAATCTTAACATAAGTTTGTTTTAATTAACATTAAATAATCATCTGACGGAATTAGTCCTGCCAGATATTAAGGGGCAATTCAAATAATCTTATTAGTAGATTGAGGAGGGAAGCTGTTAAAAGGAGATAAGGAAGCCATAGGAAAGGCATTGATGATGAGCAATTCAAATAATCTTATTAGTAGATTGAGGAGGGAAGCTGTTAAAAGGAGATAAGGAAGCCATAGGAAAGGCATTAATGATTTTGAAGTCAATGAATTTTCTCTTTCTTCCTTTCTTTTCTAAACTTCCCATCATGGGTTGTTTAATTTTTTTTCTGAGTTGTGAGAGAGTTTCTAGATGTTTCCTTGATGATTTGTCAGGATTGCTTCCAGACGAAGATATCGAGTTCCCTATTGATTTAGTTCCTGGCGTAGTTTCGATCCCTGCATATAAGATGGCACCTGCAAAGTTATCTGAATTAAGGAAATAGTTGGATGAGTTATTTGAGCTAGGTTTCATTCGAGAGAGCATGTCGCCTCAGGGTGCTCTTGTGTTATTACAAACAAGACTGATGGTTCTTTACGATTGTGTATTAATTACCTAAGATTGAACCTTGGTTACCATGAAAAATAAGTATCCTTTGGCTAGAATTGATGAATTGTTTGATTAGCTTGGTGGGTCACGATACTTCTCTAAAATTGACTTTGAGGTCCGGTTACCATCAAATGAATGCTCGGGATGAGCATGTTCCCAAGACAGCATTTTGGTCAAGGTATGAGCATTTTGAGTTTCTTGTCTTACCTTTCGGTTTGACCAATGCCCCAGCTGCTTTTATCGATCTTATGAACCAAGTTTTTAGACCTTTTTGGATCAGTTTGTTATGGTATCATTGACAATATCTTGGTATACTCTAAGTTTCAAAATTAGCATAAGAGCATCTTCGGATCGTGTTACATAATTTTTGAGATCATCAGTTGTTTGCAAAGAGAAGTAAGTGTGATTTCTAGATGTCTAAAGTCAAGTTTTTGGGACATGTAGTTTCACGTGCAGCGATTTCAATTGATCATACAAAGGTCGAGGCAGTTGTACAATGGCAGCCTCCAAAGAATGTGTTAGAAATTTGCAATTTCCTTGATCTAGTGAGCTACTATCGTTGCTTTGTGAATGATTTTTTATCGATAGCTTCGCCGATAACCAAGTTGACTAGAAAATGTGTGAAATTCAACTGGGATGATCGTTGTCAAAATGCATTCGAGGAGTTGAAGCTAAGGCAAATGTGTAACATCCCCATATTTGACCTTTAAACTATTCCTAAAATTCACATGAAATTTAAACTTTTATTCCGTAATTTAATCATGCATGCATAAGGGTGTTCCCCAGTCAGCAGAAGACTATTCACGTGTGGAAAATCTCATATTAAATTAAACTTTGGTATAACAGTGATAAAATAATAAAACAGAGGCTTCGGTCGACGTCTATAACAATTCGTCTCGGGTTTCATCGAAGGAACAGTATGGGTCGACAATTTTTTCTATCGGGTTTGAAAAATGGTACAGTGGGGGTCGATGTGGCCTCAATAAAGAGATCGGTTGATGTCTATAAAACAGACGGGAAATTAATTCCCCTCGGGTTGCATCTCATTCGTCCACCAAATCGGACGATATTATCATCCACAGAATCGGACGACGTTGTCATCCACAAAATCGGACGATGTCATCGTCCACTCACAGAATCGGACGATGTTGTCATCCATAAAATTGGACGATAATCAACACTGGCCAAAATCGGTCGATGTCAAAACTGACCAAAATCGGTCGATGTCAACAAAGACCGAAATCGGTCGACGTCAACACTGGCCAAAATCGGTAAACGTGACTTTTGTAATGAGATCGGTCGACGACACTTAACTAAATTTCCTCAAAATGACTCTAATATGCGATCCCCGACCGATTCATGCTTAAAATCGGTCAAAGTAGCCCCCATCAGTACACTTAACTTTACTTAGGCTGAATCATCAACAACATCAGCCGATCGATCACCCCTTCTGGCGATCGATCGACATGCCCTCTGGAATCCGAGTTCCAGAGAGCTGCCTCCTCTCTTTTCTTCACACCCTGCACACTTCACAATTCATTCCTTACTTCACCATAACACAACCCATAATACTAACACCTCAACTCTTTAAAACACTTCAACATAGAATCATTTCATCAATCACCAAAAACTCGACTTGAAACCTATCATAGAAAACGTAGTAAAATTTCGTAAAATCAAACTGCGTGGATCCATTTGAAAACTAAACAAAATCCCTACCAAATCCAACAACCAAGCAATTCCAGTATGTTCTCAAAATATAAAATCATCACTTAGACATTCTATACATTTTTCAAATAATCTAACCTATCATAATAAAATACCTATACCATCATCCCTCCCCACGGGTCAAAATAAGTATCGACTGCCCAGCACGCTCCCACGGGCATCCTCCTTCAATCGGTGCGTTCGTCCGGTAGAGGGACGTATTCCTCACCTGTTTCGAAGTCACCTACACCATAGAGACATTCTATGAGCTAAAGGCTCAGTAAACTTCATAAATGAAAATGTATGCTATGCGTATACTGTTCGTAAAATCATGCAATCATCCTACCTTTTCGCTATTCATTTCCTTCTCATATACATTCTTACCTTTTCGCTATTCATTTCCTACCTTTTCGCTATTCATTTCTTTTTCATATACATTCCTACCTTTTCGCTATTCATTCCCTTTTCGTGAAAACGTAGTGCGGAAATTCATTTTCTATGCTTATTCGAAAACCATGATGCATGGACATGTATGATACATTAAACGTAAGAAAAGCATAAAACAGAACACGAAACCTAAAGAAAAGAACATTCTAGTATCACAATTATCTTAAACTATCCATCTAACCTACACTAAAGCAATAAAATCTCCAAGTCCTCAATCAATTACTAATCCTATGGTGTAGGCCAATCGGCCAAGCGAGTCACGAAGACTTACCTGTCGTCCTTAGCGAGCCGAGTACCGCCTTTGAGCTTCGTCCACCTAGAGTATTTCACAAACATTGGCATTAAAACAGATCCTAAATAACGAATTCCAAACTTAAACGAATCTCCTAGATAAGACAACTTTCTTAAAAACTTAGATTACTTCTTTCAGGCATTTCACCGAGCACATTGTGCACACCATTTTTTCCAACAAGCCATCAACAGTATTTTTACACATTAAACCTCTAAATTCCACCTAAATTTCCATTTCCAACCTAATCTAACAACAAAAATGATAATTATAATAGAACTATCGATATTTAACATAATCTCACAATTTCGCAAAACCCTGTCGAAACCCTAATGAATAATAACTCAAAAATAGCCAACTAACAGGTATAACACTCTAAGCTTACTTGGGGTTTGATTGGTGAAAGAAAACTGGAAGAAAAGTTGCCGGAATGCGAAGCTATCGTCGGACGACGTGAAGAAACAGAGAAACAGAGTGGTGAGTCGCCAGAGAACAGAGAGGATTTTCCTCACTGGAAGGGAAAATCGTGAATGAAGAGAGTTGGGAGAGGGTTTTTGTTTTTATTAAATTATCAATTACCTTTTTGCCTCTTGGTATATTCTTCTAATTAAATCGTTATTTAACCTATCGTTTTGCTTTCTCCGAAATTTTCTTATTTCACCAAATATTCTGATTTATTACTAGGGCTCTAACAAAACTTTTTGTTCACAAAACAGACTTAGTTTGCTATATTTACTGAAATACCCTTATGTTACGAAAAATCCCAAAACTCGTAAAACCGGACATTATATCTTTAAAAATTCCCTTATTCTTCTCGATACTCCAATTTACTCATATAGTTCTACTAAAATTTCCCGTTTACAAAATAAGCTAATTCCACAATATTTACGAAAATGCCATTATATGGCGAAAAACTGAAAACCCGTAAAACGAGGTGTTACATTCTATCCACCTTAATTGAAATTTTGTTCTCAAAATTTGACTTAGCTTATAGTCATTGGCATTACTGTGTTATGTCTTGCGGCCTTATACTTCAACTTATAATTCCTCTATTCATTTCGAGTCTCTTCCCTCCATCTCTCAAAAATTCGAATTTCTCCTTAAGAACTCTGATCCTATCACACTTAGAGTCAATCTCTATGGTTCTGAACCAAAATCCCTACTATACTTTCCAACATCAGCCTTAAATTCGCATTCCCTACTCTCAATTAGACCGTACACATCCTCGCTTACGCATTGAGTCTTACCAAATTTCCTAAGTCACACACTTCCTTGGACAACTTACCAATCCCGCTAGTTATTTCAGGGTGGGTTTCACAACTAAGTTCACACTGTTATACTTCTCAAACTATGTCGTCAAAATTCCCCATAATCTCACTGAGTCCTCCTAGGTGCTAACGTCGCTACTCTCTTACAATCCTCGTTTCTTTATGAATACGATCCTATAAATATCGCATTCCACTCTAAGCTTCATTATTGAGCTCTATCACTATGTCCTTAACTAAAATTCTCATACTACTTACGTTACGCTCATTGTCTATCTTAGATCTCTATTAACTCCGAGTACTATCAATTCCATAATTTCCACCATTGATGTGCTCTAATCTGTACATTCTAACCTTAGGTCATTTATGTATTTATTAGTCCTGACTTGTTAAATACAAGTCGAACTCTTGGAAATTTCTAACCTAGCCTCACTTCTAAGATCACTTAAATTGTTTATCGAGCAAATCCTTATTCTCCTTATTCAATAAATTGCGAATTTCACAAATCGCACGACATAATCCCTGAGCTAAACTTCTAATCTTAACTCTTCATTTAATCTAACAATCCCTTGCACTTATCTCTAATATTGCACAAGGTTTCTTCAAAGTTACTCAATGGTCTATCTTTTTTCATTCCTCTTAGTCGGGTTCTAAATATTCCACTTGGCTCCTGTACAATGACTAATCCAACAATCTTCTTGTTTGCAAACTTGTTGTACATAAGTTTACACCCCCGATTCCAATCTCCTCAAACTCCCAAATCTTATTATTCTATTTTCTAAAGAAACTTTTAAAAATATCCATTTATTAAGGTTTACCCTTCTAATTCCTCGAACACTGATGCTCTTACTTCCTTCCTAGAGTTCGGCAAATTTTGTAATCTCAAATATTACCCCTTGTATAACCTTGATCCTTTATTGTCTCGAAATTTACTAACTTTCCAAGTCCGAGTAATTCCCTTATTTTCTCCATCGATATTAGTCGACACCTATACTCCTTGCAAAAGAAATCGACACTTTGCATACCCTCTCATCAATCTACTTAAACTAAACTATTGAATGCTACCTTCGTCCAGATACTCCCAGCTCCTCATGGGTCTAGGTTATTCAAACCTCTACTATATTGTCCTATTTGTTTAAACACACTAATTATACCCGAACAATCTAGAGCATCCCTCGATGCGTTTAATATTTAAGCCTCAAATTTCTCTTTGATTCATCATATTTTAAAACTCCAAAGGTTTGTCAACTAGGGTCTAGTTTCTATCCATTTAAATCTTATATCTCATAATTGTATCCCTCTAATGGTAACTAAATTCTAAGTGCACAAACCAAGACGGTACCTAAAATAGTCGAAGGCCTGGCCTCATCCTCAACGTCGCCAGGCTCGATGAAAGCAAATACTCTCGGGGTAACTCTCTTCTGGTCTCCACCTAGTTGAGTTCGGTTTAACTGTGGGCAACCCTTGACATAGTGGTCAAACCTGCCACATCGATAGCACCTATCTGTACCCATCCAACATTCGCCATAATGCTCATTCTGTCATTTAGGGCACAGGGGCTTCTGGATAGCTCCTTGCACCGACTTTCCCTTGCCTTGGTCATTGTTTCCCTCATACTTCCTTTTAACACCTCTTTGTTGTTGCTGTTGTCGTTCTTGTGGCTGCCAGTCTTTATTCCAGGTTTGAGGCTGAATCTCACAAAAGAAGCCCTTAGTTGGCTCCCTTGGCTTAACACAAGTCGACTCTGTAGCCTCAAAGTCTAAAGCTCTTGCTGCGATGTCTAGTATCCCTGATACTGTAACATTCTTTCGAATTTCCGGATTCAGCCCGTCCATAAATTGGTGCACCTTAACCTTGTTATCATTCACTAGATGCGGTGCAAACCGAGACAAGGCCTCGAACTTCTGAATATACTCCGTAACTGAACCAGTTTGCTTCAAACTCTGTTCTCTTAGTCGCCCTCACCGTACAACTGAAGTATTTATCGTAAAACACGGTCTTGAACCGTTCCCATGTCATAACTGCCACATCGGTTGTTGCCTTGATTGAATCCCACCAAAATCGGGCATCCAACGCCAAATGAAAGGTGACGTAGGCAACTTTATTCCCGTTCTCTATCCCCGCATACTCCAGCATATCCTCCATAGTCTAATCCACTCTTCGGCTAAGGAGGGGTCTGATGACTGTCTGTTGAAAATCGGGGGTTGCAGCTTTTGGAATCTCTCCATGCCACGATGGTTTGGAACAATTACCTCTTGGGCCTCACGATCCTCATGGTTTACTAGTCTTTCGATTTGTTGTGCTTGCCTATCCATATGCTGGTGTAACGCCCCCCAACCTACTCTGGCTCGGTGCGCTACTTTGCTAACCCAAACCGTGTTTAAAACGACATTTAAAATAATTTTCGTAAATTTTTCGACTCAATTTCGGGTTTTTTTGAACCCTCAAAAAATGTTAGAAAATGTGCTAAAAATACGTTTAAAAAATTATTGAAACCGACGTCTTTTGCTTTACGAAAAATCGAGCAGCATAACTGCTAAAGTTTAGAAAACCATAACCTGAAAATCAACAGTTTATAAAATATACCCAAACCAGTATTTACCAGAGTTATAAAACCATTATCATTTATACAAAACAAAGTTAAAACTAAACTACCTACTAACAACAAAATACAAATCCTCCACTCGCCCCGAAGATCATGGTCGAGACGCCCCGACAACTGCCCGCACCGGCATACAACGTACCTCACCAACTGCATCCCAATCTTAGCTTTCCTTAAAGCCTCACCTGTAATCCTGTTGACACCTACACCACGGAACACAAAACGTAAGCCTAATGCTTAGTAAGTAGGGAATAATGCATACCAAAAACATAATGTAACACAACCCCTACACATAAAGTTTCTAATCGCTCAGTTGCTCTTGTTTCGTGTGCATTTCATTGCTCATTCACAGAACGGAACTCATTGCAAGTGCTAAACTGCAACTCTAGTAGTCCCCCGTAGGTACCACCTTAATGCGACTGGGAAACTCTACTAGAGTTCCTCGCAGGTGTTACCCTAACACGACTGGGTGACTCAACTCTGCTAGTCCTTTGCAGGTACCACCTTAACGCGACTGGGAAACTCTACTAGAGTTCCTCGCAGGTGCTACCCTAACGCGACTGTGTGACTCAACTCTGCTAGTCCCTCGCAGGTACCACCTTAACGCGACTGGGAAACTCTACTAGCGTTTCTCGCAGGTACTACCCTAACGCGACTGGGTGACTATAACACAAATCACGTTACATTTCAACTCACACCACCCCCATACGTTTTAAGTTCACCATTCAAAACCATGCCCAAAACTCGTTCGTTTCGTAGTTTGAAAACAATGATGCATGTCCAATTGAAAAGGCATTTAAGAGAAAACCCTAGAATTTTAGGAGTTAGAAATTGTGTTGAAGTAAAATTTGATTAAAGGCAATTAAAGATAATTAAAAGATAAGTAAAAAGGGGAGAAAAGTGAGTGCATGGAGATGGTTCACATTGGCATGAATGAAGAAAGATAAAGAAGTGTTTGAAAACAGAAAGAATGAGAGGAATGTTTGAAAAGTCAAAAAGGGAAGAAATAAATGAGTTTGAAAAGTCAATAAAATTTAACCAATGAAAGAAATGAATGAGATGGCTTAAGAGGAAGCCTTTCCACGTTGGAAGGCATGAAGCAAAAAGGTGAAGCTATTTTAAGAAAATAAAGAAATGGAAAGGTTGAAATGTCTAAAAGAGAGTTAACCAATAGGAAGAAAGAAAGAAAAAAAAAGGAGAACAAAAGGTGGAAAAGTCAAAAAGGTGGAGGAAGAGAAATAATTGTTTTAAAAAAAATGAAAAGAAAAATCAAAGTAAAGAGAAGGGGATGCTTTCCACGTTGAGAAGGAATGAGGGTGGGATTAATTTATGAAATAGTGATATGGGAGGAAAAGTAAAAGGAAGAAAAGTTGGTTGAAAATTCAAAGGGTTGAAAAGTCAATTGATTTATGAACTAATAGGAAGCTAGTAGTTAAATAAATCAATACTCAAACACCAAATGAAGTAAATAATCAAACAAAAATTCCCTACCGTTCCATGGTGTGGGCCCAAAGGTAAAACACAAGAAATCCACTACTTACTTGAACTCCCGCACGTGTTAGCTCATTCCGAGTACACAATTCAATTGCTCGATAACCTAGCACATTAATAGGAAAAATCACTTAATATCAACAAAACATAATTTAAAGAATACTTACTCCATTTCTAATACAAACCAACTAACTCTTCAACATAAAAACCCAAAACCCGATTTTTTCCCCCATTTTCGATATCTAAAGTTCAATCGGCCATAACTTTTTCGTTTTTCAACGAATTTTGACGTGCCACCCCAATTCGTAAACCTCTATATGTCTACTATCCATTGAAACACTTAAATTCAACAATTAAATAACTTGGCCAAGCTGAAAACACTAAAACAGATTCGGCCCTTTAAGCACAAAATTCTGATTTTTCACCAACACTCACCAATTCTCTAATCTAACTACATAAACAACCTAACCTATCATATCCAATGTTTAAATCATCAAATCTATGAAGAAAACACAGCAAGGATATGAAATTTGGAGTCCCCCTTTTAGGGTTTCTCAACCCTTTCAAAACCAACTCAAAATACACATAAAACCCTAAAAATCTTCCCTAAAATGTATAAATCTCAAAACCCATTTAAAATCTCACCTTAATCCTTGCAAAAATCTGATGGAGAAGAGGTGGAGAAGCCTTCAATGGTGCTGGGGTTTTTTCATGGAAGAAAGGGGAGAGAAAGTGGTTTTTTCCATTTTAACCATTTACTTAATTTTTTTATAAAACAACTTTTTTTCTTTTTGTTTTCTTCCCCCACTTTTCCATTTTTTATGAACTTGCCTCTTCTTCTTTTCTTTCCATTAATTAAACGTGGATGCCTCCTTTAACACCTCTCTTTCCATTCAATTTTACCAAAAAATTTCGACCAACTTTACTTCCTTTTACTTTTCCACCCATATATTTCATAAATTAATCCCACCCTCATTCCTTCTCAACGTGGAAAGCATCCCCTTCTCTTTACTTTGATTTTTCTTTTTATTTTTTTTAAAACAATTATTTCTCTTCCTCCACCTTTTTGACTTTTCCACCTTTTGTTCTCTTTTTTTTTTCTTTCTTTCTTCCTATTGGTTAACTCTCTTTTAGACTTTTCAACCTTTCCATTTCTTTATTTTCTTAAAATAGCTTTACCTTTTTGCTTCATGCCTTCCAACGTGGAAAGGCTTCCTCTTAAGCCATCCCATTCATTTCTTTCATTGGTTAAATTTTATTGACTTTTCAAACTCATTTATTTCTTCCCTTTTTGACTTTTCAAACATTCCTCTCATTCTTTCTCTTTTCAAACACTTCTTTATCTTTCTTCATTCATGCCAACGTGAACCATCTCCATGCACTCACTTTTCTCCCCTTTTTGCTTATCTTTTAATTATCTTTAATCGCCTTTAATCAAATTTTACTTCAACACAATTTCTAACCCCTAAAATTTTAGGGTTTTCTCTTAAATTCCTTTTCAATTGTCCACTTCTAAATCTAACACTTAACATAACCCTAGAATCAACGTTAAACTATTATAGCACACGTGATCTAAGGCTATGCACGCTATAGGAAAATTTTCTCGGGTGTTACAGCTGGACTTGACGGTCCAGCAAATCCGTAAGCCTATCCAGGGCTTCATCCCTGGCTTTTTTACCTCGGACCATTTTATACTTCCTATAAAATTAAACAAATAATTCTAAGAAATCAAAATCAAATAAAACTTATAAATGTACTTACAGTTGATGAAGGATGTCTGCGTAGTGGCTGTGCAGTCGAGCAGTCTACAGAACCGATTTTAAAACCCGGGAGCTTTGATACCAAAACTGTAACATTCCCATATTTGACCTTTAAACTATTCCTAAAATTCACATGAAATTTAAACTTTTATTCCGTAATTTAATCATGCATGCATAAGGGTGTCTTACCCCAATAGCAGAAGACTATTCACGTGTGGACAATCTCATATTAAATTAAATTTTGGTATAACAGTGATAAAATAATAAAACAGAGGCTTCGGTCGACGTCTATAACAATTCGTCTCGGGTTTCATTGAAGGAACAGTAGGGGTTGACAATTCTTTCTATCGGTTTGGACGAATGGTACAGTGGGGGTCGACGTGGCCTCAATAAAGAGATCGGTCGATGTCTATAAAACAGATGGGAAATTAATTCCCCTCGAGTTGCATCTCATTCGTCCACCAAATCGGACGATATTATCATCCACAGAATCAAACGACGTTGTCATCCACAAAATCGGATGATGTTATCGTCCACTCACAGAATTGGACGTTGTTGTCATCCATAAAATCAGACGATGATCAACACTGGCCAAAATCGGTCGATGTCAACACTGACCAAAATCGGACTATGTCAACACTGGCCAAAATCGGTCGACGTGGCTTTTGTAATGAGATCGGTCGACGACACTTAACTAAATTTCCTCAAAATGACTCTAATATGCGACCCCCGACCGATTTACACTTAAAATCGGTCGAAGTAGCCCCCATCAGTACACTTAACTTTACTTAGGCTGAATCGTCCTCAACATCAGCCGATCGATCGCCCCTTCTGGTGATCGATCGGCATGCTCTCTGGAATCCGAGTTCTAGAGAGCTGCTTCCTCTCTTTTCTTCACACCCTGCACACTTCACAATTCATTCCTTATTTCACCATAACACAACCCATAATATTAACATCTCAACTCCTTAAAACACTTCAACATAGAATCATTTTATCAATCACCAAAAAATCGACTTGAAACGTATCATAGAAAACGTAGTAAAATTTCATAAAATCAAACTGCATGGATCGATTTGAAAACTAAACAAAATCCCTACAAAATCCAACAACCAGGCAATTCTAGTATGTTCTCAAAATATAAAATCATCACTTAGACATTCTATACATTTTCAAATCATCTAACCTATCATAACAAAATACCTATACCATCGTCCCTCCCCACGAGTCAAAATAAGCGTCGACTGCCCAGCACGCTCCCACGGGCATCCTCCTTCAATCCGTGCATTCGTCTGGTAGAGGGACGTATTCCTCACTTGTGTCGAAGTCACCTACACCATAGAGACATTCTATGAGGTAAAGGCTTAATAAACTTCAGAAATGAAAATGCATGCTAAGCGTATGCTGTTCGTAAAATCATGCAATCATCCTACCTTTTCGCTATTCATTTTCTTTTCATATACATTCCTACCTTTTCGCTATTCATTTCCTACCATTTCGCTATTCATTTCCTTTTCATATACATTATTACCTTTTCGCTATTCATTTCCTACCTTTTCGCAATTCATTTCCTTTTCATATACATTCCTACCTTTTCGCTATTCATTCCCTTTTCGTGAAAACATAGTGCGGAAATTCATTTTCTATGCTTATTCGAAAACCATGATGCATGGACATGTACGATACATTAAACGTAAGAAAAGCATAAAACAGAACACGAAACCTAAAGAAAAGAACATTCTAGTATCACAATTATCCTAAACTACCCATCAAACCTACACTAAAGCAATAAAATCTCCAAGTCCTCAATCAACTACTAATCCTATGGTGTAGGCCAATTAGCCAAGCGAGTCACGAAGACTTACCTGTCGTTCTTAGGGAGCCGAGTACTGTCTTTGAGCTTCGTCCACCTAGAGTATTTCACAAACATTGGCTTTAAAACCAATCCTAAATAACGAATTCCAAACTTAAACGAAGCTCCTAGATAAGACAACTTTCTTAAAAACTGAGATTACTTCTTTCAGGCATTTCACTGAGCACATTGTGCACACCATTTTTTGCAACAAGCCATCAACGGTATTTTTACACATTAAACCTCTAAATTCAACATAACTTTCCATTTCCAACCTAATCTAACAACAAAAATGATAATTATAACAGAATTATCGATATTTAACATAACCTTACGATTTCGCAAAAACCTTATCAAAACCCTAACGAATAACAACTCAAAAACAACCAACTAACAGGTATAACACTCTAAGCTTACATAGGGTTTGATTGGTGAAAGAAAACTGGAAGAAAAGTTGTCGGAATGTGGAGCTATCGTCGGACGACGTGAAGAAAAGGAGAAACGGAGTGGTGAGTCACCAGAGAACGGAGAGGATTTTCCTCTCTGGAAGGGAAAATCGTGAATGAAGAGAGTTGGGAGAGGGGTTTTTGTTTTTATTAAATTTAACCTATCAATTACCTTTTTGCCCCTTGGTATATTCTTCTAATTAAATTGTTATTTAACCTATCGTTTTGCTTTCTCCGAAATTTTCTTATTTCACCAAATATTCTGATTTATTGCTAGGGCTCTAACAAAAATTTCCATTCACAAAACGGACCTAGTTTGTTATATTTACTGAAATACCCTTATGTTACGAAAAATCTCAAAACTCGTAAAACCGTTCATTATATCTTTAAAAATTCCCTTATTCCTCCCGATACTCCAATTTACTCATATAGTTCTACTAAAATTTCCAGTTTACAAAACGGGCTAATTCCACAATATTTACGAAAATACCATTATATGATGAAAAACTGAAAACCCGTAAAACCGAGTGTTACAAAATGAGTGCTCCGGTTCTGACTGTGTGATGAACTTATAAATGGGAGTTTGGAAGCTAGAAACACTTTCACAGATTTCGGTTGTTTAGCTGGAGCTGGCAGCGACTTCCAACAACTATAACTCGAGCTACAATTGACCTTGGAGCTGACATTTTTGACAATGCCCCCTCTAAATATCGCGGTCTAATATTCAGAGATGAAGAATTTATGATGAAAATGATGGAGGTTGTCAGATGGTCGGAATTACACCTTTTACCGAGAATCGAGCCCAACTTTTGAGGACAGTACCTCAGTCTATATAGCTCTTCTTGATGCGATTTTTGGATAATATCCTCCCTTTTATGAGTGAGAAAGATCTCCTTAAAAAATTAGAGGCATAAATGGTAGGGATTAAAAGTTATGAAAATCAGAGTGCAAGCTAGTCTGAATAGCCACCAATGATATGTCTATCAACTTATTTGGCTCCCTTGCAAGAGAAAGCTCTCCAGGTTGGTTTTTCAAAAGTTTTGTGCTCCTTTACTAGAATATTCTCTACTTAAGGAAGTAGAGAGAAAGGAACAAATAGAGAGCTTAATCAAAATAATCAAAAGATCAAGTTCAACTTGTTTTACAAACACAATCAGATATGACTCACTGAAAGGGGAATATAGGTTTTTGCATTGAAGTAAAGGGAAAAGCGAAAGGCTAGTTTTTCAAATTGATCAAAGATGCTTACAACAATAGCCTAGAGGGCTATTTAATCCCAAAATTTGTAGGTGAGACCTATAAAGAGAGAAGTACAAGAAAGCTCTTCAAAGGATAAGTGTTAGGTGAGAAGACATCTCTTCAAATGACACCTCTTCACATGACACCTCTTTGGTTTCCCAATAGCCTTCTTTGGGCTTTGCTTGCTTGGGCTTCTCTTTGCACTTTAAACTTGTTTCTCCTCCAAGTTGCCACAGACTCCAAGCTTAATGTTTATCCCATGAGAGATAATCCATAATGCAAAACTCACATACACACACATACTCACTCGGCCCATTAAGATAAGCAAGTGAGAGTTACAATTACATGTGACTAAATGAAATAAAAAGAACATAAATAAATTTCAAAGTAAAAATGCAACTAAAACTGTAACGCCCCGAGTTATCTGAACCCGGTTCGTCACACAAAAGCCCGTACACGACTAAGAAATTTCAACCATATTTTAAAACTTCTCTCAACATTCAAGATTTGACATTTACTAAAATCTCAATACAATTAAAATTTTGCAGCGGAAATCATTTGAGCGACAATGGGGTTTAAACAAAACTGCGAAACATTGTTTGAAATGCTAAGAAACAATCATCAATTAGGAAATAAAGGTTTAAACCGTGGAATACTTGAGAAGTTGCAGAAGTCAAACGCATCTGCCGATGAAATAAGTCAATCGGAAGAAGCAGAAACAGAAAATAGAAGGCTTCTACCAATGACGTCAACCAGAAGAGTTGGAAACAAAAGACATCTCTCGGTGGACTGCATCTACCGATGACGTCAGCCGGATAAATCAATTATCCAACATCAACCGATCGTAAAATGACAAGTTTTACGGCTCACATCTACCGACGGCAAAATGACAAAAATCTCTCATTCCCTTCTTCCGATAGAATAAACTGCATACACCGATCACTAAACGACAAAGCATAATACCCACTCATACCGATAATGTAAAATCTACATCTTCCGATAGAATTTAATCTACATCATCCAATTGAATAAATTTCACGTACCGATGACTTTACTGAAACATCATCCGATGGCTTTACTGAAGACATCTTCCGATAGACAACATAACTATAACTCAACATCTACCGATAGACATCATCTACCGATAGAGGACAGAGTGACACTTCAACTATTTCTTGCTATGCAAACACAACTCTAAGTACATAAAAGAATTTACTACTCCACTGAAAGCATTCAGAAATAATTCGAATCATTGCATTACCCAAATCCAGTAAAAACCAATATTTGAAAACTCAACAGAACATCTTTATCAGGAAATCTCAAAACGTATTCAAAATATTAAAAACCACTACTGTCATAAAAACTCAGCATACTTAAATTGAAACATTGTCAACTAAACCTTCACACCAACTAACACCAGTTAAACCGCCCCATCGACTGCCAGAATGTTACATAGATGCACTCCTCCAACCAGACTAGTCCTCGGCAAACTCAGTAAACACACCTGCTGTATTTTCTTCACCTACATCACAAAACTCATCTATTAGCGTAATGCTAAGTAAGTAAAACAGTAATGAAATGAAATGCTGATATCTGAATCTTAAACATGCAATTTCTACTTTCTCATCTCAGTTGTCATTCATCATTTCTGTTCAGATCTCCCTGTGAAATTGGGAGTTGGATCAACTCTCCCAAAGTATAGATATCCACTGACTCATTAAGGGGCGGATTACTTCCCTTAACAGTAATCTGATTCACATAGCTGTTTCCGATCCCTCTGTGAAATTGGGAGTTGGATCAACTCTCCCAAATTATAAATATCCACTGTCTCATTAAGGGGCGGATTACTTCCCTTAACAGTAAATCTGTTTCGCATAGCTGTTTCATTATGTTCATTCCTTACCATGCCAACATGCATTCAAATTCATTTTTGTATACTTTTAAAACATGATGCATAGCATACAGACACATTCAAATAAACTTGTTCATAATGTTTTGTGATGTAGGCCCGAAGGCGCAAGCAAACTTCACTTACCTGGTCTCCTGGAAATCGCTCGGTTTCAACTACTTTAGAAGCCCTGTTCACCTAATGTCATAAACAAAATACCATTCAGATCTTCACTAAACCTCATCCTACACCATTCACAAACCTAAGGAGCTAGTTCAGAAGTTCGGATCATCGCACATTCATGATTCATCACTAACCCGAACTCAACTCACTCACAGTATTCTCAAAAATACACACATTACACTCTCTCTGCTATCTAGCCACTAAATCTCGAGAAAACAAAGGGAAAACTTACCTAGTTTGAGGAAATGGAGATCGGAGGGGAAAAATCGCCTGGAACTCTGTTGAGCTTGAGCTGAATACCGAGAAATGAAAAACGAGGGAATAGCGGCGGCTAAACCTCATTAAACCCTCCCTTAAATACTTTATCCACAATAAAATTACAATTTACCATTTTGTCCTTACTCATTCACTTATTAACCTAATCACTAAATCACTCAATTTCAATTATAAAACACCCTCTATAAATGGAAAAAGGTAAATCGATTAATAGAAACCGGGTGTTACAAAAACAAATTTAATAGATAGATTAAAGGTTGGTCTTCAAGTCTTAAAGAGTTTATGGATTAGCCCAATGTGAGCTAGGTGGCTGTAGGTTTCAAGGATTGATCCAATCTCGACTTCTTCATATGTTGGGCCTCTTTAGAAGAAATAAGGTCCTCTATAATAGATCTGGCTGACAAAGCAAATGATGTCTATTTTTCATGAGTTACCCCATTCCGGAAACCATGAGAAGTCAGCTACAATCTTCATGAAGAACAATTTTTTATTTAAGATTAAAAGAACTTCAGAAATGACCAAATAGTCTTTAGGGGTCAGATTTTTGGAAAATTTCAACGATCTCTTTGACTTGTGCTTTGTTCTCCATTTGTGCTTACCATGTTGAACTTCCGATTAAATTTTTTTGCCACATGATTGAAATTGAGGCATTGACTATTCTTTTTACCTTGATCACTTACAAAACCCACACTAGCAATATTGTTAGAAATTCTCAATGCTCAAATGGTATTAAACGGATCTTATGGCACATCACAGTGTCGAGCAATGAGCAACCTTATACAATATAAGTGATGTATCAGGAATTGGTCTTGATTGTGTTTTGATTGAACAGAACAAGGTAGTTGATTATGCATCTCGACAGTTGAAGCCCCATGAACAGAATTATTCAACTTATGATTAGGAGTTGCCAGCGATAATTTGATTTAAAGATTTTGAGGAGCTAATTGTATGGTGCTAGTTTAACAATATTTTAGAATCATAAGAGTTTGAAGTATCTCTTCACTCAAAGAGACTTGAACGTGAGACATGCAGATGGCTTGAGTGTATGGAGGATTATGATTTTAGTTTGGAGTATCATCTTGACAACGCGAATGTTGTGGTTGATGCCTTGAGCAGAAATCCTCAGGTATCCCTTGCCTGTCTAGTTCTCGATGAGTGGAAGCCTACTATTGCTATTGGAAATTTTGATTTGTAGTATTATGAGTTTGATAGGACACCATGTGCATACAATGTTGTCGCTACTCTGAGTTTGCTTTAGAGGGCGAAGAAGATGCAGCAGCAAGATAATGAGTTAGTGGAGAAAGTCAACTAGCTGCAAGATGGTGAACAACTTGATGGTTGTGAAGTCAACTCAGAAGGAATTGTGTTATTCAAAGGCTAAGTGATAGTTCTTAGTAACCGAGTGCTAAAGAAGTATATACTTGCAGAGGCTCACATGCCTAGATTTGCTATCCACCCTAGAAGTACAAAAATGTATCAGAACTTGAAACGTTAGTATTGGTGGGTGGGTATGAAGCGTAAGGTAGCAGAGTTTGTGACTCGGTGCCTGACGTGTCAGCAGGTGAAAGCTGAACATAAGAGACCAGCACGTCTACTGCAGTCGTTGTCTATTCCAAAATGAAAATGGGATAGGATAACAATAGATTTTAGTACTGGTCTTCCTAGGACTTCTAAAAAATTTAGTACTTGTCATTGTGGATTGTTTGACCAAGTCTTCTCATTTCATTCCTATTCGGATGGATTTCTCGTTGTCTAAGTTTAGCTGGTTGTATATCGAGAATATCATTCTTTTTCACGGTGTTCCCTCGAGTGTTGTTTTCCTAGGTTGACATCCAAGTTTTGAAAGGCTTTGCAAAAAACACTTAGTATAAAGTTGCATCTCGTATAGCACATCATCATGAGGATGGTCAGTCAGAGAGAACTATAAAGATTTTGGAGGATATGTTGTGAGTTTGCATCTTGGATTTTGGTGACAGTTGAATTAATCACCTACCATTGGTTGAGCTTGTCTACAATAACAGTTATCAGACCAACATTGTCATTTCTCCATACTAGGTGTTGTATGGGAGACCTTGTGGCTCGCTTTTGTTTTGGGCTGAGATTGAAGAGAGGATTTCTCTTGGGCTGAAGTTGATCTAAGAGACTACTGAGAAAATTCAGCTAATCAGTTTGAGGCTGGAGACTGTGCAGAGTAGGTAGAAGAGTTATTCCGATCTCAAGAGACGAGGTGTTGAGTTTGATGCAGAAGAGTTTGTCTTCTTGAAGCTCCTTCCAAGGCATGGTATCAATTGGTTTTTGGTGAAAGGGAAGTTAGCCCCAAGGTACATTGGCCCATTACAGACTGTTGGGAGGATTGGTAATGTGGCGACAAGCTTGATTTACCTCCCCAACTCGGGTATGTTCATAATGTATTCCACATTACTTTGTTGAGGAAGTACACGCTGGACCCGTCACATGTGATCTCGTGGATGATGTTCCTATCTAGGAGGATGTTTCATATTAGGAGGAGCCATAGTGGATCTTAGATAGAGAGTTTTGAGTTCTTCGTCGTAGGAAGATTCCCTTGGTTCGTGTGCTATAGAGGAATCACACTAAGAGACAGAGAGGGTGGTGACAGGATGTTCAAATCGCCGAGCTCCGAGACTAGGAGAGTGATCTTTAGACTTCGTGCAACAACTTTCGTGATGGGACTTTGAACGATTATAAGTTTTTGACCTCCGATTTTAAGTTTAAAGTTAGGATTTTTTTTGATAAATCGAATTTGAGTTCAGATACTCGAATCTGTGGTTGGTTTATGCTTTATTTGAGTAGATTTAATGTTTGTATAAGTTGTTTGGTCAATTGGTGGTAAAAATCAGTCAGGGGGAGCGGTTTTCGTTACTGTCCGTCACTAAAGAAATCACCCAAGTGTCGACCTCTGTGGAGACATGTCGACACTTCAAACCCTAGTGTTGGGACAGAGACGTACAAGTGTTGACCGCTTGAAGAAATTATAGACCGCATACATTTTTATCTTCAACAGGTGTCGACCCTTCAGAAGGAAGTGTCGACCGCTAGTTCATTTTGAGTTAGAACCCGAGAGCTTTGAAGTGCCGATCGATAGGATGAAGTGTCAACCGCAAGTGCATTTGCGGTTGAGACCCAAAGGATTGCAGTGTCAACTGCATGGTGGAAGTGTTGACCGCTTATAGATTCGAGGGGTATAAAGTGTCTACCGTGGGTAGGAAGTGTCAACTGCATGGTTTTTATTTTGGGGAAATTTTGTCGCCTCAGCGCTACGCGGCTCAGCAAAGTTTGCAGTAATTAGTTGTCGAATTGAGTTCCTAGTCTTGGTATAGGGCTTGTCCTTGTGTCTCCCTTAGTGTTTGAGGGGAATTATTAATTTTGGTTTTGTTTTAGGCTCAGATGAGTTAGTGGATTACGAGCTGATACCAGAGGTGGTAGATTCGATTGATCAGAAGAAGAATCGTTGTTGATGTAGGGATTTTATACTTTTTGCACTGCATTGAATGGTTTTTATAAAAACATATTTTGAAGAGTTGTTACCTGTATAAAATTTGACAGGGCCTGGTTGCTAGCACACCTATTTTTACATATATATATTGTTTTGTACGTTTACTATTGATCCATGGTTTTACATTGATATGATGTAACTTATGAGGATGAGTTCTTGTAATATTTTGTACAGTTTCGTTGTAAAGTATTAGCAAGACATTCCAATACCCCTCTTGTTGCGTGAAGGAGGTCTTGTTTGCATGAAACAAAAATGGGTAATAGGATTTTGATGACGCACTCATTGGATTTCGAATCTCTAAACCTAATCAAGGTAAGTTTGAGATTTTACTATTATTTGGGGTGTAACACCCGAGAATTTCCTGTAACGCACATATGTCTTAGGGTAGACGGTTAGGATTGTTTAATGATAGGTGTTGAGAAATGGATTTGGGATTAAGGCAAACAAAAGGAGAAAGTGATGTTTGACTATTCAAACCACTAAGTGGAAAAGTCAAAAGGTGTTTTGTTTTTCAACCTATAGGAAGTAAGCAATTAATGTTAGAAATTGGGGGAATTAAAAAGCTATCACGTTGGATGAAATGAGAAGGAGAAGAGTGGGGTTGATATGTAAATTTAAAAAGAATGGTGGAGGAAAAGAAAAAGTGGAAAGAAAGATTAGGTTTAAAGTTATGTTTTTCATTTTCTTCCTCACTCTTCATCGACTCTCTCTCTCTTTCTCCTCCATAGCCAACCTCCTTCCTCCCCTCTCTTCAATTCTCTCAAGGCATTTAAGGTAAAAACTTTATGGGTTTTGGTTTTTGTAACTTTGGATGAAGATTAGGAGTGTTTTTAGGATGTTTTGTGGGGGATTGCATAGGGTTTGGAAACCCTAGAAAGTGAAGTCCGAAAATTGAGTTTAAATGTTAGATTTCTTCCCTATTTTGATGATTTGGTTGTTGAATGACTTGGTTTAGGTAGATTTTAGGGTTAGATTGAAGATTGGTGAAGTGTTCCACAAAAATGGTTGAAGAACACCTATATACCCGATTCTGTTTGCTGGATTTTCGAGTTGGCCAATTACTTTGTTTGGTTACTTTGAGTGATTCAATGGATAGTAGACGTGTAGAGGTTTCCGAGTTGGGGTGGCACGTCGAAATCCGTTGAAAAACGAGAAAGTTATGGTCGTTTAATGTTGGACGTCGGTAAATTTAATAAAAAATCGGGTTTGGTGTGTTGGAAATGATTTGTGTCATAATCTAGTTAGTTTAGGTTAAGAATTTCTTTAGTTTAGTTAGTTGATTTCCATAGAATCTTTTAGTTTGTTATTAAGTAAGTTTTCGTTATTTTAGGTGATCGAACGTGTGATTTGATCGGACGAAGTGAACGGGAACGTATCGAGCAACCAGGTAAGTAGTGGATGAGTGTTTGTTGCCTTCGGGCCTACACCATAGAACGGTAGGGATTGTTTGTTTATTTGTTATGTTTTGCTTTTGTTACGCATCGGGTGTCATGCATCATAGTTTTTTGAACTACGAAATCACGAGTTTTGCATGTTTGAGTGGTGAGGATGATGTGGATGAAAGATAAGAAGTGATATGCAACTTGGTCTCGAGTAAAATAGCTTCGTTGGGCAAGTGGCTCGTTGAGCACCCCGCGTGGGATTTTATTCGAGATGCCCTGCTAATGTACGTAATGTGTTGCGAGTATGAATACCTCGACCTGTTCATGCTTGAAGTGCACAATGAGGATTCTACGAATGATTGGGGGAGATTCGTGTTGGCCGTCCTGGACTGTGTTGGGACGTGTGCCTCCGGTCTAGCTCCGTGGATCAAGGCGTGGCCGTCCTGGACTGTGTGGGGGCGTGTGCCTACTTGATTCACCTGAAAGTGAAAAATAAATGCAACCGAAACGAAAAGAAAACAACAGAGTGTGTAGAAACTGCATGTTAGGGTTGAGTCGAGCATTTAGTATGTTCTTGTGCATTTCCCTACTTGCTAAGCATTAGACTTACGTTTTGTGTTCTATGGTGTAGGTGACGAGTTCTCTACAGGTGAGATAGACGGGACTGCCGAGGATTAGGCTGCAGTTGGAGGAGTACGGGGTGCGCCGGTGCAGGTTATTGTCGGGGCGTCTCGGCTACTGTCCTCCTCGGGTTTGTGGGAGGTTGTTTCTTTTGGTATGTTGATAGTTGATGGGTGTTTTTAAGCTATTTTGATGGGTTAAGTTGTTTGAAGTGTAAATGTTTATTTTGAGAAAAGTTGGAAGAATTTGGAGCTTTGGTACGTTGTAGTTATAAATGTTCGCGTAATTATTTTGGGATGTCCGAGAGTTGGTTGAGTTGATGGATAATAGTCCTACATGGTTGTGGTTTGAAACTATATGTTTTGGTTTTAAACTTTCAGGTTTTGGTTTATCGAGTTATAGGCGTTATGCCGCTCGTTTTGATTTTAAAACAATTAACGTCGGGTTATATTTGCTATTTTTTTTTTAATTATCCGTTTGAAGTCGGTTTTTACAAACTTTACGGGATTTGAAGATTTATGTGTCAGGAGTGTATGGTAAAAATTTCGGGATTTTTGGAGGTGTCGGGCTCGTAGAAAAGTGTAGAAAGGTCGGGAAAGTTAAGAAAAGTCAAAACAGGGTGTTTTGGGACGTTTTTGGTCGAAAATACCCGAGCCGGCCCGACCGATCGGGCATGGGTCACGATTGATCGCGGCCGGGGTCAATTTTGGTTAAAATAGCCCAAGCGGGCCCGATCGATCGGGCCCAAAACGCGACCGATCGCGGTTGGCACCTGCGGGGCGCGACCAGCGCGCAGGTGGCCGCGCAGCGCGCGCGCCCAGCACCCATTTGGGCTGTTTTTTTTTAAAAAATTTTAAATTTCTTTTTTTTTACAATATTTTGACCCGACTTTTTCCGACATATTTTAAACGTATTTTGGCACGTTTTCCAACAAAAATCGAGGGTTCGAAAACCCAAAAATCGAGTCGAAAAAATTTACGAAAAATCATTTTAAACATCGTTTTAATCACGGGTTGGATTTGGAATGTGACGCACCGAGCCGGAGCGGGTTCGGGGCGTTACATGGGGTGTGTCGCTACCTAGTCATTGGATCGCCGGGCACCCTATGACTTGGTTGGACCTACAGATCACCGTCACTTATTATTTCTCTTTCGGACTCATAAGACGCTGTTTGGTTTTCAGATCGCCACCTTTCTGTGTGAGTGTGCCGAATGTGGTCCTTGTATGACCGTTCTTTTACTAGTGAGGTGAGTTTTTATTTTAAAAATACGATAATGACTTATTTTTTGTATAGTTGTCTACATATACAACAAAAATTTGAATAATTGTTTTATCAGTGACTCATGGAGCCTACTTTTAATAAAATGATGAAAAGAGTTTTCTAGAAAGATATTTTGAAAATCATTATAACATGCTCATGTTTTGAAAAGGAAAGAAAAAAGAAGTTTCGATGCAGTGCATTTATTATAACTTGCTTACTAAGTTAGTCACTCACCCCAACGATCTCCTCCCTTTCTAAGAAAGAACAATAACAATGAGTAGCTGAAGTTCAGAAGCAAATTTCTTTTCTTTATTTTTTGTAGAATGATTTAGTTTCCTGGTGAGGATTCACTTATATTTGGGTGTGTATATGATTAAATATTTTAATTTGGATACGTAACCCTTATTAAAATGTTTTACTATATTGCACTATTATATTTGTAATTCACTGTATGGATCTTTGACTTTTAATTAATGTTCAAGTTTTTCGCTGCGAATCCAACTCCTAGGCTAGGTGATCGGTCCTCTTCGAGAATTGAGTCGCCTGTCCTGGCGTTCTGTTAGGCCCGCCAACAAGTAGTGACATGCATGATTACTAATACAATGGAATTAACTTTCTTAGTTTAACGAAATTTTTTTAAACAATGTAATTTCATCTAGTTTAGTTCTATATAATCATATTATATAAAATATATTCATTCTATCTCACCGAGTTGAGATAGGACTATAAATTCTTAATTGAAAGAATTATGTTTATAATTTTATATTAATTTGAAGATTTTGTACTTCAAATATAAGTCATGTTTCTATTTAGGTATGATATATATATAATATATATGCTAATATAAAGTATATTTAAATAATCAAATAATTTGGACCAATTTTATAAAGCATAATGATCATACAAACATAGAAATTATTAAATAAAATTATTTACTTAATACTTCTAATAAATTCATCACAGGGCACATAACATCCAACATGTGCAAGGGATATAATCGAAACCAGAATTAGCAATAAGAGGAGGACGTTTGGAAGAGAATCATTAAGGGCTATTCATTTGCTGAATTACAGAGAATGGGTTAATGAAAAAGAATGGAGTTGTAAGAATTGAGAAGGTAAGTGATTGATTCCCTTAGCAGAGTCATATAAGGATCTCTTCTACCCAGACGTTCTTCCCGTAAGGTCATGTTTGCCCCAAATCTTGAGCCTGAAGCCTCTCCAACACAGCTGCCACCTTTGAATCTGGGTCCACTACCCTCAAGGAGCATAGGTATTCAGTGGCCGTCCAGTTCCTGCATTTGCTCAAGCATCCTTCAAAATTATCGCCCATAATGGTAAAGGTCGTTATTGAAATGTCAAAATTGGGTATTTGTTCTTAAAATTTGGATCTGAAAAAAAAAAATGCTGAGACTTAGTGATGATCAAACAATTTGATTTGTAAAATGGCTTTTTTAAAAGTTGTAAATATACACAAGGAATTCAATAAACTTTTTTTAACTAGCCCAACTTCCTCGCCTAAACAATGCTGAATAAAAGATGGGTCATGAAGGAGAACATCTCGTGAAAGATAGGTCAGTTCTGGAAAAATTCTCCTGTTTTGTTTTTGGCTCTCGGTTCATAAAAAGAAAACTCGTGTTCTGGTTACTATGGTTCACATATTAAGCAAGCAGGGTCTGCCAGAAGTTTAAAGCTTGATCTCCAACATTGCTGATCAGTTAAGAACTTACTCAAATTGGCAAACAGAAGCCACTAGGAGAGGTGAAGGAGGAATCCATGGCAGAGGCCAGAATGCCAGTGATGGTGACAATCAGGAAGTTGGAGGCGGAGGAAGCCAAGGAAAAGGCGGCAAAGTAGGCAATGGAGGCAACGGTGGCAATTGTGTATTTGGAGGGGAAGGAAGAGAAGGAAAAGGAGAAAACTGGGGTGTAGGCGGAGGAAGCCAGGGAATGGGTGGCAGCTGTGGCAACTGAGGAGTTGCAGGCGGAGAAAACCACGGGAATGGCGGGAATGGAGGCAACGGGGGAGTTGCAGGCGGAGGAAGCCAGGGTAAAGGCGGCACTGGTGGCAACTGGGGAATTGCCGGTGGTGAAAACCAAGGGAGCGGCGGCAACTGGCGTGTTGTAGGCGGAGGAAGCCAGGGAAAGGGTGGAAACGGTGGTAATTGGGGGTTTGCAGGCGTACGGGGAGTGAACGGATTAGGAGTGAAAGACGGAGAAGACGAAGGGCAAAATGGCATCGGCTGAGCAGGCTGAGACAGGAGAGAATCAACAACATAAAATTCCATGTTAAACATGGAGAACAAAAGCCTCAAACTCTGAGGAGGCCCTGAAGCTGCCCCACAGTTGAACGGCCAGATCTGTCCATTATTTCCAGAAACTTGAGCAAAACATCCTCTCAGATCAGGCGTTCCATCGAATCTTATGCCAAAATTGCCCACCCAGTTTGTAGTTTCTTCTCTTTCCATCGTGATTTTCCCATCACCATCTCTACACGCCACCCTAACTTTAATTCCTGCAATATATGAACAGTCATTTCCGCAACCACATGCTCCAATGGAGGTTTTCTTGTTAAATGATACTTGAGATTACAAAAAGTGAATACAAAGAGAGGTATGCAACGGAAATTCACCCACCGTAAATTGGATAATCAAAGAGAGATCGTTGGCCGTCTTTGCACTGATCGCAGAAGACAGTACCAGTGACTGTAGCATATCCTTGTGCTACATCAATGGTTGCAGCAAGGACTAGGACTGCGCAAAAAAAGAGCTTCTCTATCAAACTCATGGAAGATGAAGCAAGTTTGGAAGATCATACCAGGGAAAGAAGAAGGATTTCGTGGGCTCACAATGTGATTGAAATTCGTACAATTGCCAGACAGAAAAAGACTGTAAAAGAGGAGTAAATGCGACTTCTTTTCAACTTTCAACTGTCACAATTTATGATACGTATGAAACAATGACAAAGTTCAGTTAAGATTGTGGAATAATTGATCTATGGCATTTCTAACTTGTCGGGAAGAGAGAAAGAGAGAGGGAGAGAGTTACTGCTACGTAGTATAACCCGTGAGCACAAAGCAGAATGCATGATCATTAGTATGGGCCACAAAACTGGCTGTAGTAATGGCACAAGTAGTATTCTCTCATCGAAAGCAGCTCAACTTTCCAATTCCTCCTCTTTGGAAGCTCAAAAAGGCAAAATTTAGTTACTGTTTTAGAAGGTAACATTACATTTCAAACAAATGATTTTCATTATGCATCATCACTTATTACATCATATTTGATTTGTCTTCCCAACTACTTAAAACATACTTCAATATAATAACAGTATATCATGCTTTCTTGGCATAATGCCAGCTCCCTTTAGATTTAATGAAACTCTCAACAATGAACAGCTTTGAAATTGTAGATTTCATAAGCTTGAACACATTTAATATCGATGGCAACATAGCTCACTAAATTCTTTCAAACACTTTTCCAGAAATGTGACTATAAAATCCATGTCATTTGATTTCTTTTTTGATAGGTAGTGGTTTAATGGAATTCATGCGAGTGTGATTTAATATTGTTATTGCTGGAACTTTTAATTACTCGTCAATTTCATTTTGAGCATGTTTTGAGCTGTAGTTTCATTGATTCTGGAACTATGCGGGATTGGATATTTTGTTATTGTTACTATGCTCAAAATTCCATTCAAAATGTCCAAAATAGAAAATGGCTATATAAGAAACTCAATTTTGTAAAAATAAGCCAATCGAGATTAGGATGGAAAAGTTGTGTAATCGTGAAGTTAAGAGATGCACCAAGAGGATTGATCACTAGCTCCTTAGCTAGGCAACTCATTAACCATTAAAGAACTTTGGAGGACCTAGATGAGGCACCTAACACAATAAATCAAGGCTAACAAAAACATCTACCAAAATTGATCAAAGATCAAACTGTAGATAAAGCTGATCAAATCAAGATTGAGTAATTTTGCTGAAAATGACCAAGTCTAACCTCTAGTGTAAAAACCAGTATTTTTGAGTTAATTAAATTTCACGCATTAAATTTTTGTATTGTTGATAGTTAACGTGTCATATGTTGACCCGTCTTATAATGTTGTGGCCATGTTAGAATTTTTTGGTCAATTGGTTTTGGTCAGTAATTCAAGAAATTACTGTGTGGTTAAAATTGAGAAAATTAATGTTGGGTAGTTTGGATTTACCTTGAGTAAAAAATTAGATAACGTTTGGAGTTGACCAATAAGAATATAAAAGATTTCTATTTAGTTTACATATAAATTATTTAAATTAAATAAATTACGAGAAAATGAAACTAAATCAAAAAGGGAATTATTAAAATAAGGGAAACCCTATTTGCCTTCTCATTTTTCTTCATGTGGCTGCCAAGGAGAAAAGGAGAGGGAGAGAGCGATTTGTCTCGTTTGTGCAAATTTTCGCGTTCCAAGGCTAGAGAAGTGTTCATTAGGCTCCGAACTGTTAACTTAAAATGTGTTTAAGTTTAATTATGTTTTTGATGATGTAATTCATGTGATATAAATTGATTATTTTAAATGAATGAGTAGATGAATGCTTAATGAAGATATAGTTCGTGATTAACTATTTTTACTGGAAATGCCCATTAAAAATGGTATTATGTTTCTGATGATCTTCATTAAGTGTTGCTAGTTAAAAACAAAAAGGTAGTTCTGGTGCATGTAAGATATCGTCCGGTCAATGCAAATGAAAGATGCAAAATATCGAAAGTATATATCGACCAGTGGTTGGACAAAGAAGTGAATTCGTCCACTAGACATATCGACTGCTGGCTTATCAATATTTATCATCTGTTATACTAAAGCGAGAATGTCGTCCGCCAAATATGTCAACCGGTGGAAAGGCAAATATATCGACTGGTAGCGGAACACAGAAGTCAACCGAAATCAATGTCGACCAGACTTAGAAGTCAACTGAAATCAATGTCGACCGAACGAAGATTTCGCCCGCACGGTTAATACCGTCTGAGCTAAGGAGACTCTGCCCAAAAGTAACATTGACCGAAGCCGACATCCCAATAGATATATTATTTACGTAACGGTCATATTTTGGTACGGATTCAAGGAGTCGTCCGAATAGTTACGAAGACCATATAAATAGAAGAACAGAAGCTAGGAAAAACACTTTTTGAATTATTTTATTACACGCGAACCTCTGCTTGTTGTGCATATTTTTTTTAAGAGCTTAATTTGTGTAATACTCTTCTGTTTTCTACACCTTCCCAAATCCTAACTTGAGATATAGCTTTCAAGAAAGTGTAGATTTGATTTATCCTCCTTACAACCTAGAAAGTGTAAAGGCAGCAATTGACGCCCGTGAAGATCAATCGAAGTGTAAAAAGCAGTTGATTGGCGCCCGTGAAATCCAATCAAGATTTCTCGTGGAAGAGAAGTAGTGAATCTTCAAGAGAGTGGAATCCTTGAAGCGTGGACGTAGACAAGATTGGTCGAACTACGTAAAAATCATGATGTCATTTTTCTCTCTCTCTTTGTTTAATTCAAATAAGTAAACAATAACTTAAGTAATTTATTTTGTAGTAAGTAAACTCGATTAGGAGAGAAAAGTTTAATTCACCCCCCCCCCCCTTAGACAATAACGGTCCAACAATTGGTATCAGATCCTGGTTTAATATTGTCTATATTGTGATATATTTAGAAATGACATTCAACATAAATACTTCACATGTAGAAGGCCAATCCATTACCAGATCTCATTTCTTTGATGGGAATGACTACGTATATTGGAAGTCTAAAATGAGGATATTTGTTCAAGCTATGGATTATGAGATATGAAACATTATTGAAAATGGACCATTTAAAGCTATGAAGACTGAGAATGAGATTAGTGTTCCTAAGGCCCCTAATAAATTAACTGAGTCCGATAAGAGGAATTTGAGCTTAAATGCTAAGGCAATTAATTTCTTATATTGTGCACTGAACAGAGACGAGTTCAACAGAGTTCAAGGGTGTGATAGTGCACAAGAAATATGACACTTACTAGAGATTACACATGAGGGAACTAACCAAGTTAAAGAGAGTAGATTGAGTATGCCTGTACATGAATATGAACTATTTTCAATGGAAAAGGATGAGACAATTTCCTCCATGTTTACTCGATTTATTAACGTCACTAATGCCTTAAAAGTTCTTGGTAAGACTTATTCAGGTGAAGAACTTGTGAGAAAGATCCTTAGGTGCCTACCAAGAGCTTGGCAACTGAAAGTGACAGCTATACAAGAAGCTAATGATCTCAAAGTTCTCAAGCTTGAAGAACTCATTGGCTCTCTAATGACTTATGAGATAACCATGAGAGCCAATGAGAAGGAAAATCTCAAAGAAAAAGAGATCAACAAAAAGAAAGATATTGCACGCAAAGCTTCTTCAAGCAAACAAGAAGAATCGAAGGAAGAATATGATAATGAGGATATAGCTCTCATCACGAGGAGGTTCAGCAAATTCCTCCAACGGAAAAGAATGCATGGGAGGAAATTCTCAAAGGGAGAAAAGCCTCAAAAAGAGAAAGAAACCACATGCTTTGAGTGTGGGAAGCCCGGTCATATCAAGGCCGAGTGTCCACAAGCCAAGAAAAATCCCAAGAAATTCAAAAAGAGAGCTATGAAAGTAACATGGGATGATAGTGAGAGCGGCACCTCATCCGAAGATGAGGAAGTTGCAAATCTGTGCTTCATGGCCAAGGAAGATGAGGTTAGTCTGTGACGACCCCGACCCCAAGCCAGGGCCACCATGACCTATGCCGTGACGTGCATACATATTACCCTCGTTCATTCTCATATATTTTTTTCATTTTCATTTTCGTTTTCATTTTTCATTCCAATTCCTTTTCATTCATTCATTAATCATTAGAAAACGGACTCGGGCATTCAATCCATATCTATCGACATTTAGAGTCTAACTTAAAACGTACCCAAAATGACTCATCTAAGGTCGAGAATCATCAAAAGAGGCTTAGGATCTCAAAACGTGTCAATTGGCATGCATGGGGCGCACCCTGCATTCGGCGCACGTGCACCTCGCGCGCCATGTGCGTATGCCGCGTGCGCCCAGCGCGCCCGTGCCGCGTGCGCACCATGCGGCCATGGCGTGCGCTCAGCGCGCCCGGTGCTACCATCGCGCGCTGACCGCGCACCTCACCGCGTGTGATGACCTGAATGTGTACATATGAGTACGACTGTGGGGCAAACCTCAGGTTGCGGGGTTGATCTCGGATTCGAGTATAGGCGAATCCCGGGTCGTAAAGAGGGGGTGTAACAGTTTGGAATTCAATTGAAAATTTCCCAAATTCAATTCAAAATTTAATTTCAAATCAAGCAAAGCTATAACCTAATTTTGGATAAAATCAAATAAAATCAATGTATAATCAAATGAACCTAACCCGAAAGACAACCAAAATCAAAAAGGGGTTTGAGATTTCAGAGTAACAAATCAGGAAAAACTGGATTTTAAGCAATTAGTAGGATTTCTCACTGGAAATCCGATGCTAAACTGAACAAACCAAGCCTGGAATACGTCCAGAAACATATGAGGATACAGAATAGTCCTCTCTGAAAATCCGAGCTGATCGATTACAGCTCGGAAAATCCGATCAACAGGAGGATTTCTCGGAGGCGCGGGGTGAACTTTTCCCCTATATATAGAGCCTTCGGTGGAGGAGGAGAACTCACACCAAAAGCTCTCTATCCCTCTCGAGCTCTTCAACAGAGAGAAAACTTACCTCAGCTCGCAGGTCCGACCACCGCAGCAAGAGTTTCGACGGAGGTTTCTTCTCTGGCTGCCGAGCTCTGACGAAGCCCTTGACTTCCGTCGACGACCCATCGGAGTAAGTCCTCCCTCACTCTTCATTTTCTCCCCTCAGTCGCGACTCCCCTCCCTCTCTGAATTTTTCTCTCTCGCTAACACTCCCTCTGTTTCTCTCAGTTGTGTTCGCGAGGAAGAAAGTGTTGGTTAAGTTTTCTTAAAACTGAACCGGTTCACTTAAGTTGACCCGAACCAGGCCAGCAGTGAACCGAATCGAATCTACCCGAACCAACAGTGAACCGACCCGACCCGTACTGTTCACCCGACCCGGTATTGTTCACCGACCAGACCCGTACTTTTCACCCGACTCGGTATTGTTCACTCGACCCGATATTTTCGACCCGATTCAATCCAAACCGATCCAACCGATCCAATTCGACCTGATAACACAACGTAAGTAAATTCTGCTCAAATTACTTTGAAATTGGATTTATTAAGTAGAATTTCAAAATCAAAGATTTTATTTGAGCAGGATATTATTTTGGAAATTTTGAAAAATCCTGATTAACGCTAATTGCTCAGAATCTAAGTAAGTGAAATACAAAGTTTTGGCTACGGCCCTACATCACAAGAATATCGACATAGAATAGTTTGAAAGATAAAATGGATAGGTTAATTGCATGTGTATGAAAAAGTAAAAGGGAATTGACGGAAAATGCGATAGCAAAAGCCTGAACGACAGTGAGATGGTGAGCTTGAGCATATGTTTTAACGTGATAGCAAAAGTCTAAACGACAGTGAGATGGTGAGCTTGATAGTTAAAATTAAAAGTAAAAGATGACGATGCCTGAACGACAATGAGATGGCTAAGTCTTACAAGAAGGTTGAATTTTCAACCAGTATGCAACTGTTAACAGGATTCGGTAAAAGTAAAAGTAAAAGTAAAAGTTTTGTAACTTGCACGTATTCTCACTTACTAAGATTTTCTCACAGTTTTGTTTTAACTTGTGCTGTAGGTGAGTTTTTATCTGAGGAAGAACTAGCTGCAATTAAGAACCCTCTAGTGGAAAGCGAGCATACAGAAAAAGAAGATATTGTTGAGTTTGAACCAAATGATTTAAATTAAGTATGCTTTAGTTTTCAAACAATATTTAAAGCTTTATTTTAATTTAAGACTTTGAATAATTTTGTTGACTTTTTATTAAATAAAGTTTCATTTATTGTTTTAATTATGTGATGGTTTCAAAGATTTTGACAAATTAATTATCAAAGCTTCCGTGATATTTAGGTTTTCAATTAAAATATTTTAAATTTTAAAATTTCGATTTAACGCTCGATATAAAAAAAAAATTGGGGAAAAATTCTAGGGTTTTCAAAATTAGGGTTTCAAATTGGGGATTTTTAAATTTTTTTTTTGGAGGGGGGGGGGGTTGTCACAATCCCACATCGCTTGGGGAAGTATATAGAAATGAAAATATATGTAAGGAAACCCTCCCAAGATAGTAAGACGCGTTTTGGAGCACAATTGGCAACGGATCCCATAAGAACTCCGAAGTTAAAAGTACTTCGGCGAAAGTAGTACCAGGTTGGGTGACCGACTTGGAAGTTCTCACGAAACAAAGCCGTGAGGCCAGATGCGAACAATATCTTAATGGGAAAAGGAGTCGTTACAAATGGTATCAGAGCCTGTACCCAACCAAAAATGTGGCCAACGAGAATGTTGGATCCCCGAGGGGGGCTGATTGTGATGACCCCAATGTGTACATATGAGTTCAACTTGCGGGGCAAACCTCGGGTTGCAGGGTGGATCCCGGACTCGTATATAGGCGAATCCCAGGGCGTAAAGAAGGGGTCATCACAATCCCACATCGCTTGGTATATGGAAATAAAACATATGTAAGGAAACCCTCCCAAGATAGTAAGACGCGTTTTGGAGCACAATTGGCAACGGATCCCATAAGAACTCCGAAGTTAAAAGTGCTTCGGCGAGAGTAGTACCAGGTGATCGACTGAGAAGTTCTCGCCAAACAAAGCCGGGAGGGGAGGATATTGGGCTGCGGCCCAATCCCAGAGCGGACAATATCTTATTGGGAAAAGGGGTCGTTACACCGCGCCCTACCGCGCTCATCGTCTCGCCCAGCGCCCTAGAGGGTCGATCGATTGGCTAGGGGCATCGATCGATCAGCGATCGCTCCAGACATCGCAGGCACTGTTGACCTATCGATCGACTGAGGGCACCAATCGATCGGTACATCCTCTGGAATGTGCCTATACTCCAGCAACACAGCCGATCGATCGGCCCTGTGCGCCGATCGATTGGCTGATGCAGGGCAGCGCGCACCCGTACGCCCTGCATGCCCTGCCTGCGCGTGCCAGCTGCGCGCCCAGCGCACCATTCCAAGCCCAATTTTTCTCCTTTGCCATTTTTCTTCAATTCCTCACCTAATAACACTTCAATATCAATCCTCAAAACATCCTTCAACATTCCCATTTAAATACCCATCCATAATAAAAATCCTCAACTTAAAATCGTCAAATCCCGACTTAAAACATCAATCTAATTTCAACCATCAAAACCCATTTCAATTCATCAAATCTCGACTCTAAACCATGCATTGCTCTCAAAATAACAAACCTGACTCAAAATCATCAAAAATCCATCTCAAGCATCAAAATCAAATCTATTTCATCAATGTCTAAACATATGCAATGGAAGCTTATAACATCGTCAAACGGAAACCCATCTCTAAAGACTATAAAAAAAACATCAATATATCCGCTATCCAGCTACCAATCACCCTAAAATGAGTTTTCTATACAATTTTCTATATCATCACCCATCAGCCCAAAATAAACCCAAAACCTCAAATACTTAACCATTTACTCCAACGGGTCAAAAGTCGCCGCGACTGCTCAGCGCACTCCCACGAGCACCCTTCTTCAATCTACTTGTGCGTCAGGTGGAGGAACGTCATCCTCACCTTGCTCGAGATCACCTACACCATAAAGAGGCCTATGAGAATAAATCTCAGTAAATTCTACGTAAATGTCTATGCATGAACATGTATATGCAATGCTATGAAATAGTCTATCCGTGTCATTTCATTTATCAGTACGAGTAAGTATATGGTTATCGAGACAGCGCTCGACAGATGAATAGGGCACATCAAGCAGTTAGATAGTCCACACCATCTGAAGGGAGGAAAACTCGCTCACCAGGGAACGTCAGGTCTGAACCTCATCCCCGATAACCCATTCCATGCGTTGTTTACCTGATAGTTAACTTGCATTTTTACCATTTTCATGAAAACTATGCATAAATCCATTTTTATGACATTTTGTAAAACAATGGTGCATGAACAATTTAATGCATAACAAAAGCACAAAGAGCATGAATACTATCAAAACAATACAAAATAGCCTATAAAAACAACTAAATCTAGGCTACCCATCCAAAAGCATATAAACATACATTGCTCTAATTTTTCCTCAACAACAAAATCGACATATGGTGTAGTAGGCCAATCGACCACAATAAGTAACGAGAACTTACTTCAGATCCTTAGCACACCGAGCTCTGTCCGTGAGCCTTGTTCACCTAAGCCAATCCACAACATTCTTTATTAAAATTGGGCCTAAACAATCAAACTCCGAAAACTAACGAAACTCCTAGCTAAAAGAAATTTCCTAAGATTCTAATTTACTTCTCTCAGGCATTTCGTCAAGTAATTCGCGCTCAAGATAAACAAAACCTCCATTAATGGAGTTTTCTCAAGCTTCAAACCTCCAAAACTCCAACAATCACCAATAAATCGCTTAACTATGTCCAGTAATCGCAAATACATCCATTTAAGTCGTAAATACGGTAAACATAACCGTTTCTAGCATAACCCGACTATTTCGCAAAACCCTAAACGAAACCCTAACATATAACCTCTTAAAAAACCGAATTCTAACATTCCAAAACTGTAGAATCTTACCTAGGATGCCACTTGGAGAAGAAAACGTAAAGAACCGGAGTTGATCGGAGTGGAGGAACACCAACGTTGAAGAATCGCCGTGGAGGGGAAAGGACAGAAATCGTAGGAGGGTTTTTGAGAGGAGAGGAAAAAAAAAGTTAAGTGTTGAGTGAGGGAGGGATTTTTGTTTTTATTAAAATTTTTAACATGCAAAATTACCATATTGCCCTTTATTAAATTTTCTATTTGTTTCGTTATTTAACTATCAATTCGGTTTCTCCAAATTTTTTTATTTCACCATAAATTCCAATAATTTACTAGAGCTCTACTAAAAATTTCCGTTTACAAAATAGACCTAATTTGCTATATTTACTAAAATACCCTTTATATTACGAAAACATCAAAAACTCTTAAAACCTGGGCGTTATATCTCCAAAATTCTCTTATTCCTCTAAATACTCTCATTTACTCATATAGTTCTAAAAAAAATCTCTCGTTCACAAAACGGGCTAAATTCACAATATTTACAAAAATGCCATTATATGGCGAAAAATCAAAAACTTGAAAAACCGGGTGTTACATTCCATCCACCTTAATTAAAATTTTGTCCTCAAAATTTGATTACACAAATAGTTCTGGGTATTTAGCCATCATAGCTTGTTGTCTTTCCCAGGTGGCTTCCTCTACCTCGTGATTCCGCCACAAAACTTTTACAAGAAGAATTTCTTTATTGCGTAGTACTTTGATAGAGGACTTCAGAATTCTCACCGACTTTTCCACATAAATTAGCGTCGATTGTACCTCAATCTCTCTTGCTTCAACGACGTGAGATCACGCACGCATTTCCTAAGTATAGATACGTGAAACACGTTGTGAATGCCCTCCATTGATGCTGGAAGTTGTAACCGATACGCCATTTTTCCGATCCTTTTCAAAATAGGGAAGGGCCCCACGTAACGAGGACTTAGCTTGCCTATTCTCCTGAACATCATAACACCTTTGACTGGAGAAATCTTTAAATATACCTCGTCACCTTCATTGAACTCTTCTCTTCGTCTATTATCGGCGTAGCTTTTCTATCGGCTCTGCGCTATCTCAATATGCTGTCTGATAACAACGATCTTCTCCGTCATTTGTTGCAGAATATCTGGGCCAATTATACTAGTCTCGCCAACTTCGTCCTAATGCAGCGGAGACCTACATTTCTGTCCATACAACGCTTCATACAGAGCCATGCCGATAGTAGCTTGAAAGCTGTTACTGTATGAGGACTCAATCAGTGGCAAAATACCTGCTCCACGACCCTTGAAATTCCAACACACACGCTCTAAGCATATCCTCCAGAATTTGATTTGTTCTTTCTGTATGACCATTGGTCTGAGGATGAAATGCCTGTGCTGAAATTTAGCTGAGTTCCCATAGCTTTGTGCAGACTTTTCCAAAATCTCGAAGTAAACCTCGGATCTCGGTCGGAGACTATCAAAATGGGCACCCTGTGTAGTCTAACAATCTCTTGCACATAATGTAATATCCGGCTTGTACGGATTTTTAGATTTAATATATTATATTCATATTTTATTATAGAATGACATTTTCATAAATATGTCAAGTCATATCAGTTTCGCAAACGGAAAGCGTCATTACGATCCTAATGATTAATAGGAATTTTAAGGAAATTATGAGAATTTTCGAAGATTAAACGCTATATTCCGAGTCAGTACATCTATCGTAATGTAAAGGACGTTTTAGTAAAAATAGTAAACGAAGTCCGTTTTGCGAACAGATAGTTTTGTTAAATCCCAAATAGTAAGTTGGACTTGTTGGTGAAATAAGGAAGTTTGATGACCCCGAATAGTTGGACGATTAACGAACCGAAGGACGAAACAAAATAGAAATAAGAGATAAGGGCATTTTGGTAATTTGTCAAACCAAATTATATTAAAAATCAACTTTTCTTCCTTCTCCCTCACTTCTTCTCCTTCTCTGTTTCACGAAATCGACAGAGAGCTATTTCCTCTCTGCCCGCGCGATTCCTTCGACGATCCGACCTTCGTTCTCCTCCGTTTCTCCTCCGTTCTTCGTGATTCTTCCTCCTCTCGCTACCCTAGGTATGAACCTACGATCTTAGAGTGTTTATTTCGATTTCTACGGAGTTTGAATAATTAGGGTTTCGTTTAGGTTTCGTTAAAAATCGAGATTTGTGTTCGAAATCGATAAATTGTTATAGTTTAAGGACGTATTGAACGTATTGAACGTTATTGGACGAGGTTAAATTGAATTGTGGAAAAATGTTAAATTTGAGAATTTAGGGATTTTCGGGAAAAGTTCGTAAAGTGTGATTTTGAACTATCGAGCATGAATTGGTCGTTTAAACGTCTCGATTAGTTAAGTTAGAACTTTAGGAAAGTTCCTTAGTTAAGAATTTTATAAATTGGACAATTGGAAGTTTAGATGCGTCGTATTGACAATATTGTAATTTGCCTTAGGTAATCGACTCTCGTGGACGAAGCTTGAGATTCAGCGCGCTCAAGGTAAGTTCTCGTGACTTACTCTGACCGATTGGTCTACACCGTACTTCGATTTAGCGTCGAGGATCTTAGAGGATGGATTGTTTTAATTGCTTTAGTTGGGTAGTTAGGTTTAAACGTTTCGTAGGTTATTTCATTTACAGTCTTGATGGTACGCATGCTTGTTTGTTTACTTTTATATTGAACTGTCCATGCATCACGTATTTTAACTTGGCATGAAAATGAATTTCTGCACTGCACGATGTTTTCTGAAAACCATGTGGCCCAGAAATTGGGGGCTCTTGATCTATCGTGCGGGCCGATTAAGGGTCTGGCCGATACCACATCTCATGTACTGTAATTAATGAACGTAATCTGTTATCTGGTCACGCGAGGTGGGGCTCAGGCACGGCTCTACGTGTTGTAAGCGTGTACCCCCCTCCTCTAACCGCACGGGGTAGTCCGACCACTGGATGGGCCCCCTTCGGTTAGGGGGATGAGATCTCGGTGATATACTGTCTGCGACGCTCTGTTATGCATGATTTCTGAACTCCATATGCACAGCACGCATCTGCATTTACGTAGAATTTACTGAGCCTGTTAGCTCATAGGTGTCTGTATGGTGTAGGTTACGTTATAGGTGACATCGAGCCAGGTGAGGACAACGTTCCTTCTGCTGACGTATGAGGCAGTTGACGAAGAATGGCTCGTGGGAGTGTGCTGAGCAGTCGGTGCGTTTTGACCCGTGGGGATGTTTGTGTGAGTATTTTGTGGGATTTAATGGATGATACGTATGTATAGACGAACATGTTAAGATGTTTGGATATGGTTAGATGTTAGGTTCATATTTGATGTTTTAAACGTTTTTGGAAATCTGTTTATAATCCACGTTTTTATAGTTTTTACTGGAACTGCTTGGAATTTGAAACAGGAGGATTAGACAACTATTAAACGTATCCATACAGTTCGTTTTTACGAAAGTTTAACGTATGTTTAGGTTGTTTAATTCGTTGATTGAGGACATGAAAAAGAGATGAGTTTTATGTGGAAAAAAGTAAGGTGGATACTCTCTGTGATTAACGGTTAGCTCTCTGGAATCTCGGATTCCAGAGAGGAGTTTTGGTCGCTGCAAGTGCAGCGCCTACAGCGACTGATCGCTGCCTTTCTTTTCCTCTGTTTTCCGGTTTTACCCTCCACCGATCGATAAATGTTTTAATTGTTTTATTAATTGTTTTTAAATAGTTTTATGTTTATAAATGTTTTTGTTTTAAGTGATTTACAACGTAGACTTCAATTCCGATTTAATTTCCGCTCAAAGTGTAAAATGAAATGAAAAATTTAAACGGGTAAAAATGGGTACAGTATTAGGGGTGTTACAGTTATGGTATCAGAGCCCCCGGGTTTTAAAATCAGTTATGTAGACTGCTCGACTGCACAGCCACTACGCGGACATCCTTCATCAACTGTAAGTCTGTTCATAGCTTCATTTGATTTTGTTTCTTAGGATTATCTGTTTAATTTGTTTTAGGTCCTTATACACTATGACTCGAGGAAGAGATCCTAGAGATGACGCGCTAGATCGATTTACGGAGTTGATAGATCGCCAGTCTCAGCATATGGACCGGCAAGCGCAACAGATTACGGACTTAGTGAATCGGGAGAACCAGAGAGCCCAGGATTTGATAGTTCCCAATAACCAGGGCATGCAGAAGTTTCAGGGCCTACGGCCTCCAGTGTTTGATGGTCGATCATCGGATCCTACTGTTGCTGAGGAATGGATCCGAGTTATGGAGGATATGTTAGCTTATGCCGAGGTGGAGGAACGGGAGCAAGGTGGCGTATGCTACCTTTCACTTAGCGATGGATGCCCGTTTCTGGTGGGATTCGATTAAGGTGACGACGGACGTATCTATTATGACTTGGGATCGATTCAAGTTTCTATTCTTCGATAAGTATTTCAGCCGCACAGTGAGGGTGGCCAAGAGGAACGAGTTTATGCAGCTGAAGCAGACTGGTTCAATTGCTGATTATATTCGGAAGTTTTAGGCGTTATCCAGGTTTGCACCTCGTCTTGTTAGCAATAATGAGGAGAAGGTGCACCAGTTTATGGAGGGACTTAATCCGGAGATTCGGATGCACGTCGTGGTCTCGGGTATTATTGATGTGCCCTATTCTGATATTACGGCCAGAGCTCTGGATATTGAGGCTGCCAGAGCCACTTGTGTTAGACCGAGGGAGCCAGCGAAGGGCTTCTTTTGAGAGATCCGTCCTCAGTCACAGAACCGAGGAGGGCAGCCGAGAGCACAGCCGCCCCAACAGCAGCCGAGGGGTGTGAAGAGACCTCTTGAGGGAGGTATTGATCGGGGTAAAGGGAAGCAAGTGCAGGGGGCTTCTCAGATACCGCGGTGCCCCATTTGTCAGAGGGAACACAGTGGTGAGTGCCGTGTTTGCACTAACCGATGCTTTAGATGTGGGGAGCTTGGCCATTACGTCAGAGATTGCCCGAAGCCTAGCCGAGACCAGTTGGGTGGAGATCAGAGGAAAGTGACCCCGAGGATCTTCGCATTTATAGAGCCAGCTGATGTTGATGATGATGATCAGCCTGCTGTGATGGCAGGTACTATTCTGATTATGGGTACAGCTGTATTTACTTTGATGGATACAGGAGCTACGCACTCCTTTATATCGATTGCTTGCATGTCTAGACTGAGATTAGTGCCAGAGTTAGCAGAGTGCGAATATAGTGTGATGTTGCCCTCAGGAGAGCGTATGCAGTCACGTCAGATTGTGCAGGGCAATATTGTCTCGGTTGGAAGTAATACCCTCTATGCTCGCCTTATTGTCTGATCTTAGGGATGGACTGGCTAGCACAGCACTTCGCCACCATCAATTGTCGATCCGGGATGGTGACCTTCCGACCCCCGGGTAAAGCCAAGTTTTCTTATCAGGCGATGAACAGATTGAGTAGCTCGCCTATTTCTTATTCCATGATGGTCAATGAGCAGTTTAAAGGTGCGTGCTCTATTTATTTGGCCTCTGTATTTGATTGTCAGTTGCTCAGTGGAGAAAAGCCGAGCGACATTCCTATTGTCAGAGAGTTCTCTGGGATTTTTCTTGATGACCTTCCCGGGTTACCACCGGACCGGGAGATTGAGTTCACTATCGATGTATATCCTAACTCCGCACCGAGGTTTAAGAACCCATACCGGTTGGCAACAGCCGAGTTGAGAGAGTTGAGGACTCAGCTTGATGAGTTATTAGAGAAAGGTTTCATTCGACCCAGTGTTTCACCCTGGGGTGCGCCTGTTCTATTCGTCAAGAAGAAAGACGGGACCCTCAGGATGTGCATTGATTACAGAGAGTTGAACAAATTGACGGTGAAGAATAAGTATCCACTGCCGCGGATTGATGACTTGTTTGATCAGCTCCAGGGTGCCCGAGTGTTTTCCAGGATTGACCTACGCTCGGGTTATTATCAGCTGAAGGTCCGGCGAGACGATATTCAGAAGACGGCATTCCGAACGAGGTATGGGCATTCTGAGTTCCTTGTTATGTCTTTCGGACTTACTAATGCCCCTGCAGCGTTCATGGACTTAATGAACCGTGTCTTCAAGGAGTATCTGGACAAGTTCGTGGTAGTCTTCATCGACGATATCCTGATTTACTCTAAGTCTAAGGAAGAGCACGAGGAGCATCTGGGGATCGTTTTAACAGTTTGATTCAATTGAAATTCCCAATTCAATTCAAAATTAATTCAACAAGCAAAAGCTATAACCTAATTTTGGATAAAATCAAATAAATCAATGTAGAATAAATGAACTAAACCCGAAAGGACAACCTAAAATCATAATAGTGGGTGTGAGGATTCAGAGTAAACAAATCAGGAAAAACTGGATTCAGCAATTAGTAGGCTTCACTGGAATCCGAGCTAAACTGAACAACCAAGCTGGAATACGTCCAGGAAACATTGAGGTACAGAATAGTCCTCGCGGAAAAACGAGTGACGATTTTACAGCTCGGAAAAAGGAAATGCCGATCTAAACAGGCGGATTTATAGAGGCGCGGTGGTTGACTTTTCCCTTTATAGAGACTCGGTGGAGGGAGGAGAAGAACTCACACCAAAAGCTCCTATCCCTTCGAGGCTCTTCACCAGAGAGAAACTTACTAGCTCGCAGGTCCGACCACAGCAGCAAGAGTTTCGACGGAGGTTTCTTCTCTGGCTGCCGAGCTATGACGAAGCCCTTGACTTCGGCGACGACCCAATCGGAGTAAGCCTCCCCCGCACTCTCATTTGATCCCCTCAGTCGAGACTCCCCTCCCTCTGAAGTTTTCTCTCTCGCTACCACTCCTCTGTTCTCTCAGTTGTGTTCGCGAGGAAGAAAAGTGTTGGTTTAAGTTTTCTTAAAACTGAAACGGTTCACTTAAGTTGACCCGCACCCAGGCCAGCAGTGAACCGAATCGAATCTACTCGAACCACAGGAAACGGACCCGACCGTACGGTCACCCGACCGGTATGTTCACCGACCAGACCGTACGTTTCACCTGACTCGGGATGTCCTCGACACGATATTTTCGGACCCGATCAATCCAAACCGCTCAACGGAATCCAATTCGGAATCCTGATAACACAACGTAAGTAAATTCTGCTCAAAATACTTGAATGGATTTATTAAGTAGAATTTCAAATCACAAGGATTATTTGAGCAGGATATTATTTTGAATTTTGGAAAAACCCGATTAACGATAAATTGCTCAGAATCTAAGTAAGTGAAATACAAAGTTTTGGCTACGGGCTACATCACTAGCATAACGACATAGACTAGTTTGAAAGATTAAAATGGATAGGTTAATTGCATGTGTATGAAAAAAGTAAAAGGGAATTGGACGGAAAATGCGGTGGGGTGGATTTTGGGGGGGGGGGGGTATAGCAAAAAGCCTGAACGACAGTGAGAGTGAGCTTGCGCATAGGGTAACGTGATAGAAAAGTCTAAACGACAGTGAGATGGGAGCTTGATAGTTAAAATTAAAAGTTAAAAGATGCCGATGCCTGGAACGACAATGAGATGGCTAAGTCTTAAAAGAAGGTTGAATTTTAAAACAGTATGGAAACTGTAACAGGAGTCGGTAAAAGTAAAAGAAAAGTAAGTTTTGGAACTTGCACGTATTGTCACCTACTGAGATTTTCTCACAGTTTGTTTTAACTTTGATGTAGGTGAGTTTTTATCTGAGGAAGAATAGCGGCAATTAAGAACCCTCTAGGGGAACGAGAGCATACCGAAAAAAGAAGGATATGTTGAGTTTGAACCAATGAAATTTAAATACAGTATGATTAGTTTTCAAAATATTTAAAGCTTTATTTTAATTTAAGACTTGAATAATTTGTTGACGTTTTTAAATAAAGTTCATTTATTGTTTAATTATGTGATGGTTTCAAAGATTATTTTGACAAATTCATTTATCAAAGCTTCCGTGATATTTAGGTTTTCAATTAAAATATTTTAAATTTAAAAATTCGATTTAACGGGGGGCCTCGAGATAAAAAAAAAAAAATTGCGGGAAAAATCTAGGGTGTTTTCAAAACTTAGGGTTTCAAATTGGGGATTTTTAAATTTTTTTTTTGGAGGGGGGGGGGGGGTGGGGTTGTCACCATCCACACTCGCTTGGGGAAGTATATGGAAATGAAAAATAGTAAGGAAACCCTCCCAAGATAGTAAGACGCGTTTTGGAGCACAAATGGCACGGAGCCATAAGACTCCGAAGTTAAAAGTACTTCGGCGGAAAGTAGTACCAGGTTGGGTGACGACTTGGAAGTTCTCACCAAACAAGCGTGAGGCAAGTGCGAAACAATCTGAATGGAAAAAGGAGTGTTACAAATGGTACAGAGCCTGTAACCAACCAAAAATGTGGCCAAAGAGAAGTTGGATCCCCGAGGGGGGCGGATTGTGATGCCCCAATGTGTACATAGAGTTCAACTTGCGGGGGCAAACCTCGGGTTGCAGGGTGATCCCGGGACGCGTATTATAGGCGAATCCCAGGGCGGTAAAGAAGGGGTCATCACAATCCCACATCGCTTGGTATATGGAAATAAAAAATCGTAAGGAAACCCCCCAGATAGTAACGGACGCGTTTGGGAGCACAATTGGCAACGGATCCCATAAGAACTACGAAAGTTTAAAGTGCTTCGGAGAGGCTACGTACCCAGGGGGTGATCGACTGAGAAGTTCTCGCCAAAAACAAAGCCGGGAGGGAAGGATATTGGGATGGGCCAATCCCAGAGCGGACAATACTCTTTGGGGAAAAGGGGTCGTTACACCGCGCCATACCGCGCTCATCGTTCTCGCCCAGCGCCCTAGAGGGTCGATCGATGCTAGGGGCATCATCGATCACGATTTCGCTCCAGGACATCGCAGGAACTGTTGACTATCGATCGACTGAGGGCCAACGATCGGTGACTCCTCTGGAATGTGCCTATACGCCAGAACACACCGATCGATCGGCACTGTGCGCGATCGATGGGCTGATGCAGGGCGCGCGCACGTACGCCCTGCATTCCCTGCCTGCGCGTGCCAGTGCGCGCCCAAGCGCACCATCCAAGGCCCAATTTTTCTCCTTTGCCATTTTTATTCAATTCCTTACTAATAACACTCCAATATCAATCATCAAAAACATCCTTCAACATTCCATTAAATACCCATCATCAATAAAATCCTCACCTAAAATCGTTAAATCCGACTGAAAACATCAATCTAATTTCAACCATCAAAACCCATTTCAATGCATCAAAATCTAGACTCAAAACACATGCAGTGCTCTCAAAAATAACAAACCGACTCAAAATCATCTTCAAAAATCCACCAAGATCAAAATCAAATCTATTTCATCAATGTCTAAACATAGGGAATGGAAGGCTTAGACATAGTCAAACGAACCCCATCTCGAAAGACTTAAAAAAAAACATAATATATCCGCTATCCAAGCTACCAATCACAAGAAAAGTGAGTTTTATTTTACTTTCTATTCATCACCACAGCAAAAATAACCCAAAACCTCAAATACTTAACATTTCTCAAATGGGTCCAAGTCGGCCGCGACTGCTCGCGCAACTACACGAGACCCTTCTTCAATCTACTTTGCGTCAGGTGGAGGAACGTCATCCACCTTGATCGAGATCACATACACATAAAGAGGCTATGAGATAAATCTAAGGTAAATTCTACGGAAAATGTCTATGCATGAACATGTATATGCAATGCTATGAATAGTCTATCCGTGTCTTTCATTTATCAGTACGAGTCAGTATTGGTTATAGAGACAGGCGCTCGAAGATGATAGGGCACATCAAGCAGTTAAGAAGTCAACACCTCGGAGGGGAGGAAAACTCGCTCACCAGGAACGTAGGTCTGAACTCATCCCCGATAACCCATTCCATGCGTTGTTACTGATAGTTAACTTGCATTTTTTACCTTTTCATGAAAACTATGCTAAATCCCATTTTATACATTTGGTAAAACAATGGTGCATGAACAATTTAATGCATAACAAAGCACAAATAGCATGAATACTAGCAAAACAATAACAAATAAAGCCTATAAAAAACAAACTATATCTAGGGCTACCCATCCAAAAGCATTATAAACATACTTGCTCTAATTTTTCCTCAACAACAAACGACATATGGTGTAGTAGGCCAATTAAGACCAACAATTAAGTAACGCGAACTTACTTCAGATCCTTAGGCACACCGAGCGCGTCGGGAGCCTTGTTCACCTAAGCCAATCCACAACATCTGTATTAAACATGGGACTAAACAAGCAAAACTCGAAAAAACCTAACGAAAAACTCCTGTAAAAGGAAATTTCCTAAGATTCTAAGTTACTTCTCTCAGGCATTCGTCAAGTAATTCGCGCTCAAGATAAACAAAACCTCCATTATGGAGTTTTCTCAAGCTCAAACCTCCAAAAACTCACCATCCCCAATAAATCGCGTAACTATGTACAGTAATCGCAAAATACATCCAGTTAAGTCGTAAACGGTAAACATAACCGTTTTCTAGCATAACCGATATTTCGCCAAACCCTAAACGAAAACCCAACATCTAACCTCTTAAAAAAACCGAATTCTAACATTCCAAAAACTGTAGAATCTTACCTAAGGATGCACACTGGAGAAGAAAACGTAAAGGAACCGGAGTTCGATCGGAGTGGAGGAACACAACGTTGAAGACTCGTCGTGGTGGAGGGAAAGACAGAAATCGGAGGCGGGTTTTGAGAGGAGAGGAAAAAAAAAGTTAATGTGAGTGAGGGAGGGATTTTTGTTTTTATTAAAATTTTTAACATGCAAAATTACCATATTGCCCTTTATTAAATTTTCTATTTGTTTCGTTATTTAACTATCAATTCGGTTTCTCCAAATTTTTTTATTTCACCATAAATTCCAATAATTTACTAGAGCTCTACTAAAATTTCCGTTTACAAAATAGACCTAATTTGCTATATTTACTAAAATACCCTTTATATTACGAAAACATCAAAAACCTCTTTAAAACTGGGCGTTATATCTCCAAAATTCTCTTATTCCTCTAAATACTCTCATTTACTCATATAGTTCTAAAAAAATCTCTCGTTCACAAAACGGGCTAAATCACATATTTACAAAAATGCCATTATATGGCGAAAAATCAAAAACTTGAAAACCGGTGTTACATCCATCCACCTTAATTAAAATTTTGTCCTCAAATTTGATTACACAAATAGTTCTGGGTATTTAGCCATCATAGCTTGTTGTCTTTCCCAGGTGGCTTCCTCTACCTCGTGATTCCGCCACAAAACTTTTACAAGAAGAATTTCTTTATTGCGTAGTACTTTGATAGAGGACCTTCAGAATTCTCACCGACTTTTCCACATAAATTAGCGTCGATTGTACCTCAATCTCTCTTGCTTCAACGACGTGAGATCACGCACGCATTTCCTAAGTATAGATACGTAACACGTTGTGAATGCCCTCCATTGATGCTGGAAGTTGTAACCGATACGCCATTTTTCCGATCCTTTTCAAATAGGGAAGGGCCCCACGTAACGAGGACTTAGCTTGCCTATCTCCCTGAACATCATAACACCTTTGACTGGAGAAATCTTTAAATATACCTCGTCACCTTCATTGAACTCTTCTCTTCGTCTATTATCGGCGTAGCTTTTCTATCGGCTCTGCGCTATCTCAATATGCGGTCTGATAACAACGATCTTCTCCGCCATTTGTTGCAGAATATCTGGGCCATTATACTAGTCTCGCCAACTTCGTCCTAATGCAGCGGAGACCTACATTTCTGTCCATACACCGCTTCATACGGAGCCATGCCGGATCGTAGCTGAAAGCTGTTATGTATGAGGACTCAATCAGTGGCCAAATACCTGCTCCACGACCCTTGAAATTCCAACACACACGCTCTAAGCATATCCTCCAGAATTTGATTTGTTCTTTCTGTATGACCATTGGTCTGAGGATGAACTGCCGTGCTGAAATTTAGCTGAGTTCCCATAGCTTTGTGCAGACTTTTCCAAAATCTCGAAGTAAACCTCGGATCTCGGTCGGAGCGACTATCAAATGGGCACCTGTGTGTCTAACAATCTCTTGCACATTAATGTAATATCGGCTTGTACGGATTTTTAGATTTAATATATATATTCATATTTTATTATAGAATGACATTTTCATAAATATGTCAAGTCATATCAGTTTCGCAAACGGAAAGCGTCATTACGATCCTAATGATTAATAGGAATTTTAAGGAAATTATGAGAATTTCGAGATTAAACGCTATATTCCGAGTCAGTACATCTATCGTAATGTAAAGGACGTTTTAGTAAAAATAGTAAACGAAGTCCGTTTTGCGAACAGATAGTTTTGTTAAATCCCAAATAGTAAGTTGGACTTGTTGGTGAAATAAGGAAGTTTGATGACCCGAATAGTTGGACGATAACGAACCGAAGGACGAAACAAATAGAAATCAGAGATAAGGGCATTTTGGTAATTTGTCAAACCAAATTATATTAAAAATCAACTTTTCTTCCTTCTCCCTCACTTCTTCTCCTTCTCTGTTTCACGAAATCGACAGAGAGCTATTTCCTCTCTGCCGCGAGATTCCTTCGACGATCCGACCTTCGTTCTCCTCCGTTTCTCCTCCGTTCTTCGTGATTCTTCCTCCTCTCGCTACCCTAGGTATGAACCTACGATCTTAGAGTGTTTATTTCGATTCTACGGAGTTTGAATAATTAGGGTTTCGTTTAGGTTTCGTTTAAAAATCGAGATTTGTGTTCGAAATCGATAAATTGTTATAGTTTAAGGACGTATTGAACGTATTGAACGTTATGGACGAGGTTAAATTGAATTGTGGAAAAATGTTTAAATTGAGAATTTAGGGATTTTCGGGAAAAGTTCGTAAGTGTGATTTTGAACTATCGAGCATGAATTGGTCGTTTTAAACGTCTCGATTAGTTAAGTTAGAACTTTAGGAAAGTTCCTTAGTTAAGAATTTATAAATTGGGACAATTGGAAGTTTAGATGCGTCGTATTGACAATATTGTAATTTGCCTTAGGTAATCGACTCCTCGTGGACGAAGCTTGAGATTCAGCGCGCTCAAGGTAAGTTCTCGTGACTTACTCTGACCGATTGGTCTACACCGTACTTCGATTTAGCGTCGAGGATCTTAGAGGATGGATTGTTTAATTGCTTTAGTTGGGTAGTTAGGTTTAACGTTTCGTAGGTTATTTCATTTACAGTCTTGATGGTACGCATGCTTGTTTGTTTACTTTTATATTGAACTGTCCATGCATCACGTATTTTAACTTGGCATGAAAATGAATTTCTGCACTGCACGATGTTTTCTGAAAACCATGTGGCCCAGAAATTGGGGGCTCTTGATCTATCGTGCGGGCCGATTAAGGGTCTGGCCGATACCACATTCTCATGTACTGTAATAATGAACGTAATCTGTTATCTGGTCACGCGAGGTGGGGCTCAGGCACGGCTCTACGTGTTGTAAGCGTGTACCCCCCTCCTCTAACCGCACGGGGTAGTCCGACCACTGGATGGCCCCCTTCGGTTAGGGGGATGAGATCTCGGTGATATACTGTCTGCGACGCTCTGTTATGCATGATTTCTGAACTCCATATGCACAGCCGCATCTGCATTTACGTAGAATTTACTGAGCTGTTAGCTCCTAGGTGTCTGTATGGTGTAGGTTACGTTATAGGTGACATCGAGCCAGGTGAGGACAACGTTCCTTCTGCTGACGTATGAGGCAGTTGACGAAGAATGGCTCGTGGGAGTGTGCTGAGCAGTCGGTGCGTTTTGACCCGTGGGGATGTTTGTGTGAGTATTTTGTGGGATTTAATGGATGATACGTATGTATAGACGAACATGTTAAGATGTTTGGATATGGTTAGCTGTTAGGTTCTATTTGATGTTTTAAACGTTTTTGGAAATCTGTTTATAATCCACGTTTTTATAGTTTTTACTGGAACTGCTTTGGAATTTTGAAACAGGAGGATTAGACAACTATTAAACGTATCCATACAGTTCGTTTTTTACGAAGTTTAACGTATGTTTAGGTTGTTTAATTCGTTGATTGAGGACATGAAAAGAGATGAGTTTTATGTGGAAAAAATAAGGTGGAAACTCTCTGTGATTAACGGTTAGCTCTCTGGAATCTCGGATTCCAGAGAGGAGTTTTGGTCGCTGCAAGTGCAGCGCCTAACAGCGACTGATCGCTGCCTTTCTTTTCCTCTGTTTTCCGGTTTTACCCTCCACCGATCGATAAATGTTTTAATTGTTTTATTAATGTTTTTAAATCGTTTTATGTTTATAAATGTTTTGTTTTAAGTGATTTACAACGTAGACTTCAATTCCGATTTAATTTTCCGCTCAAAGTGTAAAATGAAATGAAAAATTTAAACGGGTAAAATGGGTACAGTATTAGGGGTGTTACAGTTATGGTATCAGAGCCCCCGGGTTTTAAAATCGGTTATGTAGACTGCTCGACTGCACAGCCACTACGCGGACATCCTTCATCAACTGTAAGTCTGTTCATAGCTTCATTGATTTTGTTTCTTAGGATTATCTGTTTAATTTGTTTTAGGTCTATACACTATGACTCGAGGAAGAGATCCTAGAGATGACGCGCTAGATCGATTTACGGAGTTGATAGATCGCCAGTCTCCGCATATGGACCGGCAAGGCAACAGATTACGGACTTAGTGAATCGGGAGAACCAGAGAGCCACGATTTGATAGTTCCCAATAACCAGGGCATGCAGAAGTTTTCAGGGCCTACGGCCTCCAGTGTTTGATGGTCGATCATCGGATCCTACTGTTGCTGAGGAATGGATCCGAGTTATGGAGGATATGTTAGCTTATGCCGAGGTGGAGGAACGGGAGCAAGGTGGCGTATGCTACCTTTCACTTAGCGCTGGATGCCCGTTTCTGGTGGGATTCGATTAAGGTGACGACGGACGTATCTATTATGACTTGGGATCGATTCAAGTTTCTATTCTTCGATAAGTATTTCAGCCGCACAGTGAGGGTGGCCAAGAGGAACGAGTTTATGCAGATGAAGCAGACTGGTTCAATTGCTGATTATATTCGGAAGTTTTAGGCGTTATCCAGGTTTGCACCTCGTCTGTTAGCAATAATGAGGAGAAGGTGCACCAGTTTATGGAGGGACTTAATCCGGAGATTCGGATGCACGTCGTGGTCTCGGGTATTATGATGTGCCCTATTCTGATATTACGGCCAGAGCTCTGGATATTGAGGCTGCCAGAGCCACTTGTGTTAGACCGAGGGAGCCAGCGAAGGGCTTCTTTTGAGAGATCCGTCCTCAGTCACAGAACCGAGGAGGGCAGCCGAGAGCACAGCCGCCCAACAGCAGCGAGGGGTGTGAAGAGACCTCTTGAGGGAGGTATTGATCGGGGTAAAGGGAAGCAAGTGCAGGGGGCTTCTCAGATACCGTGGTGCCCCATTTGTCAGAGGGAACACAGTGGTGAGTGCCGTGTTTGCACTAACCGATGCTTTAGATGTGGGGAGCTTGGCCATTACGTCAGAGATTGCCCGAAGCCTAGCCGAGACCAGTTGGGTGGAGATCAGAGGAAAGTGACCCCGAGGATCTTCGCATTTATAGAGCCAGCTGATGTTGATGATGATGATCAGCCTGCTGTGATGGCAGGTACTATTCTGATTATGGGTACAGCTGTATTTACTTTGATGGATACAGGAGCTACGCACTCCTTTATATCGATTGCTTGCATGTCTAGACTGAGATTAGTGCCAGAGTTAGCAGAGTGCGAATATAGTGTGATGTTGCCCTCAGGAGAGCGTATGCAGTCACGTCAGATTGTGCAGGGCAATATTGTCTCGGTTGGAAGTAATACCCTCTATGCCGCCTTATTGTCTGATCTTAGGGATGGACTGGCTAGCACAGCACTTCGCCACCATCAATTGTCGATCCGGGATGGTGACCTTCCGACCCCGGGTAAAGCCAAGTTTTCTTATCAGGCGATGAACAGATTGAGTAGCTCGCCTATTTCTTATTCCATGATGGTCAATGAGCAGTTTAAAGGTGCGTGCTCTATTTATTTGGCCTCTGTATTTGATTGTCAGTTGCTCAGTGGAGAAAAGCCGAGCGACATTCCTATTGTCAGAGAGTTCTCTGGGATTTTTCTTGATGACCTTCCCGGGTTACCACCGGACCGGGAGATTGAGTTCACTATCGATGTATATCCTAACTCCGCACCGAGGTTTAAGAACCCATACCGGTTGGCACCAGCCGAGTTGAGAGAGTTGAGGACTCAGCTTGATGAGTTATTAGAGAAAGGTTTCATTCGACCCAGTGTTTCACCCTGGGGTGCGCCTGTTCTATTCGTCAAGAAGAAAGACGGGACCCTCAGGATGTGCATTGATTACAGAGAGTTGAACAAATTGACGGTGAAGAATAAGTATCCACTGCCGCGGATTGATGACTTGTTTGATCAGCTCCAGGGTGCCCGAGTGTTTTCCAGGATTGACCTACGCTCGGGGTTATTATCAGCTGAAGGTCCGGCGAGACGATATTCAGAAGACGGCATTCCGAACGAGGTATGGGCATTATGAGTTCCTTGTTATGTCTTTCGGACTTACTAATGCCCCTGCAGCGTTCATGGACTTAATGAACCGTGTCTTCAAGGAGTATCTGGACAAGTTCGTGGTAGTCTTCATCGACGATATCCTGATTTACTCTAAGTCTAAGGAAGAGCACGAGGAGCATCTGGGGATCGTTTTACAGATTCTGAGTCAACGCCAGTTGTATCCAAAGTTTTTGAAATGCGAGTTTTGGCTTGACAGAGTGAGCTTCCTTGGCCATATTATATCACAGGACGGAGTTTCTGTGGATCCGAGCAAGATTCAGGTGGTCAGAGATTGGCCACAGCTGAAGAACGTACGTGAGGTGCGTGGATTTCTCGGATTGGCCGGTTATTATCGAAAGTTTATAGAAGGATTCTCGAAAATCGCACTTCCTCTTACACGATTGACTCGGAAGAACGAGAAGTTTGTATGGTCGGCTGCTTGTGAAGATAGTTTTATGGAGTTAAAGCAGAGATTGACCACCGCTCCAGTACTGGCGCTACCTGTTGAAGGTGTCAGATACAGTATTTATTGCGATGCATCTGGAGTGGGGCTCGGTTGTGTGTTGATGCAGGAGGGGAGAGTTATTGCTTATGCTTCTCGGCAGCTGAAGCCATATGAGCAGAATTACCCTACACACGACCTTGAGTTAGCTGTTGTGGTCTTCGCACTGAAGATATGGAGACATTATTTATATGGGCAGCAGTGCGAGATATTTTCTGACCACAAGAGTCTGAAGTACTTATTTACACAGAAGGAGCTGAACATGCGACAGAGACGATGGCTTGAGTTCGTCAAAGATTATGATTTTGACATCAAGTACCATCCCGGGAAGGCGAACAAGGTTGCTGATGCCTTGAGTAGAGTGCCTTCTGTGTGTCAGCCTTCATTAGCAGCGATGTCAGTTATGCTGCGGTCTGAGATTGAGAGATTCGATGTGGAGATAGTGGCTGAGTTGTCCAGTATGCTCGCCAACATTTCTCTCAGGCTGACTATTCTTGGTCGTATACGTGAGGCTCAGCAGAGTGATTCAGAGTGTATGGAGCTTCGATCGAGTATGACCTTGGGAGACTCGTCGGATTTCCATTTATCTGATGATGGTATTCTGAAGTTCAGGCATAGGTGGTACGTGCCTAGTGAGGAGGATCTGAAGAAGGAGATATTGGCCGAGGCACATTCTTCGGCATATTCTGTGCACCCGGGGAGTACCAAGATATACCGGGATTTGAAACAGCACTTCTGGTGGCCGAACATGAAGAGGGAAGTTGCTAAGTACGTTGAGACCTGTTTAGTATGTTAACAGGTGAAGGCAGAGCACCAGAGACCGCCCGGAACGTTATTGCCACTGCCGATTCCGGAGTGGAAGTGGGAGCAGATCTCCATGGATTTCATTGTGGGGCTCCCGAGGACAACGAAGGGCCATGACGGCATATGGGTTATTGTGGACCGATTGACAAAGTCAGCCCACTTTTTATCTGTGAGGATGGCATCGTCCATGGATCAGCTCGCCGAGCTTTATGTGCAGGAGATTGTCAGACTGCATGGTGTGCCAGTTTCGATTGTTTCAGACAGAGATCCGAGATTCACATCGAAGTTCTGGAAGAGTCTGCACAAAGCTATGGGGACTCAGCTTAATTTCAGCACCGCATTTCATCCTTAGACTGATGGACAGACAGAGAGAACAAATCAGATACTTGAGGATATGCTCAGAGCTTGTTTGCTGGAGTTTCAGGGCTCGTGGAGCCGATATTTGCCCCTGATTGAGTTCTCGTACAACAACAGCTTCCAGGCTACAATTGGCATGGCTCCATATGAGGCGCTGTATGGTCGCAAGTGTAGGTCTCCGTTATATTGGGGCGAAGTTGGCGAGGCCAGCATCGTTGGTCCAGAGATTCTACAGCAGACGGCAGAGAAGATTGCCATTATCCGACAGCGTATCGAGGTAGCTCAGAGCAGATAGAAGAGCTATGCTGACACTAGACGGAGAGAGCTAGAGTTTGAGGAAGGTGACGAGGTCTACCTTAAGTTTCTCCGTTCAAAGGCATTGCGAGATTTGGAAGGAGGGGTAAGTTAAAGCCTCGTTATGTGGGGCCCTTTCCTATTCTGAAGAGGATCGGGAAGATGGCGTATCGACTACAACTTCTGGCTTTTATGGAGAGTATCCACGATGTATTCACGTATCTATGCTTCGGAGATGTTTACGTGATCCATCGCAGGCGTGGAGGCTTCGAGATCGAGGTACAGCTACCTGATTACGAGGTGGGGCCGGACGATTTTGAGTATTCCACCAAAGTCTTACGCCAACAAAGAGATTCCACTGGCAAAGCTTGTGGCGCAACACGGGTGGAAAAGATACTAAGGGAGCGAACAACAGGTTGGGATGACTAAATAGCCTGCGCTATTTGTATGATTAATTTTGTGGGACAAAATTCTACATAGGTGGGTAGAAGTAATATCGGTTGCTACGGATTTTTAGAGTAATATATTTATTCATATTTATATTTAACGGGGGAAAATTTTTGGCATTTCATAAATATGTTCCAGTCATAGTAGTCGTAAACGGAAAAGCGTTCTTCGATCCTAATTAATTAATAGACGTTAGGAAATTCTGGGAATTTCGAAGATTAACGATAATTCGAGTCAGTATGCATCATCGTAATGTAAAGGACGTTTTAGTAAAAAATGTAAATGAAGTCGTTTTGCGGAAACGGATAGTTTTGTTAAATCCAAATAGTAAGTTAGACGTGTGGTGAAATAAGGGAAGTTTGATGACCCCGATAGTTGGACGATTAACGAACCGAAGGACGAAACAAAATAGAAATAAGAGCTAAGGGCTTTTGGTAATTTGTCAAACCAAATTTATTAAAAATCAACTTTTCTCCTTCTCCCTCACTTCTTCTCTTTCTCTGTTTCACGAAATCGCCAGAGAGCTATTTCCTCTCTGCCCGCGCGATTCTTCGGACAATCGACCTTCGTTCTCCTCCGTTCTCCTCCGTTCTTCGGATTCTTCCTCCTCTCGCTTCCCCTAGGTATGAACCTACGATCTTAGAGTGTTTATTTTGATTTCTACGGAGTTTGAATAATTAGGGTTTCGTTAAAAATCGAGATTGTGTTCAAAATCGATAAATTGTTATAGTTTAAGGACGTATGGATGTATTGAACGTATTGGACGAGGGTTAAATTGAATTGTGGAAAAATGTTAAATTTGAGAATTTAGGGATTTTCGGGAAAAGTTCGTAAAGTGTGATTTTGAACTATCGCGATGAATTGGTCGTTTAAACGTCTCGATTAGTTAAGTTAGAACTTAGGAAAGTTCCTAGTTAAGAATTTTATAAATTGGACAATTGGAAGTTTAGATGCGTCGTATTGACAATATTGTAATTTGCCTTAGGTAATCGACACTTAATGGACGAAGCTTGAGATTCAGCGCGCTCAAGGTAAGTTCTCGTGACTTACTCTGACCGATTGTTCTACACCGTACTCGATTTCGCGTCGAGGATCTTAGAGGATGGATGTTTAATTACTTTGGTTGGGTAGTTAGGTTTAAACGTTTCGTAGGTTATTTCATTTACAGTCTTGATGGTACGCATGCTTGTTGTTTACTTTTATATTGAACTGTCTATTGCATCACGTATTTAACTTGGCATGAAATGAATTTATGCACTTGCACGATGTTTTCTGAAAACCCATGGGGCCCAAGAAATTGGGGGGCTCTTGATCTATCGTGCGGGCCGATTAAGGGTCTGGCGATACCACATCTCATGTACTGTAATTAATGAACGTAATCTGTATATCTGTCACGCGAGGTGGGGCTCAGTCACGGCTGTACGTGTTGTAAGCGTGTACCCCCCTCCTCTAACCGCACGGGGTAGTCCGACCGCTGGATGGCCCCCTTCGGTTAGGGGGATGAGATCTCGGTGATATACGTCTGCGACGCTCTGTTATGCATGATTTCTAAACTCATATGCACAGCAACACATCTGCATTTACATAGAAGTTACTGAGCCTGTTAGCTCATAGGTGTCTGTATGGTGTAGGTGACGTTATAGGTGACATCGAGCCAGGTGAGGACGACGTCCTTCTCCTGACCGTAGAGGAAGTTGACGGAGAAGGCCGTGGGAGTGTGCTGAGCAGTCGGTGCGTTTTGGACCCGTGGGGATTCTGTGTGAGTATTTTGTGGGATTTAATGGATGATACGTATGTATAGACGAACATGTTAGGATGTTTTGATATGGTTAGATGTTAGGTTCATATTTGATGTTTTAAACGTTTTTGGAAATCTGTTTATAATCCGCGTTTTTATAGTTTTTACTTGAACTGCTTTGAATTTGAAACAGGAGGATTAGACAACTTTTAAACGTATCCATGCAGTTTGTTTTTACGAAAGTTTAACGTATGTTTAGGTTGTTTAATTCGTTGATTGAGGACATGAAAAAGAGATGAGTTTTATGTGGAAAAAATAAGGTGGAAACTCTATGTGATTAACGGTTAGCTCTCTGGAATCTCGGATTCCATAGAGGAGTTTTGGTCGCTGCAAGTGCAGCGACTGGGCGCTGCACAAGGCAGCGACTTGTCGCTGCAATGTGCAGCGACTGGTCGCTGCACAATGCAGCGATCGGGCGCTGCATTGTGCAGCGCCTACAGCGACTGATCGCTGCCTTTCTTTTCCTCTGTTTTCCGGTTTTTACCCTCCACCGATCGATAAATGTTTTAATTGTTTTATTAATTGTATTTAAATAGTTTTAAGTTTATAAATGTTTTTGTTTAAGTGATTATACAACGTAGACTTCAATTCGATTTAATTTCCGCCTCACATCGTGTTAACATGAAATGAAAATTTATCGGGTACAATGGGTCTAGTATTCGGGGTGTTCACACATAAAGCTCGACGAGTTGATCATGGAATAAGTCATTTTAACTGGTAGAAAGTGAGCCGACTTTGTCAAACGGTCCACTATCACTCATATCCCATCGTGTCCCTGTGTTTCTGGGGCCGTCCTATGATGATAGTCCATAGAAATCTGCTACCATTTCCATTCCGAGATCGGCAGGGGTTGCAAAGTTCCTGCCGGTCTTTGATGCTCTGCCTTAACCTGTGACAAACCCAACTGGTTCCACGTACTTAGCGACCTCTCTCTCATTATTCGTCCACCAGAAGTGTTGCTTAAATCTCTATACATCTTCGTACTTCCTGGATGCACAGAGTAAGCGAAGAGTGTGCCTCGGTCAAAATTTCCTTCTCTAGCTCCTCGTCATTAGGAATACCATTTATGCCTAAACTTGTAATACGCCATTGTATTCAGGCGTGTACGGATTTTTGGAATATAGTAGTTATTATTATTCATTATTAATGGCATTTTGGTAAATATGGTCAAATCATGTCGTTTTCAAAAAGAAAGTGTCATTACGATTCTAAACGAATAATAAGAAGTTTAAGGGAATTTAGGGGAATTCGGAGATCACACACTATATTCGAGGGTAAAATACACCTTTTGAGGTAAAAGACGTTTCGTAAAACATAGGGGGAACCGAGATCGAAATCGCGAATGGACAGTTTTATAATCCTGGCAATGAATAAAGTTATTGGCAAAATATGGAACTTTCGGAACCGATATAGTTTTGGGCGATTAACGAACGAGACGAAACAAAATCGAAATAAGAGCTAAGGCATTGGAATTGCCAAATCAAATATTAAATAACCTAAATTTTTCTCTTTCCTCAATTCCTCCTTTTCTTCTCTGGATGCACGACAGAGAGCTCCATAATCTCTCGGCCGCCGACGACTTCTAAAACATTCCGACCCTCCGTATTTTTTCACATAAAGACCTCGTGCGTTCCGATTTATTCACGGTCTCCTCTCTCGCTGCCCTAGGTATGCAGCGTCAAGTTCTTGAGCGGTTATTTCGAGTTTTCGGAGGGATTTAGGTAATTAGGATTCGATCGATTTTCGTTTAAAAAACGGAATTAGGGACGTAATTAATAGGTTAGCTTGATTAAAGTATGTATTGAAGTATTGGACCTTATGGACGAAGATAAATCGATGTGTTGAAAAAGGTGCTAAAAATCGAGAATTTAGGGTTTTCGGAAAAAAGTTCGATTTCGCTCGATGAATTAGCGCAATTAAAAGCGAATTAACGCATTAGGAAACATCTTTAATTAAGGTTTTGTTAATTTGGACGTTTAATAGCTAGTTCGGTTTTTAAAGGCAAATATCGGTGTTTACCTCAGACAAGCGACTCCAGGGACGAAGCTTGAGAATCCAGCGTTCGCGGCAAGGTAAGTTATCGTGCCTTGCTTTGACCGAAGGTCTAACACCATACTCGTCGTTGTATAAGGATCCTTGAGGATTCCTGGTGTAAGTTGTTAGTTGGTAGTAGGTTAGTTGGTTTATAGGTTATGTGTATGTCTTGTTGAAGGTATGCTGTTTGTGTACTTTCGCTGGATTAACTGTTATGCATCACGTATTTCAAATGTATAGAAATGGATTTCCGAACGTGTTTTAAGGAAAGAAAGAAACTCTGTAATAATGACGTAATCGGATCTGTATCTGGATCTGGTTACGCGAGGGGGGATCAGGCATGGCTATAGGGTTAGTGAGCAGTAAACCCCTTCCTGTAGGTGGAAAGTGGTAGTTCGACCGCGGAATGTATCCTTTCCATTTAGAGGCTGATTGATATCTCGGGAAACAATTTGTCTGTCTGCGACGTAATGAAAATGAATCTGTAATCTGAATGTATCGAATGGGCATGTTTCTGAATGGCATAAGCACGTAGCTTGCATTTACGACGCTATACTAGATTTCAAATATTCATATGTGTTTCTGGTGTAGGGGCGTAGGTGCGTTGACCAGGTGAGGATGATATTCTCTCCTGCGTAGGAGCAGCGAGGATGGGCCGTCGGGGTGCGTGAGTCGTCGAGGCGCGATATGACAGTGGGGATGTAGTATGGACTCTGCGGTTATTTTGGATATTTGAATGTAATTGTATAGAGTATTTAGGTTGTTTGGCTCTGGTAGGGGTTAGAAAATGTTTTGGTAACGGGATGTAAAGCTGTTTAACTGTTTGAGAAACGTTATGAAATGTTTGGTTTAAATGAGTAAGTTAAATGAAAACGTTTTGAAGTTGTTTGTAGGTTGTTACGGATAGTCGATTTATAGAGGATATCCAAGCAGTTGGGACTTCGCACGTGCGCCGCCATACTACGAGTTTAGAACACGTCACGAGGGATTGCAGTCGGGATTAATTGTGATATTGATGGTAAAATGTAAGGTGAAACTCTATGTGATAACGGTTAGCCTCTCTGAATATCGGATTCCATCGAGGAGTTTTGTCGCTGCAAGTGCAGCGACTGGGACGGCCCCATGCACAAGGCAGCGACTTGTCGCTGCAATGTGCAGCGACTGGTCGCTGCACAATGCAGCGATCGGGCGCTGCATTGTGTAGCGCCTACAGCGACTGATCGCTGCCTTTCTTTTCCTCTGTTTTCCGGTTTTACCCTCCACCGATCGATAAATGTTTTAATTGTTTTATTAATTGTATTTAAATAGTTTTAAGTTTATAAATGTTTTTGTTTTAAGTGATTTACAACGTAGACTTCAATTTCGATTTAATTTCCGCTCAAAGTGTAAAATGAAATGAAAAATTTATACGGGTAAAAATGGGTATAGTATTAGGGGTGTTACACATAAAGCTCGACGAGTTGATCCATGGAATAAGTCATTTTAACTGGTAGAAAGTGAGCCGACTTTGTCAAACGGTCCACTATCACTCAGATCCCATCGTGTCCCCTCGTGTTTCTGGGCAGTCCTATGATGAAGTCCATAGAAATCTGCTCCCATTTCCATTCCGAGATCGGCAGGGGTTGCAAAGTTCCTGCCGGTCTTTGATGCTCTGCCTTAACCTGTTGACAAACCAAACTGGTTTCCACGTACTTAGCGACCTCTCTCTCATTATTCGTCCACCAGAAGTGTTGCTTTAAATCTCTATACATCTTCGTACTTCCTGGATGCACAGAGTAAGCCGAAGAGTGTGCCTCGGTCAAAATTTCCTTCTTTAGCTCCTCGTCATTAGGCACATACCATCTATGCCTAAACTTTAATACGCCATTGTAATATCCGGCTTGTACGGATTTTTGAATATATTATGTTATATTATTATTTCATTATTTAATGGCATTTTTGGTAAATATGTCAAATCATGTCCGTTTTACAAAAAGAAAGTGTCATTACGATTCTAACGAAATAATAAGAATTTTAAGGAATTTATGGGAATTTTCGGAGATCAAACACTATATTCCGAGTAAATACACCTTTTGTAGTGTAAAAGACGTTCTCGTAAAAATAGGAAACGAGATCCGAATCGCGAATGGACAGTTTTAATAAATCCCTGGACATGAATAAAAGTTATTGGCAAAATATGGAACTTTCGAGAATCCGAATAGTTGGACGATTAACGAACCGAAGGACGAAACAAAATAGAAATAAGAGCTAAGGGCAATTTGGTAATTTGCCAAATCAAATTATTAAATAACCTAAATTTTCTCTCTTTTCCTCACTTCCTCTCTTTTCTTCTCTGGATCGCACGACAGAGAGCTCCCTCCTCTCTCGGCCGCCGACGACTTCCAACATTCCGACCTCCGTCCGACCTCCGTTCGTTCCGATTTCTTCACGGTTTCTCCTCCTCTCGCTGCCCTAGGTATGCAGCTTCAGTCTTTGAGCGTTTATTTCGAGTTTTACGGAGATTTAGTTAATTAGGAATTCGATCGATTTTCGTTAAAAACGCGAATTAGGGCTCGTAATTAATAGGTTAGCCTTGATTAAGTATGTATTGAACGTATTGGACATTATCGGACGAAGATAAATCGATTTGTGAAAAAGTTTAAAAATCCGAGAATTTTAGGGTTTTCGGAAAAAGTTCGATTGCTCGATGAATTAGCTCAATAAATCGAATTAAAGCATTAGGAAACATCTTTAATTAAGGTTTTGTTAATTTGGACGTTTAATAGCTTAATTCGGTTTTAACGGCAAATATCGTGTTTTACCTCAGACAAGCGACTCCAGTGGACGAAGCTTGAGATCCAGCGCGCTCAAGGTAAGTTCTCGTGACTTGCTTGACCGAAAGGTCTACACCATACTCGTCGTTGTATCAAGGATCCTTGAGGATTCCTTGGTTTACGTTGTTTAGGTTGGGTAGTAGGTTAGTTGTTTATAGGTTATGTTGTATTGTCTTGTTGATATGTATGCTGTTTGTTTACTTTCCGCTGATTAACTGTTCATGCATCACGTATTTCAAATGTCATAGAAAATGGATTTCCGCACGTGTTTTAAGGAAAGAAATGAACCTCTGTAATTAATGTACGTAATCTGTATCTGTATCTGTATCTGGTTACGCGAGGTGGGGCTCAGGCATGGCTATAGGGTTTGTGAGCATGTACCCCCCTCCTGTAGGTGGAAAGTGGTAGTTCGACCGCGGAATGTATCCTTTCCATTTAGAGGGCTGATATCTCGGTAACAATTCTGTCTGTCTGCGACGTAATGAAAATGAATCTGTAATCTGAATCTGTATCTGAATCTGAGCATGTTTTCTGAATGGCATAAGCACGTATGCATCTGCATTTACGAAGCTTACTGAGATTTCAATATCTCATATGTGTCTGTATGGTGTAGGTGACGTTCTAGGTTACGTTGACCCAGGTGAGGATGATATTCCTCCTCCTGACGTAGGAGCAGCTGATGGATGATGGCCGTGGGAGTGCGCTGAGTAGTCGAGGCGCGATATGACCCGTGGGGATGTATGTATGGACTCTGCGGTTATTTTGGGATATTTTGAATTGATAATTGTATAGAGTATTTTAGGTTGTTTGGATCTGGATAGGGGTTAGAAAATGTTTTGGTAACTGTATGTAAAAGCTTTGGTTTAAACTGTTTTGAGAAACGTTATGAAATGTTTTGGTTTAAATGCTTAAGTTAAATGAAAACGTTTTGAAATGTTGTTTGTAGGTTGTTACGGATAGCTCGATTTTTAGAGCTATCCACGCAGTTGGACTTCGCCAAGTCCGCCGCCATACTATCGAGTTTAGAACACGTTCACGAGGGATTGAAGTCGTGAATTGATTGTGAATATTGATGAGTAAAATGAAAGGGATATTAAAATGTGTATATTTGCTCTCTGGAATTGGATTCCAGAGAGGTGTTGTGTGAATGTTTGCTCTCTGGAAACCGGATTCCAGAGAGCTGAAATATGTTTTGCTCTCTGGAATTCCAGAGAGCAAAGTATTAAACAAAAGCTGAAGGAAGAGAAGAAGGAAAGAAGGGGAAAAGAAAGAGGAGTCCGATCGCTTAAGGTGATCGCTGCATTGTGTGCAGCGATCGATCTCTGCTGCAGAGAAGAGATCGATCGCTGCTTACTTGTAAAGCTGCAGCGATCGATCTCTGCTCTGCAGCAGAGATCGATCGCTGGTGCTATGAAGCAATGCAGCGATCGATCTCTGCTGCAGCACAGAGATCGATCGCTGCCTCAGGCGCAGCGATGCAGCGACCAGTCGCTGCACTGGTCGCTGCCAATTTTGAGGGCAGAATTCCGATTCTGCCCTCCCTTCTTTTATTTTCTTGTTATTTAAAGGTTTTGTTTTAAATGCTTTTAAAGTTCAGTTTTAATTCCGATTTCAGTTCTGATTTCAACTTCAGTTTAGATTCCGCACAAAGTTTTATTTAAAGTATAGGAAGGTAAAAAGTGTAAAAAAAAAAAAAATAAAAAAAAAATAATATGGAAATACGGGTACAGTATTAGGGGTGTTACAGCCATCATCCGACAGGTTGAAATCAGACGAGTCCTTGGATGTCTAGCTCCAAGTCTTTCTGTTGAGCTTCTCGTATTTTGTACAATATCATTGACCTTAGCGAAATATTTGTAAGCATAATGGACAACTCAGCCACAATGTCCACATCAAACTTTACGATCTCCGTCTTTAACATTACCGAAATTGTTGCAAGCGAATGCTGACTCGTATAAGGCATTCTTCTTAAGGCATCTGCGACCTTATTTGCCTTTCCTGGGTGGTAACAAACTCCAACCACCTTCGTTGTTGCATATTCAGCTCTTTCTATGTAAACAGATACTTTAAACTCCTATGATCTGAAAACACTTCGCATTACTGCCATACAAGTAATTTCTCTAAATTTTTAATGCGAAGACGACGACAGCTAGTTCCAGACCGTGCATCGAATAATTTTGTTCATACGGCTTCAACTGCTGAGAAGCATACGCGATAACTCTTCCTTTTTGCAAGAGTACGCATCCAAGTCCAACTTTAGACGCATCGCAGTATATGCTGAACTTGTTGCCCTCAATTGGCAGTGTCAAAACTGGAGCCGTTGTCAACTTCTGTTTTAGCTCCTGAAAGCTCTTGTCACATACCATCGACAATACAAATTTCTATTTCTTCCATGTCAAGTGTGATAGAGGGACTGCAATCTTCGAAAATCCCTCTATAAATTTTTGATAATACCCGGCAAATCCAAGAAATCCGCGTATCTCCCGTACATTTTTAAGCTGCAGCCAATCTTTAACAACCTGAATCTTGGTCGAGTCCACAAAAATTCCTTCCTCAGATATAATATGGCCGGTAAAATTAATTTGGTCCAGCCAAAACTCACACTTGGAGAACTTATGGTATAGCTGGTGTTGTTTCAAAATTTTCAAGACAATCCGTAGTTGCTCTTCGTGTTCCTCTTTCGTCTTTGAATAGACCAAGATGTCGTCAATGAAAACAACAACAAACTTGTCTAAATACTCCTTAAAGACGTGGTTCATCAGATCCATAAAAGCTGCAGGGGCATTTGTAAGTCCAAAAGACATCACCAAAAATTCATAGTGCCCATACCTCGTACGAAAGGCCATGATAATTCCCAGGAAAGATTACTATTGACAATCTCCTTATACAGAATTTCTTTTCCAAATAAGTTACCAAGAAAGGCTGGAGGGTCACTAACAGGTCCACTTAAATGTCAGTCTCCTAGACAGAACTTACTTACACAGTACAATAACACCACACAGATGAAATCCAACTAACTACAGTATAATAGATAAATAACTTTAAAAAAACAAACTCCATACCTAGCTGGTGAACGTAGAGTAATATCGCCGGAGAGAGTAAAAATTGGTCGCTTATATGGAGCAAAATATTAAATCATTAAACAAAAAATTAATTAAAATGTCCATATTATGTTAAAATTCCTAAAGAAAATGATAAAACAAAAATAAAAAATAAAAACTTCATACCTAGCCATTGAACGCGGAGAAATATCACCGGATAAAGAAACTAATTGAGAGAGTATTGAGAGATTTTGATGTGAGTTGAAGAGGGGGATGAGGGGTTTAAATAGGGCGATAGAGGCCGACCGACCTCCATATATAGGACAAACCCGTGATGAAAGTCACAAGTTTTGTCTTTTTGAATGGAGGCCGGCCTCCACCGTTGGACCAGCCGGCCTCCCCAAATATTTTTTGTATAAAAAAATAGCAGCCGACCGGTCCAACTAGATCGGCCGGCCTCCCCCCGGCAGCCAGTGCCCAGTCTGGACTAAAAGGTTTGATTTGCTTATTTTTGAAACTTTGAGGTTTTTTGTGATGAATAGTAAAATTTAAAGTTTTTTTTTTAAAAACCTTAACTTTAAGGTTTAAATTAAAAAAAAAAACCCAAAGAAAGAGGAGAGAGAAGTGAAGAGACAAGATATAAAATGCAAAAAGAGAGAGAGAGGTGTCACATAAGTAAAATTATGCATAGGAGGGGTCATCCCCTAAAACCTCACGCAATAAAAGCACGTTATTGAATTGAATTAAAGAAAATTATTTTCTCATGGTTGATTGTTCCTGAAAACAAAATAAAAACAAATTTTTTTCTTAAATTTATTTTTTTGAAGTTATCATGAGATCTTAGTGTCCTATTATTATTACAAATTTTTTCATCTAAATAATATACAAACTAAGAAATTAAGAAATATCATAGTATTGGTCCGGTTCTAGTCGGTTTTGATAAAAAATAAACAGATTTCAGGTCTGTTATTTCAGAACAAAAATTTTTGGTTCGATTCTGGATTTTGAAGACAAAACCTAGTAATACCGACCCAGACCATTAAGTCTGTTAAGTAAGTAAGTAACCCAAAAACTTCGAAGTCTCACCTTCATCTTTCGCTATTCGGTGTTCGCACAATTGCATTTCGCTCGCCCTCGCCGTCTCTCGCTGAAGTCGCTATTGTTGCCTTGCCTCTCGCCAAAGTTGCTATTGTTGCCTCTTAGACTGTAGATTCGAACCACATGTTTTGTTATTTTCTTTCTCTTAACTGAATGTTTTGTTTATTGGCCGAATCTACACTCTGTTTTTATGTCATTTTTTCTGCATAGTTATTTAGGTAGTTTAACCTGTGTTATTAATTGTGTTTTGGTTTATTTTACCGCATGTTATTGTGCCTCGAATCTCCATCATCTGTTGTTTTATTTGCTGAAGTTGGTTTATAGATTGTTTGAGTGAAAGCCGAGAAGAGCATGTTTTAAATCAGAAATGTAACACTCGACAACTTCAGCCAGGTGACTTCCTAACTGTATTAACGGTCATAAATATTCAATCTTCACGGTTTAGAGTTTTATACCAAGAATAATTAATTTCATGTGGATTTAAACTAGGTTGAGTGGCAAAGTTGTAATAATGGAGGGTGATGACCAGTATATAAAGAAAAAGGAAATGTTTTAAACCTCACTTGAACCACTGTAGCCGACACCTTCCTTTTCGGCGATTTCTTCTCTCCCAAGCTCTTGCTCTCTGCTTTCAGCATACTCTCTTCGACGATCGGTTTTCTCTGCCACTACTCGACTACTCTGTGCCCGAGGTAAGCAATAGACAACGTAGCTATCTATTAGTTTGTTAACCCTGTTTTCTACTCGGCATTGGAATTTTGGGTCTTCCAATGGCCGACTAATAATAAGAACATTTGAAATCTGAGAGTGGGAATGACTCTTAGCTATTAGACCCTAGGATGACTTGTGAGTAGAACTTTTAGGATTTTGTTTTAACTACTGTAATGTAAATGTTTTAGGTAAAGAAGTCTGAGGAAAAGGAGCTATCATTGCTAAGGACACCAGGTAAGTGAATGTATTAAGATTTCTGGCTGATAGAGCCCTACATCGTGGGAGTACTAGGTTGTTTTAAATGTCTAATGTTTACCTTATGATGATGAGCTTGTCTACACTTGAAGGATTGATGAATGTTTGTGAGTTATACTATTTGATGACCTGCTAGTGAATGTGAAGTTGTCTGCTCTAGTATGATCCTTGTAATAGTCTGATGGGTTAAAGTTCTCATGTTCATGCATCATGAATGTTTCTGAAGCATAAGAAAATGTTTTAATGCATGTTTTCCATGTACAAGATATGTATGTATATATGTATATATATAAGATTTATGCAACGTGAACTAAGTGAGGGTTGGGGGCGGTTCGGCGTATGTCACAGTCCAAAGAGGGACATATGAATACGACCCGCAGCAGGGAACAAGATCAAACTCACTGTCGAACCCCTTTTACCGGCATAAATCCTCTCTTAATCCACACAACTTAAATGAATGATGAACATGATCAATGACTATGAATGATGAATATGATCAATGACTATGAATGATGAATATGATCAATTACTATGATTGATGAATATGATCTATGATTAAGAATGATGATTACGAGCAAAGATATGAACAAGAAAAGACTTATGAGCATGTGATTTTCCCAAATTATACATTCATGCATCCATGTTAGTGTTGCATTCCTTACTAAGCATTAGGCTTATAGTTTAAACCTTATGATGTAGGTGACGAGTTTTCAGGTGAGGAACTCAAGGTTAATGAGGATGTCTAAGCTTGGTTGCTTGAAGGTGTACAGTGTGCAATTCTGTGGCTGGCTGGCAAATGAGACCCCGGGTTAATGTTTTATGATTTTAGTTAAGACAATGAATATAATAGGTTGAGTAGAATGAGTCTACCTGATAACGTTGAATCTTTTGAAGTTGTCTGTTGTTCTCTGAATCTGGGGATAATTTTAAGGATCATCGAATGGTCTTTTGTTTAAGTCTTCTGCTATATGAATTCTGATGAGTCTATGATTCTTACTCATTAAGGTTTATAGTTACCAGGTTAAGATTTGAGCGAGTTGTGGTATTTTCTGTTGGATGAAGTTGGTTGATGATTGTAGTGTTTTGCTGCCGTATGATGGAGGCTGGATGATGGCAATCATCCGGCTGACGTCATCGGCGGATGTCAAATGAGTGGAAGATGAACGATTGAGTCTTCCGGATGACGTCACCGGAAGATGTAGAATATTCCTTTACCGGATGATGAAAACAGTATTTTGTCATCTAGCGTTCGGTGGACGGAGCGTATTCCTTCACCGGATGATGTAAATGGTATTTTGTCGTCTAGCGTTTGGTGGATGGAGTCGTATTCCTCATCCAGATGATGTAATGTTATTTGTCGTCTAGCGTTCGGTGGATGAAGCGTAATTCCTTCACCGGATGATGTAAATTGTATTTTGTGGAGTGTATTCCTTCACCGGATGATGTAATGGTATTTTGTCGTCTAGTGTTCGGTGGATGGAGTGTATTCCTTCACCGGATGATGTAATGGTATTTTGTCGTCTAGTGTTCGGTGGATGGAGCGTATTCCTTCACCGGATGATGTAATGGTATTTTGTCGTCTAGTGTTCGGTGGATGGAGTGTATTCCTTCACCGGATGATGTAATGGTATTTTGTCGTCTAGCGTTTGGTGGATGGAGCGTATTCCTTCACCGGATGATGTAATGGTATTTTGTCGTCTAGCGTTTGGTGGATGGAGCGTATTCCTTCACCGGATGATGTAATGGTATTTTGTCGTCTAGCGTTTGGTGGATGGAGCGTATTCCTTCACCGGATGATGTAATGGTATTTTGTCGTCTAGCGTTTGGTGGATGGAGCGTATTCCTTCACCGGATGATGTAATGGTATTTTGTCGTCTAGCGTTTGGTGGATGGAGCGTATTCCTTCACCGGATGATGTAATGGTATTTTGTCGTCTAGCGTTTGGTGGATGGAGCGTATTCCTTCACCGGATGATGTAAATGTTATTTTGTCGTCTAGCGTTTGGTGGATGGAGCGTATTCCTTCACCGGATGATGTAATGGTATTTTGTCGTCTAGCGTTTGGTGGATGGAGCGTATTCCTTCACCGGATGATGTAATGGTATTTTGTCGTCTAGCGTTTGGTGGATGGAGCGTATTCCTTCACCGGATGATGTAATGGTATTTTGTCGTCTAGCGTTTGGTGGATGGAGCGTATTCCTTCACCGGATGATGTAATGGTATTTTGTCGTCTAGCGTTCGGTGGATGGAGCGTATTCCTTCACCGGATGATGTAAATGGTATTTTGTCGTCTAGTGTTCGGTGGATGGAGTGTATTCCTTCACCGGATGATGTGGATGTTAAATTGTCGTCTAGTGACCGGATGATGTGGATGTTAAATTGTCATCTAGTGACCGGATGATGTGAGTATTGTCTTATTGTTTAATGTTCAGGTAATGTTTTAAATCGGTCACGCGAAGCACACATGACCACCGGTTGATGTAAGTTTATTTCTTTGTTGGCAGACCCAGTTTAAGAGATGTTCAAAAAAATATATATATATTGCCGAAAATGAGTTGAGTGTGAGTAATAAGAATTAAATGATTAAGAAAGATATGGATTATGTGACGATCTCTCCCGGGTCGTTACAATTATGGTATCAGAGCAAAACCAGGTTCTAAAATCGATTCTGCAGACTACCTCCCAGCACAGATTGCCACCTGAGTACACTCCAGCAACTGTAAGTATTTATGATTTCAGTAAATGTCACTAAGTTAAGATGCAATTATAATTAATTGTCTAGGAATCCCAAAATGGTTAGAGGTCAGCAGAGAGAGACCAATGAGGATAGCAATGCCATTGCTCAGTTGACAGAGTTGGTCATGCGCCAATCTCGCCAGATCGAACAGCTAATGACTGCTAGAGAGGAACAAGGCAACTCTAGTACTAATGCAACTCATGATCATGGGGGTGAGCGTTTCCACCGGCTTCGACCCCCGATGTTTAATGGACACGTTTCAGATCCTATTTATGCTGAGGAGTGGGTTCGAAAGATAGAAGACATGTTTAAGTACGCAAAGGTTGATGAAGGAGATAAGGTCACATATGCTATCTTTCATTTGGAATTGAGTGCAAGGCATTGGTGGGATTCAATCCAGAACACTGCTAATGCCGGAGCTATGACCTGGGAAATGTTTAAGACTGCTTTCTTTGACAAGTACTTCAATAGGACTGTTCGGGCCAACAAGAAGAAGGAGTTCATGAATCTGTGACAAACTGGCTCTGTGACAGATTACATATGCAAATTTGATGCTTTATCACGGTTTGCTCCCCGTATGATTGAGGATGACGAGGACAAGATTTACCAATTTGTTCAAAGACTGAAGCCGAGTCTGTACATGAAAGTAAAGACTGCTGAGATACACAATGTACCTTATGGTGAAGTGACGGCTAAGGCCTTGGAGCGGGAAGAGGCAGAAATGACAGCATATGCACAGCGTGAGCAGCCAAGAAAATTCACGAAGGACGCTCAGCCGCCACCACGTCAGAACAAAGGATGGCAGTCCGCAACAGAACAGGGGACCACAACAACAACAACAAGGTATAAAGAGACCCTTCAACCAAAATGATGACCAAGGAAAAGGGAAGAGGCCTCTTGCACCCTTATGCCCCACTTGTCAGAAGAACCACCCCGGCGAATGCAAGTTACGTTCTGGCCGCTGTTTCAGATGTGATAAGGTTGGACATATAGTCAGAGACTACCCCATGCCGCCAGATCCGAACCTTGCAAGGGTAGCACCTAGAGTCTATGCAATAATGGAGGATGAGGAAGCCGTGCAGCATACAGTCATAACAGGTACCATTATGATCTGTGATTTTGCTGCTTACACACTTATAGATACGGGAGCCACGCACTCGTTTATATCAACTTTGTTTGTATGCCAACACAACTTAGAACTTTTACCAGCCGAAAGGCCATATGATGTTATGTTACCATCAGGGAAGTCCCTACATTCAGAACAGATTGTTAAAGGTGATGTTGTGTCCTAAGGAAGTAAGAAACTATATGTAGAACTGATTGTAATTGACATGAAAGGGTATGAGGTGATATTAGGAATGGATTGGTTATTTAGGCATTATGCCACAATAAGTTGTAGATCTGGGATGGTTGATTTTCGACCTCCAAATGGTGATCATTATTCCTTCCAAACTATTCCTAAGATAAGCAAAATACTGATTATATCATCACTAGAAATTTACCGGTTACTGAAAAATGGTTGTGAGAGTTACTTAGCTAGCATAATGGATGTTCGGGTGAAGAATAAGATAGAGTTACAAGATATCCCCATAATCCAAGAGTTCCCTAAGGCATTCTTGGATGATTTGCCAGGAATTACCACCTGATAGAGAAATAGAGTTTGTAATAGATACGTACCCTGAGGCCTTACCCGTATCTAAGAATCCTTATCGGATGGCACTTGTTGAGCTAAAGGAGTTAAAAGTCCAACTACAGGAATTAGTAGACAAAGGATTTATACGCCCTAGCAGTTCCCCTTGGGGTGCACCTGTCTTATTTGTCAAGAAGAAAGATGGTTCCCTTAGAATGTGCATAGACTATAGGGAGCTAAATAAGTTGACAATCAAGAATAAGCACCCCTTACCTCAGATTGATGATTTGTTTGACCAATTGCAAGGAGCAAAGGTGTTTTCAAAAATAGATTTACGTTTGGGTTATTACCAACTGAAAGTTAAGTAAGGAGATATACCAAAGACACCCTTCAGAACCCGTTATGGACACTACGAATTCTTGGTCATGTCATTTGGACTGACCAATGCACCTGCAGCCTTTATGGACTTAATGAATCGAGTGTTTCGTGAGTATTTGGACAAATTTGTAATTGCGTTCATAGATGATATCCTGATATACTCACAGACTGAAGCTGACCATGCAGAGCATTTAAGAGTAGTTTTGACGACATTAAAGGAGCACCAGCTCTATGCCAAATTGTCCAAGTGTGAATTTTTGTTGGACAAGGTTAATTTTCTTGGTCATGTAGTTTCTGCTAATGGCATATCAGTGGACCCGACCAAAATTCAGGCAGTAAAGGATTGGCCACAGCCAAAGAATGCCAGTGAAGTCCGCAGTTTCCTTGGATTGGCAAGCTATTACAGAAAGTTCATCAAAGGATTTTCTATGATAGCTAAGCCCCTGACGAATTTGACAAAAAAGGACAATAAGTATTCTTAGACTGAAGCTTGTGATGATAGCTTCCAGACATTGAAGGTGAAGTTAACAACAGCCCCGATTTTGACCCTTCCAACCGAAGAAGGAAAGTTTAGCGTATTTTATGATGCATCAAAAGTTGGTATGGGCTGTGTTTTGATGCAAGAAGGCAAAGTTGTAGCGTATGCCTCTAGGCAGTTAAAGAGTTATGAACAGAACTATCCCACCCATGATTTAGAATTAGCCGCTGTTGTTTTTGCTTTGAAGATATGGAGACACTATTTATATGGACAGCAGTGTGAGGTGTTTTCTGTAACAACCCGGCCCCCGTAACCCGAGGGTTTACACCGAGCTGTGCGGTACCATCCCCGCCACGTGGCTTCCTTTTCTGTTCGCCACGTGTACTCACAGAACTTTCCCCTCCCTGTAGGTTATTTTTGCCTTCCTCCCCACTCGAACCCAAGACCTCAGGGTTAAGTACCTGGGCTACAAGTGAGGAGGACCACTTGAGCTAGTAGTTCAAGTGGTACTCCTTACTTGTAGCCTGGGTTAAGTAGTTCAAGTGGTACTCCTCACTTGTAGCCCAGGTACTTAACCCTGAGGTCCTGGGTTCGAGTGGGGAGGAAGGCAAAAATAACCTACAGGGAGGGGAAAGTTCTGTGAGTACACGTGGCAAACAGAAAAGGAAGCCACGTGGCGGGGATGGTACCGCACAGCTCGGTGTAAACCCTCGGGTTACGGGGGCCGGGTTGTTACAATAAAAGGTGCCTTTTATTGTAACAACCCGGCCCCCGTAACCCGAGGGTTTACACCGAGCTGTGCGGTACCATCCCCGCCACGTGGCTTCCTTTTCTGTTTGCCACATGTACTCACAGAACTTTCCCCTCCCTGTAGGTTATTTTTGCCTTCCTCCCCACTCGAACCCAGGACCTCAGGGTTAAGTACCTGGGCTACAAGTGAGGAGTACCACTTGAGCTAAGGCAAAAATAACCTACAGGGAGGGGAAAGTTCTGTGAGTACACGTGGCGAACAGAAAAGGAAGCCACGTGGCGGGGATGGTACCGCACAGCTCAGTGTAAACCCTCGGGTTACGGTGGCCGGGTTGTTACATTTTCTGACCATAAAAGTCTGAAGTACCTCTTTGTAACACCCAGTTTTTGGGATTTAGATTATATTCTAATATAAACGGCAATTTTGTAAATACGTCGAATTGTGTCCATTTCGTGAACGGAAAGTTTTAATGGAGCCGTAACAATTAATCGGAATTTATGGTAAAATATGAGAATTTTAGAAAATAGGATCGTTAGTTAAATAACGAGACAATTGGGAGAAGAAAATTTAAATTAAGTGAAGGGCAATTTAGTAATTGCCAAACCAAGTTTTTATTAAACATTATAAATTTTTCATTTCCTCTCCAACACTCCAACGCAAAATCCATTTTCCTCTCTCCTTTGGCGCGACTCTTCTCCTTTCCTCCGGCGATTCTTCATTTCGGCGACGATTTCTTTCCTCCGGCGACTCGAATCTTCACGCTTCTTCGTCGTCTTTGCTCTCTAGGTAAGGCTCTAAGCTTTTGGAACGTTAGATATTTATTTCTAGGATTTAAAACGAATAGAGTTCGTTAGGGTTTTCGTTGAAAATATAAATCGATGTTTAAAATTGATAGGTTGAGCTTAGTTATGCCTCTAATAGACGTATTGATAGTTATCGGAGCTTAGTTCATCGATTTGTTGAGGTGTATTGGAGACTTGGTTAAGTTGGAGCTTGAAAACCTGCATTAATGGAAGTTTGTTGATTCTCGAGCGTGAGTTGCTCGATGAAATGCCTTAACGAAGTGTCTTAGAGTTTTAGGGGATTTTCTTTAGTTAGGAGTTAACAATTTTTGGAGTTTGGTGATTTAGACTCGATTTAATACGTATATTGTGAAATGCATAGGTGAACAAACGCTCGTGGACGGAGCTCGGTGTGCAACGACGCGAGGTAAGTTCTCGTGACTTACTCTGGCCGATAGGCCTACACCATATGTCAATGTCGTCTCGAGGAACCTTGATGATTGTTTGTTTAAATTGTTTTGGGTTTGGGTAGTTAGGATAGTTGTTTTTATATGTTGTTTATTTATTGTCTTGATGGTACACATATGATTGTTTACTTTATGTTTATATTGAACTGTTCACGAATCATGGTTTTAAAAATGTCATGAAAATGAATTTACGCATGGATTTCATGAAAAGAACATGCATGTAAAGGCAAGTAAAGTATCACAGTAAACAACCATGACATGGGGTTATCGGGGATGGTGAGCGGGTTTTCCTCCCTTCAGATGGTGTGGGCTGTCTAATCGCTTGACGTGCCCTATCCATCTGTCGAGCATTTCCGATAACCATAGACTGACACGTACGGATATATGCATTGATATGGACGGTTTTCATAGTACAGAGCATACATGATCATGCATTAGCATTTACGTAGAGCTTACTGAGATTTTTATCTCATAGGTGTCTTTATGGTGTAGGTGATTTTGAGACAGGTGAGGATGATGTCCCTCCGCCTGAAGTATGAGCATGTTGAGGGAGGAGGCCCGTGGAAGTGCGCTGGCAGTCAGAGCGTGATTTTGACCCGTGGGGACGTACATAGGTATTTTGGGTAATTTTGGATAAAATTGTTAGAACAAATAGGTTGAATGGATCCGGATAGTTGAAGAATGTGTTTTGGGAAATTGTAACTATTTTGAAATGTTTTGGTATTTTAAAACAGGAGGAATATGTGAAATGTTTAAACGGAACCACGCGATTTGTTTTGAGAAATTGGTAATGTTTAAATGTGTTTTTAGTCGAGTTAGGAGTGATTGGTAAAGTGGGGGAGTAAAGTGTTTTTATGGTTATGAAAGTGTGTAAAGAAATGATGAAGATATGAGGTAGAAAAGAATATTGCAATGTGTATGATTATGTTGAGTGTTGAATGGTTAAGTGAATTGCAGGGCGTGAAACGGGGAGGGAGAAGCAGCCTCTGGATTTCAAAATCCAGAGGCAGTGGCGAATAGTCGCCTGAGGGACTCGAGCAATCGCCCCTCCCTTTGCTTGAAATCGCCAAGCGGCGATAGTAATCGCTGCCCTCTGGAGAAATCCAGAGGGTGTGGCGATTGATCGCCACAATTGTGGTGATCAATCGCCACAAGCGATTGCAACAGGCGATTGTGCCTGTTGCAATCGCCACATGTTCTGCCATTTTAGGCAGAACATATAAAAAAAAAAATAAAAAGAAAAAAAAATTTAAAATAACTTTAAACTAAATGTTTTCTTTTATTACTTAATTGTTTAAATAGATTGTTTTAAGTTTATTTTACATAGTTTTAAAACGAAAATTTTAAACGCTGTTAATAATTTCAATTATGATTTAAAAAGTTTTATTCCGCTAGAATGAGAGATTTAAAGTTTGTACGTATAAAATGAAAAATTTATACGGAAAAATTAAGGGTAGGTTTTTGGGTCGTTACACTCTTTACTCAAAAGGAATTGAACATGAGGCAGAGGCGTTGGTTGGAATTTGTTAAGGATTACGACTTTGAGATCAAGTATCACCCGGGCAAGGCTAAATCTGTAGCTGATGCATTGAGCAGGATGTCAACAACAATGCAACCCGCATTATCAACCATGTCTATACCTTTGAGGACAGAGATTCAGAAATTGGAGTTGGAGATAGTTCCAGAGTTGTCAGCTTTGCTCGCAAAATTGACCATTCAACCGACGGTTCTAGGAAAAGATCAAAGAGGCACAACAGAAGGACTCTGAGGAGAATAACAGTATGATGAATAAGGTGAAGGAAACCACCTCTGAGTTTAGTCTTTCCAAGGATGGGATTCTGAGGTTTAGAAATAGATGGTATGTCCCTAATGATGAAGGATTACGTAAGCTAATCTTGGCTGAGGTGCATTCATCTCCCTTTTCTGTACATCCTGGCAGCACCAAGATGTATCGAGACCTGAAGTTACTCTATTGGTGGCCAAACTTAAAGAGAGATGTTGCTAAGTATGTAGAGTCATGTTTGGTTTGCCAACAGGTTAAAGCCGAGCACCAACGTCTAGGAGGTACTCTTCAGCCTTTACCTATTCCCGAGTGGAAGTGGGAACACATAACTATGGATTTCATTGTAGGATTACCTAAGACAACTAAGGGACATGATAGTATTTGGGTTGTGATTGATAGATTGACGAAATCAGCCCATTTCTTACCAGTAAGGACAACCTACTCGATGGACCAGCTTGCTGATCTATATGTACAAGAAGTTATTAGGTTGCATGGAATCCCTGCATCTATTGTCTCTAATCGTGACCCCAGGTTCACCTCACGATTTTGGAAAGGTCTACAAAGCACACTTGGCACAAGGTTATCATGCAGCACTGCCTTTCACCCGCAGACAGATGGTCAATCGGAAAGGACTATTCAGATAGTTGAAGATATGCTGAGGGCGTGTGTGTTAGATTTCTAGTCATCCTGGAGTCGATACTTACCTTTGATTGAGTTCTCCTACAATAACAGTTATCAGTCCACTATCGGAATGGCACCTTATGAAGCACTGTATGGCAGGAAATGTAGGTCACCTCTGTATTGGGATGAGGTTGGGGAAGCAAAACTTCTAGGACCCGAACTTCTGCAGCAGATGTCTGAAAAGATTTCTGTTATTAGGAAGAGGATGGTGACTGCACAGAGCCGACAGAAGAGTTATGCAGACCAGAGGAGAAGAGATCTTGAATTTTCGGTTGGAGATGAGGTATTCTTGAAGGTTTCACCGTTCAAAGGGGTCTTAAGATTTGGCAAAAAGGGAAAACTTACTCCATGATTCATTGGACCATTCCTTGTTTTGGCTAGAATCGGTAGTACAGCTTACAGACTGCAGTTGCCTCCATCATTGGATAAAGTTCATAATGTCTTTCAATGGTCAATGTTAAGGAAATGCATACGAGATCTGACGCAAGTTGTTAAGCCAGTGGATATTGTGATTGAACCATCATTAACATATGAAGAGAAGCCAGTGCAGATATTGGAATCCGCAGTTAAGACTCTAAGGAATAAAGAGATTCCGTTGGTCAAAGTTTTATGGAAGAATCATGGCATTGAAGAAGCCACTTGGGAGCGACGACAGGACATGTTAGACAAGTATCCAGAGTTATTTGTTTGATCAATTTTTGGGGACGAAAATTTTGTTTAAGGAGGGGTGGATGTAACACCCGACAACTTCAGCCAGGTGACTTCCTAACTGTATTAACGGTCATAAATATTCAATCTTCACGGTTTAGAGTTTTATACCAAGAATAATTAATTTCATGTGGATTTAAACTAGGTTGAGTGGCAAAGTTGTAATAATGGAGGGTGATGACCAGTATATAAAGAAAAAGGAAATGTTTTAAACCTCACTTGAACCACTGTAGCCGACACCTTCCTTTTCGGCGATTTCTTCTCTCCCAAGCTCTTGATCTCTGCTTTCAGCATACTCTCTTCGACAATCGGTTTTCTCTGCCACTACTCGACTACTCTGTGCCCGAGGTAAGCAATAGACAACGTAGCTATCTGTTAGTTTGTTAGCCCTGTTTTCTACTAGGCATTGGAGTTTTGGGTCTTCCAATGGCCGACTAATAATAAGAACATTTGAAATCTGAGAGTGGGAATGACTCTTAGCTATTAGACCCTAGGATGACTTGTGAGTAGAACTTTTAGGATCTTTTTTAACTACTGTAATGTAAATGTTTTAGGTAAACAAGTCTGAGGAAAAGGAGCTCTCATTGCTAAGAACACCAGGTAAGTGAATGTATTAAGATTTCCGGCTGATAGAGCCCTACATCGTGGGAGTACTAGGTTGTTTTAAATGTCTAATGTTTACCTTATGATGATGAGCTTGTCTGCACTTGAAGGATTGATGAATGTTGTGAGTTATACTATTTGATGACCTGCTAGTGAATGTGAAGTTGTCTGCTATGGTATGATCCTTGTCATAGTCTGATGGGTTAAAGTTCTCATGTTCATGCATCATGAATGTTTCTCAAGCATAAGAAAATGTTTTAATGTATGTTTTCCATGAACAAGATATGTATGTATATATGTATATATATAAGATTTATGCAACGTGGACTAAGTAAGGGTTGGGGGCGGTTCGGCGTATGTCACAGTCCAAAGAGGGACATATGAATACGACCCGCAGCAGGGAACAAGATCAAACTCACTATCGAACCCCCTTTACCGGCACAAATCCTCTCTTAATCCACACAACTTAAATGAATGATGAACATGATCAATGATTATGAATGATGAATATGATCAATGACTATGAATGATGAATATGATCAATGACTATGATTGATGAATATGATCAATGACTATGAATGATGAATATGATCAATGACTATGAATGATGAATATGATCAATGACTATGAATGATGAATATGATCAATGACTATGAATGATGAATATGATCAATGACTATGAATGATGAATATGATCAATGACTATGAATGATGAATATGATCAATGACTATGAATGATGAATATGATCAATGACTATGAATGATGAATATGATCAATGACTATGAATGATGAATATGATCAATGACTATGAATGATGAATATGATCAATGACTATGAATGATGAATATGATCAATGACTATGAATGATGAATATGATCAATGACTATGAATGATGAATATGATCAATGACTATGAATGATGAATATGATCAATGACTATGAATGATGAATATGATCAATGACTATGAATGATGAATATGATCAATGACTATGAATGATGAATATGATCAATGACTATGAATGATGAATATGATCAATGACTATGAATGATGAATATGATCAATGACTATGAATGATGAATATGATCAATGACTATGAATGATGAATATGATCAATGACTATGAATGATGAATATGATCAATGACTATGATTGATGAATATGATCAATGACTATGAATGATGAATATGATCAATGACTATGAATGATGAATATGATCAATGACTATGAATGATGAATATGATCAATGACTATGAATGATGAATATGATCAATGACTATGAATGATGAATATGATCAATGACTATGAATGATGAATATGATCAATGACTATGAATGATGAATATGATCAATGACTATGAATGATGAATATGATCAATGACTATGAATGATGAATATGATCAATGACTATGAATGATGAATATGATCAATGACTATGAATGATGAATATGATCAATGACTATGAATGATGAATATGATCAATGACTATGAATGATGAATATGATCAATGACTATGAATGATGAATATGATCAATGACTATGAAGTTGGTTGATGATTGTAGTGTTTTACTGCCGTATGATGGAGGCTGGATGAGGCAATCATCCGACTGACGTCATCGGCGGATGTCAAATGATGGAAGATGAACGATTGAGTCTTCCGGATGACGTCACCGGAAGATGTAGAATATTCCTTCACCGGATGATGAAAACGGTATTTTGTCGTCTAGCGTTCGGTGGATGGAGCGTATTCCTTCACCGGATGATGTAAATTGTATTTTGTCGTCTAACGTTCGGTGGATGGAGCGTATTCCTTCACCGGATGATGTAAATGTTATTTTGTCGTCTAGCGTTCGGTGGATGAAGCGTATTCCTTCACCGGATGATGTAAATGGTATTTTGTCGTCTAGCGTTCGGTGGATGGAGCGTATTCCTTCACCGGATGATGTAAATGATATTTTGTCATCTAGTGTTCGGTGGATGGAGTGTATTCCTTCACCGGATGATGTAAATGTTATTTTGTCGTCTAGTGTTCGATGGATGAAGTGTAATTCTTCTCTGGATGATGTGGATGTTAAATTGTCGTCTAGTGACCGGATGATGTGGATGTTAAATTGTCGTCTAGTGACCGGATGATGTGAGTATTTTCTTATTGTTTAATGTTTAGGTAATGTTTTAAATCGGTCACGTGAAGCACACATGACCACCGGTTGATATAAGTTTATTTCTTTATTGGCAGACCCAGTTTAAGAGATGTTCAAAAAAAAAAAATATATTGCCGAAAATGAGTTGAGTGTGAGTAATAAGAATTAAATGATTAAGAAAGATATAGATTATGTGACGATCCCTCCCGGGTCGTTACAAGAAAATTAACAAGTTGTTGTTATTATTACTGCTTTGTGCTATTTCTTTTGCTGCTATTTATCGAAGGTTTTAAGGACTTAAGATTGTTGTTATTTTATCAATTATTGGTTTTTAATTTGCTTATTAATAGTTATTAAAACTTGCTTGAAATCTGTTATGTTTATGTTTATTAAAGTTTACAGCATCTTATATTAAGTGTTCTTATTGTGTTTGTCATTATTCTTTTATCATGTTAATCACTAAAGTTTAAAGGACTGAATGTTGAAGTTAAATCATTAAACTTTGGTCATTTTTGTTGGGATTATTAGATATTTGTTAGATTGTTGGATTTGGGTACTGATTGATTATTGATTTGATAAATTATTGTATTTTATAGAAAGGAAACAGAAAGTACGAATGAAATCAAAATGTAGAGATTCCTCATTTGTGTAGTTCTACTGCTAAGTGTTTGGAAAGGAATGACAAAAAAATCTGATGTTTGGAATTATTTAATATTATTCACGATGGGGATAAAAATTCTAGAGCTAAATGTAACCAATGTGAAAAAAATTATGCATGTGATACACTGAAAAATGAGACATCAAGCTTGAAAAAATACATCTGTATCTGTGCAAAATTATTGATAAATGTAGATGCGAAGCAAAAGACTTTGAGCTTTCCAAATATGAACAATAAGGGACAAGAACTTTCATGTTTTAGTGTTGCTACTTGTCGAGAACTACTTGCGAAGATGATAATTAATGAGAAATTGTCTTTGAAAATTGTTGGATGTAACGCCCCAAGTTTTATAAACACGGTTCGTTACTCATAACCCGGACATAATTAAGAATTTTTGGACCAATTTAAAACTTCGCTCGAAAGTCAAAATTTGACATTTTTCTAAAACCTCAAAACGTTAAAACTTGCAGCGAAAATTCTTTTGAGCAGAATAGAGTTAAGCAAAGCTATACAACAATGTTTTAAAAAGAAAAATCTGTTAAAATATTAAGAAAGTAACTCGGCCAGAAGAGATGAAGGCTTAAGCGTGGAATACTCAAAGTTCTTAAAAGTCAAACACATCATCCGCTGAGCAAAGTCAACGAAAAGGGCAAAAACAAAACCGAAGGTTTTCACCGATGACGTCAGCCGGATGAATCATTCATCCAACTTCTGCCGACTGCAAAACGACAAGTTTTGCTACTCACGTCTACCGATGACGTCAGCCGGATGATTCGTTCATGCAGCCTCTGCCGATCACAAGACGACAAATCCTTTACCACATCATCCGATAGATTTAATACCCGACATCCACCGATCACTAAACGACAAAACTTCTACTACATCATCAGATGGATAAATTGCTCGACATCATTCGGTTACAAAACGAAAAATTTTCTACTTATATCTTCCGATGGCTTCTACTGAAGACATCATCCGATAACTTTACTGAAGACATCTTTCGATAGACAACAGAACAACAACCCTACATCTGTCGATAGACTTCATCCACCGATAGATCAAAGATACTCAACAAAAATAGCATAGCAACAATTCCACTCTAACAAGAAAACTCTTACTACCAGTAGAACATGAACATTTTACTAAAAACCATTCAAAACTATTTAAATCAGTGCATTACTCCGAAATATGGTAAAACCACTATTAAACTGACAGAGTATCATTAACAGAAAAGCCTCAAGATTTATTTCAAAAACATTAAAACTACTATTGTCATAAAAACTCAACATACTTAAATTGAAACATTGTCAACTAAACCTTCACAACTACTGACATCAGTTAAACCGCCCCGTCAGCTGCCAGTTTGATGCATGAATGTACCCCCTCCAACATGCCTAGCTCTCAACAAACTCAGAGAACACACTTGCTGTTTTTTCTTCACCTACATCACAAAACTCATCTATTAGCCTAATGCTAAATAAGTGAAGCAATTATGAAATGAAATGCTGAAATGTAAATCCTAATCATGCAGTTTCTACTTTCTCAGCTCAGTTGCATTTACATTCATCATAATCTGATCTTAATATTCCATTGGGAGTGAGATCAACTCTCCCAAAGTCATAAATCCTCTTCATCAATTAAGGGGCTGATTAATTCCCTTAACAGCTATAATGATCCCCAGGTTCCCTTGGGAGTGGGATCAACTCTCCCAATGTTATAAATCCACTTCATCAATTAAGGGGCGGATTAATTCCCTTAACAGCTATAATGATACGTTCTGTTCATGCCTCACCATACATTCCATGTAAATTCATTTTCGTATTCTTTCAAAACATGATGCATGACCAAATTGAAAACATTCAACATGCGGAAAACCTACTATTTTGTGATGTAGGCCCTGAGGGCACAAGCACACTTCACTTATCTGATTCTCCTGGAAATGCTCGGTGTTGCAAACTACTTTGGGAGCTTACTCAACCTAAAACCATGGACAGATTATCGATTAGATTTTACTAAACCTCATTCTACACTATCTAGAAGCCTAAGGAAACTAGTTTAGGAGCTTAGTTCGTTATACATCTCCGATTACCACAAAACCCGAACTAGATCGCTCACAACATTCTCGAAACTCACATTTATCCACTCCCCAAATCATCGATAGTTACCAATGCAGCAAGGAATCGAAATGGAACTCACCTAGTTTGGAGAAAATCGGATGGGAGAATCGCCTAGAGAGCTCTGCTGCTTGAGCTGAATACCGAGAGAGGAGAGTAGGGAAAGAGTGGCGGCTACAGTGTATTTAATCACAAAGTCTCTTTCCTTAAATAGGTTATCCATTATAAGTTCTCAATTTACCACTAAACCCTTACTTAGTCACTCATTAACCTAATTAATACTTTCCTCAATTTTCTCCACAACATGCTTACTATTAAATAACGGAATAGAAATTGGTTTAATAGAACCAGGTGCTACAATATACCCTCCTTAAAAGAATTTTGTCCTCAAAATTCTTTACCTGAACAGTTCTTGATGTTGGTCCATCATGTCCTGATGGCACTCCCAAGTTGTCTCCTCTACATTCTGGTTATGCCATAAGACTTTTACTAGTGGAATCTCTTTGTTGCGCAGCACCTTCACTGCATAGTCTAGGATCCTTACTTGTTTCTCCTCATATGTAAGAGTAGGAAGAATTTCAATACGCTGCTGTTCCACAATCTGTGATGGATCTCGTACACACTTCTTCAACATGGATACATGGAACACATTATGGGTTCCTTCCATAGAAGCAGGTAGCTGCAACTGATAAGGTGCTCTCCCAACTCTCTTCACGATAGTGAACGGCCCAATAAATCTGAGGTTCAACTTGCCTCTCTTCCCGAATCTCACAACTCCTTTAAATGGTGATACCTTGAGGAAAACTTCATCACTTACCTCAAACTCCAATTCTCTACGTCTCTTATCTGCATAACTTTTATGTCGGCTTTGAGCTGTCAGAATCCACTGGCGTATGAGGGCAACCTTCTCAACAGTTTGTTGCATAATGTCAGGACCAACCAAACGTGCTTCTCCAACTTCATCCCAATACAATGGAGATCTGCACTTACGCTCATACAATGCCTCATAAAGTGCCATTTCTATTGTTGCTTGCAAGCCGTTATTATAAGAGAACTCCACTAATGATAGGTACTTACTCTAAGAACCCTGAAACTCTAATACACATGCACGAAGCATATCCTCTAATGTCTGAATAGTTCTTTCGGATTGTCCATCTGTTTGTGGATGGAAGGCTGTGCTAAAGTTAAGTTGTGTTCCCATAGCTTTATGCAAACTTTTCCAAAACTTAGACGTAAATCTAGAATCTCGGTCAGAAACTATAGCGCTTGGAACTCCATGCAAACGTACAATCTCTTGTATGTACAATTCAGCAAGTTGATCCATCGAGTAAGTCATCCTTACTGGTAGAAAGTGGGCAGATTTGGTTAATTGATCAACTTTCACCCAGATTGCATCATGTCCCTTTGCTGTTCTAGGCAATCCCACAACAAAGTCCATCGTTATTTGTTCCCATTTCCATTCAGGAACTGGTAACGGTTGCAATGTTCTTGAGGGTCTCTGATGATCAACTTTAATCTGCTGACAACACAAGCATGATCCTACATACTCTGCCACACTCCTTTTCATACCTGGCCACCAATAATGTTGTCTAAGATCTTTGTACATCTTTGTACTTCCAGGGTGGACAGAAAATCTGGAAGAATGTGCTTTTGAAAGGATCTCTCTTCGAAGTTCATCATTAGTCGGAACAAATCATCTACTCCTAAACTTAAGGATTCCATCATCAGAATAGTTGAAATCAAACTTGTCAGTAGATTCCATGCTCAGTTTGTACTTGTTGCATTCCACATCATTTATCTGAGCTTCCTTTATCCTTTCCAGAATGGTAGGTCTCAGGGATATGGTCAAAAGCATAGCTGATATACTGGATACTGCTTCTAAATTAAATCTTTGGAATTCTGTCTTTAAGGCTATCGGTATATCAAGAATCAATGCAGAGGCTGAGGTTGTCACTCTACTCAAAGCATCTGCTACAACGTTTGCTTTGCCGGGATGGTATTTAATCTCAAAATCATAATCCTTCACAAATTCCAACCATCGCCGTTGCCTCATATTTAATTCCTTATGTGAGAAGATATATTTCAGACTTTTATGGTCTGAAAATATATCACGAGTTTGACCATACAAGTAATGCCTCCAAATCTTAAGTGCAAAAACCACTGCAGCTAATTCTAGGTCGTGTGTAGGGTAATTCTTCTCATGTGTTTTCAACTGTCTGGAGGCATAAGCTATTACCTTACCGTCTTGCATCAACACGCATCCAAAACCAATTTTGGAAGCATCACAATAAATGCTAAATTTACCATTTTCAACGGGAAGGGTTAATATTGGGGCATTGGTCAGTTTCTGTTTCAAGGTCTGGAAGCTGGATTCACATTTCTCTGTCCATGCATACTTGATGTTTTTCCTAGTTAACCGAGTGAGAGGTGTAACAATTTTCGAGAATCCTTCAATAAATTTCCTGTAGTACCCGGTTAATCCAAGGAAACTTCGAATATCAGTGGCGTTCTTCGGTTGGGGCCATTCCTTAACTGCTTGAACCTTTGCTGGATCGACAGATATGCCATCTTCAGAGATGACATGACCTAAAAAGTGAACTCTGTCCAACCAAAACTCACACTTGGAAAACTTGGCATAAAGTTGATGCTGTCTAAGTACTCCTAACACCAAACTCAAATGTCTTGCGTGCTCGTCTTTAGTACGCGAATAGATTAGGATATCATTAATAAACACTATAACAAATTTATCTAAATATTCATGAAACACTCTATTCATAAGATCCATAAAGACTGCTGGTGCATTTGTCAATCCAAAAGACATTACCAAGAACTCGTATTGTCCATACCTTGTGTGAAAGACAGTCTTTGGGATATCTTCGGTTTTGACCTTTAGTTGATAGTAGCCTGACCTTAGGTCAATCTTAGAGAAAACACAGGCACCATTAAGCTGATCAAATAAATCGTCGATTCTAGGCAGTGGGTACTTGTTCTTGACGGTTAACTTGTTCAATTCCCTATAATCAATGCACATACGCATTGATCCATCCTTCTTTTTGACAAAAAGGACAGGTGCGCCCCACGATGAAAAGCTTGGACGTATGAACCCTTTCTCTAATAGCTCTTCCAATTGTTTCTTTAATTCCTTATGCTCCTTAGGTGCAAGTCTATAGGGATTCTTAGATACAGGCTCCGCTCTTGGGTAAACATCTGCAACAAACTCGATTTCTCTATCTAGCGGCAAGCCAGGAAGATCGTCTAGAAACACTTCTGGAAAATCTTGGATGACTAAAACATTTTGGGGAGTTTCTTTCCCTACTAGTTGTGTATCCAAAACACAGGCCAAGAAGCTTAAGTACTCTCTGCATGGAGAGGGTCTACAATTTATAGAAGTCATCATAGACATTTCTTTACTCTTCTTTAGAGCTTGGAAGGTATGTTTCAAACCACCAGGGGGCTGAAAACTATCTATTCCAGTCCTACAGTCGATCGTGGCATAATGCTTGAACAACCAATCCATTCCTAGGATTACATCAAATCCCGTTATATCCATAATAATGAGATCAGCAGGCAGATTCATGTTTCCCACTAATACAACACTATCTAGTATCACTTGGTTAGAGTACATGCGCTCACCAGAGGATAATGCTACGTTAAACACATGCTCAGTGGGGGTAAACTGTTATCTAGTTTATCAGCAAATGTAGAGGCTATAAAAGAATGTGTTGCATCTGAATCTTTTAAATTAAAAGCAGGGGTAGAGTTGATCAATATGGTACCTGACACCACGGCAGGCTGTTCATCATTGCCCGTCTCCATCATGGAGAATATCCTTGGCTTTACTTTGACAGGGCCACTCTTTAAGGCCGGGCAGTCCCTGTTGATATGGCCGACTTTGTTACAATGGAAACATCGAAGGATCCTGGGCTTTGGGCAATCCTTGAACGAGTGTCCAACCTCTTCACAGTTGAAACACTTTCCCGATCCGAACCTACATTCACTCAGGTGACTTTTCAGACACTTCGGGCACTGTAGATACTTCTTGGTGTCCTGTACCTTCTTTCCCGTTCCTTGACTGTTCTGGCTTTCACTAGTCCTTTTTGTTCCACTCTGTTGATGTGGTTGGATAAACTTCCGTGAGGTTTCTCTTGCTCTAGTACACTTCATTTCCGCATCCTCCACTTCCAACGCAGTGGACACAACCTCGCTGAAGGACAAGCCTTTGATGCCAATAAACTTGACTCCTCTGAAAATCTCTGGCTTTAGTCCATTCATAAACTAAAACACTTTATCTTCATTCCTATGGACGAGATGTCCGGCAAATCTTGACAGGGACTCGAATTGTCTGCTGTACTCAGCCACTTACCCCGTCTATTTCAAGCTCAAAAATTCAACTTTCTTAGCGGCCTGGACAGTGCTGTTGAAATACTTCTCATAGAAAACTTCTCTGAATTGTGTCCAAGACATAGTCAGGGCATCAGCGGTGGTTTCCATCGACTCCCACCAGAGTTGAGCTTCGCCAGCCAGATGGAATGTTGCCAGAGTGACCTTGTCTCCTTTCTCGATATTGGCATACCTAAACATACTCTCAACCTTTCTGTGCCACTCTTCAGCAACAGTGGGATTAATTGATTTCCCATCAAATGTGGGCGGCTGAAGTCTCCGAAATGTGTCTCCAGAGTGCTCACCGCTAGAACTCGAGTTAGCACTTCCTTGTACATCTCGGTTCAACAACACACTCAACTGATCGGACTGTTGGCGCACTAAATCAGTTTGCTGACGCACTAAATCTGTCAGCTGCCTAATCACACTAGGCTCCTCTTCACCTCTCACATTCGGTATTTCTCTTGGTACTCTAGGTCTCCCTGGGCGTCTGGCCATAATACTAAATTCCTGCACAGGGTTAACTACTCTCATAAACATCTTATAGCTAAAGCTAACATAAACACTTACAGTTGTTCGAGTACTCTCATGCAACGATTGGCACTGATTAGTAATCTTTTGAACGGTTTAACTGATTGTCTCTGATACCATACTGTAACGCCCCAAGTTTTATAAACCCGGTTCGTTACTCATAACCCCGACATAACCAAGAAATTTTGGACCAATTTAAAACTTCGCTCGAAAGTCAAAATTTGACATTTTTCTAAAACCTCAAAACGTTAAAACTTGCAGCGGAAATTCTTTTGAGCATAATAGAGTTAAGAAAAGCTATAAAATAATGTTTTAAAAAGAAAAATCTGTTAAAATATTAAGAAAGTAACTCGGCCGGAAGAGATGAAGGCTTAAGCGTGGAATACTCAAAGTTCTTAAAAGTCAAACACATCATCCGCTGAGCAAAGTCAACGAAAAGGGTAAAAACAAAATCGAAGGTTTTCACCGATGACGTCAGCCGGATGAATCATTCATCCAACTTCTGCCGACTGCAAAACGATAAGTTTTGCTACTCACGTCTACCGATGATGTCAGCCGGATGATTCGTTCATTCAGCCTTTGCCGGTCACAAGACGACAAATCCTCTACCACATCATCCGATAGATTTAATACCCGACATCCACCGATCACTAAACGACAAAACTTCTACTACATCATCCGATGGATAAATTACTCGACATCATCCGGTTACAAAACGACAAATTTTATACTTATATCTTCTGATGGTTTCTACTGAAGACATCATCCGATGACTTTACTGAAGACATCTTTCGATAGACAACAGAACAACAACCCTACATCTGCCGATAGACTTCATCTACCGAAAGATCAAAAATACTCAACGAAAACAGCATAACAACAATTCCACTCTAACAAGAAAACTCTTACTACCAGTAGAACATGAACATTTTACTAAAAACATTCAAAACTACTTAAATTAGTGCATTACTCCGAAATATGGTAAAACCACTATTAAACTGACAGAGTATCATTAACAGAAAAGCCTCAAGATGTATTTCAAAAACATTAAAACTACTACTATCATAAAAACTCAACGTACTTAATATGAAACATTGTCAACTAAACCTTCACAACTACTGACATCAGTTAAACTGCCCCGTTAGCTGCCAGTTCGATGCATGAATATACCCCCTCCAACCTGTCTAGCTCTCAACAAACTCATAGAACACACCTGCTGTCTTTTCTTCACCTACATCACAAAACTTATCTATTAGCCTAATGCTAAATAAGTGAAGCAATCATGAAATGAAATGCTGAAATGTAAATCTTAAACATACAGTTTCTACTTTCTCAGCTCAGTTGCATTCACATTTATCGTAATCTGATCTCAATATTCCATTGGGAGTGAGATCAACTCTCCCAAAGTCATAAATCCTCTGTAATTCCCTTAACAGCTGTAATGATCCCCAGGTTCCCTTTGGAGTGGATCAACTCTCCTAATGTTATAAATCCACTTCATCAATTAAGGGGCGGATTAATTCCCTTAACAGCTGTAATGATCCCCAGGTTCCCTTTGGAGTGGATCAACTCTCCTAATGTTATAAATCCACTTCATCAATTAAGGGGCGGATTAATTCCCTTAACAGCTGTAATGATCCCCAGGTTCCCTTTGGAGTGGATCAACTCTCCTAATGTTATAAATCCACTTCATCAATTAAGGGGCGGATTAATTCCCTTAACAGCTGTAATGATCCCCAGGTTCCCTTTGGAGTGGATCAACTCTCCTAATGTTATAAATCCACTTCATCAATTAAGGGGCGGATTAATTCCCTTAACAGCTGTAATGATCCCCAGGTTCCCTTTGGAGTGGATCAACTCTCCTAATGTTATAAATCCACTTCATCAATTAAGGGGCGGATTAATTCCCTTAACAGCTGTATCCCTTAACAGCTGTAATGATCCCCAGGTTCCCTTTGGAGTGGGATCAACTCTCCTAATGTTATAAATCCACTTTATCAATTAAGGGGCGGATTAATTCCCTTAACACCTATAATGATCCCCAGGTTCTCTTGGGAGTGGGATCAACTCTCCCAATGTTATAAATCCACTTCATCAATTAAGGGGCAGATTAATTCCTTTAACAGCTATAATGATACGTTCTGTTTATGCCTCACCATATATTCCATGTAAATTTATTTTCGTATTCTTTCAAAACATAATGCATGACCAAACTGAAAACATTCAACATGCGGAAAACCTACTATTTTGTGATGTAGGCCCGAGGGCACAAGCACACTTGACTTACCTGGCTCTCCTGGAAATACTCGGTGTTGCAAACTACTTTGGGAGCTTACTCAACCTAAAACCATGGACAGATTATCGATTAGATTTTACTAAACCTCATTCTACACTATCTAGAAGCCTAAGAAAACTAGTTTAGGAGCTTAGTTCGTTATACATCTCCGATTACCACAAAACCCAAACTAGATCGCTCACAGCATTCTCGAAACTCACATTTATCCACTCCCCAAATCATCGATAGTTACCAATACAGCAAGGAATCGAAATGAAACTCACCTAATTTGGAGAAAATCAGATGGAAGAATCGCCTAGAGAGCTCTGCTGCTTGAGCTGAATACCGAGAGAGGAGAGTAGGGAAAGAGTGGCGGCTACAGTGCATTTAATCACAAAGCCTCTTTCCTTAAATAGGTTATCCATTATAAGTTCTCAATTTGCCACTATGCCCTTACTTAGTCACTCATTAACCTAATTAATACTTTCCTCAATTTTCTCCACAATATGCTTACTATTAAATAACGGAATAGAAATTGGTTTAATAAAACCGAGTGCTACAATTTTGTTGAGAGAGAGAGCTTTGAGCATATTTCAATATTTGCAACTAAAATTTTTCATACATTCTATATTTACTATAGCTCATAATATTTTGAATCTTTATGAAAAAGAAAAGATGGAAAACATCACAACGAGTATGTTTTACTATAAATACATGGACTTTTATTCAGAATTTAAATTACATGGTTTTAACTGATCATTACATTGATAGTTGATGCGAACCCTTTGGGTGCAAACCCTTAGAACCCTCAAAAGATGGAAAAGAACCCTGAAACTAAGAAATAGAGTAGGTGATCGAAGAGAAAACAGTAGGAAACTATGTCCTAAAGACCCCAACTCCTAAATTAAACAACAAGTTGATAAATTCTTGCTGAGTTTGGTTTGGTTCATTCAAGAACAAATAGGAGAATACTCTCACAATGCATTCACCAAAATAATAGCCTCCTTTACAAAGATAAACTTGTCCCTTTTATAGTAGGCATAAAAGAAACCCTAAAATAACCCAAAAATAGCCCAAATTCGTTTGGCCCATTAACACAAGTCTTTGGGCATGGAAAAACACTAAAAATAATAAACTTGAACTAAGAAAGCCAAATACCAAATCGGCCCATAAAGTAATATATCTTCTCAAGCTGAATTCTCTTCATTTAAGGCTTTGATAAGTGTGTAATAACGTTGAAAACTTCCTTCTTCAGTTTGAGCAATCTTTTCAACATAAAGTAAGTTTTGAATAGCCTTTTGAAATGCTTTAGCTCGAGCTCTTGTCAATGGACCTCGTGGTACATACTTTGCAACATAAAGTAAGTTTTGAATAGCCTTTTGAAATGCTTTAGCTCGAGCTCTTGTCAATGGACCTCGTGGTAGTTGTATTGAATCCTCTTTAGCCATTGATGTATCCTCTTGATTTGCTTCTATAGAATCCACCTCTTCAAGCCTATCATTCCCTCCCTCCTCAAAAGGATTCGACCTCGATTCAGATCCTACATCAAAGGGAGATAAATCAGCAACATTAAAAGTAGAAGAAATGTTATGTTCACCTCGTAGATCCAATGAGTAAGCATTGTCGTTGATCCTTTTCAAAACTTGGAATGGCCCGTCGCCACATGGAGCTAATTTTGATCGCCTTTTTTCGGGAAACCTTTCCTTTCTCATATGCACCCAAACCCAATCACCCGGTTCAAAAACAACTTTTTTTCTTCCTTTATTAACTCGAGCAGCAACCTGTTTGTTTCTTTTCTCAATGTGCTCATGAACTTTTGCATGGATGCGTTTCACAAGTTCTGCCTTCTTTTTTCCATCCAGACTACTCAATTCATTCACAGGTATCTCAATCAAATCCAAAGGAGTTAGTGGATTAAAACCATATACGATTTCAAAAGGTGAAAAATGTGTTGTGCTGTGAACAGTTCTGTTATATGAAAATTCAACCAATGGCAAACATTCTTCCCAAGATTTCAAGTTCTTACCTACAACACTGCGCAATACCTGTATGAGTGTTCGATTAACAACCTCAGTTTGTCCATCCGTTTGAGGATGACACGTTGTAGAAAAAGAAGTTTAGTTCCTAACTTATCCCATAAAACCTTCCAAAAGTAACTTAGAAATTTCACATCTCTATCTGATACAATAGACTTAGGAACACCATGTAAACGCACAATATCTCGAAAGAAAAGATTTGCAATATGTGTAGCATCATCAGTCTTGTGACAAGCAATGAAATGTGCCATTTTGCTAAATCTATCCACAACCACAAAAACAGAATCATGTCCATTTCTAGATCTAAGAAATCCCAAAACAAAATCCATACTAATATGCATCCATGGCTCACTAGGAACAGGGAGCGGAGTATATAAACCATGAGGTTGAATCTTAGATTTTGCCTTTCTACATGTCACGCAACAATCACAAAAACGTACAACATCTCTTTTTATTTTTGGCCAATAAAAATGCTCATTTAAAATGTCAAGTGTACGTTTAGTTCCAAAATGACCCATCAAACCTCCACAATGAGCTTCATGCACTAATAACTCACGCATAGAACTTACTGGAATGCAAAGTTTATTTTCCTTAAACAAAAACTTATCATGCTTATAGAATTTCCCAAATCCACCTTTACTACATAAACCATATACTTTAGCAAAATCCAAATCATTCTCATACAGATCAATTAAATGTAAGAACCCCATCATTTTAGCACTCAACGAATTCAATAGAGCGTACCTGCGAGAAAGTGCATCTGCCACAACATTCTCCTTGCTTTGTTTATACTTTATTACTTATGGAAACGTCTCTATAAACTGCATCCACCTTGCATGTCTTTTGTTTAACTTATTTTGACTTTTCAAATGCCGCAAGGATTGATGATCAGTGTGGACAATGAACTCCTTGGGCCATAAATAATGCTGCCATGTTTCCAAAGATCGAACCAATGCATATAACTCCTTATCGTAAGTTGGATAATTCAATGCAGCTCCACTAAACTTCTCACTAAAGTAAGCTATAGGATGCTTTTCTTGTATTAACACAGCTCCAATTCCAACACCTGAAGCATCACACTCAAGCTCAAAAGCAACAGAAAAGTTAGGCAACGCTAGAACTGGTGCAGTACACAATTTTTCTTTTACTAATTCAAAAGACTTACTTTGTTCTTCTCCCCAATAAAAATCAACATTCTTTTTAATAACTTCAGTGAGGGGTGCAGCAATGGTGCTGAAGTTCTTAACAAAACGCCTATAAAATGAAGCCAAACCATGAAAACTTCTTACCTCCTTGATTGACTTAGGTGTTGGCCAATCCATGATTGCCTTAATCTTTTCCTTGTCTACCTTTATACCATCAGCACTAATCACATAACCAAGGAAAACAACACTATCCAAACAGAACACACACTTTTGAAGGTTAGCATACAATTTTTGTTCTCTAAGAACATCAAGTACACATTTAACATGTTTAGCATGCTCATTAACAGATCGACTATAAATCAATATATCATCAAAATACACAACAACAAACTTCCCAATGAATGCTCTTAAAACATAATTCATTAAATGCATAAAAGTGCTAGGTGCATTTGTTAAACCAAAAGGCATAACTAGCCATTCATACAAGCCAAACTTTGTTTTAAATGCTGTTTTCCATTCATCTCCTTCTCTCATCCTAATTTGATGATATCCACTTTTAAGATCGATTTTACTAAAAATGTTTGCATCATGCAACTCATCTAACAAGTCATCTAAACGAGGTATGGGATAGCGATACTTTACCGTGATGTTGTTTATAGCTCTGCAATCAACACACATTCGCCAACTCCCATCTTTTTTTGGAACTAGAAGAACTGGTACTGCACATGGGCTCATACTCTCTCGTATGAATCCTTTAGTCATTAGCTCTTCCACTTGTCTCTGCAATTCTTTTGTCTCCTCTGGATTACTTCGATAAGCTGGACGATTAGGAATAACAGCTCCTGGAACAAAATCTATATGGTGCTCGATACCCCTTACGGGTGGTAATCCAGCCGGCGTATCTTCAGGAAACACATCTTCATAATCCTGTAACAAAGAAACAAATACACTAGGCAAGCAGGAAACATCAAAAGTTAGATAATTCTCCTTAGGCACTAAGAGTAAGATATGATGCCTTGCCAATAATGCTTTTCTTACTTCTCTCTCTTTCAAATATAGAATCACATCTTTTTTGTTCTTACTCCCTTCCTCACTCTTTTACTTTTCATTTCTCAATCCATTCTGATTTTCTCTCACTTTTTCTCTCTGTTCTTCATTCTTATTTTCACTCATATTTTCTCTCTTATTTCCACTCCATTTTTCTCTCTCACATTGAAGACGTAGTTGATCTTCTAGAACTTGTCTGGGTGACAATGGAACAAGTGTGATAACTCTTCCTTCCTTTTCAAAAGTATATCGATTCTTGAATCCATTGTGGCTAACCGTTCGATCGTATTGCCGCGGTCTTCCCAAAAGAATATGACCAGCCTGCATTGGAACTACATCACATAAAATCTCATCATGATACCTTCCAATGGAAAAGGAGATCAACACTTGTTTATTAACCTTCATTTCTCCACATTCACTTAACCATTGTAATCTGTAGGGTTTAGGGTGCTTGATCAATGGAAGCTTCAATTTCTCTACTAAAATCGTACTGGCCACATTAGTACAACTTCCACCATCAATTATCAAACTGCAAACCTTACCATTCACGTGACACCGAGTATGAAAAATATTCTCTCTTTGCTGTTCTTTGTCATCTCCATTGACTTGTGAAGCAAGAGCTCGACGAACTACTAAAATTTCTCCTTCTACAGCATACTCTATCCCTTCATTATCTTTGTTGTCATCCTCTAATTCCGGTGTCATAGTCTCCTCTTCACTCTCACTAGCTATCTCTCCATCTTCTTGCAATAACATTACGCGCCTATTGGGACATTCCGAGGCTATGTGACCTAAACCCAAACACTTGTAGCATTTAATATCCCGACTTCTACTAGATTGGCCCCCATCTTTAGGTGCTGCTTTAGGCACTTCTTTTTTAAACCTAGGTTGCTCAGAATTAGGTTTAGAGTTGAGTTTGTCTCCTTTGTAGTCCCTACTCCAACTTGGCCTCGCACTTGATCCCACAATGTTCTTTGTTGCCCCTTTAAATTTGAGTTGTCGCTCTACCAAGATAGCCTTGTGTACTAAATCTTCAAACTCCACAAAATGATGCAACTCCACTACGTGTGCTATATCCTTGTGTAATCCATTTAGAAATCGTGCCATGGTAACCTCTCTGTCTTCCTCAATATCTAATCTGGTCATAATAGTCTCCATCTCTTTGTGATAATCTTCGACTGTTCTAGACCCTTGAAACAGCCCTTGCAACTTGTGATGTAGGTCTCTATAATAATGATCAGGAACAAACCGTTTTCTCATCAGACTTTTCAACTCATTCCAAGTCTCCACAGGTCTTTCCCCATTCCTCCTCCGAGATGACACCAATTGATCCCACCAAGATATTGCATAGTCACAAAATTCAGTCACTGCCAACTTTACCTTCTTCTCCTCAGAATAGTGATGACAATCAAAAACTAACTCCATTTTCTTTTCCCACTCTAAATAAACTTCTGGATCAGATTTACCTTGAAATGATGGAATCTTCATTTTAATACTTCCCAAGTTTCTATCAACTCTTTCCTAATTTCGAACAGCATGACCTCCTCGATGATGTCTGCGTCGTCCTCTTTGACCAACATCCGTTTCAATGTATCCTTGCTCATAGTCAAGTTCATCATTGTATCCAACATAATCTCTATCATCCATGTACTCATCCATATCAGCCGCCCTCACATTTTCATGTCCATTTCCCCTTGCTCGTCTAGGTTCATTTCGTGGTCCAACAATTCGTTCTCTCCTAACTTCTTCCATCGTTTCTCTCCATCCTATCATTTCTTCCATCATCCTTGCGAATTGTTGTTGCATTGCTCTCAAAGTTGTTTGTATATCGATATGCTGCCTCTGATTTTCTGGACTAATATTCTCTTCTCTTCCTCTATGATTGATTTCCTGACATTTTGCAATACAAACACTTGAAAAAATAATCAGAATTACGATAATATAAACAAATGAAGCCTCACACACTCCCTCACGTGTTTACACTCAGAATAATGTGTTTCACTCTACTTTTGGCTATTTTTTTTTTTTTGATGATCTCTCTCTCTTGCCTTTTAGCACTCTAGTATTCCCAACAATGTCATTTAAGAACCAAAGCAAAACCCAAACTCAAGCAATAATGACCAACGTCATAATCAAGTAAGAGAGTAGGATTTAAAGAACACAGATGATCGAAGACAATTAAATTAGAAGAAGGTTTAAGCTTTAGAAATGGGTTGAAGATGTTATAATAGAAAGAAAACTAGCCACAATTTCTCAAGAAATGTAATTAAAGATGCTGCCACAATCTTTTTTTTTTTTTGCACGAATATATAATTTCAGAATTTTTTTTTTTGCACGAAAATTCTTCTTTTTTTTTTGTTTTTGTTTTGTAGCAGCTTAATCAAGAAGTAACCAACAACAATAAATGAATTTTGTGGCCCACAAGCATAGATAGAGACAAACAGAAAATGAAAAGACACCAACTACAAAGGAAGATTGAAGAATGGAATGTGTAAAGACAAACAGAATATGAAAAGACACCAACAGAATATGAAAAGTCACCAACAGAATATGAAAAGACACCAACACCAAAAGAAGATTGAGGAGAGGAATTTGACAAGTTTATGCTGAAGAACGATATTGCCAATCAGCAAGAACAATAGAACGAATATTTTTTTTTTTTTAAGGATCAATAGATTCAAACAACGATTACAAAGAAACAAAAAAAGATAGATAGTACCCGATTTGTAGAACCAACGCTCTGATACCAAAATGATGCGAACCCTTTGGGTGCAAACCCTTAGAACCCTCAAAAGATGGAAAAGAACCCCGAAACTAAGAAATAGAGTAGGTGATCGAAGAGAAACCAGTAGGAAACTATGTCCTAAAGACCCCAACTTCTAAATGAAACAACAAGTTGATCAATTCTTGCTGAGTTTGGTTTGGTTCATTCAAGAACAAAGAGGAGAATACTCTCACAATGCATTCACCAAAATAATAGCCTCCTTTACAAAGATAAACTTGCCCCTTTTATAGTAGGCATAAAAGAAACCCTCAAATAACCTAAAAATAGCCCAAATTCGTTTGGCCCATTAACACAAGTCTTTGGGCATGGAAAAACACTAAAAATAATAAACTTGAACTAAGAAAGCCAAATACCAAATCGGCCCATAAAGTAATATATCTTCTCAAGCTGAATTCTCTTCATTTAAGGCTTCGATAAGTGTGTAATAACGTTGAAAACTTCCTTCTTCAGTTTGAGCAATCTTTTCAACATAAAGTAAGTTTTGAATAGCCTTTTGAAATGCTTTAGCTCGAGCTCTTGTCAATGGACCTCGTGGTAGTTGTATTGAATCCTCTTTAGCCATTGATGTATCCTCTTGATTTGCTTCTATAGAATCCACCTCTTCAAGCCTATCAATAGTGATTGGATCATGCATAAGAAGATTTTAAATTTTTATTTGATTTCGGATCATAAAGGTGAGACAATTGGTAAAGCATTAGAAAGATATTTGTTTGAATGAGGAATTAAAAATGTGTTGACTATCACAGTTGACAATGTTTCTTTGAGTAATGTTGCAATTTTATTTTGATTAAAAGTGTTCAAAATTGGAATGATTTGATTTTGAATGGAGAATACATGCATATGTGATGTTTTGCACATATATTGAATTTGATTGTATGTGATGAATTGAAAGATCATGAAGATAATATTGGTAGAGTACGTAGAGCTATTAAGTATGTTCGATCTTCACTTGCAAGGTTACAAAATTTTAAGAATTGTGATGATAATGTTAAGATCGCATGCAAAAGTAGTGTTTCTTTTGATGTGTCTACAAGATGGAATTCTACATATTTGATGTTAGGAAGTGCTGAAAAATTTGAAAAAGCTTTTGATAAGTTAATGAAAACCGATAGGAATTACGTTACTGTTTGATGGGGAAACACCTCTCACTACAACAGATTGAACGACTATTAGAGAGCTTGTTAAATTTTTAAAAAATTTCTATAATGTGACTGTGACTGTTTCAGCCTCTTCACATGTGACATCAAATATTTATTTTTGCAAAATATACAACTTGAAATTGGTTATCATGGAGTATGCTGAGTGTGATAATCCATCATTGATGAAAATGGCTATCGGAATGGAAGAAAAATTTGACAAGTACTGGAGAAATTGTGAGAATATTAATTTCTTCATGTACGTTCCAGTTGTCTTAAATCTGAGATATAAGATAGAGTTTTTCGAACATTATCTTCAAATATTGGTTGACAATGATAAAGCAACATATTTGGTGAATCAAGTACGAACAATGATTCACAGATTATATTTTCAATATAAAATGAATTTGGGGTTTGAAATGTCAAAGCATTATTGTAGAACTAGTTTTGCCCAAACTAAGCTATTTGAGAAATTTTGTAACCGTCATAGTGAGCGAAATGCTTCAAGCAAGAGGACGTAAGTTGATCAATATTTATCTGAAGAATTGGAAATTTTTTCAGACAATCAAAATATTTTGGCACGGTAGAAATTGAATTCATTGAAATATCCAATATTAAGTAAAATTACAAAAAATGTATTGATTATTCCTATTTCCACAGTTCCTTCGGAGTCAGCTTTCAATAGTGGCAAACGTGTACTTGATTCTTTTTGTAGTTCTTTATCATCAAAGACTGTCGAGGCCCTTATTTGCAGTCAAAATTGGATTCGTGAAGAAATACATGATTTAGAAAACGTTAATGATGTGGTGGATGAGTTTGAAAAATGTGTTTTAAATTTTTATCTATTTTTTAGTAATTATTATGTATTATATACTTACTTTGAAATTTTTTTTTGCAGATTTTGCGCCAACAGATGAAGATAGCGAACTAATTAGAATTAGTGAATAGTGAGAACCAATGAGAATTACTCTTATGGGGAGCCAATGTGAAAGATTTAAAGGAATTCAGTTTTATAGTTTGAAAAAATTTATGTACGCATCTCTACTTCCTTAACCAATTTATGGCACATGCAGATAAATCACCTTATTAACAAAGGATAGCTCGGGAGATTCGCCACATCTTTCTTTTAGCACTCTAATGTTGGGCATCTAATGCAGATTTTGCGCCAACAGATGAAGATAGCGAACTAATTAGAATTAGTGAATAGTGAGAACCAATGAGAATTACTCTTATGGGGAGCCAATGTGAAGATTTAAAGGAATTCAGTTTTATAGTTTGAAAAATTTATGTACGCATCTCTACTTCCTTAACCAATTTATGGCACATGCAGATAAATCACCTTATTAACAAAGGATAGCTCGGGAGATTCGCCACATCTTTCTTTTAGCACTCTAATGTTGGGCATCTAATGGTATTGTCTAACTCTTATATTTCATGTGGCTCCTAAAATAGTTATTTTTTCTTTGTGAAATTATATATCAGTAAACAATTTAATGTTTTTAGGTTAACTGTTATTCGTAAAATTCTGCTTTTAGTTTAGTACTGATTTTTTTCCCCAATAAATGAGACAAAAATTAAAAAAAAAAACCCCAAATTTAGAAGCAGAACCAGTTATATTTAGAGTAAAACTAGATATATTTAGAGCAGAACCAGTTCTGCTTAAAAAAAAAATATTGATCAAATTTAGGAGGACCAGAACCGGACTAGAATTTCTGATCTGGTTCTGGTTTGGTTATGGGAAATTGACTGATTTTAGTGGTCCGGTTCTGGTCTCTCCAAAACTCAGATCGAACGAGACCATGCTCACCCCTAGTTATAATCTTTTATTCATATTTTCTTATAACCTCTTACAATAATATTAATTATGATGATATTGTTACAAACGACTGTTTTTCAGTTATGTGGATACTACATGGATGTGTTGCCAAAATTTGACAAATATGTTACCTGGTTTTGCAATGATTGTGAACCAAGCAAATGTTCCCCTGAGAAATTGAAAGTTTGTACAATTAGAAAATAAAAAGCGCCAATAGAATCAACAAAAGAAAATGATACATCCAGAAACAAGAAAAGTCGATTGTTTTGAAAGATATATAATTGGAGGAAGGCCATGGTAACAATAAATAGATGACATAGCAAATTTTATTAATAGTGCAACGATATTTTGTTAGAGTGAAAAATATTTTATGATTTCCTAAAATGATATAGTTTTCTTTGTACAAATTGATAATTTTTTATTCACTTCCTTTTATTAAGAGGTTGTTTTATTTTAGCTGCGATTTCCTACACTACCTATTATCGTTCATTCTATATAACCGCTACGTGTCGGACAAGTGTGATGACCTACACGTGGACAACTATTCTTGCACGTAGAGTTTGTAGTTTTTCATTATTTGTTTCCCAGACGTCCACCTTTGAAATTTTGAAGATGATGGACGATGATATCAGAAAGCATGGTACACTATCTACAATCATAGGCTCTACAATAGACATGAAATTTACTTATTTGTTAATAGATAGAAGTTGAAAAGACTAATCTTTTATGTCAGTTAACCACTACATGTTTCAACGATTGTGTAATTCCAAAGTTATGTCTCATCACCAGTATCATGTTGTTGGACAAAAACAAATAATAAACTATTATTATTAAAAAAACAAAATGTCGATGGAAGGAGGACTCTTAGTCTGAAACACAAGCTTTCCGACCCTTACAAGAGTCCTCTCTCACACTCTCCTTAGGAGAGTCTCCTACGTTTTCTTTCACTATAATGAAGTTTTTTTAATACCTTTCTCAATAATGTGTCCAAAAGTAAAAGTTAAAAATGAGCTGGAGTTGGCCTCTTTTGATGTCTTACGTGGATGAGTTGTTTTCAGAACCTTCTTAGGGAAGGTGAAATCCTCTACTACTTTCATTTCTTTTTTCATTTCACTCTCTTTCTCCAACTAATTTTTGTTGCCTCTCATTACTTGAAGTCTCCATATAGATAATAGTGAGAGAGAGACTGACAGACACGTTGCAAACTAGATCGAGGAGTCCCCCGCAATAATGGAAGGTGGGAAAATCAAAAACAGTAAATGCAGGCCACTAGGATGTATAGACGTTTCGTTTTCCATAATATAGAATTATCTTCTGTTATCTCATTTTAATTCGTGTTGCCTCTTGATATTTGAAGTAGATAATACTGATATTTGAAGTCTCCACGTAGACAATAGTGAGAGAGAGAGACTTGCAACAAAATCGAGGAGTACATTGTTAGAGTTAACTGATAACTATTCTTCTAGTTTAGTTAGTTATGTTTTAGTTACTGTCTTTTCATGCATTTATTATCTCCTTGATGTATACGAATTGGTAACGGACACTTGATGGAAATATAGTTTTACGTTTTTTTCTTCCTTCTGGTTTTCTTCCTTCTCAACCAGAGAACTCTCCATGTTTTGTAAAACCTTACATGGTATCAAAGCCTAAAGATGGTTTTCTCTAGCTCAACCATTTTTCCCAACCCTCATTTTCTTCTCCAGCGTCAATCCCCCTCCTCTTCCTCCCCTTCCCTCTGTTAACCAGACGCCCACCGTAAAACTAACCAGTATAAACTACCTGGTATGGAAGGCTCAGCTCCTTCACATTACGACGGCGAACGACATTCACCATCTGCTGGATAGCACCTCGGCTGCACCTCCTCAGTTTCTGGATTCCAACGAAACTTAGACCAACCCGGACTTTTCAACATGGCAACGGTACAACAGCCTTCTCCTCAGCTGGATCTTCGCCTCACTGTCGGAGGATCTTCTTCCCCAAATGATCTCCTTCACTGCCGCCCACGACGTCTGGTTAGCCTTGGACAGAACCTTCGCATCCTCTTCTCTGGCTCGCATCCCAATCTTTAGGCCCGCCTCCACTCTCTGTCCAACGACAGACTCTCGGCTGCAGTATATTTTCAACAGTTCACTGCCATTTGCAACACGCTTGCGGCGATCGGTGAACCCGTTTCTGACAGAGACAAGATCATCTACTTCTTGGGTGGCTTGGGCAGCGAATAAAACTCCTTCGTCACTGCGATTACGTCCATCACGATTCGCTCTGAAAAAATCTCCCTGGAAGAAATTCAAAGTCTACTCCAAAGTTTCGACTTCCGTCTGGAGACGCAAAACACGGTTGCCACACTCCGACGCCTGCCCTGTTCCAGGCGAACATCGCTGCTCAGCGCCCTCGCCGGCCTACACATTTTCGCCCAACTCCATCCGCCAGCTATTATCAACCCCGACCCATTTTTTCAAACCAGACCGGCCCGTGGTGCTCTCTTCCCAACCCACAACATTGGCCCAGATGCCAGATCTGCAACAAGGTGGGCCACTCCTGCTTAAAGTGCTACCAGCTCCCCACTGCAACAACCAAGCCCAATACCTGAACCCGCCTGCCAAAGCCCAAGCCCACCTAACCCACTTACACCCAGACTCGACCCAGGCCCAGGCCTTCTACCCGCCTGCCTCAGCCCAAACCCGGCCCTCTTTCACCCAATACTCAGCCCATCCCCTTATTTCCTCACCCGACCTGGTGCCTTCCCTTCTCCCTTACCCGAATATCTCTTCCCAGAATCCTTCTCTCGACGCCGAACTACTCATTGCCAACTACACCGTGGGTGCTCGATTCCGGCGCCACCCATCACTTTACTCCACAGCCTGAGCTTCTGAGTCACCTTCAACCCCTTCCCGCGTCTTCACAGGTTGCCACTGCCGAAGGTACCTCTCTTCCCCTGTCTTATTCTGGTTCTGCTGCACTTTCGGTCCTTGGCCATTCTCTTTTCTTGCCAACTATTTATCACACTCCGTATATTTTGCACAATCTTTTAAGTGTCTCCCAGCTCTATCGACAAAATTCTGTGTGTGTTGAATTTCACCCAGATTGTTTATTTGTCAAGGATCGGAATACTCACTGAATCCTGCTTCATGGTTCCCTCAGTGACGGCCTCTACCACACACCGTCGGCACTCTCTGTTTTGTCCCCTGCTGCTCGGCCCTCTTTCCAGTCGCCGACAGCTCGGCCTCGGTCTTTCTATGCTTAGCAGGGAGCTCTTCCAGCCACTGTTCTAGACTCTTTGTGGCACCTTCGGCTGGGTCATCCAGCTTTTCCCATTTTGCAACATGTTCTAAAATCGTGTAATTTACAGTTGAACAATGCTGTTAATCATTTTTGTACTCCTTGCCAAATGAGCAAAAGTCATAAATTACCTTTTCAAAATTCCGAATCTCACGCTCTTTTTCCTTTTGATTTGATTCACACCGATATTTGGGGACCCTCCTAGATAAAATCTATTACTGGTGCCCGTTATTTTGTTTTGTTTGTGGACAATTGTACTCGCTTCACATGGCTCTTTCCTCTCAAATTAAAAAGTGAGGTTCACAATACCTTTGTCAATTTCTATCAATTTGTTCATACACATTTCGGCACTAAAATCAAAGTCGTTCAATCGGATTGGGTGGTAAATTTCAATCTCTCACAACCTTTTTCCAATCTTCAGGCATTCAATATCGCGTCTCTTGTTCCTATACCCCGAATCAAAATGGTAGGGTAGAACGAAAAAATCGACATGTTGTTGAAACTGGTCTCGCTTTACTATTTCACTCTTCCGTTCCTCATCATTTTTGGACCTATACTTTTGCTACTGCTACCAGCTTGATAAATCTCTTACCCACTCCCATTCTCCATCACCAATCTCTGTTTGAATGTTTGTTCCAAAAACCTCCCGATTATACCTCTCTTCATGTTTTTGGTTGTCTCTGTTTTTCACTCATCAGGCCTTTCAACCAACATAAACTCCAACATCTCTCTCTCTCATGCGTCTTTCTAGGTCCTAGTCTTCATCACAAAGGCTCCTTATGTCTTGACCCTACCTCCAATAAAATATATGTTTCTCGTCATGTCACTTTTATGGAGTCTACCTTTTCGTTCTCGTCTCTCATAGCACCTACATCCCAACCCTCTTCCGTCACACTTCAAATTCCCTTTTTACCTTGCCCAAACCCCACCTCAAATACCACCTCCTCGGTTTCTCCCCTACCTCTCGTACCTTTCCTATCTCCTACCCATACACCCTCTTTTGTTCCCCGTTCCTCACTCCCTTCTCCTCACACCCTCCCCACCCCTAATACTGCCGCACTTCCATTGCTTGAACAACCTATACCCAACCACCACCCCATGATTACAAGGGCTAAAGCCGGTGTGTTTAAGCCCAAGGCTCTTCTCCTTGAACCCGCCCTTGAGCCAAAAACATTCAGTCAAACTGCAAAATCTCCTCAATGGCTCTCGGCTATGCAAGAGAAAATATCTGCCCTCAACGCCACACGCACCTGGTCATTAGTTTCTCTCCCAAAGAACGCTAAAATAATCGGCTGCAAATGGGTCTTCAAGACCAAGTTAAACTCTAATGGCCAGGTTTCTAGATATAAGGCTCGTCTCGTAACCAAAGTGTATGGCCAAACTAAAGGTGTTGATCAAAATGAAACTTTTAGTCTAGTGGTCAAATCAACCTCATTTCGAACAGTGCTTTCCTTAGCAATTTCGTCTCACTGGACTATCTGACAGCTTGATATTAGTAATGCCTTTTTGTACGGAGACCTGATCGAGACAGTTTACATGCAACAACCCCCTGGCTTTGTTGACTCAACTTCTCCTTCGGCTGTATGCTTACTTCATAAAGCCTTTTATGGTTTGAAGCAATCTCCATGGGCTTGGTACACCAAGTTATACACAGCTTTGACACAACCTCGAAGTTTGACTCTTCTCTCTTTATCCGTTGGACGTTGTCTTCTATTCTCATTATGATGGTATACGTTGATGACATTATTTTGACAGGTAGCTCTACCATCCTATTAGACGAGTTGTTGGCATATCTTCATTCCCAGTTTAAGGTCCGCGATCTTGGACTCCTCTCATACTTTCTCGGAATCTCTGTCACTCAGACACCTACGGGTATGACTATTTGCCAATCATGTTATATATCTGAGCTTCTTTGTTGGGCCAATATGGAGTCTTGTAAACCAGTCCCGACCCCGATGGTGGCTGGTCCCATATTATCCCTACACTCCGGGACCCTTTACGTGATGGGTTCTTATACCGCAGTATAGTTGGCGGCCTCTAGTATTGCTGCCTTACAAGACCTGATATTGCTTTTGCCGTCAATAAGGTCTCTCAGTTTATGCATTCCCCATCTGACACTCACTGGCAAGCAGTCAAGAGGATTCTACGTTATCTCAAAGGTACGCCCTCTCTCGGCATCTCATTCACCCAATTTGCCGCTCTTGACTTGACTTGCTATACGGATGCTGACTGGGCCTCCTGCCCCGATGATCGCAAAAGCACCAGCGGTTTCTGTGTGTTCCTCTGCCCGAATCTCATCTCTTGGTCTTCCACCAAACAAAAGGTGGTCTCTCGATCAAGCACAGAATCATAGTATCGCAACGTCACAAATGGAGCCGCTGAAATCCTATGGCTTCAATCTCTGCTCAGCGAACTCGGTATTCTCTCTCCCGTAGCCCCACTCATTCTCTGTGATAACCTCAGTGCAACCTACCTCGCTTCCAATCCCGTTTTGCACTCAAAATCAAAGCACGTGGAGATTAACTTTCATTTCGTTCGAGAAAAAGTTCTCCAAAAGAAACTTTTGGTCAAGTTCACTCCGTCCGATAACCAACTTGCGGATGCCCTGACTAAGCCTCTCCCACCGGCGGCTTTCCACCTCTTCTTATCTAAGATCTTTGGTCTCCGCCCATGATCTTGAGGGGGGATATTAGAGTTAACTGATAACTATTCTTCTAGTTTAGTTAGTTGTGTTTTAGTTACGGTCTTTTCATGCATTTATTATCTCCTTGGTGTATACAAATTGGTACAGAACACTTGATGAAAATATAGTTTTATGTTTCCTTCTTCCTTCTGGTTTTCTTTCTTCTCAACCAAGGAACTCTCCAGGTGTCACGCCCCTAATACCGTACCCGTATTTCCGTACTATTTATTTATTTGTATTATATATTTTTTTTTATCCTAATAACTTTAATTAAACTCTAGGCGGAACCTAAACCGAAATCGAAACCAAAATCGAAATCGGAATTTAAATCTAACTTTTAAAATATTTAAAACAATTAAATAAAAACTTAAAACATTTAAATAAAAGTTAAAATATTTAATTAAAACTATAATTCGATGGGAGGACAAAACTGTCCAACCCAAACAAATCAGGGCAGCGATCAGTCGCTGCCCATGATCGCTGCACATAGGCAGCGATCGATCTCTGCCTTGCTGCAGAGATTGATCGCTGCACATAAGCAGCGACCGATCTCTGCAGCAATGCAAAGATCGATCGCTGCATACTTGCAACGATCCTTCCCTTCTTCTTCCTTCTAATTCCGTCGTTCTCTTTTTCTCTCATCTGCTCTCTGGAATGTTGGATTCCAGAGAGTAAACCAACTCTGTTTTTCCACACTAAATTCTTTCAAATCGCAACAAAACTATAACTTAAACTCGACTAAATTAACAGCAGACTTTGCAAAATCCAACTGCGTGGATATATCTAAAAATCGAGGTTATCCGTATCAAACCTACAACATTTCAAAGCATTTCTATAACGTTCAGATAACTGTTTTAAACCAAAACATTCTCTATAAACAGTTTACTAAAAAAAAAAAACCTTTAAAACATCAAATATAAACCTATCAACTACCAGAACCAAGCATCATAATATATCTATACAACCAACAGCCCAAAATGTCCCAAAAACCCTCAAAACTCTGTACATACTTCCCACGGGTCAGGTTAAGCCTCGACTGCGCCAGCACACCACCGCAGCCATCCTCTGTCAACTGAATCATGCCTCAGGTGGAGGGACATCGTCCTCACCTGGTACCTCGAAGTCTATGTCACCTACACCATACAATATACACTATGAGATAAAATCTCAGTAAGACTCGTAAATGCAAATACTATGCCATGTTATGCTATGCTGTGCTATGCCGTGCTATGCTGTGCTATGTCATGCTATGCTCTGTAGGTGTCACCGAGATCCTATCCCCCTAACCGGAGAGAGCTCATCCAGCGGGCGGACTACTCTTTCCAGTTAGAGGAGGGGGTACACGCTTACAACACGTACAGCCGTGCCTGAGCCCCACCTCGCGTGACCTATAACTGTATGCCTTTCGGCCTGTAAGCCTTTCGGCCGGTGAACTGTAAGCCTTGCGGCCGGTGAACTGTAAGCCTTACGGCCGATTTTAAACTGTATGCCTTACGGCCCAATTTATTCTTTACGTTATCTTTAAAACAATGCACGTGATGCGTGAACAGTTCAATATGCCATAAGGTAAACAATAACATATATACCATCAGAACTATAAAACACACAACCTATAACCTATAAAACAACTAAACCTGTCTACCCAACCAAAACAAATAAACATACGCATCTCCAAAATTCCTCGAGACGACATTCGACGTACGGTGTAGGCCAATCGGCCAGAGAAGATCACGAGAACTTACCTCGTGTCCAAAGCGGCTCAAGCTCCGTCCACGAGCACTGTTTTACCTAAGCAATTCACAACGTTTATCGTTAAAACGAGTTTAAACTTCTAAACGTCCAAATCAACAAAACCTTAACTAAAGAATTTCCTAAAGCTATATTCGATTCGTTTGGCACAAAGAGAAATATAAACTGAAAGACATATAGAAAGAAAGGCTACAGTGAATACCGGAATCGGGGGATCTATGGCCGAAGGAGTAAATAAAACGGGATGGAAGACGTAGGCAGATGACGTCAGGCGAAAGATGTGGATGACGTCAAGCAGAAGACGTAAATAAACTGGGCGGAGGATATGGGTAGATGACGTCAGGCGAAAAATGTGGATGACGTCAAGCGGAAGACGTAAATTTTTAAAGGCAGCGGTGTATACAGGCAGAAATGCACTATTCACCGATGAATGTGAACTACAGACAGAAATGCACTGTTCACCGGTGGATGTGAACTACAAATAGAAATGTACTGTTCACCGGTGGATGTGAACTACAGACAGAAATGAGTTCACCGGTGGATGTGAACTACAGACAGAAATGAGTTCACCAGTGGATGTGGACTACAGACCGAAATGAGTTCACCGGTGGATGTGGACTACAGATAGAAATGAGTTCACCGGTGGAAGTGAACTATAGACAGAAATGAGTTCACCAGTGGATGTGGACTACAGACAGAAATGAATTCACCGGTGGATGTAAGCGGAAGATGTAGTTTTAAAGGCGGAATTTGACAATCTTTTTACAAGAAGACATATAAGCAGGGAACATCAAAATAGAAGGCATAAAGGTTTCAGACCTTCAAAACCCGATTCGACACAAGGTTGTAAAACATATTTGACAGAGATTCAAGAAACAGAGACTGCATGGATAGCTCTAGAATTCGAGACCATCCATGTCACGACCCTAACACTGTACCCTTATTTACCCTTAAATTACCGTACCATATTTTTCATTTCCCTTTATCCTTAGCGTTTATGCGGAAACAATTTGAAAACAATTTAATAAAACGTTCAAAACAATTATTTAAACCAATACGTACCCGAACACCTACAAAATACAACTTAACATCAAACACCCGATACTCGTACGTCTTCCGAAATACCACCCCAAAACCGACTCGAAATACAACCATAACAAAGTACATTTTTACGAAAATAAACTGCGTGGTTCCGTTTGAAAGTTTAACATATCCTCCTGTTTTAAAAATCACAAAACAGTTCCAAAATGTTTAAAACATTAATATATATCCTATCAACTATCCAGAACCAAGCATCCTAAAACGTTCTATACAACCATCAATATATAACCTATCAACTATTAGAAACAAACATCCTATAATGTCAACCATTAGCCCAAAACATCCCAAAACCCTCAAAATCTATACATACTATCCCCACGGGTCAGATAAGCCTCGACTGCGCCAGCACACCACCACAGCCATCCTCCGTCAACTGGACACAAGACTCTGGAGGAAGAATCTCGTCCTCACCTGTATCCTCGAAGTCACCTACACCATACAATACACTATGAGATAAAAATCTCAGCAAGCTCTCATAAATGCAACTATATGCTATGCGTGTGAGTTCAGAAATCATGCAGCATTTTCTTTACTTTACTCTGTGGGTGCCACCGAGATCTCAACCTCCTAACCAGAGAGAGCACATCCGGCGGTTGGACTACTCTTTCCAGCTAGAAGAGGGGGGTACACGCTTACAACACGTACAGCCGTGCCTGAGCCCCATCTCGCATAACCTGTAAACTGTATGCCTTTCGGCCTGTATGCCTTTCGGCCCATTTTAACTGTATGCCTTACGGCCCATTCTATTCTTTGCATTATCTTTAAAACATTGTGCAGAAATTCATTTTCATGCTTTTCTTTAAAACACGTGATGCATGAACAGTTCATAACAGAATTTAAACACTCAGCATACATACCATCAAGACTGTAAAACAAAATCTATAAAACAATTAAACCTAACTACTCAACCAAAACATTATAAACTAGTGCGTCACCAAACTCCTCGAAACGACATTCGACGTACGGTGTAGGCCAATCGGCCAGAGTAGAATCACGAGAACTTACATGTCGTCCGTAGTTCGCTGGTTTTGGCGCATCTCGTCGCCTATAGCTCGACCTATGACAAACATCCAAGCTTCATTAAATCAAGCTTACATTAACCAATTTACTCTCAAACTACTATTTCAAGTCTAATACAACTAAAACCTAACTAAACAGGCCATTAATTTGGGTTCGGTAAAACCGACCCGAAACTTCGAACGCGCGTAACTTTCATGTCGGTTATCGGAATCGAACGATTCCAGCGGCCACGTACTCCTCTAATAACCTATTTTAACCTACCAAAAGGAATTTTAAAACAATCGACCGTAGCTAAGTCAATTGCAGCAAAACCCGAACTGCCCTAACCCGAGAAATTTCCCCAATTCGATTTTTCATCAATTCACATCAATTTCCTCACCAATCAACCCCAATTAGCCTCAATTAGCCTAAACAAATCGAAATCGCGAGTCATCACTCCGAAAACCGAAATCCCCCAATCGGGATTCTAAGATTTTTGCTCAAATTGAGCACCTCGCGGCCAATCAACCGTAGCCGACCCAAGGGTCGGCAAACCCACGCCGGAGGTGGCCAAAATCGGCCGGTGAAAAGAGCCAAATCGGGCTCGTCACCCACGACCTAAACCGAACCGAAAATAGGGCAAAATCGAGCTTACCGTTCGGTTTGTGCGCGGAGACTGGCCGGAAACCACACGACGCCGTCGTCTGGCCGGAGAGCGTCGGAAATCGGCCGGTGAACGGCGCCGCGTCGCCGTCCACTTCTCGTCTCCCCTGTTCTCGCTCGCGGGGCTCGGGTTCGAACAGCAGAATGGCCTTCGGGCCATTCTGTTGTTTATGTTTTATTTTATTTTTTTAAATAATAATAATAATAATATAAAATAACAATTACCGTTTCGCCCACCCGTGCTTTCGACTATTTCGACTTTCGTTAAATCTCGTTCTTAATTATAACTCACGGCTTAATTTCACGAACCTAATTTAATAAACGTTATAGTTTAACCAAATTTATTCACTTTTTAATTACTTTACCTTTTTATTATTTTCTCTCTAATTCTTTCGATTAATTAAATTGAGGGAAAAATCTCGGGTGCTACAATCCACCCACCTTAATTAAAATTTTATCCTCAAAATTTGACTTAGCTTGTAGTCCTTTGCATTACTGTCTCATGTCTCATGTCTTGCGGCCTTATGCTATGATTTACAATCGCTCCGTTCTTTTCAAGTCACCTTTCTCCATCCCTCCAAAATTCTAAACTCGCCACACAAAGGCTTTGATTCTAGCCCATACTTAGGATCAATCTCTATGGGTCTAAACTAGAATCCCTAAAACCAAATGACGTATCGTTAACCTCCTAACCACGTCTACTGCGTTTGATTTGATTAACCAAGTCCTTGGTTGTGCATCACGTGCTAGTAATCCTTACGTCTCAAATTTTTAATATCCCAACTGCATTAACATGCACTTAAATAATTTACACACACACGTTAGTTTTCACTTAATCGTCCATAAGTTAAGCTCCCTTTACTCTTTTGACTTGACTTTATGTTCAAGCTTCCCCAATCTAAGCCTAATTCAAGTCCCCAATTTTCTGATGAAGCAACCTCAAAGTCTTCTTCCATAGAAGTTTCTCTCAGTTACTACTTTATACCGCCTCTACGTCCAAATTTCCTAACATCAGTTAGATCGAATATCATCTAAAAATCCCTTCCAACTCTTGGGCTGTAATCCAAATTTAAACATAGTTTCATCAACTCTGTTTCCAGTCGGGATGCACACCAACTTAATTTCTATATTAACTTTGTAATCGTATTCCTCACTTTTAATTGGCCTACACGTGTCATTGCTTACGCATCGAGCCTTACAAAATTTCCTAAGTCCTCAATCGAGCGATCTCTAACTGGGTACTCGACACTTAACGTCTCGAGTACGTGTTGGTTTGCATTTAGTCACCCAAAACGTTAAACTCACTCTAACTTATTAATTGGTCTTTACTAAATATTGTCTCTTATCTTCATTCCTCGAAATAACATCAACTTCCAATGTCATTTGGGTTGACTACCTTCCAAGGATTCCTAACAACATCCATCTTGTAATCCAAACTCCCTTTTATTTAACTTAAATTCCTCGAATTGAGTTCCTTTAGTTCCTAACTTTCTTAATCCTGTGTTTATCAAACACATGTCTAACCACTTCTCGCCCTCAAAGCTTTCTCAAACTACTTACTCCAACGCCTAATTTCAATCACACTACGACCTCATCCATCTATCGGGTATAACAATTTCTATAGATATAGATACATCGGAGCTGCAACTAAACTTGGTATAAGTTCGTTGGCCTTAACCTTAGTCACTACCACAACCATCCGAGTCTACATTCCTCTAGTATGCTCCTGTATAACTTCTTCGTCAATCAGTACCCAAATTGTACTCTTCCTTGGACATTTCACAGGTCTTAATAACTATTTCCAGGTGAACTTCTCAACTAGAATTTCCATTTTCTATATTTCTCAAGGTATCCCATCAATAATATTCTACGTCACATACTGCCTTAGGTAACTCATTAACCTCGATCCCTGTTTCGATGCGATTCCCAAGACTTAACTCTTTCCATTGCTATTTTTCACCAACTATTTTTCCACAAATACATTCAAGGCTTCAACATGTTCAACTGAGAGCTTAAATTGCTACTATTTTAAGACCAATGCACACTTGTAAATTTAATCCTATAAATCTCACATTTCATTCTAAGTCGCATAAGAAATTCCTTCGTTATGTTCTAACCGAAACATTTATACTGTCTACAATGTGTTTATTCGTCTAACTTAACTCCCCGTTAACCTCGAGCATAGTCAAGTCCCTAAGTCTCGTCATAGGTTTGCTCTAAACTATTTCTTCCATCCTTAGGTCATTTGTGTATTTATTGGTATCGACTTGTCAAGTACGAGTCGAATCATTGAAATGTTCTAACGTAACCTCGTCTCTAAGTTTACTTAATAGTCTCTGTGAAGTCTCTCATTCTTCTTATTCGATAATTTGTTAATTTCCCCCAAATCACGCAACATTAAACCCTAGACTAGACTTCCGATCTTAATCATTCACTTAATCTAACAGTCTCCTTCACTTCTTCCCTAAATTCTCGTAGGGGCTGCTTCGAGTCTACCGACTAGTTACTATCATTCGCTCTTTCTAGTCAGGTTCTAATATTGTTGAACTTGACTCTCGTGCAATGACTCATCCAACTATCCTCTTGTTTGAAAACTTGTTGTAGATGAGTTTATGTTCTTATTCCAAATTTCTTCCAATTCCCAAATCTTACTATTCTATTTTCCTCGTACACTGATGTTCCTATAACCTGACTCTAGTTAAATCACCATTCCCTCTACAGTCATTCTAGTACTAAACTTTTCTTTCAAGTAGGTATCACGTTCGAGTTCTTAAGTCCTTCTTAGTTCCTAGGCTTTTTGTTTCATGACCTCTATTCAACACTACTTCTGCTATCACCGTTTACCCTTAACTTTACTACGTCTTCCCTCTTATAGTAACAATCGTCCTCAATTGGCCAGTCTTTTCAGACAAGACATATCTCCTAGAGGTCGGCCAACTTCGTATCTCGAGTATTACCTTTCGTATAACTTTGACTCATTATTGTCTCGATTTTCGTTAACCTTCCAACTTCGAGTAAATAGCCTTATCTTCTTCCTGGATGTAGGTCAATACGAACACCCCTACGTAACCGCGTCTTCAACCTTGAGTTGATCCATCACCCCTTCAACAACCTACTTAAGCTAACTTTTTTGTGCCACCGATGTCTAGGTGCTCCAAATTTCCTGTAGATTTAGGTTATTTAAATTCCTATTATATTTTTTTTTTCTTATCTACTTGTACGCACTAACGATATCTTGACAATCTAGAACATTCGCCAGTAAGCCTTACATCTAAACACCAAATTCCTTCTCTATTGGTTTCATTCTAATCTTTAGGGGTCTGTCAATTAGGGTCTAGTTCCCATTTATTTAAACCTCACATTCCATAAGTTGTACCTTTCTTATGGGACTTGGATTTTAAGCGCTCACTTCACACGGTTATACCGGGTCATGGGCTTTAACGCGTAACTCTATCCTTCTTTTATTCAAAATCTACGTCATCCCCTCTCTAATATTTTTCATTCTCTTAATGCCCTCAAAATTTATCAACGTCTCGGTTTCGACTTGATCCATCTGTTTTCATCTAATTATCTTTACCTCACTCTAATCTAAATTATACGAGTTCTTATTAAGTCGTATTATTATACTCGATAATTTAGGTATTCATTAGTAAGCTTTACGTCGAATCTTTAACTCCCTCTTTGATTGATCACCTTCTAAATCTGTGAGGGTTCGTCAACTAATGTCAAATTTCTATCTCTTTAGCCCTTACATTTCGTAAGTTACGTCCTTCTAATAATAACTAATTCTAGTGTACCTTTTCTTGTGGTTAAGTCAGATTAATGCTTAACTCTCTGTCTATAAGTCCTTATGTCGTCCTGTATTTAATCTACCGTCTTCTCGTCGAAATTCTCCTAAGAGTCTTTCTTACTCAACTCCTACTATTCTCTTTTTCCTTTATTTCCCAACCTACTCCGATCTATCGCAAAATTATTACGGTCAAATCCTTATGGTGATCTATCGTATCGTTTCGGTCGTCTCGATCGTTTCGTGGACGCACTATAATTATAAAATTCCTATAAAAAGTTAAACAAATATTCTAAGAAAACTAGAAATCAAATAAAGCTATAAACATACTTACAGTTGATGAAGAATTTCCGCGTAGTGGCTGTGCAGTCGAGCAGTCTACAGAACCGATTTTTAAAACCCGGGGGCTCTGATACCATAAATTGTCACGACCCTAACACTGTACCCTTATTTACCCTTAAATTACCGTACCATATTTTTCATTTCCCTTTATCCTTAGCATTTATGCGGAAACAATTTGAAAACAATTTAATAAAACGTTCAAAACAATTATTTAAACCAATACGTACCCGAACACCTACAAAATACAACTTAACATCAAACACCCGATACTCGTACGTCTTCCGAAATACCACCCCAAAACCGACTCGAAATACAACCATAACAAAGTACATTTTCACGAAAATAAACTGCATGGTTCCGTTTGAAAGTTTAACATATCCTCCTGTTTTAAAAATCACAAAACAGTTCCAAAACGTTTAAAACATTAATATATATCCTATCAACTATCCAGAACCAAGCATCCTAAAATATTCTATACAACTATCAATATATAACCTATCAACTATCAGAAACAAACATCCTATTATGTCAACCATTAGACCAAAACATCCCAAAACCCTCAAAATCTATACATACTATCCCCACGGGTCAGATAAGCCTCGACTGCGCCAGCACACCACCGCAGCCATCCTCCGTCAACTGGACACAAGACTCTGGAGGAAGAATCTCGTCCTCACCTGTATCCTCGAAGTCATCTACACCATACAATACACTATGAGATAAAAATCTCAGCAAGCTCTCATAAATGCAACTATATGCTATGCGTGTGAGTTCAGAAATCATGCAGCATTTTCTTTACTTTACTCTGTGGGTGCCACCGAGATCTCAACCTCCTAACTGGAGAGAGCACATCCTGCGGTTGGACTACTCTTTCCAGCTAGAAGAGGGGGGTACACGCTTACAACACGTACAGCCGTGCCTGAGCCCCATCTCGCATGACCTGTAAACTGTATGCCTTTCGGCCTGTATGCCTTTCGGCCCATTTTAACTGTATGCCTTACGGCCCATTCTATTCTTTGCATTATCTTTAAAACATTGTGCAGAAATTTATTTTCATGCTTTTCTTTAAAACACGTGATGCATGAACAGTTCATAGCAGAATTTAAACACTCAGCATACATACCATCAAGACTGTAAAACAAAATCTATAAAACAATTAAACCTAACTACCCAACCAAAACATTATAAACTAGTGCGTCACCAAACTCCTCGAAACGACATTCGACGTACGGTGTAGGCCAATCGGCCAGAGAAGAATCACGAGAACTTACCTTTCGTCCGTAGTTCGCTGGTTTTGGCGCATCTCGTCGCCTATAGCTCGACCTATGACAAACATCCAAGCTTCATTAAATCAAGCTTACATTAACCAATTTACTCTCAAACTACTATTTCAAGTCTAATATAACTAAAACCTAACTAAACAGGCCATTAATTTGGGTTCGGTAAAACCGACCCGAAACTTCGAACGCGCGTAACTTTCACGTCGGTTATCGGAATCGAACGATTCCAGCGGCCACGTACTCCTCTAATAACCTATTTTAACCTGTCAAAAGGAATTTTAAAACAATTGACCGTAGCTAGGTCAATTGCAGCAAAACCCGAACTGCCCTAACCCGAGAAATTTCCCCAATTCGATTTTTCATCAATTCACATCAATTTCCTCACCAATCAACCCCAATTAGCCTCAATTAGCCTAACAAATCGAATCCCGAGGCAAATCACAAACACCGAAAACCGAAATCCCACATTCGGGATTCTCAGATTTTTGCTCAAATTGAGCACCTCGCGCCAATCAACCGTAGCCGACCCAAGGGTCGGCTGTAATATCCGGCTTGTACGGATATACGGTTCTGTAGACTGCTCGACTGCACAGCCACTACACAATCGAAATCCCGAGGCATCACACCGAAAACCGAAATCCCACAATTCGGGATTCTCAGATTTTTGCTCAAATTGAGCACCTCGCGGCCAATCAACCGTAGCCGACCCAAGGGTCGGCTGTAATATCCGGCTTGTACGGATATACGGTTCTGTAGACTGCTCGACTGCACAGCCACTACGCGGACATTCTTCATCAACTGTAAGTATGCTTATAGCTTTGTTTGATTTCAGTTTTCTTAGTATTATTTGCTTTTAAATTTTATAGGAGTGATATAAACATGGTGCGTCAGAGAAAGGACCGAGATGACCGAGATGACACTATTGATACACTTAAGGACTTTATCGCCCAGCAGTCTCAGCACATGGAGAGACAGTCTCAGCAGATGGAGAGACAGTCACAGCAATTGGGCACTATGATTGACCGAGAGGGCATTAGAGCTCGGGATACAGCCATTTCGGGTAACCGGGGGATGGAGAGGTTTCAAAAGCTTCAGCCCCCTATATTCAATGGACAGTCTACGGATCCCACTTCAGCCGAGGAGTGGATTCGCACTATGGAGGACATGCTGGCGTATGCTAGCATAGAGGATGGAGAGAGGGTAGCGTTGGTGACTTACCACCTAGCCCTGGACGCCCGATTCTGGTGGGACACTGTGAAGACGACCACCGATATTACTATTATGGGCTGGGAGAGATTCAGGGAGTTGTTCTACGACAAATACTTTAGCCACACTGTTCACGAGGCGAAGATGGTGGAGTTTATGCAGTTACGACAGACTGGTACTATTTCCGAGTACGTCAGGAGATTTGAGGCGCTTTCTCGATTTGCACCGCGTCAGGTTGGTGTTAATGAGGACAAGGTGCGCAGATTTATTCAGGGACTCAGTAAGGAGTTCAGGATGCGCCTTACCATCTCCGGGGTACGTAATGTATCCTACGACGATATAGTGGCCAGAGCGATGGATATTGAGGCAGTTGACCAGAGTTCTGCCGGACCGAGGGAGCCATCTAAGGGCTTCTTCCGTGAGATTCGACCTCAGTCACTGAACAGAGGTTGGCAGCCGAGATCACAGCCTCAGCAGCAGCCGAGGGGTGTGAAGAGACCTCTTGAGGGAGGTAAGGACAGAGGAAAGGGGAAGCAAGTGCAGGGTGCTTCTCAGTTACCAGTTTGTCCTAAGTGTCAGAGGGAGCACACTGGCGAGTGTAGATATGGCTTGGGTGTATGCTACCGATGTGGTGATCCAGGCCATTTTATTAAAGACTGCCCGAAGCCCGGCAGAGATCAGTCGGGTAGTGATCAGAGGAGAGTCATGCCTAGGATCTTTGCTTTTATTGAGCCTGGCGACGTTGATGATGAGGCTCAGCCTGCCGTGATTGCAGGTACTATATTGCTTACTGGCGTTCCTGTATTTTCTTTGTTAGACACGGGGGCTACACATTCTTTTGTTTCCACCGCTTGTGTGTCGAGATTGAGGCTTGCGCCTGAGATAGCAGAATGCGAGTATAGCGTGATGCTACCTTCAGGAGAGCGTATGCAGTCAGGTCGTGTAGTCCAGGGCAGTATTATCTTGATTGGGGACCGTACTCTTTATGCTCGCCTTATTGTTATGGGCATCGAGCACTATGATCTTATTTTGGGGATGGATTGGCTATCGCAGCACTTCGCCACCATCGACTGTCGATCCGGGATTGTCACTTTTCGACCTCCGGGTAAATCTGAGTTTTCTTATCAGGCGATGAGCAGATTGAGTAGCTCACCTATCTCTTATTCCATGTTGGTCAACGAGCAGTTCAAAGGTGCGTGCTCTATTTATTTGGCCTCTGTCTTTGATTGTCAGTTGCTCAGCGGATTGAAGCCGAGCGATATTCCTATTGTCAGAGAGTTCTCTGGGATATTTCTTGATGATCTTCCGGGGTTACCCCCAGACCGGGAGATCGAGTTCACTATTGATGTCTATCCTAACTCTGCGCCGAGGTTCAAGAACCCGTATCGGTTAGCACCAGCTGAGTTGAGAGAGCTGAGGACTCAGCTTGATGAGCTGTTAGAGAAGGGGTTTATTCGACCCAGTGTTTCACCCTGGGGTGCTCCTGTCCTATTCGTCAAGAAGAAAGACGGGACCCTCAGGATGTGCATTGACTATAGAGAGTTGAACAAATTGACGGTGAAGAATAAGTATCCACTGCCGCGGATTGACGACTTATTTGATCAGCTTCAGGGTGCCCGAGTATTTTCGAAGATTGATCTACGCTCGGGTTACAATCAGCTGAAGGTCCGGATGGATGATATACCGAAGACGGCATTCCGAACGAGGTATGGGCATTATGAGTTCCTTGTCATGTCTTTTGGACTTACTAATGCCCCTGCAGCGTTTATGGATCTGATGAACCGTGTCTTCAAGGAGTATCTGGACAAGTTCGTGGTGGTTTTCATCGACGACATATTGATCTACTCTAAGACGAAGGAAGAACACGAGGAGCATCTGAGGATTGTTCTGAGGACCCTATGTCAGCACCAGCTGTATCCAAAGTTTTCGAAGTGCGAGTTCTGGCTTGACAGAGTGAGCTTCCTTGGCCATATCATATCACAGGACGGAGTTTCTGTGGATCCGAGCAAGATTCAGGTGGTCAGAGATTGGCCACAGCCGAAGAACGTACGTGAGGTGCGTGGGTTTCTCGGATTGGCCGGTTATTATCGGAAGTTTATAGAGGGATTCTCGAAGATCGCACTTCCCCTCACACGATTGACTCGGAAGCACGAGAAGTTTGTATGGTCGGCTCCTTGTGATGATAGTTTTATAGAGTTGAAGCAGAGATTGACCACCGCTCCAGTACTGGCACTACCAGCTGAAGGTGTCAGATTCAGTGTTTATTGTGATGCATCTGGAGTGGGACTCGGTTGTGTACTGATGCAAGAGGGGAGAGTTATTTCTTATGCTTCTCGGCAGTTGAAGCCGTACGAGCAGAACTACCCTACGCATGACCTTGAGTTGGCAGCTGTGGTCTTCGCACTGAAGATATGGAGGCATTATCTGTATGGGCAGCAGTGCGAGGTATTCTCAGACCACAAGAGCTTGAAATACTTGTTTACGCAGAAGGAGCTGAACATGCGACAGAGGCGATGGCTTGAGTTTGTCAAGGATTACGATTTTGATACAAGTACCATCCGGGAAAGGCGAACAAGGTTGCTGATGCCTTGAGTAGAGTGCCTTCTGCGATTCAGCCTTCACTTGCAGCTATGTCAGTTACGCTGCGATCTGAGATTCAGAGGTTCGACGTAGAGATTGTGGCTGAGTTATCCAGTATTCTCGCCAATATTTCTATCAGACCGACTATCCTGGATCGTATACGTGAGGCTCAGCAGAGCGATTCGGAGTGTATGGAGCTTCGATCTAGTATGACCTTGGGAGACTCGTCGGATTTTCATCTATCAGAGGATGGCATTCTGAGGTTTAGGCGCAGGTGGTACGTGCCTAACGACGAGGGCCTGAAGCAGGAGATTTTGACTGAGGCACATTCTTCTGCATACTCTGTGCACCCGGGAAGTACTAAAATGTACCGGGATTTGAAGCAACATTTCTGGTGGCCGGGCATGAAAAGAGAGGTTGCCAGGTACGTTGAGACTTGCTTAGTATGTCAGCAGGTTAAGGCCGAACATCAGAGACCGGCCGGAACATTATTACCACTGCCGATTCCGGAGTGGAAGTGGGAGCAGATATCTATGGATTTTGTTGTGGGGCTCCCGAGGACTACGAGAGGCCATGATGGCATATGGGTTATTGTGGACCGATTGACGAAGTCGGCTCACTTCTTGCCAGTGAAGATGGCATCGTCTATGGATCAGCTTGCCGAGCTCTATGTGCAGGAGATTGTTAGATTGCATGGAGTTCCAGTTTCTATTGTTTCTGACAGAGATCCTAGATTCACGTCGAAGTTCTGGAAGAGCTTACACAAAGCTATGGGGACTCAGCTTAATTTCAGCACTGCATTTCATCCTCAGACTGATGGACAGACAGAGAGGACCAATCAGATTCTGAGGATATGCTCAGAGCATGTGTGCTGGAGTTTCAGGGATCGTGGAGCAGGTATTTGCCACTGATCGAGTTCTCGTATAATAACAGCTTTCAGGCTACTATTGGCATGGCGCCGTATGAGGCCTTATATGGTCGGAAGTGTAGATCTCCGTTATACTGGGACGAGGTTGGCGAGGCCAGCATCGTAGGTCCTGAGATTCTACAGCAGACGGCAAAGAAGATTGCCATTATCCGACAGCGCATTGAGGTAGCTCAGAGCAGACAGAAGAGCTATGCTGACACTAGACGGAGAGAGCTAGAGTTCGAGGAAGGTGATGAGGTGTACCTCAAAGTTTCTCCGTTCAAGGGCATTGCGAGATTTGGAAGGAGGGGTAAGCTAAACCCTCGTTATGTGGGGCCCTTTTCTATTCTGAAGAGGGTCGGGAAGCTGGCGTATAGACTGCGGCTTCCAGCTTCTATGGAGGGTATCCACGACGTATTTCATGTGTCTATGCTTCGGAAGTGCTTGCGCGATCCGTCGCATATCGTGGAGGCTACAGAGATCGAGGTACAGCCTACCTTGAGCTATGAGGTGAGGCCGGTACGTATTTTGGAGTATTCCATCAAGGTTTTGCGCAACAAGGAAATTCCGCTAGTTAAAGTTCTATGGCGGAATCATGAGGTGGAAGAAGCGACGTGGGAACGACAGCAGGATATGATGGTTAAGTATCCTGGTTTGTTTGTATGATTTAATTTTGTGGACAAAATTCTGAATAAGGAGGGTAGAATGTAATATCCGGCTTGTACGGATTTTTGGATATATTATATCATATTCATATTTTGTTATATAATGGCATTTTTGTAAATATGTCAAATCAGGTCCGATTTACGAAAAGAAAGCGTCATTACGATCCAAATGGCTAATTGGAATTTTAAGGAAAGTTTGGAAATTTTCGGGATAGTAACACTACATTCCGAGTAATTATGTCTATCGTAGAGTAAATGACGTTTTAGTAAAAATAGTAAACGAGGTCCAAATTGCGAACGGACAGTTTTGTTAAATCCCAATAATGAATAGGAGTTATTGGCAAACTATGGAGTTTTCGAGAGTTCAACTCGTTGGACGATTAACGAACCGAAGTACGAAATCAATATAAAGCTATAGAAGGGTAAAATTGTCATTTAGCATTGAAATTATTATTTTTCTATTTAAAACAAAACTCCTTCAATCACAGAACACTTGTTCTGCGATTTCAAATTCTATTTTTTTCCAGAGAGAGTTTCTCTCACGAACCCTCACAGCCGCGCGACGTTCTCCTTCAATCCGACCCCCGTTTCTCCTTCGTTCTTCGTGGTTCCTCCTCCTCTCGCTATCCTAGGTATGCACCTACAATCTTAGGGCTTTTATTTCGAGGTTTACGACGTTCTAGATAATTAGGGTTTCTGTTATTATTCGTTAAAAACGCGAATTAGGGCTCGTAATTAATAGGTTAGCCGTGATTAGGTATATATTGGACATATTGAGCGTTCCGGGACGAATCTAATTCAATTTGTGAAAAAAGTTTAAAATCCGAGAATTTCGAGTTTTCGAGGAATTTCGTGAATCGAGAATTGAAGTGTCGAGCGTAAATTGCTCAAATAAATAGCTCGATAAATTGGATTAGAACTTTAAGAAGTTTCCGTAGTTTAGGTTTTGTTGAATTTGAACGTTTAGGAGTTTAAATGCGTTTTGACGGTAAACGTTCTAAATTGATTAGGTAATCAGTGCTCGTGGACGAAGTTTGGATTGCAGCGTGCACGAGGTAAGTTCTCGTGATTCCTTTCCGGCCGATTGGCCTACACCGTGCTTCGAAGTCGTTTTCGAGGATTTTGATGACGCGCTAGTTTATATTGCTTCGGTTGGGTAGTTAGGTTTAATTGTTTCGTAGGTTAGGTTTCCTTTTACAGTCTTGATGGTACGTATGCTGAGTATTTAAATTATGTTATGAACTGTTCATGCATCACGTGTTTAAAAGAAAAGCATGAAAATGAATTTCCGCACGATGTTTTTAACTTGGCGATGTGGCCTGGAGAGGGGCAGGACCTACTGTGGAGGCCGATTACGGGCTGGTCACAGTACCACATCTATTATGTACTCACAATGTGGCCTGGAGAGGGGCGGGACCTACTGTGGAGGCCGACTACGGGCTGGTCACAGTACCACATTTATTATGCACTCATACGATGGTTATGCGAGGTGGGGCTCAGGCACGGCTGTACGTGTTGTAAGCGTGTACCCCCCTCTTCTAACTGGAAAGAGTAGTCCGCCCGCTGGATGTGCTCTCTCTAGTTAGGAGGATTAGATCTCGGTGATCCCTAATGAATAAGTAAAGAAAATGCTGCATGATTTCTGAACTCACACGCATAGCATAGCATGTAGTTGCATTTACTAGAGCTTACTGAGATTTTTATCTCATAGTGTGTTATGTATGGTGTAGGTGACTTAGACATCGAGGTACCAGGTGAGGACGATGTCCCTCCACCTGAGGCATGAGTCCAGTTGATCGAGGGTGGCTGCGGTGGTGTGCTGGCGCAGTCGAGGCTTCACTGACCCGTGGGGAGTATGTATAGATTTTGAGGGTCTTTTTGGGGGTATTTTGGGGATAATTGATAGAATATGTATAGGATGTTTATCGTTTTGAAATTCTGGAACTGTTTGGGTTTAATTGTATTTAACGTTATATAGATATGTTTTGATTTAACTGTATTTAAACGTTATGAAAATGTTTTGAAATGTTTTAGGTTGTTACGGATTAGTCCGAGGGGGGGGGGGGGGGGGGGGGGGGGGGGGGGGGGGGGGGGGGGGGGGGGGGGGGGGGGGGGGGGGGGGGGGGGGGGGGGGGGGGGGGGGGGGGGGGGGGGGGGGGGGGGGGGGGGGGGGGGGGGGGGGGGGGGGGGGGGGGGGGGGGGGGGGGGGGGGGGGGGGGGGGGGGGGGGGGGGGGGGGGGGGGGGGGGGGGGGGGGGGGGGGGGGGGGGGGGGGGGGGGGGGGGGGGGGGGGGGGGGGGGGGGGGGGGGGGGGGGGGGGGGGGGGGGGGGGGGGGGGGGGGGGGGGGGGGGGGGGGGGGGGGGGGGGGGGGGGGGGGGGGGGGGGGGGGGGGGGGGGGGGGGGGGGGGGGGGGGGGGGGGGGGGGGGGGGGGGGGGGGGGGGGGGGGGGGGGGGGGGGGGGGGGGGGGGGGGGGGGGGGGGGGGGGGGGGGGGGGGGGGGGGGGGGGGGGGGGGGGGGGGGGGGGGGGGGGGGGGGGGGGGGGGGGGGGGGGGGGGGGGGGGGGGGGGGGGGGGGGGGGGGGGGGGGGGGGGGGGGGGGGGGGGGGGGGGGGGGGGGGGGGGGGGGGGGGGGGGGGGGGGGGGGGGGGGGGGGGGGGGGGGGGGGGGGGGGGGGGGGGGGGGGGGGGGGGGGGGGGGGGGGGGGGGGGGGGGGGGGGGGGGGGGGGGGGGGGGGGGGGGGGGGGGGGGGGGGGGGGGGGGGGGGGGGGGGGGGGGGGGGGGGGGGGGGGGGGGGGGGGGGGGGGGGGGGGGGGGGGGGGGGGGGGGGGGGGGGGGGGGGGGGGGGGGGGGGGGGGGGGGGGGGGGGGGGGGGGGGGGGGGGGGGGGGGGGGGGGGGGGGGGGGGGGGGGGGGGGGGGGGGGGGGGGGGGGGGGGGGGGGGGGGGGGGGGGGGGGGGGGGGGGGGGGGGGGGGGGGGGGGGGGGGGGGGGGGGGGGGGGGGGGGGGGGGGGGGGGGGGGGGGGGGGGGGGGGGGGGGGGGGGGGGGGGGGGGGGGGGGGGGGGGGGGGGGGGGGGGGGGGGGGGGGGGGGGGGGGGGGGGGGGGGGGGGGGGGGGGGGGGGGGGGGGGGGGGGGGGGGGGGGGGGGGGGGGGGGGGGGGGGGGGGGGGGGGGGGGGGGGGGGGGGGGGGGGGGGGGGGGGGGGGGGGGGGGGGGGGGGGGGGGGGGGGGGGGGGGGGGGGGGGGGGGGGGGGGGGGGGGGGGGGGGGGGGGGGGGGGGGGGGGGGGGGGGGGGGGGGGGGGGGGGGGGGGGGGGGGGGGGGGGGGGGGGGGGGGGGGGGGGGGGGGGGGGGGGGGGGGGGGGGGGGGGGGGGGGGGGGGGGGGGGGGGGGGGGGGGGGGGGGGGGGGGGGGGGGGGGGGGGGGGGGGGGGGGGGGGGGGGGGGGGGGGGGGGGGGATCTCTGCCAGTGGCAGGATCGATCGCCGCCCTCATTTTGTCCAGGCGGACCATTTTGCCCTCCCAACTTTCTGAATAAGTTTTAATAATTTTTATTAAAGTTTTAAGTTTTTATTAAATGGTTTTAAATGATTTTGAGTTCCGATTTTAATTCCGATTTCGATTCCGATTTCGATTCCGATTTCGATTTCGGTTTAGTTCTGCCTAGAGTTTAATTAAAGATATTGGGATAAAAAAAAAAAAAAAAAAAAAAAAAAAAAAAAAAAAAAAAAAAAAAAAAAAAAAAAAAAAAAAAAAAAAAAAAAAAAAAAAAAAAAAAAAAAAAAAAAAAAAAAAAAAAAAAAAAAAAAAAAAAAAAAAAAAAAAAAAAAAAAAAAAAAAAAAAAAAAAAAAAAAAAAAAAAAAAAAAAAAAAAAAAAAAAAAAAAAAAAAAAAAAAAAAAAAAAAAAAAAAAAAAAAAAAAAAAAAAAAAAAAAAAAAAAAAAAAAAAAAAAAAAAAAAAAAAAAAAAAAAAAAAAAAAAAAAAAAAAAAAAAAAAAAAAAAAAAAAAAAAAAAAAAAAAAAAAAAAAAAAAAAAAAAAAAAAAAAAAAAAAAAAAAAAAAAAAAAAAAAAAAAAAAAAAAAAAAAAAAAAAAAAAAAAAAAAAAAAAAAAAAAAAAAAAAAAAAAAAAAAAAAAAAAAAAAAAAAAAAAAAAAAAAAAAAAAAAAAAAAAAAAAAAAAAAAAAAAAAAAAAAAAAAAAAAAAAAAAAAAAAAAAAAAAAAAAAAAAAAAAAAAAAAAAAAAAAAAAAAAAAAAAAAAAAAAAAAAAAAAAAAAAAAAAAAAAAAAAAAAAAAAAAAAAAAAAAAAAAAAAAAAAAAAAAAAAAAAAAAAAAAAAAAAAAAAAAAAAAAAAAAAAAAAAAAAAAAAAAAAAAAAAAAAAAAAAAAAAAAAAAAAAAAAAAAAAAAAAAAAAAAAAAAAAAAAAAAAAAAAAAAAAAAAAAAAAAAAAAAAAAAAAAAAAAAAAAAAAAAAAAAAAAAAAAAAAAAAAAAAAAAAAAAAAAAAAAAAAAAAAAAAAAAAAAAAAAAAAAAAAAAAAAAAAAAAAAAAAAAAAAAAAAAAAAAAAAAAAAAAAAAAAAAAAAAAAAAAAAAAAAAAAAAAAAAAAAAAAAAAAAAAAAAAAAAAAAAAAAAAAAAAAAAAAAAAAAAAAAAAAAAAAAAAAAAAAAAAAAAAAAAAAAAAAAAAAAAAAAAAAAAAAAAAAAAAAAAAAAAAAAAAAAAAAAAAAAAAAAAAAAAAAAAAAAAAAAAAAAAAAAAAAAAAAAAAAAAAAAAAAAAAAAAAAAAAAAAAAAAAAAAAAAAAAAAAAAAAAAAAAAAAAAAAAAAAAAAAAAAAAAAAAAAAAAAAAAAAAAAAAAAAAAAAAAAAAAAAAAAAAAAAAAAAAAAAAAAAAAAAAAAAAAAAAAAAAAAAAAAAAAAAAAAAAAAAAAAAAAAAAAAAAAAAAAAAAAAAAAAAAAAAAAAAAAAAAAAAAAAAAAAAAAAAAAAAAAAAAAAAAAAAAAAAAAAAAAAAAAAAAAAAAAAAAAAAAAAAAAAAAAAAAAAAAAAAAAAAAAAAAAAAAAAAAAAAAAAAAAAAAAAAAAAAAAAAAAAAAAAAAAAAAAAAAAAAAAAAAAAAAAAAAAAAAAAAAAAAAAAAAAAAAAAAAAAAAAAAAAAAAAAAAAAAAAAAAAAAAAAAAAAAAAAAAAAAAAAAAAAAAAAAAAAAAAAAAAAAAAAAAAAAAAAAAAAAAAAAAAAAAAAAAAAAAAAAAAAAAAAAAAAAAAAAAAAAAAAAAAAAAAAAAAAAAAAAAAAAAAAAAAAAAAAAAAAAAAAAAAAAAAAAAAAAAAAAAAAAAAAAAAAAAAAAAAAAAAAAAAAAAAAAAAAAAAAAAAAAAAAAAAAAAAAAAAAAAAAAAAAAAAAAAAAAAAAAAAAAAAAAAAAAAAAAAAAAAAAAAAAAAAAAAAAAAAAAAAAAAAAAAAAAAAAAAAACACGAACCTAATTTAATAAACGTTTTAGTTCAACTAAATTTATTCACTTTTTAATTACTTTACCTTTTTATTATTTTCTCTCCAATTCTTTCGATTAATTAAATTGAGGGAAAAATCTCGGGTGCTACAATCCATGCACAACCTAAAAAGGAAGAACCCTAGCAGTTCCAGAATATTTTCAATACATTTCAAAACATATATACAACTGTCAAATACAGAGGTTTTAGACATCAATACAGAACTGAACCTATAGAACTGAACCTACACTTCAAATGTTTTAAAACTTCAAAAGACGATACAGAACTTGGCATAACTTCAAAACATACATTCTCACAGGGTTAACTCTTGTCTGACAGCAACAACCAACCCCCGCAAGCTCGTGCAACCAACCACCTATTCGTCGGCCTGAGGCATTAAATCCTCATCCACGGGGTCCGTACCTACAACAGGGAGTTCAACTATGAGCCTAAAGCTCAGTAAGAACATACAATGCAGTTATGCATATGCTGTGCATGAACATTTTGAAATACATGAACATTACATTACATTACGTTTTACTGGACATGAAGGTATAAGTGGGAAGAAGAGCTGGCGCAACAGGAGTACATGACAGGTACTTAACAGGGATAACAAGGATGATAGGGATAACAGGGATAAAAGGATGCCAGTCCTCGTCCACACTTAACCATACATTACATTCACATTTTTAACTTTCATAACTTCAAATTTGGTGCTGAAAACATTTGCATGACTTTTCAGAGAAAACGTGTATGCATGAACATTTACAGTGCTTAACATCACATAAACAGGTGACAGGATATTAAAGCAGAACATAAGGCAAAAACACACTTAACCTAAAACATAACCTACGGTTTAACTACCCAACAGCGATCTCGACAACATAAAACCTAGTACCTCCGTATTGTAGGACCTTAAGGGCCAAACCTATACGTATGAACTTACCTGTTGCTGCAGAGTTGCAAGCTTTGTTCGTGTTACCTCTGCGATCCACGGATCTTAGGCAGAGAAACTGAGGAGATCAGAGGAGCTTCGTTGGTCGTTTGTCGTCTGGACGAGAGAGAGTATAGAGGAGTGGAGAGAACAGAGAAGAGATGTGAGGAGGGTTTCACGTAGGAGGAAGAGTATATCTTGTTCAACAAGTTGAACACATGGAAGCCATTCATTGGCTTCCTCCCACCTACCTTAATTCCTACCTAAACAACTCCTCCATTGGTTTTCTAACTAAATGAATGCTTGGGTTACACTTTGGTTTAGTTTTCCACTAAACATCCCAACACATTTCATCCAAAACATTCATTATATTAATATAAACCTAATCCCATTGGATAATTCGAGGGATAAGTTCTCGGCCAAAAATGCCGGACGTTACATTCCACCCACCTTAAATGGAATTTTGTCCCCAAAATTCGCTTACACTTAAGGTTCTCTTAAACCCTTTTACCCTCTCACCATTTCTAGAAAATCCTATACATAATAAGAGACTCAACTTAACAAACAAAACAGGTACAGAAATTTAAACACTTACAGTTGGTGAAGCGATCTCACATGGCGGGTTGCGCAATCAAACAGTTCTCCAGAACTGCTTTTAAAACCTGGCGGCTTTGATACCATTTCTGTGACGACTCCAGACCCGATCGGGGCCGAGGAGCCATCACTCCGAGACATTTAACAGAGAACGGGACGTATATTTTTTTTGATAAACAGAGCAGACTGAACATTTAAGGGCAAACCCTTAAAAGCATTACAGAGAGAGAGAACTTTCTCTAGATTTGAAAACTGGGAGCTAAACGGTAAAACAGTTAAACCGAACTACAGAATAAATTACAGAAGGAAATCAGAATACTTGGAACATTTAAATAAAAGACTGGATGGACGACAAGCATGCAGAGAACGACGTGATAAAATACATGCAGTGAAAATAAATGAGAAATATAAACTGAAAGACATATTGAAATAAAAGCTACAGTGAATACCGGAATCGAGTGATCTATGGCCGAAAGAGTAAATAAAACGAGGCGAAAGACGTAGGCAGATGACGTCAGGCGAAAGATGTGATGACGTCAAGTGGAAGACGTAAATAAACTGGACGGAGGATATGGGCAGATGATGTCAGGCGGAAGATGTGGATGACGTCAAGCGGAAGACGTAAATTTTTAAAGGCAGCGATGGATACAGGCAGAAATGCACTGTTCACCGGTGGATGTGAACTATAGACAGAAATGCACTGTTCACCGGTGGATGTGAACTACAGACAAAAATGCACTGTTCATCGGTGGATACGAACTACAGACAGAAATGAGTTCACCGGTGGATGTGAACTACAGATAAAAATGAGTTCACCGGGTTGCTTTGAATACAGACAGGAAATAGTTCACCGATGGATGTGGACTACAGAAAATGAGTTCACCGATGGATGTGGACTACAGACAGAAATGAGTTCACCGATGGATGTGGACTACAGACAGAAATGAGTTCACCGATGGATGTGGACTACAGACAGAAATGAGTTCATCGGTGGATGTGAACTACAGACAGAAATGAGTTCACCGGTGGATGTGAACTACAGATAAAAATGAGTTCACCGGTGGATGTGAACTACAGACAGAAATGAGTTCACCGATGGATGTGGACTACAGACAGAAATGAGTTCACCGATGGATGTGGACTACAGACAGAAATGAGTTCACCGATGGATGTGGACTACAGACAGAAATGAGTTCACCGATGGATGTGGACTACAGACAGAAATGAGTTCACCGATGGATGTGGACTACAGACAGAAATGAGTTCACCGATGGATGTGGACTACAGACAGAAATGAGTTCACCGATGGATGTGGACTACAGACAGAAATGAGTTCACCGATGGATGTGGACTACAGACAGAAATGAGTTCACCGATGGATGTGGACTACAGACAGAAATGAGTTCACCGATGGATGTGGACTACAGACAGAAATGAGTTCACCGATGGATGTGGACTACAGACAGAAATGAGTTCACCGATGGATGTGGACTACAGACAGAAATGAGTTCACCGATGGATGTGGACTACAGACAGAAATGAGTTCACCGATGGATGTGGACTACAGACAGAAATGAGTTCACCGATGGATGTGGACTACAGACAGAAATGAGTTCACCGATGGATGTGGACTACAGACAGAAATGAGTTCACCGATGGATGTGGACTACAGACAGAAATGAGTTCACCGATGGATGTGGACTACAGACAGAAATGAGTTCACCGATGGATGTGGACTACAGACAGAAATGAGTTCACCGATGGATGTGGACTACAGACAGAAATGAGTTCACCGATGGATGTGGACTACAGACAGAAATGAGTTCACCGATGGATGTGGACTACAGACAGAAATGAGTTCACCGATGGATGTGGACTACAGACAGAAATGAGTTCACCGGTGGATGTGAACTACAGACAGAAATGAGTTCACCGATGGATGTGGACTACAGACAGAAATGAGTTCACCGATGGATGTGGACTACAGACAGAAATGAGTTCACCGATGGATGTGGACTACAGACAGAAATGAGTTCACCGATGGATGTGGACTACAGACAGAAATGAGTTCACCGATGGATGTGGACTACAGACAGAAATGAGTTCACCGATGGATGTGGACTACAGACAGAAATGAGTTCACCGATGGATGTGGACTACAGACAGAAATGAGTTCACCGATGGATGTGGACTACAGACAGAAATGAGTTCACCGATGGATGTGGACTACAGACAGAAATGAGTTCACCGATGGATGTGGACTACAGACAGAAATGAGTTCACCGATGGATGTGGACTACAGACAGAAATGAGTTCACCGATGGATGTGGACTACAGACAGAAATGAGTTCACCGATGGATGTGGACTACAGACAGAAATGAGTTCACCGATGGATGTGGACTACAGACAGAAATGAGTTCACCGATGGATGTGGACTACAGACAGAAATGAGTTCACCGATGGATGTGGACTACAGACAGAAATGAGTTCACCGATGGATGTGGACTACAGACAGAAATGAGTTCACCGATGGATGTGGACTACAGACAGAAATGAGTTCACCGATGGATGTGGACTACAGACAGAAATGAGTTCACCGATGGATGTGGACTACAGACAGAAATGAGTTCACCGATGGATGTGGACTACAGACAGAAATGAGTTCACCGATGGATGTGGACTACAGACAGAAATGAGTTCACCGATGGATGTGGACTACAGACAGAAATGAGTTCACCGATGGATGTGGACTACAGACAGAAATGAGTTCACCGATGGATGTGGACTACAGACAGAAATGAGTTCACCGATGGATGTGGACTACAGACAGAAATGAGTTCACCGATGGATGTGGACTACAGACAGAAATGAGTTCACCGATGGATGTGGACTACAGACAGAAATGAGTTCACCGATGGATGTGGACTACAGACAGAAATGAGTTCACCGATGGATGTGGACTACAGACAGAAATGAGTTCACCGATGGATGTGGACTACAGACAGAAATGAGTTCACCGATGGATGTGGACTACAGACAGAAATGAGTTCACCGATGGATGTGGACTACAGACAGAAATGAGTTCACCGATGGATGTGGACTACAGACAGAAATGAGTTCACCGATGGATGTGGACTACAGACAGAAATGAGTTCACCGATGGATGTGGACTACAGACAGAAATGAGTTCACCGATGGATGTGGACTACAGACAGAAATGAGTTCACCGATGGATGTGGACTACAGACAGAAATGAGTTCACCGATGGATGTGGACTACAGACAGAAATGAGTCCTATGACGACCCTGACCCAGGTCGGCCGGCCGCCAAGACATGTGTAGTGACGTGCATACAGACGTCAGGTGTTAGTAACATAGCCGTTCATCACTTAAATTTTTTTATTTTTCTTTTATTGCATTTTTCATTCGTTCATCATTTGTCCATTCGTTTTCTTTCATTTTGCTCGTTAGAGAACGGACTCGGGCATTCAATCCGTATCTATCGAAATTTTGGCTTTAACTTAGAACGTACCCAAAATGACTCGTCTAAGGTTTCATCCTTTAATCTCACTTGTTTAGAGACAATTAACCTCATTCGGCGGAAGACTACTGTGCGTGGAAGACTCATTACAAGATAAAATTAACCAAAATCTAAAGTTTACACTATAAAAAGCACCCTATCGACCACAGAGCTTTCGGTCGACACTGCATAATAGTGGTCGACCCCTAAAAAGGTTCTGGTTTTTGTTTGTACTTAAACCGGTCGACACCTTGCAACAGTGGTTGACTCCTTGTCTGAGGGGTCGACACTTCAAAAACAGTTTTGCTCTCGAGTTGCATTCCTTTGTAAGTTCGGTCGACACCTTGTCTAAGGGGTCGACACTTCAAAAACAGTTTTGCTCTCGAGTTGCATTCTTTTGTAAGTTTGGTTGACACCTTGTCTGAGGGGTCGACCCCTTGCTGGCAAGGTGTCTACCCATGCCGACCAGGTCTACCCAGCAAAGGACAATTTTTACATTTTTTACCTAATCAAAACCTCCAATCACTTCCAAACTTAACCAACTCTACCTATTCATATCAATTCCATCACCATCCATAAACCAAACATTAAATCTCATCAAATCCCGACAGGAAACTTCACTTTTCCACTCGAAACCATAAACCTACTTTCAGAACATCAAAACTCATCAAAATCCATTCATTTCAGCAAATATCTACAATCATCAATATTCATCAAACACAGCCAAACATAAATCGTCTTATCTATTTATCAACAAGTCAATAAATAGCGGAAGCTATCAAAATCATCAAATTACGTTTATAACCTATCCAGATACCAAGCGCTAATATAATTTCTATATATTCATCATATATAACCTGGCGGCTTTGATACCTTGTCTGTGCGACTCAGAACCGACGGGGACGAGGAGCACATCCGAGACATTTAACAGAGAACGGGACGTATATTTTTTTTGATACACAGAGCAGACTATGAACATTTAAGGGCAAACCCTTAAAAGCATTACAGAGAGAGAGAACGTTATCTAGATTTGAAACTGGGAGCTAAACGGTAAAACACGTTAAGCCGAACTACAGAATAAATTACAGAAGGAAATCAGAATACTTGGAACATTAAAAAAAGACTGGATGGACGACAAGCATGCAGAGAAAGTCGTGATAAAATACAGCAGTGAAAATAAATGAGAAATATAAACTGAAAGACATATTGAAATAAAAGCTACAGTGAATACGGAATCGAGTGATTTTCTATGGCCCGAAGAGTAAATAAAACGAGGCGAAAGACGTAGGCAGATGACGTCAGGCGAAAGATGTGGATGACGTCAAGCGGAAGACGTAAATAAAACTGGACGGAGGATATGGCAGATGATGCAGGCGGGGAAAGATGTGGATGACGTCAAGCGGAAGACGTAAATTTAAAGGCAAGCGATGGATACAGGCAGAAAATGCACTGTTCACCGTGGATGTGAACTACAGACAGAAATGAGTTCACCGGTGGATGTGAATACAGACAGAAATGAGTTCACCGATGGATGTGGACTACAGACAGAAATGAGTTCACCGATGGATGTGGACTACAGACAGAAATGAGTTCACCGATGGATGTGGACTACAGACAGAAATGAGTTCACCGATGGATGTGGACTACAGACAGAAATGAGTTCACCGATGGATGTGGACTACAGACAGAAATGAGTTCACCGATGGATGTGGACTACAGACAGAAATGAGTTCACCGGTGGATGTGAACTACAGACAGAAATGAGTTCACCGGTGGATGTGAACTACAGACAGAAATGAGTTCACCGGTGGATGTGAACTACAGACAGAAATGAGTTCACCGGTGGATGTGAACTACAGACAGAAATGAGTTCACCGGTGGATGTGAACTACAGACAGAAATGAGTTCACCGGTGGATGTGAACTACAGACAGAAATGAGTTCACCGGTGGATGTGAACTACAGACAGAAATGAGTTCACCGGTGGATGTGAACTACAGACAGAAATGAGTTCACCGGTGGATGTGAACTACAGACAGAAATGAGTTCACCGGTGGATGTGAACTACAGACAGAAATGAGTTCACCGGTGGATGTGAACTACAGACAGAAATGAGTTCACCGGTGGATGTGAACTACAGACAGAAATGAGTTCACCGGTGGATGTGAACTACAGACAGAAATGAGTTCACCGGTGGATGTGAACTACAGACAGAAATGAGTTCACCGGTGGATGTGAACTACAGACAGAAATGAGTTCACCGGTGGATGTGAACTACAGACAGAAATGAGTTCACCGGTGGATGTGAACTACAGACAGAAATGAGTTCACCGGTGGATGTGAACTACAGACAGAAATGAGTTCACCGGTGGATGTGAACTACAGACAGAAATGAGTTCACCGGTGGATGTGAACTACAGACAGAAATGAGTTCATCGGTGGATACGAACTACAGACAGAAATGAGTTCACCGGTGGATGTGAACTACAGATAAAAATGAGTTCACCGGTGGATGTGAACTACAGACAGAAATGAGTTCACCGATGGATGTGGACTACAGACAGAAATGAGTTCACCGGTGTATGTGAACTACAGACAGAAATGAGTTCATAGGTAGATGTGAACTACAGACAGAAATGAGTTCACCAGTGGATGTGGACTACAGACAGAAATGAGTTCACCAGTGGATGTAATCGAAAGATGTAGTTTTAAAGGCAGAATTTGACAATCTTTTTACAGGAAGACGTATAATCAGGGAATATCAAAATAGAAGGTATAAAGGTTTCGGACCTTCAAAACCCGATTCGAAACAAGGTTGTAAAACATATTTGACAAAGATTCAAGAAACACAGATTGCATGGATAGCTCTAGCATTCGAGACCATCCATGCACAACCTAAAAAAGGAAGAACCCTAGCAGTTCCAGAATATTTTCAATACATTTTAAAACATATATACGACTGTCAAATACAGAGGTTTTAGACATCAATACAGAACTGAACCTACAGAACTGAACCTACACTTCAAATGTTTTAAAACTTCAAAAGACGATACAGAACTTGGCATAACTTCAGAAAATACATTCTAATAGGGTTAACTCTTGTTTGACAGCAACAACCAACACCCACAAGCTCGTGCCACGAACCACCTATTCATCGGCCTAAGGTTATGACGACCCTGACCCGATGTCGGTGCCGCCACGACCTGTGTCGTGCGTGCATACATACGTACATGTGTATTAACCTAGCCCGTTCTCACTTAAATTTTTTTATTTTTCTTTTATTGCATTTTTCATTCGTTCATCATTTGTCCATTCGTTTTCTTTCATTTTGCTCGTTAGAGAACGGACTCGGGCATTCAATCCGTATCTATCGAAATTTTGGCTTTAACTTAGAACGTACCCAAAATGACTCGTCTAAGGTTTCAATCCTTTAATCTCACTTGTTTAGAGACAATTAACCTCATTCGGCGGAAGACTACTGTGCGTGGAAGACTCATTACAAGATAAAATTAACCAAAATCTAAAGTTTAACACTATAAAAAGCACCCTAGTCGACCACAGAGCTTTCGGTCGACACTTCATAATAGTGGTCGACCCCTAAAAAGGTTCTGGTTTTTGTTTGTACTTAAACCGGTCGACACCTTGCAACAGTGGTTGACTCCTTGTCTGAGGGGTCGACACTTCAAAAACAGTTTTTCTCTCTGGTTGCATTCCTTTGTAAGTTCGGTCGACACCTTGTCTAAGGGGTCGACACTTCAAAAACAGTTTTGCTCTCGAGTTGCATTCTTTTGTAAGTTTGGTTGACACCTTGTCTGAGGGTCGACCCCTTGCTTGGCAAGGTGTCTACCCCTGCAGACACAGGTCTACCCCTGCAAAGACAATTTTTACATTTTTTACCTAATCAAAACCTCCAATCACTTCCAAACTTAACCAACTCTACCTATTCAATATCAATTCCATCACCATCCATAAACCAAACATTAAATCTCATCAAATCCCGACAGGAAACTTCAATTTCCACTCGAAACCATAAACCTACTTTCAGAACATCAAAACTCATCTAAAATCCATTCTATTTCATCAAAATATCTACAATCATCAATATTCATCCAAATACACATCAAACATCAATATCTTATCTATTTCATCAACAATCGTCCATACATAGCGGAAGCTATCAAAATCATCAAAATTACGGTTTATAACCTATCCAGATACCAAGCGCCCTAATATAAATTTCTATATATTTCATCATATATTATCACCCATCTGCCCATTTAAACCCAAAATAACTCAAAATACATAACCTACAGCTCCCACGGGTCGTGTACGCATCGACTACGCCAGCCGCTCCCGCGAACATCCTCCTTCAAGCTGTAGGCTTGTCGGGTGGAGGGACATGTCCTCACCTTGCTCGTAGTCAACTACACCATAAGGACACCTATGAGATAATAATCTCAGTAAGTTCTACGTAAATGTCTATGCATGATCATGTATGCAATGAAAGCTATCCATGTCATTTCATTTCAATACGTGTCAGTCTTGGTTACCGGGGCCTTTCTCAGTTAGATGGATAGGGCACATCAAGCGGGTAGATAGCCCACACCATCTGAAAGGAGGGAGACCCGCTCACCACGGAACGCCAGGTCTGAACCTCTCTCCGAATAACCACCATGCGTTGTTTACTATGATACTTTACTTGTCACATGCATGCGATTCTTTTTCTTTGAAATCAATGAGTAAATTCGTTGTGCATGGTATTTTAAAAACTATGATGCATGAACAGTTCAATACGTAATATAAACATACATAACGAGAATACCATCAAGACGTCACAAATACCATCAAAACATCACTATATTCAACCTATAAACAACCCAACTTAGACTACCCGACCAAAGCGATTAAACAAACAAAGCTCCAACAAATTCCTCAACACAATTTTCGACATATGGTGTAGGCCAATCGGCCACAGTATGTAACACCCGAGTTTTTAGGATTTCCGCTCCAAGGCTATTTTGGTAAATAAGTAAATTAGGTCCGTTTTGCGAGCGGATAGTTTTATTAGGACCCTAGAAATTTACGGGAATTTGTAGAAGAATAAGTAAAATTTTAGAAACCCAAATCGAAAAGAGTAATGCTAGAGTTCCCGTTTTACCCTTTTAGTATGTCAATTCGTAAAAATAGCAAAATAAGTCCGTTTTGGAAACGGTGAGTTTTGTTAGAACTCTAAGATTAAATTGGAATATTTGGAGAAATAAGGAAATTGCAAAGAGACCGAATTGATAGGACTAATTAAAGAAGTAGTTGTAGTTTATTATAATTATAATTATTATTATTATTCTTATTATTATTATTATTATTATAATTATAATAAAAACAAAACAAAACAAACAACAGAAACGATTTCTGTTGTTTGTTCGAGGTCGAGCCCGAGCTCTGCGAGCAAACAGGGGAGACGACGACGGCGACTCTCCTCCGACGAACGCCGGCGTTTTCCGGCCCTCTCCGACCAGACGACGGCGACGTGCGATCTCCGACCATCCTCGCGCACAAAACCGAACGGTAAGCTCAGTTTTCTCCTCCGTTTTGGTTCGGTTTAAGGCAGTGGGTGGCGAGCTTGATTGAGCTCCGATCTCCGGCCAAAATAGGTTGCTTCCGGCGTGGGTTTGCCAACCCTTGGGCCGGCTATCGTTGCTTGGCCGAGGAGTGCCCAATTTGGGCGAAATTTCAGTGAAGCCCGATTAGGGCAATTCGGGTTTTATGAATTGGAACTTCGATTTTAGGTTAGTTTATGTTAATTGGATGTTAAAAGGATAGATTAGTGAAGAAATTGATGGAATTTGATGAAAAGTCGAAAAAGTGGAATTCTCCGAAAAAGGGCAGTTTCGGGTTTCTGCAAAATTGACCAAGCTCCGGTCATTTGTTTTAAGATTCCTTTTAGCAGATTAAAATAGGTTATTAGAGGAGTACGTGGCCGCTGGAATCGTTCGATTCCGATAACCGACGCGAAAGTTACACACGTTTTAAGTTTCGGGTCGGTTTTTACCGAACCCAAATTAGTAGCCGTTTAGTTAGATTTTAGTTGGATTAAAGCTTTAAGAAATTGCTTTAGTTAAGGCTTTGTTAATTTTGACGTTTAGAAGATTAAATTAGTTTTGACGTCAATGTTGTGTTTTGCCTCAGACAAACAACGCTCGTAGACGGAGCTCAGCGTGCTACGGACGACAGGTAAGTCTCTCGTGACTTGTTTGGCCGATTGGCCTACACCATAAGATTTCTTGTTGTTCGAGGAAATTGGAGATTATAGTAAGTGTCGGGCGAATAGGTTGGGTAGTTAGGTTAATTTCTTATTAGGTTATGTTTCTATTCGTCTTGATGGTATGCACGTTCATTGTTTGTTATTGCTTTGATTATGTTTATAGTATTGCACATGTTCACGCATCATGTTTCTGAAAAGCACGAAAAAGGAATTTCTATGCATGTTTTCATGAAAAGGAAAAGGATAATGTAAATGTATGAATGAATGTAATCTGGTCAAGGAGGTGGCGGTGGTTCAGACATGGCTGCTTGGGGAGCATGTTTTCCCCCCGGTTAGATACGAGGGGCTATCCAATCGCGGGATGTGCCGCTCCTATCTAGCGAGAGTGAGGCCACGGTGACATTATGTAATGAAATGAAATGAAATGAATAGCGAAAAGGTAGGAAGCATGTTTTATGAACTGCACGCATAGCATGCATTGCATTCACGTAGACTTACTGAGCCTTAAGCTCACGACTTATTTTTATGGTGTAGGTGACCTCTACACAGGTGAGGATGAGATCCCTCCACCCGAGGCATGAACAGTTGAAGAAAGATGGCCCGTGGGAGTGTGCTGGGCAGTCGACGCATAATTGACCCGTGGGGATGTAGGTATATGATTTGGGGACTTGATATGAAATGTATAGTTTGTCATATCAGGATGTTTGGGTTATTCTGGATAGAAATATGTAAGTGATAGGTGTAGGCTGTGGTAAATATTGTTGAATTGCTATGGATAACGAAACTGTTTTGAATTTACAACTTTCTGGAACTGCTTGGACTTTCTTTTTAAACAGGAGGAATGTTTGGTTTTTAAATGGATCCATGCAGTTCGTTTTCTTGGAAAATGTGTTTTGTTTACTTATGTCTCGTGTCGTTCTGAGTGAGATTATGGAGGATGTATGAGCGTCAAGAGATTTGATGTTGAACTGTATAATTGAGATGTAGATAAGAAATGATATTGTCAGGATGTGATGAATTGATGAGTTGAGGAATGATAGAAGGTTGAGTGGTTTTATGTAAACTGTTTTTATATGATAAATGAATTTTCTTTAAAGGTTTTCGAGAATGTTTTTAATTGGTTTAGAGGCTTAAAAAGGAAAATTTTATACGGGAAAAATAGGTACAGTTTTAGGGGTGTTACACAGTAAGTCACGAGAACTTACCTCTCGTGCTGTGCATACCGAGCTCCTTGTCTCGAACTTGGTCACCTAAATCAATCCATAGCGTCCTTTGTTAAAACCGAGCTTAAACGTAAAGTTTCATAAATTTACGAAACTCCTAACTAAAAGAAATTTCCTAGGACTCTAATAAAACTCTCTTGAGCATTTCATCGAGCAATTTACGCTCACCAATCTTTAAACCCCATTAATGGAGGTTTCACAAAGCTCAAAATCTGGATTTTCAACCTAAACATCGAATACACCCAACATTTCACCAAATAACGCTCAATAATTGTAGATAAGGTAATTTCTAACGTTTCCTAACAAAATCCGGCTATTTATACGAAACTCCTATAAAACCCTAAATGTTCAAACCTCTAAAAATCATGGTCTTAAGCCGGAAAACCATAGATTCTTTCCTAAAATCACGAGGGAAGGAGAAAACGTGAAGAACCTCGATGAACGGAAGAGAAATCGTCGAAGCAAATGGAGCAGAATCGTGGAGGGAAAAGCGTCGCCAGAGAGGAGGAAGAAAACCCTCTGGAGAAAATGCTAAGTGTTGGGGAAAATGGGGATTTTGTGTTTTAATTGAATTTGGGTGGTAAAAGACAAGTTTTCCCTTTGATTTAATCTCCCGTTTATCCTATTGTTCGACTATCGGTTCGGTTTCTCTAAAATTTTCTTATTTCACCTATAATTCCAATTTATTCCTAGGGCTCTAATAAAGCTTTCCGTTCGTCAAACGGATTTATTTTGTTATTTCTACGAATTAAATCGCTATAGGGTCAAAACCAGAAACTTAAGCATTATATTTCGGTTTGATCTTCCTAAATTCTCATAATTCTTCTAAAATTCATATTAATTACGAGGATCCCAATTAAAACTCTCAATTTACAAAACGGTCATATTTTGATTATTTACAAAAATGCCCTTGCGTGCAAAATTGGAAAACCTGTAAAATCGGGTGTTACATTCTATCCACCTTAATTAAAATTTTGTCCTCAAAATTTGTCTTAGCTTATAGTCCTTGTTATTATCGTCTTACGCCTTGCAGCTCATACTTCAATTCACTGTCGCTCCGTTCTTTTCGAGTCTCTTTCCCCTATCACTCCAAAACTTGTATCTCTCTTTAAGAACCCTAATCCAATCACACTTAGGGTCAATCTCTATGGTTCTGAACTAAAATCTCTTAAAACCAAATGACTCAACATTAGCCTCCTGATTACATCCACCACGTTTGATTTGGCTAATCACGTCCTTGGTTAGGCATCGCACGCTAATAAACTCCTAAATCTCCAATTTGATCAACCTAACTGCATTAATATGCACAACAAGTTTTCATATACGTTGGCTTCAACTTAATCATCCATAAGTTAAGCTTCCTTACCCTTCTGACTTGGTCTTATATTCGGGCTTCCCCGATTGAAGCCTAATTCAAGTCCTCGATTTCCTAATGGAGCACTTCAAGGTTTTCTTCCATAGAAGTTTCTCTTAGCTATTTCTCTAGATCGCATCTATGTACAAACTTCCAAACGTCCGTTAGATCGAATATCGTCTAAAAATTCTTCCAACTCCTGGGCTGTAACCTAAACTCCTTCGTAATTTATCGACTCTGCCCATAGTCAGAATGCATGCCAACTCAAGTTTCTACGTTTTCTTTAGTATAAATACCTTAATTACCTTATCAACAGTGTAACACCCGACAATCTCAGCCAGGTGATTTTTTTAACGGAATTAACTGTCACTTTTATTGTTAATACTTGAATTTAATTTTAATGCCAAGGTTTATTTGATTTCTAATTTTGGGGTGGTAAAATGGTAATTAGGAAGGATCTTATTAATATAAATAGAAAATGAAAACCTTAAACCTCACTTAAACCCCACTGTAGCCGACATTCTCTCTCAGCGATTCCCGTGCTTCTAGAGCTTTTCTCTGCCGGCGATTCCCTCTTTGGCGATCGATTTCTCCAACCTCCACTCTGATAACCTGCATTCAAGGTAAGATTTAATCAATGTAGTTGCCGTGTAGTTGTTTGGAACTCTGTTTTCAACTAGAACCCAATGTTTCAAGATTCTTCAATGGCCGGATAATAGGAACATTTTTATCGGTGTTTAGTAATGGCATTTCTGAATCGATTATGACATTTAATATGTAATATCCGGCTTGTACGGATTTTTGGATATATTATGTTATATTATTATTTCATTATTTAATGGCATTTTCGGTAAATATGTCAAATCAGGTCCGTTTTACAAAAAGAAAGCGTCATTACGATTCTAACGAATAATAAGAATTTTAAAGAATTTATGGGAATTTTCGGAGATCAAACACTATATTCCGAGTAACTACACCTTTTGTTGTGTAAAAGACGTTCTCGTAAAAATAGGAAACGAGGTCCGAATCGCGAACGGACAGTTTTAATAAATCCCTGGCAATGAATAAAAGTTATTGGTAAAATATGGAACTTTCGAGAATCCGAATAGTTGGACGATTAACGAACCGAAAGACGAAATCAATATAAAAACTAAAGAAGGGCAAAATCGTCATTTGAGCATTTAATTGTTATTATTTAAATAAGGCAAAAAGCCTTAATCGATTTCATTAACTGAAATCGATTTCTAGAGACTCCCTCCCTCACGATCTCTCTCTGCCAGCCGAGGGTTTCCGACGAATCCGACCTCCGTTCTCCTCCGTTTTTCCTCCGTTCCTCGTCATTTCTTCTCCTCTCGTTACCCTCGGTATGTAGCCCCAATCTCTAAGCGTTTATTTCGAGTTTTCGGTTCGATTTAGGGTTAGGGTTACAATTAGGGTTTCGACGAAAAACGCGATTTAGGGCTCGTAATTAATAGGTTAGCCATGATTAAGCATGTATCGAACGTATTGAACGTTATTGGACGAAGATAAACCAATTTGTGAAAAAGTATAAATTATAGAATTTTCGGGTTTTCGGAAATAACTCGTAATATGGATTTCCAGATTTATCAAGCGTTATGTCGTTGTTTAAAAGCTTCGATTTGTTAGATTAAGGATTTTATTAGTTTGGACATTTAATCGTTTAAATTGGTTTTAACGACAAATATCGTATTTTGTCTCAGACACGACTCCCGTGGACGAAGTTTGAGATCCAGCGCGCTCAAGGTAAGTTCTCGTGACTTGCTTGACCGAAAGGTCTACACCATACTTCGTCGTCGTATCAAGGATCCTTGAGGGTTCCTTGTTTTACGTTGTTTAGGTTGGGTAGTTAGGTTAGTTGTTTATAGGTTATGTTATATTGTCTGCTGATATGAACTGTTTGTTTACTTTCTGCCGATATGAACTGTTCATGCATCACGGTTTTCGAAAGTCATGAAAATGAATTTCTGCACGTGTTTTTAAGAAAAGGAACGTATATCTGAAATGAAATCTGTAACGAAATCTGAATGAATAACGTAATGAATCTGTAATCTGTAATTCTGTATCTGTAATCTGAATCTGAGCATGATTTCTGAATGGCATACGCACGCATGCATCTGCATTTACGTAGCTTACTGAGATTTCAATATCTCATATGTGTCTGTATGGTGTAGGTAATCTGCTAGGTGACGTAGATCCAGGTGAGGACGACGTTCCTCCTCCTGATGTCGGGACAGTTGATGGATGATGGCCGTGGGAGTGCGCTGAGTAGTCGAGGCGCGATATGACCCGTGGGGATGTATGTATGGACTCTGGGGTTATTTTGGGATGTGTGATCTGATAACTGTATAGAATATTTAGGTTGTTTGGATCTGGATAGGGATTAGATAACGTTTTGGTAATTGTATGTAAAACGTTTTGGTTTAAACTGTTTGATGAACGTTATAAAATGTTTTGGTTTAGAACCGCTATTTAAACGTTATAGAAATTCTGGAATTGTTTGGTTGTTTAAATTAAGTGTTATGAATTGTTTGTGGGTTGTTACGGATAGCTCGGTTTTTAGAGCTATCCACGCAGTCGGATTTCGCAAAGCCTGACTCGAGTCGATTGAACTTAGAATACGTTTTAGTTTAATTGATTTGATTTAGGTGGTAAATTATGGCAATTGTTGGCGTGAAGAAGTGTAAGTTTTGCTCTCTGGAAATCGGATTCCAGAGAGCAAATCGTTGAAGTGTAAGCATGAATGAATGGTGAAGTGCGTTGAAGTGCTGGAGTGTTTGAAGGAGGATCGCTGCATGGCATGCAGCGATCGATCTCTGTATTTTACAGAGATCGATCGCTGCCTCCTTTTGGCAGCCCCATTTCCGATTCTGCCCCTCCGTTAGTTTTTATTAAATATTTAAATGTTTTAAGTTTTATTTATTAATAGTTTTAGTTTATATTTGAAACGATTTACCAAACGAACTTCGATTTCGATTCCGGTTTCGGTTTCGATTTCAATTCCGCTTTAACGTTAGGTTTTAAAGTTTTATTTAAAAAAATGTAAAATAGAAATGAAAAATTTATACGGGTAAATGGGTACGGTATTAGGGGTGTTACATTTATGGTATCAGAGCCCCCGGGTTTTAAAATCGATTCTGTAGACTGCTCGACTGCACAGCCACTACGCGGACATCCTTCATCAACTGTAAGTCTGTTTATAGCTTTATTTGATTTTGTTTCTTAGGATTATCTGTTTAATTTGTTTTAGGCTTTATACATTATGACTCGAGGAAGGGATCCGAGAGATGACGCGCTAGATCGATTCACGAAATTTCTGGACCGTCAGGCCCAGCATATAGACCTACAAGCTCAACTTCTAGCTAGGCAATCTCATCAGATCGAGATATTGACAAACCGGGAAAGCCTAAGGACCCAAGGTGTGGTCACTCCCAATAATCGTGGTACGAAGAGGATGAGCAGGGAGGAAACTAAACAAAGCCGACACAAGCGCGTACAAGGAACTTATCAGAAGCCTCTGTGTCCCGAATGCCAGAAGAAGCACTACGGTGATTGTCTGACGCGTACCAATAGGTGTTATCGATGTGGGGAAGCTGGCCACTATATCATGAATTGTCCATTATTGAACCGAAATCAACCAGGCAACGATCGAGGGAAAGGCAAGCTGGTACAAGGGGCTTCTCAGTTGCCTCTTTGTCCTAAATGCCAGAGAGAGCACAGGGGACAGTGCAGAGTAGGTACGAACGTGTGCTATTGGTGTGGAGAACCAGGCCATTTTGTTAAAGACTGTCCGAATCAGGGTCGAGATCAACATAACAGAGATCAAAGAAAAGTTGTACCGAGAGTCTTTGCATTCATCGAGCTCGACAGCGCCGACGATGGAGCCCAACCTTCTACAATTGCAGGTATTATTTTAATTACCTGTGCAACGATATGCATATGATAGATAAAATATTTAGATCTTGAAATTAGTAAGGAAGAGAATAATTGGTGAGTAAGAAGGATTACTAGGCGAACCTCGAAGAGAAGATAATAGGATACACATATAACAATAAACCCCATATAGAAATATAGTTATACATTAGTAGGATTAGTTCGATTTAATCAACGGCGTTTGCGCATCTAGGGTTTAGTAACAATTAGAGGAATACACCCTATGAGATATGGGTTTTTAGTAGGTAGGGATTGTGTCTAATTGACAACCTTTAGGAATATTAAAATACGGCTAGTCGAGAAAGATGAAAGTTTAGAAATAAACCTATAAAAGGGATACCCTAGATTGTTATAATGTATGGAGTGTGTTTAAATAGATGAAAGAGTACCGTAGAATTCATATATTGGGGGTTCGTGCGAAGATAAGAGTATCTGGATAAGTTCGTTGTGGTGTTTATCGACGACATCTTGATTTACTCTAAGACGAAGGAAGAGCACGAGGACCATCTGAGGATAGTTCTGAGCACGTTATGTCAACATCATCTATATTCGAAGTTTTCTAAGTGCGAATTCTGGCTTGACAGAGTGAGTTTTCTGGGCCATATTATATCACAGGACGGAGTTTCTGTGGATCCGAGCAAGATTCAGGTGGTCAGGGATTGGCCACAGCTGAAGAACGTACGTGAGGTGCGTGGATTTCTCGGATTGGCCGGTTATTATCAGAAGTTTATAGAGGGATTCTCGAAGATCGCACTTCCTCTTACGCGATTGACTCGGAAGAACGAGAAGTTTGTATGGTCGTCTGCTTGTGATGACAGCTTTATGGAGTTAAAGCAGAGATTGACCACTGCCCCAGTATTGGCGCTACCTGATGAAGGTGTCAGATACATTGTTTATTGTGCTGCATCGGGAGTGGGACTCGGTTGTGTATTGATGCAATGCAGGAGGGTAGAGTTATTTCTTATGCTTCTCGGCAGTTGAAGCCGTATGAGCAGAACTACCCCACACACGACCTTGAGCTAGCAGCTGTGGTTTTCGCACTGAAGATATGGAGACATTACTTATATGGGCAGCAGTGCGAGATATTCTCCGACCACAAGAGTTTGAAGTACTTATTTACGCAGAAGGAGCTGAACATGCGACAGAGGCGATGGCTTGAGTTCGTCAATGATTACGATTTTGATATCAAGTACCACCTAGGAAAGGCGAACAAGGTGGCCGATGCATTGAGTAGAGTGCCTCCTGCGAGTCAGCCATCATTAGCAGCGATGTCAGTTACGCTGCGGTCTGAGATTGAGAGATTCGACGTGGAGATAGTGGCAGAGTTGTCTTATATGCTTGCCAACATTTCTCTCAGGCCAACTATTCTTGATCGTATACGCGAGGCTCAGCAGAGTGATTCGGAGTGTATGGAGCTTCGATCTAGTATGACATTGGGAGACTCGTCGGATTTCCATTTATCGGAGGATGGTATTCTGAAGTTCAGGCATAGGTGGTACGTGCCTAGCGACGAGGATCTGAAGAAAGAGATATTGGCCGAGGCACATTCCTCGGCATATTCTGTGCACCCGGGGAGTACCAAGATGTACCGAGATTTGAAACAACACTTCTGGTGGCCGAACATGAAGAGAGAGGTGGCCAAGTATGTCGAGACCTGTTTAGTTTGTCAACAGGTGAAGGCCGAGCACCAGAGGCCTGCCGGAACGTTATTGCCACTGCCGATTCCGGAGTGGAAGTGGGAGCAGATCTCCATAGATTTCATTGTGGGGCTCCCGAGGACTACGCGAGGCCATGACGGCATTTGGGTTATTGTGGACCGATTGACAAAGTCGGCTCACTTTTTGCCTGTGAAGATGGCGTCTTCTATGGATCAGCTCGTAGAGCTCTATGTACAGGAGATTGTGAAGTTGCACGGAGTGCCGGTTTCTATTGTCTCGGATCGAGATCCGAGGTTTACATCGAAGTTCTGGAAGAGTTTGCATAGAGCTATGGGGACTCAGCTTAACTTCAGCACAGCGTTTCATCCTCAGACTGATGGTCAGACAGAGAGGACGAATCAGATTTTGGAGGATATGCTCAGAGCGTGTGTGCTTGAGTTTCAAGGATCGTGGAGCAGGTATTTGCCACTGATCGAGTTCTCGTACAACAACAGCTTCCAGGCTACTATCGGTATGGCTCCGTATGAAGCCTTATATAGTCGAAAGTGCAGATCTCCGCTGTATTGGGACGAGGTTGGCGAGGCCAGCGTCGTTGGACCTGAGATTCTGCAGCAGACGGCAGAGAAGATTGTCGTTATCCGACAGCGCATTGATCGTTTAAATTGGTTTTAACGACAAATATCGTATTTTGTCTCAGACACGACTCCCGTGGACGAAGTTTGAGATCCAGCGCGCTCAAGGTAAGTTCTCGTGACTTGCTTGACCGAAAGGTCTACACCATACTTCGTCGTCGTATCAAGGATCCTTGAGGGTTCCTTGTTTTACATTGTTTAGGTTGGGTAGTTAGGTTAGTTGTTTATAGGTTATGTTATATTGTCTGCTGATATGAACTGTTTGTTTACTTTCTGCCGATATGAACTGTTCATGCATCACGGTTTTCGAAAGTCATGAAAATGAATTTCTGCACGTGTTTTTAAGAAAAGGAACGTATATCTGAAATGAAATCTGTAACGAAATCTGAATGAATAAACGTAATCTGTCTGTTTCTGGTCACGCGGGATGGGGCTCAGGCACGGCTGTGCGTGTTGCAAGCGTGTCCCCCCCTCTCTAGGTGGAAAGGGTAGTCCGACCGCTGGATGGGCCCTCTCCGCTTAGTGGGTAGAGGTTTCGGTGACAATTCTGTCTGTCTGTGACGTAATGAATCTGTAATCTGTAATTCTGTATCTGTAATCTGAATCTGAGCATGATTTCTGAATGGCATACACACGCATGCATCTGCATTTACGTAGCTTACTGAGATTTCAATATCTCATATGTGTCTGTATGGTGTAGGTAATCTGCTAGGTGACGTAGATCCAGGTGAGGACGACGTTCCTCCTCCTGATGTCGGGACAGTTGATGGATGATGGCCGTGGGAGTGCGCTGAGTAGTCGAGGCGCGATATGACCCGTGGGGATGTATGTATGGACTCTGGGGTTATTTTGGGATGTGTGATCTGATAACTGTATAGAATATTTAGGTTGTTTGGATCTGGATAGGGATTAGATAACGTTTTGGTAATTGTATGTAAAACGTTTTGGTTTAAACTGTTTGATGAACGTTATAAAATGTTTTGGTTTAGAACCGCTATTTAAACGTTATAGAAATTCTGGAATTGTTTGGTTGTTTAAATTAAGTGTTATGAATTGTTTGTGGGTTGTTACGGATAGCTCGGTTTTTAGAGCTATCCACGCAGTCGGATTTCGCAAAGCCTGACTCGAGTCGATTGAACTTAGAATACGTTTTAGTTTAATTGATTTGATTTAGGTGGTAAATTATGGCAATTGTTGGCGTGAAGAAGTGTAAGTTTTGCTCTCTGGAAATCGGATTCCAGAGAGCAAATCGTTGAAGTGTAAGCATGAATGAATGGTGAAGTGCGTTGAAGTGCTGGAGTGTTTGAAGGAGGATCACTGCATGGCATGCAGCGATCGATTTCTGCTTTTCAGCAGAAATCGATCGCTTGTATGCAAGCAAGCAGCAGCGATCGATCTCTGTATTTTACAGAGATCGATCGCTGCCTCCTTTTGGCAGCCCCATTTCCGATTCTGCCCCTCCGTTAGTTTTTATTAAATATTTAAATGTTTTAAGTTTTATTTATTAATAGTTTTAGTTTATATTTGAAACGATTTACCAAACGAACTTCGATTTCGATTCCGGTTTCGGTTTCGATTTCAATTCCGCTTTAACGTTAGGTTTTAAAGTTTTATTTTAAAAAAATGTAAAATAGAAATGAAAAATTTATACGGGTAAATGGGTACGGTATTAGGGGTGTTACATTTATGGTATCAGAGCCCCCGGGTTTTAAAATCGATTCTGTAGACTGCTCGACTGCACAGCCACTACGCGGACATCCTTCATCAACTGTAAGTCTGTTTATAGCTTTATTTGATTTTGTTTCTTAGGATTATCTGTTTAATTTGTTTTAGGCTTTATACATTATGACTCGAGGAAGGGATCCGAGAGATGACGCGCTAGATCGATTCACGAAATTTCTGGACCGTCAGGCCCAGCATATAGACCTACAAGCTCAACTTCTAGCTAGGCAATCTCATCAGATCGAGATATTGACAAACCGGGAAAGCCTAAGGACCCAAGGTGTGGTCACTCCCAATAATCGTGGTACGAAGAGGATGAGCAGGGAGGAAACTAAACAAAGCCGACACAAGCGCGTACAAGGAACTTATCAGAAGCCTCTGTGTCCCGAATGCCAGAAGAAGCACTATGGTGATTGTCTGACGCGTACCAATAGGTGTTATCGATGTGGGGAAGCTGGCCACTATATCATGAATTGTCCATTATTGAACCGAAATCAACCAGGCAACGATCGAGGGAAAGGCAAGCTGGTACAAGGGGCTTCTCAGTTGCCTCTTTGTCCTAAATGCCAGAGAGAGCACAGGGGACAGTGCAGAGTAGGTACGAACGTGTGCTATTGGTGTGGAGAACCAGGCCATTTTGTTAAAGACTGTCCGAATCAGGGTCGAGATCAACATAGCAGAGATCAAAGAAAGTTGTACCGAGAGTCTTTGCATTCATCGAGCTCGACAGCGCCGACGATGGAGCCCAACCTTCTACAATTGCAGGTATTATTTTAATTACCTGTGCAACGATATGCATATGATAGATAAAATATTTAGATCTGAAATTAGTAAGGAAGAGAATAATTGGTGAGTAAGAAGGATTACTAGGCGAACCTCGAAGAGAAGATAATAGGATACACATATAACAATAAACCCCATATAGAAATATAGTTATACATTAGTAGGATTAGTTCGATTTAATCAACGGCGTTTGCGCATCTAGGGTTTAGTAACAATTAGAGGAATACACCCTATGAGATATGGGTTTTTAGTAGGTAGGGATTGTGTCTAATTGACAACCTTTAGGAATATTAAAATACGGCTAGTCGAGAAAGATGAAAGTTTAGAAATAAACCTATAAAAGGGATACCCTAGATTGTTATAATGTATGGAGTGTGTTTAAATAGATGAAAGAGTACCGTAGAATTCATATATTGGGGGTTCGTGCGAAGATAAGAGTATCTGGATAAGTTCGTTGTGGTGTTTATCGACGACATCTTGATTTACTCTAAGACGAAGGAAGAGCACGAGGACCATCTGAGGATAGTTCTGAGCACGTTATGTCAACATCATCTATATCCGAAACATTCTAAGTGCGAGTTCTGGCTTGACAGAGTGAGTTTTCTGGGCCATATTATATCACAGGACGGAGTTTCTGTGGATCCGAGCAAGATTCAGGTGGTCAGGGATTGGCCACAGCTGAAGAACGTACGTGAGGTGCGTGGATTTCTCGGATTGGCCGGTTATTATCAGAAGTTTATAGAGGGATTCTCGAAGATCGCACTTCCTCTTACGCGATTGACTCGGAAGAACGAGAAGTTTGTATGGTCGTCTGCTTGTGATGACAGCTTTATGGAGTTAAAGCAGAGATTGACCACTGCCCCAGTATTGGCGCTACCTGATGAAGGTGTCAGATACATTGTTTATTGTGCTGCATCGGGAGTGGGACTCGGTTGTGTATTGATGCAATGCAGGAGGGTAGAGTTATTTCTTATGCTTCTCGGCAGTTGAAGCCGTATGAGCAGAACTACCCCACACACGACCTTGAGCTAGCAGCTGTGGTTTTCGCACTGAAGATATGGAGACATTACTTATATGGGCAGCAGTGCGAGATATTCTCCGACCACAAGAGTTTGAAGTACTTATTTACACAGAAGGAGCTGAACATGCGACAGAGGCGATGGCTTGAGTTCGTCAATGATTACGATTTTGATATCAAGTACCACCCAGGAAAGGCGAACAAGGTGGCCGATGCATTGAGTAGAGTGCCTCCTGCGAGTCAGCCATCATTAGCAGCGATGTCAGTTACGCTGCGGTCTGAGATTGAGAGATTCGACGTGGAGATAGTGGCAGAGTTGTCTTATATGCTTGCCAACATTTCTCTCAGGCCAACTATTCTTGATCGTATACGCGAGGCTCAGCAGAGTGATTCGGAGTGTATGGAGCTTCGATCTAGTATGACATTGGGAGACTCGTCGGATTTCCATTTATCGGAGGATGGTATTCTGAAGTTCAGGCATAGGTGGTACGTGCCTAGCGACGAGGATCTGAAGAAAGAGATATTGGCCGAGGCACATTCCTCGGCATATTCTGTGCACCCGGGGGAGTACCAAGATGTACCGAGATTTGAAACAACACTTCTGGTGGCCGAACATGAAGAGAGAGGTGGCCAAGTATGTCGAGACCTGTTTAGTTTGTCAACAGGTGAAGGCCGAGCACCAGAGGCCTGCCGGAACGTTATTGCCACTGCCGATTCCGGAGTGGAAGTGGGAGCAGATCTCCATAGGATTTCATTGTGGGGCTCCCGAGGACTACGCGAGGCCATGACGGCATTTGGGTTATTGTGGACCGATTGACAAAGTCGGCTCACTTTTTGCCTGTGAAGATGGCGTCTTCTATGGATCAGCTCGCTAGAGCTCTATGTACTAGGAGATTGTGAAGTTGCACGGAGTGCCGGTTTCTATTGTCTCGGATCGAGATCCGAGGTTTACATCGAAGTTCTGGAAGAGTTTGCATAGAGCTATGGGGACTCAGCTTAACTTCAGCACAGCGTTTCATCCTCAGACTGATGGTCAGACAGAGAGGACGAATCAGATTTTGGAGGATATGCTCAGAGCGTGTGTGCTTGAGTTTCAAGGATCGTGGAGCAGGTATTTGCCACTGATCGAGTTCTCGTACAACAACAGCTTCCAGGCTACTATCGGTATGGCTCCGTATGAAGCCTTATATAGTCGAAAGTGCAGATCTCCGCTGTATTGGGACGAGGTTGGCGAGGCCAGCGTCGTTGGACCTGAGATTCTGCAGCAGACGGCAGAGAAGATTGCCGTTATCCGACAGCGCATTGATCATTTAAATTGGTTTTAACGACAAATATCGTATTTTGTCTCAGACACGACTCCCGTGGACGAAGTTTGAGATCCAGCGCGCTCAAGGTAAGTTCTCGTGACTTGCTTGACCGAAAGGTCTACACCATACTTCGTCGTCGTATCAAGGATCCTTGAGGGTTCCTTGTTTTACGTTGTTTAGGTTGGGTAGTTAGGTTAGTTGTTTATAGGTTATGTTATATTGTCTGCTGATATGAACTGTTTGTTTACTTTCTGCCGATATGAACTGTTCATGCATCACGGTTTTCGAAAGTCATGAAAATGAATTTCTGCACGTGTTTTTAAGAAAAGGAACGTATATCTGAAATGAAATCTGTAACGAAATCTGAATGAATAAACGTAATCTGTCTGTTTTTGGTCACGCGGGATGGGGCTCAGGCACGGCTGTGCGTGTTGCAAGCGTGTCCCCCCCTCTCTAGGTGGAAAGGGTAGTCCGACCGCTGGATGGGCCCTCTCCGCTTAGTGGGTAGAGGTTTCGGTGACAATTCTGTCTGTCTGTGACGTAATGAATCTGTAATCTGTAATTCTGTATCTGTAATCTGAATCTGAGCATGATTTCTGAATGGCATACACACGCATGCATCTGCATTTACGTAGCTTACTGAGATTTCAATATCTCATATGTGTCTGTATGGTGTAGGTAATCTGCTAGGTGACGTAGATCCAGGTGAGGACGACGTTCCTCCTCCTGATGTCGGGACAGTTGATGGATGATGGCCGTGGGAGTGCGCTGAGTAGTCGAGGCGCGATATAACCCGTGGGGATGTATGTATGGACTCTGGGGTTATTTTGGGATGTGTGATCTGATAACTGTATAGAATATTTAGGTTGTTTGGATCTGGATAGGGATTAGATAACGTTTTGGTAATTGTATGTAAAACGTTTTGGTTTAAACTGTTTGATGAACGTTATAAAATGTTTTGGTTTAGAACCGCTATTTAAACGTTATAGAAATTCTGGAATTGTTTGGTTGTTTAAATTAAGTGTTATGAATTGTTTGTGGGTTGTTACGGATAGCTCGGTTTTTAGAGCTATCCACGCAGTCGGATTTCGCAAAGCCTGACTCGAGTCGATTGAACTTAGAATACGTTTTAGTTTAATTGATTTGATTTAGGTGGTAAATTATGGCAATTGTTGGCGTGAAGAAGTGTAAGTTTTGCTCTCTGGAAATCGGATTCCAGAGAGCAAATCGTTGAAGTGTAAGCATGAATGAATGGTGAAGTGCGTTGAAGTGCTGGAGTGTTTGAAGGAGGATCACTGCATGGCATGCAGCGATCGATTTCTGCTGAAAAGCAGAAATCGATCGCTTGCTGCATGTAAGCATGCAGCGATCGATTTCTGCTTTTCAGCAGAAATCGATCGCTTGCATGCAAGCAAGCAGCAGCGATCGATCTCTGTATTTTACAGAGATCGATCGCTGCCTCCTTTTGGCAGCCCCATTTCCGATTCTGCCCCTCCTTTAGTTTTTATTAAATATTTAAATGTTTTAAGTTTTATTTATTAATAGTTTTAGTTTATATTTGAAACGATTTACCAAACGAACTTCGATTTCGATTCCGGTTTCGGTTTCGATTTCAATTCCGCTTTAACGTTAGGTTTTAAAGTTTTATTTTAAAAAAATGTAAAATAGAAATGAAAAATTTATACGGGTAAATGGGTACGGTATTAGGGGTGTTACATAATATAACCGACCCGGATTAATCGTTAGTTGAACCTAGCTGTTTTGGTTTTGGATTTCAGGCTGCACACAGAGAACTAGACTAAGGGATTCGGGAATGACCTTAGTTATTAGATTCAAGAATGACTTGTGATTAGGACTATTAGGATTTTCGTTTTAACTACTGCAATGTGAATGTTTTAGGTGAATAAGTCTGAAGAAAAGGAGCTCAAGTTGCTAAGGAAACCAGGTAAGTGAATGTGTAGGATTTCCGGCCATTAGGGCCCTACATCATAAGGATGCTAGGTAGAAACTAATACGATGATTAGAAGTTATTTAAGCTATTGTCTGTTACTTATGTTGATGTTTGTTTTAAGTTAGTAAGATGGTTTGTACTTGGATGATTCACGGATGTTTGAGAATTACGTTATATGATGTTTTGTTAGAGTCTATGAAGTCAACTGTCTAGTATGATAAATTCCATAGCCTGATGTTTTAAGAACATTCATGTCATGCATCATGATTTACTCCTCAAGCATATGAAAATGATTTATGAGTATGTTTTTCCCATGAACAAGGTATGAAAATGAATATGAAAACGATCTCATACAACATGATTAAGTGAGGGTTGGGGACGGGTTGACGTATGCCACAGTCCAAAGAGGGATAAAAATGACCCGAAAGGGAATATGATCAAAATCACTGTCAACCCCCCTTTTACGGCACAAATCCTCCCTTAATCCATATGATGAAAACGATGAACAAAAACAAGAATGATAAATGTTCATGAACATGTTTTCTCTCAACTGTACATTCATGAATACATGTAGTTTGCATTCCTTACTAAGCTTGTAAGCTTATAGTTTAAACCTCATGATGTAGGTGACGAGTTTTCAGGTGAGGATAACAAAGTTAATGAGGATGTTTAAGCTCGGATGCTGAAAGGTGCTCAGGGTGGAGATTTGTGGCTGGCAGGCGATATTGACCCGTGGTTATGCTCACATTGAGTCAGTAAGGTTTATGAAAGACTGAAGTCTGTGTAGGATGATATTTCTTTTTATAACATTGGGATGTTGGGATTTGCCTATTTGATCTCTGAGTCCGAGGAATGATTTAAGTTTATAGAATGATCTGCTTAATTAAGTCTTCCGCTTCACGTATCCTGAACGAGTCTGTGATTTATATTCGTTTAAAGTTTATGCCTACCAAGTTGAAATCTATGAGAGTCGGGGTATTTTTCTGTTGGTTGAAGTTGCTTGATGATTATCATGTTTTACTGCTGAGTGATAGGAGTCGGATGAGTGTATCATCCGGCTGACGTCATCGGCGGATGTCGAATGATAGAAGTTGATCGATTGAGTCTTCCGGCTGACGTCATCGGATGATGTCGAGTGTTTTCTTTACCAGATGATATAAGTAATGTTTTGTCGTTTAGTGACCGGACGATGTAGGTGTTTTCTTAACCGGATGATATAAGTAATGTTTTGTCATTTAGTGACCGGGTGATGTAGGTGTTTTCTGTACCGAATGATATAAGTAATGTTTTGTCGTTTAGTGACCGGGCGATGTAGGTGTTTTATTTATCGGATGATATAAGTAATGTTTTGTCGTTTAGTAACTGGGCGATGTAGGTGTTTTATTTATCGGATGATATAAGTAATGTTTTGTCGTTTAGTAACTGGGCGATGTAGGTGTTTTCTTTACCGGATGATATAAGTAATGTTTTGTCGTTTAGTGACTGGGCGATGTTTTAATTATACACGTGAAACGCCCGTGTCCCCCGGCAGATGTGTAATGTATTTCGTTGCTGGGCGATGCCTAATGAATCACGTGTGATGTCTTGAACTAAGTTATGATTTAAAAGAAAAAAAAAAAAAAAGAGAACAAAGGAATGTAAGGATATATGGTCAATTCTAAAAGAGTCATGGTTTGGTCTCGGCCCTACTGGGGTCGTTACAATTATGGTATCAAAGCAAAATCGGGTTCTAAAATCGATTCTGCAGACTGCCTCCCAGCATAGTTTGCCACCTGAGTACACTCCAACAACTATAAGTGTTTATGATTTTAGTAATGTCATTAAGTTAAGATATGTTATGATTATTTTCTTAGGAATCCCAGAATGGTGAGGGGACAACAGAGAGAAGACAATGTGGATAGTACCACTATTGTTCAGCTAACGGAGTTGGTTATACGCCAATCACGCCAAATCGAGCAGCTTATGACCACCAGGGAAGAGCATGGCAACTCTAGCTCTAATGCAAACCATGATCATGGTGGCGAACGCTTCCATAGACTTAGACCCCTAACATTTAATGACCAAGTTTCGGATCCTGTTTATGCTGAGGAATGGATTCGAAAAATGAAGGACATGTTCAAGTACGCCAAGGTCGATGAAGGAGATAGGGTCACTTATGCTGTTTTTCATTTGGAACTGAGTGCACGGCATTGGTGGGACTCAATCCAGAGCACCATTAATGCAGGAGCTATGACCTGGGAAATGTTTAAGACTGCTTTCTTTGATAAATATTTAAATAGGACCGTTCGGGCCAGCAAGAAGAAGGAGTTTATGAACTTGCGTCAAACTGGCTCTGTGGCGGATTGCATATGTAGGTTTGAGGCTTTATCACGGTTTTCTCCCCGATTGGTTGAGGATGATAAGGACAAGATCCATCAGTTCATTCAAGGATTGAAGCCGAGTTTGTATATGAGAGTAAAGACTGCTGGAATACATGATATACCATATGGTGAAGTGACGGCTAAGGCCTTGGAACTGGAAGAAGCCGAGATAACAACACATGCACAGCGTGAACAACCAAGGAAGTTCATTAAGGAGGCTCAGCCGCCACCACGTCAGAACAAAGGATGGCAATCGCAACAAAACAGAGGACCATAACAACAGCAGGGTATAAAGAGACCCTTTAATCCAAATGATGATCAAGGAAAAGGAAAACGACCATTAGCCCCTCTATGCTCTAACTGCCAGAAGAACCACCATGGCGAGTGCAAGCTACACTCTGGCCGTTGCTACAGATGTGACAAGGTCGGACATGTAGTCAGAGACTGCCCCATGCCACCAGACCCCAATTGAGCAAGAATAGCATCCAGAGTCTTTGCTATGATGGACGACGAAGATGCTGTGCAACATACAGTCATAACAGGTACAATTATGATATGTGGTATTTCTGCTTACACACTTATAGACACGGAGGCCACCCACTCATTTATAGCAACCCTGTTTGTCTGTAAGCATAAGTTAGGATACTTACCAGCTAATAGGCCATATAGTGTCATGTTACCGTCAGGGAAATCCTTACATTCTGAACAGATAGTGAAGGGTGACATTGTGTCCTTAGGAGATAAGGAGTTATATGTAGAACTGATTGTAATTGACATGAAGGGATATGAAGTTATATTAGGAATGGATTGGTTATCCAGACACTATGCCACGATAAGTTGTAGGTCTGGATTAGTTGAATTTCGACCCCCAAATGGAGATCGGTATACCTTCCAAGCTATCCCAAAAATAAGTAAAATACCGATTATATCCTCACTAGAGACTCAACAGATATTGAAAGATGGCTGTGAAAGTTACCTAGCTAGTATAATGGATATTTGGGTGAAGAATAAGATAGAATTACAAGATATTTCTATAGTTCGAGAGTTCCCCGAAGCATTCTTGGATGATTTGCCAAGATTACCACCTGATAGAGAAATAGAGTTTGTGATTGATACATATCTCAAGGCATTACCTGTATCTAAGAATCCTTACCGTATGACACCTGTTGAATTAAAGGAATTAAAAGTCCAACTACAGGAATTAGTAGACAAGGGGTTTATACGCCTTAGTAGTTCTCCATGGGGTGCACCTGTTTTATTCGTTAAGAAGAAAGATGGTTCCTTAGAATGTGCATTGACTACAGAGAGATAAACAAGTTGACAATTAAGAATAAATATCCTCTACCCCGAATTGATGATTTGTTTGACCAATTACAAGGAGCTAAGGTATTTTCAAAGATTGACTTACGTTCGTGTTATTACCAACTGAAAGTTAAGGAGGGGGACATACCAAAGACAGCATTATGAACCCGATATGGACATTATGAATTTCTTGTTATGTCGTTTGGTTTGACAAATGCACCCGCAGCTTTTATGGACTTGATGAATCGAGTGTTTCGTGAGTACTTGGACAAGTTTGTAATCGTGTTTATAGATGACATCCTTATATACTCACAGACTGAAGCTGACCATGTAGAGCATCTAAGAATAGTTTTGACGACATTAAAACAACAATAACTTTATGCTAAGTTGTCTAAGTGTGAATTGTGGCTGGATACGGTCAACTTTTTAGGTCATGTCATTTCTGCTGGGGGCATATCAGTAGATCCAACCAAGATTCAGGCTGTTAAGGACTGGCCACAGCCAAAGAATGTCAGTGAAGTCCGTAGTTTCCTTAGTTTGGCAGGTTATTATAGAAAGTTCATTAAGGGATTCTCTATGATAGCTAAGCCTTTAACTAATTTAACAAAGAAGGACACCAAGTACTCTTGGACAGAAGCTTGTGATGAAGGCTTCCAAACACTTAAGCTGAAGTTGACGACAGCCCCGCTACTAACTCTACCAACCGAAGAAGGAAAGTTTAGTGTTTACTGTGATGCATCCAAAGTTAGACTGGGGTGTGTTTTGATGCAAGAAGGAAAGGTCGTGGCGTATGCCTCTAGGCAGCTGAAGAGTTATGAACAGAATTACCCCACTCATGATTTAGTGTTAGCCGCGGTTGTTTTTGCAATAAAGATTTGGAGACACTATTTATATGGTCGACAGTGCAAGGTGTTTTCTGACCATAAGAGCCTGAAGTACCTATTCACCCAAAAGAAATTAAACATGAGACAAAGACGTTGGTTGGAATTTGTTAAGGATTATGACCTTGAGATTAAATACCACCCGGGCAAGGCTGATGCTGTAACCGATGCTTTAAGTAGGATGTCTAAGACAATGCAGCCTGTTGTATCAACCATGTCTGTACCATTATGGAAGGAAGTTCAGAAGTTCGAGTTGGAAATAGTTCCTGAGTTGTCAACTTTACTTGCTGATTTAACCATTCGACCAACTATTTTGGATAAGATCAAAGAGGCACAACAGAAGGATTCAAAGGAGAATAATAGTATGACGAGTAAGTTAAAGGATGCCTCCTCTGAATTCAGTCTCTCCAATGATGGTATTTTGAAATTTAGGGATCGATGGTACATTCCAAGTGACAAGGAGTTGCGTGAGTTGATCTTGGCTGAGGCTCACTCATCTTCTTTCTCTGTACACCCTAGTAACACCAAGATGTATCGGGATTTAAGGTTACATTATTGGTGGCCAAATATGAAGAGGGATGTTGCCAAGTATGTGGAGTCATGTCTTGTATGTCAACAAGTTAAAGCAGAGCACCAACGCCCAGGAGGTACCCTTCAACCCTTACCGATCCCCGAATGGAAATGGGAAAACATTGCCATGGATTTTGTTGTTGGACTACCTAAGACAACTAAAGGTCATGACAGCATCTGGTTGTGGTTGACAGATTGACGAAGTCAGCTCACTTCCTACCCGTGAAGACAAGATACACAATGGACCAGCTTGCTGATCTGTGTGTTCAGGAAATCATTAGATTGCATGGGATTCCGATATCTATAGTCTCTGACCGTGATCCCAGGTTCATCTCAAGATTTTGGCAGAGTCTTCAGTGCACATTAGGATCGAAGTTATCTTTTAGCACTGCTTTTCACCCACAAACCGATGGACAATCTGAGCGGAAAATTCAGATACTCGAGGATATGTTGAGAGCATGTGTGCTAGACTTCCAGACATCCTGGAGTCGACATTTGCCCTTAATTGAATTCTTCTACAACAATAGTTATCAGTCCACTATCGGTATGGCACCCTACGAGGTGTTGTATGGTAGGAAATGTAGATCACCCTCATACTGGGATGAAGTTGGTGAAGCAAAACTCCTTGGACCCGAGATTTTACAGCAGATGTCAGATAAGATTGCCATTATTAGAAGGAGAATGATGACTGCACAAAGCCGACAGAAGAGTTATGCAGACCAAAGAAGGAGAGACCTTGAGTTTGCTGTTGGAGACGAAGTTTTCTTAAAGATTTCACCTTTTAAAGGGAATTTTAATATTTGGTAAGAAGGGAAAGCTTAACCCGCGATTTATTGGACCATTCCAAATCTTAGCTAGGATTGGCAGTACAGCTTATGTAGCGACCCGGGAAGGATCGCCACGTACTCCATAACTTTCGTAAAACATTGACTCTAAATTATACTCTGTACATTTTCTTTCTCTTTTTTTTTTGAACTATGCAGCGGAAATACTAATTCTGTAGTCACATTTAGAACCTGGACAATAAAATAAGACATTTGGCTGGGGAAATTGAAACCCAAGGGCATCTGCCGAATCTCAACGACAAAACTTCACTCTCATCTGCCGATCACTAAACGACAAAACAGAAGAGAGCTCACATCTACCGATAAAGTAAGCTACATCATCCGGTTATCCTGTGCATTTCACGTGATTCATTAATCGCCCATCGGCAGATGTAAATTCTCACATCAACCGACAGTCACGTGCATCCCACACAATTCATTAAACATTCGTCGGCAGATATACAAGCTGCATCTGCCGATGACGTCAGCCGGCAGATAAACAAACTGTGTCTGCCGATGACGTCAGCAGAAAGATAAACAAACTATATCTGCCGATAACATCAGCAGGAAGATATATAAACTACATCTGCCGATGACTAGACGACAGAAAAAAAACACTCCTTCATCACCCGATTGAAACACACGATATCTACCGATAGAAATCTCACTACTTCTACCGATAGGAAAACACTCTGCACCTACCGATAGAGAAGCACGTTACTCCTACCGGTAAGACTAAACAACATCTCCCAATAGACATGATCATAAGCAAGTCTCAAACTTTCTAGACTTAACATTTCTATAAACAGAAATCAATGATTCCCTCAGAGTACATATAGCGGAAGTCTTAAACAAAAGATATTCAATAAATTATACCATCCTCAATTCAGTAACCATCCAAACAATTTCAAATCCCAGTACTATAACATAACTTCATTCCATTTATACTTCTATATTAAAAATCATTACTAACGTTCATAGAGCATAAACCAGAGTTTCCATCACCATCCAGCCACAGACTTGCACCTTGAGCACCATCCAGCAACCCAAGCTAATCTTCATCGTTAAACTTGAGTCCCTCACCTGAGAACTCGTCACCTACATCATAAGATTTAAACTATAAGCCTAATGCTTAGTAAGGAATGCAACACTATCACGAGTGTATGAATGCATAATTTGAAGAAAACATGCTCGTAAATCATTTCTGGTTCATGTTCTTGTTTATATTCATCATTCATAATCATAGATCGTATTCATCTTTCTTTTCATAATTTAGTTGTGTGGATTGAGAGAGGATTTGTGCCGGTAAAGGGGGTTCGACAGTGAGTTTGATCATGGTCCCTACTGCGGGTCGTATTCATATGTCCTTCTCTGGACTGTGACATACGTCGAACCACCCCCAACCCTCACTCAACCGCGTTGTAGGGATTTTTATCACCTTATCTTGTTCATGAGAAAACATGCTTTCAAAACGTTTTCATGTGCATAAAACATTAATAATGCATGAACATGGAAATTCTTAAATCATCAAGCTACAGAATAGAACACTATTCAATATGAGACCTTACTATTGAGCTAATCATCAGCTTAAACATTAGACAGTAACATAAGGGGAACTTCTAAACATCATAGAAATCTCTACCTAGCATCCTTTGATGTAGGGTCCTAATGACCGAGAAACCTATACATTCACTTACCTGGATTCCTTAGCAGTTTCGTGCTTAACACCTCAAACTCCTTCACCTGATATCATTCACATTGAAGTAGTTAAAACAAAATCATATAAGTCCTAACCAATAGTCATCCTAGAATCTAGTCACTAAAGTCATTCCAAATCTAATAGTCTAACACTCTGTGTGCAGTCTGAAATCCGAAACCCAAAACAGACAGATTCAATTAACGACAGCTCAGGGTTGGTTATCTTAAATGTTCAGAATCGAGTCGGAATGACATTACCAAACTCGGGTTTCACTATGTCTTTATTAATACTCGGCCATTGAAGAGTCTAAGACTTCAACACTAAACTAATAACAGAACTAATCAAATAGCAGAAAAGTTACATTGCCAAACTCATACCTCGGGCGTAGAGTATCCGAGAAATGGCAAGGAAACCGATTGCCGGAAGGGAAATTTCCAGCTGACAGAGGGCGGAGCTTGGGAGAGAAGAAATCGCCGGATATTGGGGATGTCGGCTACAGTGGTTTAAATGAGGTTTGAATCCTTTCTTTTTTCTTTAAATACAGGCCTCAATCCTCCTTTATTACAACTTTGCCACTCAACCTAGTTTAGATTCACATGTAATTAATTAAGCTTGACATAAATCCTAAACTTCGAAGATTTAAATATTATGATCGTTAATACAGTTAAGAAAGTCACCTGGCCGTTACCTCGGGTGTTACAGCTTACAAACTGCAATTGCCTCCATCACTGGAAAAGGTACATAATGTCTTCCATGTGTCAATGTTAAGGAAATGCATACGTGATCCAGCACATGTTGTTGAACCAACTGGAATCGATATCGAGCCGACCCTAGAGTATGAAGAGAAACCAGTAAGGATCATAGAATCTGCGGTAAAGACTCTTCGAAATAAAGAAATTCGACTGGTGAAAGTCTTATGGATGAATCATGGTATTGAAGAAGCCACTTGGGAGCGACAACAGGACATGTTGGACAAGTATCCAGAACTCTTTACTTGATCAATTTTCGGGGAAGAAAATTTTGTTTAAGGAGGGGTGCATGTAACACCCGACAATCTCAGCCAGGTGATTTTCTTAACGGAGTTAATTGTCACCTTTATTGTTAATACTTGAATTTAATTTTAATGCCAAGGTTTATTTGATTTCTAATTTTGGGGTGGCAAAATGGTAATTAGGAAGGATCTTACTAATATAAATAGAAAATGGAAACCTTAAACCTCACTTAAACCCCACTATAGCCGACATTCTCTCTCGGCGATTCCCGTGCTTCCAGAGCTTTTCTCTGCCGGCGATTCCCTCTTTGGCGATCTATTTCTCCAGCCTCCACTCCGATCACCTGCATTAAAGGTAAGATTTAATCAATGTAGTTGCCGTGTAGTTGTTTGGAACTCTGTTTTCAACTAGAACCCAATGTTTCAAGATTCTTCAATGGCCGGATAATAGGAACATTTTTATCGGTGTTTAGTAATGGCATTTCCGAATCGATTCTGGACATTTAATATAACCGACTTGGATTAATCATTAGTTGAACCTAGCTGTTTTGGTTTTGGATTCCAGGCTGCACACAGAGATATAGACTAAGGGATTCGGGAATGACCTTAGCTATTAGATTCTAGGATGACTTGTGATTAGGACTATTAGGATTTTCGTTTTAATTACTGCAATGTGAATGTTTTAGGTGAAGAAGTCTGAAGAAAATGAGCTCAAGTTGCTAAGGAAACCAGGTAAGTGAATGTGTAGGATTTCCGGCCATTAGGGCCCTACATCATAAGGATGCTAGGTAGAAACTAATACGATGATTAGAAGTTATTTAAGCTATTGTCTGTTACTTATGTTGATGTTTGTTTTAAGTTAGTAAGATGGTTTGTACTTGGATAATTCACGGATGTTTGAGAATTACGTTATGTGATGTTTTGTTAGAGTCTATGAAGTCAACTGTCTAGTATGATAAATTCCATAGCCTGATGATTTAAGAACATTCATGTCATGCATCATGATTTACTCCTCAAGCATATGAAAATGATTTATGAGTATGTTTTCTCCATGAACAAGGTATGAAAATGAATATGAAAATGATCTCATATAACATGATTAAGTGAGGGTTGGGGGTGGGTTGACATATGCCACAGTCCAAAGAGGGACCATGAAAATGACCCGAAAGGGAATATGATCAAAATCACTGTCAACCCCCCTTTTACGGCACAAATCCTCCCTTAATCCATATGATGAAAACGATGAACAGAAACAAGGATGATAAATGATCAAGAACATGTTTTCTCTCAACTGTACATTCATGAATACATGTAGTTTGCATTCCTTACTAAGCATTAGGCTTATAGTTTAAACCTCATGATGTAGGTGACGAGTTTTCAGGTGAGGATCACAAAGTTAATGAGAATGTTTAAGCTCGGTTGCTGGAAGGTGCTCAGGGTCGAGATTTGTGGCTGGCAGGCGATATTGACCCGCGGTTATGCTCACATTGAGTCAGTAAGGTTTATGAAAGACTGAAGTCTGTGTAGGATGAGATTTCTTTTTATAACATTGGGATGTTTGGATTTTTCCTATTTGATCTCTGAGTCCGAGGAATGATTTAAGTTTATAGAATGATCTGCTTAATTAAGTCTTCCGCTTCACGCATCCTGAACGAGTCTGTGATTTTTATTCGTTTAAAGTTTATGCCTACCAAGTTCAAATCTATGAGAGTCGGGGTATTTTTCTGTTGGTTGAAGTTGCTTGATGATTATCATGTTTTACTGCTGAGTGATAGGAGTTGGATGAGTGTATCATCCGGCTGACGTCATCGGCGGATGTCGAATGATAGAAGTTGATCGATTGAGTCTTCCGGCTGACGTCATCGGATGATGTCGAGTGTTTTCTTTACCAGATGATATAAGTAATGTTTTGTCGTTTAGTGACCGGGCGATGTAGGTGTTTTCTTTACCGGATGATATAAGTAATGTTTTTTCGTTTAATGTCCAGGCGAAGTAGGTGTTTTCTTTACTGGATGATATAAGTAATGTTTTGTCTTTTAGTGACCGGGCGATGTTTTAATTATACACGTGAAACGCCCGTGTCCGCTGGCAGATGTGTAATGTATTTCGTTGCTAGGCAATGCCTAATGAATCACGTGTGATGTCTTGAACTAAGTTATGATTTAAAAGAAAAATATATAAAAAAAAAAGAACAAAGGAATGTAAGGATATATGGTCAATTCTAAAAGAGTCATGGTTTGGTCTCGGCCCTACTGGGGTCGTTACAAACAGTATTCAAGTCGAATACTTCCTCAAGCATCCTAACAGTCTTAATAACTGTTCCTATGCGAGCTTCCCCACTAAAATTTCGCTCTCTATATTTCGCAAGCTATGTCATCGAAAATACCTCATGGTCTCAACGAGTCCAACTGGGAGCTAAAGTCGCTACTCACTTAAGACCTCTGTTCCACTATAAATAAGACCCTATAACATCACACATCATTTTAAGCCACTTTAATGAGCTCACTCGCTATGCCCTTAACTGAGATCTCCATTTCGTCTGCATTATGCTTATTGCCTAATTCAAATCTTTAGTAACTTTGGGCACAGTCAAGTCCCCAAGTTGCGCAATTGATATGCTCCAAACTATTCCTTTTAATCTTAGGTCACTTGCATATTCATTGGTCTCGACTTGTTAAACACGAGTTAATCTTTTTGGAAATTTCTGACTTAGCCTCACTTCTAAGATTACTTAAATGGTTTTCATGAAAATCCTCATTCTCCTTATCCTATAAATCGCGAATTTCACAAATCGCAAGACATCAACCGCTGAGCTAAACTTCTGATCTTAACTCTTCATTTAATCTAACGATCCCCTGCACCTACTTCTAATTCCGCATAAGGATCTCTTCAAGGCTAATTTCGCATAAGGATTTCTTCAAGGCTACTCAAGGGTTTATGTTCTTTCATTTCTCCTAGTTGGGTTCTAATATTCTACTTTATTCCCTTGCAACGATTTATCCTACGATCTTCTTGTTAGCAAACTTATTGTCGATAAGTTTACATCCTGAATCCACATCTCCTTAACGTCTAAATCTTGCCCCTTTGTTTTCTAATAATTTAGAACATCTCCTCATTAAACTGGCCTTCCTAGTTCTTCAAACATTGACGTCCCTACTTCCATCTCGGGGGTAGCCTCACATACATGGCCCTCAACTTAAGCCGCACCAACTAGAGACTCACTCTAGTTGAATCGTCATCCCCTCTACGGTCATACTAGTTATCTTAAATCTAAAACACGACTTCCAATTCAGAGGGCTAAACTTTTCTCTCGGTAGTTATTGGGTTTGAGTCCATAAGTTCTTTGTAGCTCTTACACTCTTGCTTCATAACCTCTAATCAACTATACCAATGCACGACATGTCTACTACTTACCGATCACCTTTAACTTCACTGGGTCTCCCCTTTATCGTATGTCGATCGTAATCTTTTTGCAAAATGAGCGATCTTTCGTTACTAACGAGTCTTCTCAGATGATGCACATCCCCTAGAGGTCGGCCAATTCTGTTACTCGAATATTACTTTTCATATAACTTTAACCCTTTATTGTCTCTAATTTTGTTAATCTTCCAACTCCGAGTAAATATCCTTATCTTCTTCATCGATATAGGTCGATACGAACACCCTTACGAATCGCTCGGATGTTAAGTCTTCAACGTTGCATTGTTCCATCACCCCTTTACAAAAGAAGTCAACGCATTACATACCCCTTCAACAATCTACTTAAACTAAACTTTTGAGTGCCACCTTTGTCTAGATGCTCCAAACTTCTCGCAGATTTAGGTTATTTAAATTTTTGCTATATTTTCTTATCTACTTGTACGTATTAACGATACATCGACAATCTAAAACATTCCCTAGTAAGTCTTAAACCTAAACTTTGAATTTCTCCCTAAGGGTCTGTCAATTAGGGTCTAGATCTCATTTATTTAAACCTTATATCCCGTAAGTTGTACCCCTCTCATGGAAATTGAATCTTAAATGCTCAATTCTCACGGTTATGCCAGGTCATGGACTTTAACGCATAACCCAATCACTCCTTTATTCGAAGCCTATGTCGTCCCCTCTCTATTTTTAAACTTACTTCAACCAATCACATGATTATCATCTCCAAAATTCTAACTCTATACTACATCTCTGAATTTAGGACACACGGGCTTTTGAGTAGCTCCTTGCACTTGCTTTCCCTTGCTCTGGCCATTCCTTCCCTCATACGACCTCTTAGCACCTCTTTGTTGCTCTTCCTTTACGGGGTGCGGTTGAAATCCAAAAATGAACCTATCCATACCGTGGATACTAAGAGCAATCACCACTTGGGTTCCAGGGCCCTCTCGGTTTATCAATGTCTCAAGCTGGTGAGATTGCCTGTTTATATGTTGTGCTTGTTGATCTAGTTGTTGAGACTGTCTTTCCATATGTTGAGCCTGTCGTTCTAAGTGTTGGGATTGTTGAGCTATAAAATCCTTGAGTTGATCTATGGTGTCTTCTCTATCGTCTCGCTCATTCCCTCGACGCACCATTTTTATAATCTTATACAAGTTAAAGCAATAATTCTAAGAAACAAGAAAACAAATAAAGCATGTAACGTACTCATAGTTTGAAGAAGCATGTCCGTGAAGTGGCTAGCGTAGTCGAGCAATCTGCAGAACCGATTTTAAAACCCGGGAGCTCTGATACCAATTGTTGTGATGACCCCGACCCCATGTCGGTGACGCCACGACCTGTGTCGTGCGTGCATACATACGTACATGTGTATTAACCTAGCCCGTTCTCACTTAAATTTTTCATTTGTTCATCATTTGTCCATTCGTTTTCTTTCATTTCGCTCGTTAGAGAACAGACTCGGGCATTCAATCCGTATCTATCGACATTTTGTCTTTAACTTAGAACGTACCCAAAATGACTCGTCTAAGGTTTCAATCCTTTAATCTCACTTGTTTAGAGACAATTAACCTCATTCGGCGGAAGACTACTGTGCGTGGAAGACTCATTACAAGATAAAATTAACCAAAATCTCAAGTTTAACACTATAAAAAGCACCCTGGTCGACCCCAGAGCTTTCGATCGACACTTCATTAATAGTGGTCGACCCCTAAAAAGGTTCTGGTTTTTGTTTGTACTGAAACAGATTGAAACCTTGCAACAGCGGTCGACACCTTGTCTGAGGGGTCGACACTTCAAAAACAGTTTTGCTCTTAGGTTGCATTCTTTTGTAAGTTCGGTCGACACCTTTTCTGAGGGGTCGACACTTCAAAAACAGTTTTCCTCTCGGGTTGCATTCCTTTGTAAGTTCGGTCGACACCTTGTCCGAGGGGTCGAGCCCTTGCCTGGCAAGGTGTCTACCCCTGCAGGCACAGGTCTACCCCTACAAAGGCAATTTTTACATTTTTTACCTAATCAACACCTCCAATCACCTCCAAACTTAACCAACTCTACCTATTCAATATCAATTCCATCACCATCCATAAACCAAACATTCAATCTCATCAAATCTCGACACGAAACTTCAATTTCCACTCGAAACCATAAACCTACTTTCAGAACATCAAAACTCATCCAAAATCCATTCTATTTCATCAAAATATCTACAATCATCAATATTCATCCAAATACACATCAACATCAATATCCTATCTATTTCATCAACAACCGTCCATACATAGCGGAAGCTATCAAAATCATCAAAACCACGGTTTATAACCTATCCAGATACCACACACCCTAATATGAATTTCTATACATTTTATCATATATTATCACCCATCTGCCCATTTCAACCCAAAAGAACTCAAAATACATAACCTACAGCTCCCACGGGTCGTGTACGCATCGACTACGCCAGCTGCTCCCGCGAACATCCTCCTTCAAGCTGTAGGCTCGTCGGGTGGAGGGACATCGTCCTGACCTTGCTCGTAGTCACCTACACCATAAGGACACCTATGAGATAATAATCTCAGTAAGTTTTACGTAAATGTCTATGCATGATCATGTATGCAATGAAAGCCGTCCATGTCATTTCATTTCAATACGTGTCAGTCTTGGTTACCGGGGCCTTTCTCAGTTAGATGGATAGGGCACATCAAGCGGGTAGATAGCCCACACCATCTGAAAGGAGGGAGAGCCGCTCACCACGGAACGCCAGGTCTGAACCTCTCACCGAATAACCATCATGCGTTGTTTACTATGATACTTTACTTGCCACATGCATGCAATTCTTTTTCTTTGAAATCAATGCGTAAATTCGTTGTGCATGGTATTTTAAAAACTATGATGCATGAACAGTTCAATACGTAATATAAACATACATAACGAGAATACCATCAAGACGTCACAAATACCATCAAAACATCACTATATTCAACCTATAAACAACCCAACTTAGACTACCCGACCAAAGCGATTAAACAAACAAAGCTCCAACAAATTCCTCAACACAATTTCCAACATATGGTGTAGGCCAATCGGCCACAGTAAGTCACGAGAACTTACCTCTCGTGCCGTGCATACCGAGCTCCTTGTCTCGAACTTGGTCACCTAAATCAATCCATAGCGTCCTTTGTTAAAACCGAGCTTAAACGTAAAGTTTCAGAAATTTACGAAACTCCTAACTAAAGGAAATTTCCTAGGACTCTAATAAAACTCTCTTGAGCATTTCATCGAGCAATTTACGCTCACCAATCTTTAAACCCCATTAATGGAGGTTTCACAAAGCTCAAAATCTGGATTTTCAACCTAAACATCGAATACACCTAACATTTCACCAAATAACGCTCAATAATTGTAGATAAGGTAATTTCTAACGTTTCCTAACAAAATCGGCTATTTATACGAAATTCCTATGAAACCCTAAATTTTCAAACCTCTAAAAATCATGGTCTTAAGCCGGAAAACCATAGATTCTTACCTAAAATCACGAGGGAAGGAGAAAACGTGAAGAACCTCGATGAACGGAAGAGAAATCGTCGAAGCAAATGGAGCAGAATCGTGGAGGGAAAAGCGTCGCCAGAGAGGAGGAAGAAAACCCTCTGAAGAAAATGCTAAGTGTTGGGGAAAATTGGGATTTTGTGTTTTAATTGAATTTGGGTGGTAAAAGACAAGTTTGCCCTTTGGTTTAATCTCCCGTTTATCCTATTGTTCAGCTATCGGTTCGGTTTCTCTAAAATTTTCTTATTTCACCAATAATTCCAATTTATTCCTAGGGCTCTAATAAAGCTTTCCATTCGTCGGACGGATTTATTTTGCTATTTCTATGAATTAAATCGCTATACGGTCAAAACCGGAAACTTAAGCATTATATTTCGGTTTGATCTTCTTAAATTCCCATAATTCTTCTAAAATTCATATTAATTACGAGGATCCCAATTAAAACTCTCGATTTGCAAAACGGACATATTTTGATTATTTACAAAAATGCTCTTACGTGCAAAATTGGAAAACCCGTAAAATCAGGGTGTTACACATAAAATCATCATCCACGGGGTTCGTACCTACAACAGGGAGTTCAACTATGAGTCTAAAGCTCAGTAAGAACATACAATGTAGTTATGCATATACTGTGCATGAACATTTTGAAATACATGAACATTACATTACATTACGTTTCACTGGACATGAAGGTATAAGTGGGAAGAAGAGCTGGCGCAACAGGAGTACACGATAGGTACTTAACAGTGATAACATGGATAACAGGATGCCAGTCCTCGTCCACACTTAACCATACATTACATTCACATTTTTAACTTTCCTAACTTCAAATCTAGTGCTGAAAACATTTGCATGACTTTCAAAGCAAACGTGTATGCATGAACATTTACAGTGCTTAACATCACATAAACAGGTGACAGGATATTAAAGCAGAACATAAAGCAAAAACACACTTAACCTAAAACATAACGTACAGTTTAACTACCCAACAACGATCTTGACAACATAAAACCTAGTACCTCCGTATTGTAGGACCTTAAGGGCCAAACCTGTACGTATGAACTTACCTGTTGCTGCAAAGTTGAAAGCTTTGTTCGTGTTACCTCTGCGATCCACAGATCTTAGGCAGAGAAACTGAGGAGATCAGAGGAGCTTCGCTGGTCGTTTGTCGTCTGGACGAGAGAGAGCAGGGAGGAGTGGAGAGAACAGAGAAAAGAAGTGAAGAGGGTTTCACGTAGGAGGAAGAGTATATGTTGTTCAACAAGTTGAACACATGGCAGCCATTCATTGGCTTCCTCCCACCTACCTTAATTCCTACCTAAACAACCCCTCCATTGGTTTTCTAACTAAATGAATGGTTTGGTTACACTTTGGTTTATTTTTCCACTAAATATCCTAACAAATTTCACCAAAACATTCATTATATTAATATAAACCTAATCCCATTGGATAATTCGAGGGATAATTTCCCGGCCAAAAATGCCGGGTGTTACAGGTTTCCAACTAAATTGTCATTTAGTTCTTTGTTTCGGTTACTCCTTAGTTTGGTCTCCCCCACAAAACATCCCACAATTCCAATAAAAATATTTACTATATTAATAGCAAAATAATCCCGACCAATAATTCAAGGGATAATTCCATGGCCAAAATGCCGGGTGTTACCCATTTAGGGCAGACCTTGAACAATATTGACTTGTCCACGTGAACGTCAACATGAGAAAACTAATCTAGAAATGAACTAAAAGCCAATAAATGTTTTATTTCTATCAATTTTATTATTTCAACAAAATGAAGTTTATTTGAAGACCGATTCTAGCTATCTTTAAATTTATCATTTAAAATTGTTATTAGATATCTTTTAGATTATTTGGCTCTACTGTAATGAGATTATTTTCGTGCACAAGTCTAATAATGTTTTATTTGATGATGTTAACTTTCTTATTGCTAAGTAAATTTATAATTTTAAGTATTTCATAAATTACATTTTTAATTACGTTCTTTCAAATTGAAAGAAAATTATTTTTCATTAATTAGTTTTTATGTGAAGCTCTCTCCTCCTCTTGATTTCTCATAATTCGTCCCTCTTAATAAACTTACTTCTTATAGAAAAAATAATGTTTAAAATGTGTGACAGCCCAGACCCGATCGGGGTCCGAGAGGCATCACTTCGTACATTTAAAAGAAAACGAGAGATATATATTTTTTTTTGAATAAACAGACTGAATCTTTTAAAACGAACCCTTAAAACTTTACAGAGAGAGAGAACATTCTCTGGATTGAGGGCTCGAAAGACATGATTAAAAACTGGACTTCAGAAATAAATGGCAGGAGTAAAACAGGGAGATAGAACATTTTGAACGTAAAAAAAAAAAGGCTGGGTGGGCGACGGCCATGTAGAGGAAATCGTGATAAAATACATGCGGTGAAAATAAATAAGAAATATAAGCTAGGCGGAAGACGTAGGCAGTAGACAAAGTAGAAAAATGTAAGCAAACTGGGTGGGTGATATAGACTAGCGGTGGATGTGAATAAGCCAAAAGCGAACAGTGGCAGCGGTGGATGCAAATAAACAAAAGAGAACGGTGGATGTGAATTACATACAGGAATTTACTGTTCACCAGTGGATATGAACTACAAACAAAAATTTACTGTTCACTGGGGGATGTGAACTACAGACAGATATTTACTGTTCACTAGGGGATGTGAACTACAGACTACTGTTCACTGGGGGATGTGAACTACAGACTACTGTTCACCGGGGGATGTGAACTACAGACTACTGTTCACCGGTGGATGTGAGCTACAGATTACTATTCACTGGGGGATGTGAACTACAGACTACTGTTCACCGGGGGATGTGAACTACAGACTACTATTCACCGGGGGATGTGAACTACAGGCTAATGTTCACCGGTGGATGTGAGCTACAGACTACTATTCACCGAGGGATGTGAACTACAGACTACTGTTGACCGGTGAATGTGAACTACAGACTACTATTCACCGGGAGATATGAACTACAGACTACTGTTCACTGGTAGATGTGAACTACAGACTACTGTTCACTGGGGGATGTGAACTACAGACTACTGTTCACTGGGGGATGTGAACTACAGACTACTGTTCACTGGGGGATGTGAACTACAGACTACTGTTCACTGGGGGATGTGAACTACAGACTACTGTTCACTGGGGGATGTGAACTACAGACTACTGTTCACTGGGGGATGTGAACTACAGACTACTGTTCACTGGGGGATGTGAACTACAGACTACTGTTCACTGGGGGATGTGAACTACAGACTACTGTTCACTGGGGGATGTGAACTACAGACTACTGTTCACTGGGGGATGTGAACTACAGACTACTGTTCACTGGGGGATGTGAACTACAGACTACTGTTCACTGGGGGATGTGAACTACAGACTACTGTTCACTGGGGGATGTGAACTACAGACTACTGTTCACTGGGGGATGTGAACTACAGACTACTGTTCACTGGGGGATGTGAACTACAGACTACTGTTCACTGGGGGATGTGAACTACAGACTACTGTTCACTGGGGGATGTGAACTACAGACTACTGTTCACTGGGGGATGTGAACTACAGACTACTGTTCACTGGGGGATGTGAACTACAGACTACTGTTCACTGGGGGATGTGAACTACAGACTACTGTTCACTGGGGGATGTGAACTACAGACTACTGTTCACTGGGGGATGTGAACTACAGACTACTGTTCACTGGGGGATGTGAACTACAGACTACTGTTCACTGGGGGATGTGAACTACAGACTACTGTTCACTGGGGGATGTGAACTACAGACTACTGTTCACTGGGGGATGTGAACTACAGACTACTGTTCACTGGGGGATGTGAACTACAGACTACTGTTCACTGGGGGATGTGAACTACAGACTACTGTTCACTGGGGGATGTGAACTACAGACTACTGTTCACTGGGGGATGTGAACTACAGACTACTGTTCACTGGGGGATGTGAACTACAGACTACTGTTCACTGGGGGATGTGAACTACAGACTACTGTTCACTGGGGGATGTGAACTACAGACTACTGTTCACTGGGGGATGTGAACTACAGACTACTGTTCACTGGGGGATGTGAACTACAGACTACTGTTCACTGGGGGATGTGAACTACAGACTACTGTTCACTGGGGGATGTGAACTACAGACTACTGTTCACTGGGGGATGTGAACTACAGACTACTGTTCACTGGGGGATGTGAACTACAGACTACTGTTCACTGGTAGATGTGAACTACATACTACTATTCACCGGGGGATGTGAACTACTAAAGGCAGCGGTGGATGTAATTGGAAGATGTAGTTTTAAAGACAAAATTTGACAGTTTTTAACAGGAAGACATACGAACAGGGAGCATAAAAACAGATGACATAAAAGTTTCAAATTCTAAAAAACGATTCAGAACATGATTTTCAGACATAACAGGAAACATGATATAAGTTTAAGAAAATCAATCTGCATGGATAGCTCTAAACTAGAGACCACCCATGCATGAACTAATCAGAGGAAACTCAACACAGCTCCAGAATATTTCAAAATATATAGATACAACTGTCAAATACAGAGGTTTTAGACATCAATAAAGATTCCATACGTCGTTTTAAAAGAACCCAAAAGTTGTACAGAACTGAACCTACACTTCAAATGTTTTTAAAAACTTCAAAAGATGTTACAGAACTTGACATAACTTCAGAAAGTACATTCTCACAGAGTTAACTCTTGTCTGACTGCAACAACCAAACCCCATGAGTTCGATCCGCCAACTACATCAAATCATCATTTTGAGGCACGATGTCCTAATCTGGAGAATCCATACCTACAACAGAGAGTTCACCTATGAGTCTAAAACTCAGTAAGAACATATAAAAATGCAGTGATGCATATGCTATGTATGAACTTTCAGAATACGGTGACAGTACAGTACATTACGTTTCACTGGCAGAGGGGTATAAGTGGGGCTTATAGGGGAACTGGCAAGTACACGACAGACACATAACAGATTGACAGAAGAGAAACAGAACAAAACAGAACAGAAACAGTAGGCCAGTCCCCATCCCGCACTTAACCAATACATTTCAGTCAGATTTTATCTTTCTTAACTTCAAAATGTGTGCAGAAGACATTTTTGCATGAGCTTTTGGGAAAAACGTGTATGCATGAACTTTCACAGTGCTTAAACATAAAACGGCAGGCAACATAAATAATACAACAGAACATAATGAGAGACACAGATAACTCAGAAATTAACTCTAACTTTCTCTACCCGAAACCTCCCGACAGAAGTAGAACCTAGAGTCTCCGTGATGTAGGGCCAACCTACAGATATGAACTTACCTGTTTGCTGCAGAGTTGAAAGTCTTGAACGTCTCAGTGATGCACGAACCTATAATATGCGCGTAGAGAAAATGAGTAAAGCTGCAAATGCTAACTAACAACTTGACAGAATATGCTTTAACTCCTTTCAAACCTTTAGAAAACAAACCAACGTGTTTTCATCTAAAAACAGTGAGTTTTCTCTATAATACCTTAACCCTACTTCAACAAAACTCACATTTTTAATTTGCCATTCCATTGGTTTCCAACTAATTTGTTAATTATTTAATCAATTCGGTTTTTTCATTAAACACTTCGAAAAACTCATTAAAACATTATTGTAGTAATGAAATCATTTATCCCGCTAAATGAATTTCGAGAATATTTACATGGCAAAAATGCCGGGTGTTACATTCCACCCACCTTAACAGAAATTTGGTCATCAAAATTTGCCTAAGCAAAGAGGTCCGGATATTGGGCCCTGACATCTTGTTGTCTTTTCCATGTGGCTTCCTCCACACCATGATTGCGCCACAAAACATTCACCAATGGGACTACCTTGTTGCCCAACACCTTGAGTGAAGTATCCAATATCTGTATGGGCCTTTCTTCATATGACAGCGTCAGCATGATATCAAAGTCCACATGTTCCACGATCTGGGCTGGATCTCGTACACATTTTCTCAGCATCGAAACATGAAAAACATTGTGAACCCCATCCATAGACGCTGGCAACTGTAGTCTGTAGGCCGTGCTTCCCACACGCTTCAAGACGGGAAAGGGTCCAATGAACCGTGGGCTGAGTTTCCCTTTCTTACCGAATCTCATTACGCCCTTGAAAGGTGACACTTTCAGGAATACTTCATCGCCCTCAACGAACTCTAAGTCTATAACGACCCTAGTACTGTACCCAATTTTCCCGTATTATTTTTTTTCCTAATAACTTTAATTGCATTTAAGCAGAATTTGAAGCGAAAACCGAAATTTGTAAAACATTCGAATCTATTTTGAAAACCATGAAATAAAGCTTTAAAACAATTAAAAGAAAACATTAATTAAAATTTAAAAACATAAGCCGCAGAAGAAAAGACAAAACAGGGGGCAAAAATGGGAAATCAAATGAAGGGGCGATCGATCGCCCATTAGTGATCGCTGGTTCTGCCAGCGATCGCCTCAACAGGCGATCGCGGATTGCGGCGACCAACACGAGGGGCGATCGATCACCACACACTCTGGAAATTTTTCCAGAGCGTGGCGACTTATGGGCGATCGATCCCCACCCTTGAGCGATCGATCGCCATGTCCTCTGGATTTCCAGAGGATTGGCGCACCTCTCTTCCTTCTCCTCTTCTTTCTTCTCCTGCATAATACTTAACTCATATACAATTTCCAACTACATTAACATAACTCTACTTACTCCTCAATTAAACGTTTTAACATCAAGTCTCTCGATACTCCTACGTCCTCCATAATTTCACTCAAACCGACTCAAGACGCAGTTAACACGAAATACATTTTCACGAAAACGAACTGCATGGATATGTTTAAAAAATCGAACATTTCCCTAATACCAAACGTTTACAAAATACATTTCCAAAACATTTTAAAAACAAACTCAAAACATAAACCTATCCACTATCCAGAACCAAACACCCTAGAATGTCTCTAACTGTACAATTAATTTACCTACAAATGTTTTACACAAAACAACCCAAAATACCTACATACGTCCCCACGGGTCATAAAACGCCTCGACTGCGCCAGCACACCCCCGCGACCATTTTTTACCAACTGAACTCATGCATCAGGAGGAGGAACGTCATCCTCACCTGTCTCGTAATCACCTACACCATACAAACACACTATGAGTTAAAGGCTCAGTAAGTTTCGTAAATGTAAATGCATGCTGTGCGTATGAGTTTCAGAAATCATGCAACATTTTCTTATCATTACGTCGCAGACAGAATGTCACCGAGGTCTCAGCCTATTAGATGGAGAGGACACATCCTGCAGGTCGGACTGCCCTCTTCACCTAACGGGCGGGGGGGGGGGGGGGGGGGGGGGGATACACGCTCGCACCCGTAACAGCCGTGTCTGAGCCCCACCTCGCATAACCAGATACAGATTACATTGATTCATTACGTTCATTCATTTCATTTTCTTAAACACGTGCAGAAATCCGTTTTCATGCTATTTTAAAATACGTGATGCATGAACAATTATAGACATAAAATAAACAAACATCATACATACCATCAAGACTATAAAAAGCATAACCTATAAAAGAACTAACCCTATCTACCCGACCAAAACATATAAACAAACAACTCTCCAGAGATCCTCGACACGACATCGACATACAGTGTAGGCCACTCGGCCAAGTAAGTCACGAGAACTTACCTCGTGCACGCTGAACTTCGAGCTCCGTCCACGAGCGTTGTTCGTCTAAGACAAAACACAATAATCGTCGTTAAACAAGATTTAAATCGTTAAACGTCCAAATTTAACGAAACCTTAACTAAGTAAATTCTCCTAAAATTCTTACTTAGCTCAATGAGGCATCTTACCGAGCAACTAACGCTTGATACCTCAAAATTACCATTAACGAGTGTTCCCCCAAAACTCAAAAATTCGTCAATCTCTAATATTTGTCCTAAATCGATTAACTTCCTCCAATAACGTTTAATACGTTCAACATACTCACCAATAAAACAAACCTATGAATTTCAAACCCTAATTCACGTTTTTCACAAAACCCTAAACAAAACCCTAACCGTTAAACGTTCTGAAAACTACGAATAATCTTTCTAAAACCATAGATTCATACCTAGGGTTGAGTTTGGAGAGGAAAACGTGATGAACGGAGGACGAACGGAGGAGGAATCGTTGACGGAGAGGAGTGGTCGCCGTTGAATCGCCGAAGGAGGGAGGAGAATCACAGGGGAGAAGAAGAATTGCATGGAGAAGAAGGAGAAGACATGTGGTTTAAATTAAAATTTAACTTGGAAATTTACCATTTTTCCCTTCCTTTGATTTTCTATTTGTTTCGTCCTTCGTTTTGTTAATTAACTAACGATTCGGATTCTCCAAATTTTCTTAATTCGCCATTGACTCCATCTCATTACCAGGGTTCTTTTAAAACTGTCTATTCGCAAATCGGGCCTCGTTTACTATTTTTACTAAAACATCCTTTATATTACGAGAAATGTAATTCTCGTATAAATTAGCGTTTAACTCTAAAATTTCCGAAATTTTCTTAAAATTCTTTTAAATCATTAGGATTATAATAATGCTTTCTTTTCGCAAAATGGACTTGATTTGACATAATAACAAAAATGTCATTATATTCTGAAATTACAAACTCTCGTAAATCCGGGTGTTACAAAGTCTCTTCTTCTATGGTCCACATAACTCTTCTGTCGACTCTGAGCAATTTTTATTCGTTGTTTGATAGCAGCTATCACCTTGGACATCTGCTGTAATATCTCAGGGCCCGATAAGTTTGGCTTCTCCGACCTCATCCCAATACAATGGGGATCTACACTTTCTGCCATAAAGAGCTTCATATGGAGCCATACCGATCGTAGCCTGATAGTTATTGTTGTAAGCGAACTCCACAAGCGGCAAATATATACTCCAAGGAGCATGAAATTCCAGCTCGCACGACCTTAACATATCTTCCAATATTTGAATCGTCCTCTCGGATTGTCCGTCCGTCTTTGGATGAAATGCCGTGCTGAAATCTAACTTGGTGCCCAAGGAGCTCTGCAAGCTTTTCCAAAACCTGGAAGTGAATCTGGGATCCCGGTCTGAGACGATCCACACCGGAATGCCATGTAGCTTAATAATCTCACTAATATACAGCTCTGCGTACTGATCCATAGAGTACGTCATTTTCACAGGTAGAAAATGAGCCGACTTTGTCAATCTGTCTACTATGATCCATATGCTATTATGGCCTTTTGCTGTCCTTGGAAGGCCGACAACAAAATCTATCGTTGTGTTCTCCCATTTCCATTCGGGGATCGGGAGAGGCCGAAGCATTCCACTCGGTCGTTGATGTTCAGCCTTGATTTGTTGGCATATCATGCAAGTCTCTACATATTTGGCCACTTCATTCTTCATATTCGGCCACCAGAAGTGAAGTTTCAAGTCCTGATACATCTTTGTGCATCCAGGATGCACAGAGAAAGGAGATGAGTGGGCTTCCGACAAGATGTTCTTTCGTAGCTCCTCGTCTCTCGAAACATATCACCTATCTTTGAACTTCAGAATACCATCTCTCGAATAACTGAAATCGGAAGAGGCCATAGGTAATTTGCTCACAATATCAGCCATCTCCTTTGAATTGGTCTTCTGGGCTTCCTTAATTCGGTCTAGGATGGTGGGCCGTAGTATCAAGTCTGCTAGTATGGCCGATAGCCCAGAAACTATCTCCATATCAAACTTTTGTATCTCTGTCCTCAAAGGCATTGATACGGCCGACATAGTCGGTTGCATAGTAGCTGGCATCCTGCTCAGTGCATCGGCTACCACATTAGCTTTACCCAGGTGGTATTTAATCTCAACATCGTAATCTTTCACAAATTCTAACAACCGTCTTTGTCTCATGTTTAACTCTTTATGGGTAAATATGTACTTCAGGCTCTTGTGATTAGAAAATACCTCACATGATTACCCGTACAAGTGGTGTCTCCATACTTTCAGTGCAAATACAACTGCCGCTAGCTCGAGGTCATGTGTAGGGTAGTTTTGTTCATGGTTCTTCAATTTTCTGGATGCGTATGCTACCACTTTCCCTTCTTGCATTAATACACATCCCAAGCCAATCTTGGACGCATCACAGTATACGCTGAATTTGCCGTCTTCAACTGGCAATACTAACAGAGGAGCAGCGGTTAATTTCTACTTAAGTGTCTGAAAGCTCACCTCACAAGCTTCAGACCACTTGAACTTGACGTCCTTCCTCGTTAAGCTGATCATAGGCTTCGCTATTACAGAAAATCCCTTGATAAACTTTCTGTAATAACCAGCTAACCCAATAAAACTCTGTACCTCACTGGCATTTCTCGGTCTCGGCCATTCTTTCACTGCCAGAATCTTGGCTGGATCCACAGACACTCCTTCTGCTGACACCACATGGCCTAGGAAGTTAATCCTGCTCAACCAGAATTCGCACTTCGATAGTTTGGCATACAACCGGTGCTATTTCAGAGTTGATAGCACAATTGCAAGGTGCTCCTTGTGTTCGGCCTCACTTCTGGAGTAAACCAGGATGTCGTCGATGAAAACGATTACAAATTTATCCAAGAAATCTTGGAATATCCTAGTCATCAAGTCCATAAATGCCGCCGGGGATTAGTCAATCCGAAAGACATTACCATGAACTCATAGTGTCCGTACTGGGTCCTGAAGCGGTCTTTGGAATATCATCAGCCCTGACCTTCAACTGGTAATAACCGGAGCGCAAGTCAATCTTTAAAAATACCCGAGCCCCTTGTAGTTGGTCAAATAAATCGTTGATCCTCGGTAACGGGTACTTATTTTTGATGGTCAATTTGTTCAGCTCACGGTAATCAATGCAAATACGTAGGAACTCATCTTTCTTCTTGACAAACAAGATGGGAGCGGAGAGAAACTAGGGCGCACAAAACTCTTGTCTACCAATTCCTTCAGCTGAGCCTTCAACTCCCTCAGCTCTATTGGTGCCATACGGTACGGATTCTTTGATACCGGTTCATCACCAGGATATACGTCAATTTCAAAGTCGATTTCACGATCAGGTGGCAATTCTAGTAAGTCATCTAAGAAAACCTCCCAGAAGTTTCGAACTACCGAAATATTTTGAAGTTCCACCTCACCTTGCCTTTAAACATCTACTACGTGGGCAAGAAATCCAATGCATCCTGACCTCATCAGCTGTTGAGCTTTCAAGGAAGATATAATAAGCATACGGTGTTTCTTTGGTATTGCCTGATAGGAGAACTCTACCTCGTTCGGGCGCTTAAACGACACTAGCCTGGACCTACAGTTGATAGTGGCGTGATGTCTAAACAGCCAGTCCATCCCCAGAATAACATCGTATCCTTTCATACCGATGACGATAAGGTTGGCATACAATTTCTGGTCTCCTACTGACACTATATCACCCCGTAGAACCTGCTCGGAGTGCATAAACTCTCCGGACGGTAGTATAATGTTGTAGGGCTGATTTGACTGCATACAACAAAACTTCTGTCTAACTACGAAGTCCATTGCCACAAACGAATGTGTGGTCCCCGTGTCCAACAAGGTATAAGCAGGTGCATCACATATCGAAATTGTACCTGCAATTGCTGTGTGCGGGGCAGTATCATCATCATCCTCCACCATTGCAAAAACTCTTTGTACGGCCAGATTTTATCTCGTGTCCGGCATCGGGCAATCCCAGACGTGATGGCCCTCGTTGCCACATCGGAAGCATTGGCCGGTAATGAGTCTGCATTCGCCCCTATGAATTTTCTGGCATCGTGGGCATGCTGAGAGTTGAGGAGCCCCCATTGGTCTCTTTCCCTTGTCTTGATAAGTGGCGATCTCATTGGGCCTCTTAATGCCCCTGTTCTGTTGCTGTTGAGGTTGTAAATTTTGACCCGTTGTTGTTGTTGAGGAACATTCCAAATAATCCCTCTTGGTTGATCTCTCTGTCTCTGGGACTTCGCTTCTAAGGCCTCCAACTGATAGGCCTTGGCCACCACTTTTGTGTACGGTGCCTCATAAAATCCCCCGTATGAAATCCCTCGTAAGAGGTCCAGCTTCAAACCCTGAATAAATTGGTGCATCTTGTTTTCGTCAGTGGCTACCAAATGAGGTGCATAATGGGATAAGGATTCAAACTTCTGAACATATTCGGCCACCGATACATACTGTCGTAGCCGAGAGAATTCTATCATCTTTACCTTCTTCGCACTTCTGTCAAAATACTTCTCATAAAATATTCGTTTAAATCCCTCCCAGTTTAACGCCACCGTTGTTGCCTGGATGGTGTCCCACCAAAATCCTGCATTCTTGGTGAGCTGATACGTGGCACATAGAACCTTCTTATTTTCTTCCACCTCTGCGCATCTAAACATTCTCTCGATCTGCCAGACCCATTCCTCAGCGTGAGTTGGGTCAGTAGATAGTCCATCAAATGTAGGCGGCTGGAGTCGCTGGAATCTATCTCCACTGGTGTCGCGTGAAGCATTTACCTGATGATTATTATTATTCCCGTTGTCTTCTCGAGCCATCATACGTTCCACCATGCGGGACTGTACACCCACCAGCTCAGTTAATCTGTCAATGGCACAAGAACTTTCTCTTGCTTCATTCTGTTGTCCTCTCACCATTTCTAAGAAACCCTATACATATTAACGAACTTAACTTAATAAACAAAACGGGTACAGAAACTTAAACACTTACAGTTGGTGGAGCGATCTCACGTGGTGGGTTGTGCAGTCAGACAGTTTACATAATCGCTTTTAAACCCTGTTGCTCTGATACCATAATTGTGATAGCCCAAACCCGATCGGGGTCCAAGAGCCGTCACTCCGTACATTTAACAGAAAACGGGACATATATTTTTTTTTGAATAAACAGACTGAATCTTTTAAAACGAACCCTTAAAACTTTACAGAGAGAGAGAACATTCTCTGGATTGAGGGCTGGAAAGACACGATTAAAAACCGAACTTCAAAAATAAATATGTAACGCCCCGAGTTATCTGAACCCGGCTCGTTACTCAAAAGCCCGTACATGACTAAGAAATTTCATTCGTATTTTAAAAAAATTCTCTCAACAATCGACTCTTGACATAAGTTAGAATCCAAAATAAATAAACATTTAAAACTTGCAGCGGAAATCATTTGGACAATAATAGAGATGAGCAAAACTGTGAAAAAAAAAACGTCGCAAAGATAATCGTTCGGAATGTTAAGAGTTAATCGGCCAAAAAGAAATAGAGGTTTAAATCGTGAAATACTTAAGAAGTCACAGAAGTCAAATTCATCTGCCGATGAATAAAGTCAACGGAAGAGAATGAAACAGGAAATAGAAGGCTTCTTCCGGTGACTAAACGACAAAAGTCCTCCTACATCTACCGATGACGTCAGCACGCATCTGTCGATGAGTTTACTGAGACATCACCCGATAGACTTAAACTTATACCTTCCGATTGAGTAAACTGCATACACCGACCTCTAAACGACAAACTTTCTACTTATATCTTCCGATAGACTTCATCTACCGATAGTGAACAAAACAACATCTTCCGATAAAACAAGCTATATATACCGATCACTAAACAACAAATTTCGTTCTGTATCATTTGATGGCTTCCACTGAAGACATCTTCCGATAACTTTATTGAAACATCATCCGATGACTTTACTAAAGACATCTTCCGATAACTTTACTAAAACATCATCTGATGACTTACTGTAGACATCTTCTGATAGACGACATAACTATAACTCGACAGCTACCGATAGACATCATCTACCGATATAGAACAGAGCGACATGCCCACAACTCCTTGCTATACAACACGACTCTAACTACAGACAAGAATCTACTTACATTACTGAAATCATTCAAATACCATTCTAACCAATGCATTACTCAAAACAATCCAGCAAATGCCAACATCAAATCTCGGCAGAATACTATTATCAGAAAAGACAACTCAAAACATTTTCAAAACATTGAAACAACTACTGTCATGAGAACTCAACCTATTCAAATCGAAACATTATCAACTACACCTTCATTCCAACAGACATCAGTTAAACCGCCTCATCAAGTATCAGATCTGTGGCATGAGTATGCACCCCCAACCAATCTATCCCTCAATCAACTCAGAGAATTCACCTGCTGTCACTTCTTCACCTACATCACAAAACTCATCTATTAGCCTAATGCTAAGCAAGTAAAGCAGTAATGAAATGATATGCTGAAACATAAATTTCTAGACATGCAAATTTCTACTTTCTCATCTCAGTTGCATTCGCTTACATTCATAAGCTGATCTGATCCCTCGGTTCCCTTGGGAAGTGGATCAATTTTCCCAATGTTATACATCCTCTACTCGATTAAGGGGCGGATGAATTCCCTTAATAGCTGATCTGATCCCTCTGTTCCCTTGGGAGTGGGATCAATTCTCCCAATGTTATAAATCCCTTCATAAGTTAAGGGGTGGATTAGTTCCCTTAATAGTTTGTCTATCACATTCAGTTCATACCTTATCGTTCTTACATGGAAATTCTTTTTCGTAATCTTTCAAAAACATGATGCATGACATACAAAATCATTCCCCAAATACATAACCCTACTGTTTTGTGATGTAGGCCCGAAGGCACATGCATACTTTACTTACCTGGCTTCACCGAGAGTTCCTGGTGGTAGGATATTCCAAGAGCTGGCTCACCTAAAAAATGAGCACAACATTACTAAACTTCATTCTAAACATTAGGAAATCTAAAGGGGCTAGTTCTGGGGGTTCTGTTCCTCGCCAATAGCGATTCATCGCTAAACCCCAAATCCCATCCCTCACCCTCTGTACTTCCAAAATGCACACATAGCCATCCACCAGTTATCTAGACACTAAAAAAAAAAACAAGTAATCGAATCAAAACTCACCTTGGTTGGAGGGGAATCGCCTAGGGGAAATCTGTCGAGCTGAGAGGTAAAAAGAAATGAAACAGTGGCGGCTACTCACACTGGACTTTTTCTTAAATACGTTATCCACTATGTAAAAATTCTAATTACCATCATGCCCTCGCCTGACCATTTATTAACCTAATTAATAAATCCCCCAACCCTTCTATAAAAGTACATCATAAATAATAAATTAAATTTTGGTTCGATGGAACCGGGTGCTACAATCTACCCTCCTTAAAAGAATTTTTTCCTCAAAATTCAGTACCTGAATAGTTCTGGATATTGGTCCATCATGTCTTGCTGGCGCTCCCAACTTGTCTCCTCAATGTTCTGGTTATGCCATAAGACTTTTACCAGTGGAACTTCTTTGTTGCGTAATACCTTTACTGCATAATCTAAGATTTTTACTGGTTTCTCCTCATAAGTAAGAGTAGGAAGAACTTCGATGCTTTGCTGTTCCACCATCTGTGAAGGATCTCTAACACATTTCTTTAGCATGGAAACATGAAACACATTATGAATTCCCTCCAGAGAGGCTGGTAACTGAAGTTGATATGCCGACTTCCCAATCCTCTTCACGATTTGGAAAGGTCCAATATATCTGGGGTTCAACTTGTCTCTTTTCCCAAATCTCACAACTCCCTTGAAAGGTGATACTTTAAGGAAAACTTCATTACCTACTTCAAATTCCAGTTCTCTTCGCCTTTTGTCTGCATAGCTTTTCTACCGGCTTTGAGCTGTCAAGATTCTTTGTCGAATAAGGGCAATTTTCTCCACTGTTTGCTGTACGATGCCAGGACCAATCAATCGTGCTTCCCCAACTTCATCCCAATATAATGGAGACCTGCATTTTCGCCCATACAATGCCTCATAAGGTGCCATCCCTATGGTTGCCTGAAAACTGTTGTTATAAGAGAATTCTACTAAGGGTAGGTACTTGCTCCAGGAACCTTGAAAGTCTAGCACACATGCACGAAGCATATCCTCTAATGTTTGGATGGTCCTTTCGGACTGTCCATCAGTTTGAGGATGAAAGGCTGTGCTAAAACTAAGCTGTGTTCCCATAGCCTTGTGCAAACTCTTCCAAAACTTAGAGGTGAATCTAGTGTCTCGGTCTAAAACTATGGTACAAGGAACTCCATGCAATCTAACAATCTCTTGCATGTACAATTCAGCAAGCTGATCCATCGAGTAAGTCATCTTAATTGGCAGAAAATGAGCAGATTTGGTTAGACGGTCAACTATAACCCAAATTGCATCATGTCCCCTTCTTTTTCTAGGTAATCCTATAACGAAATCCATCGTTATTTGTTCCCATTTCCATTCGGGAACTGGTAAGGGTTGTAACATTCCAGCAGGCCTCTGATATTCAGCTTTGACTTGCTGGCAGATCAGACAGGACTCCACATACTCCGCCACAATTCTTTTCATACCTGGCCACCAATAACGTTGCTTGAGATCTCTGTACATTTTTGTACTCCCGAGATGAACAGAGAGTCTAGAAGAATGTGCCTCATATAGGATTCCCTTCCTAAGTTCAATATCAGCCGGGAAAACCATCTGTTCCGAAACTTGAGAATTCCATCAACTGAGCAGTTGAAATCCGACTTGTCAGTAGAATCCATGCACAACTTATACTTATTGCATTCAGTGTCATTCATTTTAACTTCCTTTATTTTCTCCAAAATGGTAGGCCTTAAAGATATGGCCGAAAGCATAGCTGTCATACTAGACACAACTTCCAGGTTAAATCTTTAGAATTCTGTCTCTAAAGCTATCGGTATGTCTAGAGTCAATGTAGAGACTGAAGGGGTCACTCTACTCAAAGCATCAGCCATTATATTCGCCTTGCCAGGGTGGTACTTAATCTCAAAATCATAATCTTTGACAAACTCTAACCACCTACGTTGCCTCATATTCAACTCCTTTTGCGTGAAAATGTATTTCAGACTTTTATGATCCGAAAATATCTCACAAGTTTGTCCATACAGATAGTGCCTCCAAATCTTTAATGCAAAGACCACAGCAGCTAATTCTAAGTCATGTGTAGGGTAATTCTTTTCATGTACCTTTAACTGCCTAGAGGCATAAGCTATCACCTTTCCATCCTGCATCAACACACAACCTAGTCCAATTTTGGAAGCATCACAATAAATACAAAATTTACCATCTTCAACTAGAAGGGTTAAGATTGGGGCATTGGTCAGTTTCTGTTTCAAGGTCTGAAAGCTACGTTCACATTCTTCAGTCCACATATACTTCACATTCTTCCTTGTTAGCCTAGTAAGGGGTGTAGCAATCTTTGAAAATCCTTCAATGAACTTCCTGTAATATCCTGCTAACCCAAGAAAACTCCTAATATTAGTAGCATTCTTCGGTTGGGGCCATTCCTTAACTGCTTGAACCTTGGCTGGATCAACAAATATCTCATCTCCAGAGATCACATGACCAAGAAAGTGAACTCTGTCCAACTAAAACTCACACTTAGAAATTTGGCATTAAGTTGGTGCTGCCTCAGCAATCCTAACACCAAGTTTAGGTGTCCTGCATGCTCTTCCTTAGTTTTAGAATAGATTAGAATGTCATCTATGAATACAATGACAAACTTGTCCAAATACTCGTGAAACACCCTATTCATAAGATCCATGAAGGCTGCTGGCGCATTTGTCAAACCAAAAGACATAACCAAAAACTCATAATGTCCATACCTTGTGCGAAAGGCAGTCTTTGGATATCTTCAGATTTAACTTTCAACTGGTAATAACCGGACCTAAGGTCAATTTTAGAGAAAACTATTGCACCCGTAAGCTGATCAAATAAATCATCAATCCTCGGCAGTGGTGTAACGACCCCTTATCCCAGCAAGATATTATCCGCTCTGGGGATTGGGCCGCAGCCCAATATCCTCCCCTCACGGCTTTGTTTGACGAGAACTTCCCGGCAGGTCACCCAACTGGAATGCTCTCGCCGAAGCACTTTAACTTCGGAGTTCTTATGGGATCCGTTGCCAATCGTACTCCAAAACGCGTTTGCTATGTTGGGAGGGTCTCTTTAAATATTTTCATTTCCACATACTTCCCCAAGCGATGTGGGATTGTGACGACCCCTCTTTACGACCCGGGATTCGCCTATACTCGAGTCCGGGATTCGCCTACACTACGCTTAGGTCCCGAGGTTTGCCCCCGCAACTCAAGGTTTGCCCGCAGTCGTACTCATACATGCACATTCGGGTCATCACAATCACCCCCCCTCGGGGCCCAACGTCCTCGTTGGCCACATTTCCAGTTGGGTACAGGCTCTGATACATTTGTAACGACCCCGTTTCCCAGCAAGATATTGTCCGCTCTGGGGATTGGGCCGTTAGCACAATTCCTCCCCTCACGGCTTTGTTTGGCGAGAACTTCCCGGAAGGTCACCCAACCTGGAATTGCTCTCGCCGAAGCACTTTTAACTTCGGAGTTCTTATGTGATCCGTTGCCAATTATGCTCCAAAACACGTCTTGCTATGTTGGGAGGGTCTCTTTACATATGTTTCATTTCCACATACTTCCCCAAGCGATGTGGGATTGTGACGACCCTCTCTTTACGACCCGGGATTCGCCTATACTCGAGTCCGGGATTCGCCTATACTCGGCTTAGGTCCCGAGGTTTGCCCCGCAACTTAATGTTTGCCCCGCAGTCGTACTCATACGTGCACATTCGGGTCATCACAATCACCCCCCCTCGGGGGCCCAACGTCCTCGTTGGCCACATTTTCGGTTGGGTACAGGCTCTGACCTGCCGGGAAGTTCTCGCCAAACAAAGCCGTGAGGGGAGGATATTGGGCTGCGGCCCAATCCCCAGAGCGGATAATATCTTGCAGGGATAAGCGGTCGTTACAAGTGGATACTTGTTCTTGACAGTTAGCTTATTCAATTCTCTATAGTCTATGCACATACGCATTGATCCATCTTTCTTTTTGACAAAAAGGACAGGTGCACCCCATGGTGAAAAGCTAGGGCGTATGAACCCCTTCTCCAACAAATCCTCTAATTGTTTCTTCAATTCTTTAAGTTCTGTTGGTGCTAGTCTATAGGGATTTTTAGACACAGGCTTGGCGCCAGGGTAAACATCTACCATAAACTCAATTTCCCTATCTGGTGGCAAGCTAGGAAGGTCATCTAGAAATACTTCTGGAAAGTCTTGGACAACTAAAACATTTTTGGGACTTGATTTTTCTACTAGCTGCGTGTCTAAGACATTGGCCAAAAAGCACAAATACTCTCTGCATAGGGAGGGTCTACAATCGATAGAAGTCATCACAGTCATTTCCTTACTCTTCTTCAGAGCCTGGAAGGTATGGTTTAAACCACTAGGGGGTGAAAACTAACAATTCCAGTCCTACAATCTATTGTGGCGTAATGCTTAAACAACCAATCCATTCCTAGGATCACATCAAATCCCGTTATGTTCATAACAATGAGATCAGCAGGCAAATTCATGTTCCCTACTAACACCACACTATCAGGCATCATTTGATTAGAGTGCATGTGCTCACCAGAAGGTAATGCTACGTTAAACACATGCTCAGAAGGAGTAAACCGTACATCTAACTTATTAGCAAATGCAGAGGCTATAAAAGAATGCGTTGCACCCGAATCTATCAAAGTAAAAGCAGGTATAGAGTTAATCAATATAGTACCTGACACTACAGCAGGCTGGTCCTCATCACCTGACTCCATCATGGAGAATATTCTTGGCTTAATCTTGGCAGGGCCGCCCTTCAAAGCTGGGCAGTCTCTGTTGACATGGCCAACCTTGTTGCAATGAAAACACCGAATGACCCGGGGTTTTGGGCAATCCTTGTACAAGTGTCCAACCTATTCACAGTTGAAGCACTTACCCGATCCAAATCTACACTCCCCCAAGTGATTCTTTGAACATTTCGGGCACTGAGGGAACTTTTGGGTATTCAGTACCTTCTTTCCAGATCCTTAGTTATTTTGGCCTTCACTTGGCCTCTTCACTCCCCTCTGATGGTGTGGCTAGATAAACTTTTGCGAAGCCTCCTTTGGTCCGGCACACTTCCTTTCAGCTTCTTCCACTTCCAGAGCAGTGGACACAACTTCACTAAATGTCAAGCCTTTAATGCCACAGAATTTGACTCCTCGGTAAATCTCCGGCCTCAGTCCATGCACAAATTTGAATACCTTATCCTCGTCCTTATGAGCAAAATGTCCAGCAAACCTGGACAAGGACTCAAATTGCCTATTGTACTCTGCCACCGACCCTGTCTGCTTCAAATTCAGAAACTCCAACTTCTTCGCGGTTTGAACCGTGCTGTTAAAATACTTCCTATAGAATATGTCCTTGAATTGTGACCAAGGCATCGCTAAAGCATCTGTGGTGGTTTCTATCGTTTCCCACCAGAGTTGAGCTTCACCAGCCAAATGGAACGTGGCCAACGTGACTTTGTCCTTCTCTCCTACATTGGCACACCTAAACATACTCTCAATTTTTCTAAGCCATCCTTCAGCAATAACCGGATCAGATGACTGTCCATCAAACGTGGGTGGTCTCAGTCTCCGGAATCTATCTCCAGAATGTTCACTGCTAGAACCCGAGTTGGCACTTCCTTGTATCTCCCGGCTCAACAACACTCCTAATGATTAGACTGTTGACACACTATATCAGTCTGCTGATGCATCAATTCTGTCAGCTGCCTAATTACAGTAGAGTCCTCCTCCCGCCTCGGACTTGGTATTTCTCTTGGTAATCTTGGTCTTCCTGGTCGTCTAGACATTTGCTATATTCCTGTACAAGGTTAATTATACTCTTAATATCTAGTAGCTAAGGTTAAGGTAAACACTTACAGTTGTTGGAGCACCTCTATGCAATGATTGGCACCGATGAGTAGTCTTTTGAACGGTTTAACTGTATGTCTCTGATACCACACTATAACGCCCCGAGTTATCTGAACCCGGCTCGTTACTCAAAGCCGTACATGACTAAGAAATTTCATCCGTATTTTAAAAAAATTCTCTCAACAATCGACTCTTGACATAAGTTAGAATCCAAAATAAATAAACATTTAAAACTTGCAGCGGAAATCATTTGGACAATAATAGAGATAAGCAAAACTGTGAAAAAAAAACGTCGCAAAGATAATCGTTCGGAATGTTAAGAGTTAATCGGCCAAAAAGAAATAGAGGTTTAAATCGTGAAATACTTAAGAAGTCACAGAAGTCAAATTCATCTGCCGATGAATAAAGTCAACGAAAGAGAATGAGACAGGAAATAGAAGGCTTCTTCCCGTGACTAAACGACAAAAGTCCTCCTACATCTACCGATGACGTCAGCACGCATCTGCCGATGAGTTTACTGAGACATCACCCGATAGACTTAAACCTATACCTTCCGATTGAGTAAACTGCATACACCGACCTCTAAACGACAAACTTTCTACTTATATCTTCCGATAGACTTCATCTACCGATAGTGAACAAAACAACATCTTCCGATAAAACAAGCTATATATACCGATCACTAAACGACAAATTTCGTTCTGTATCATCTGATGGCTTCCACTGAAGACATCTTCCGATAACTTTATTGAAACATCATCCGATGACTTTGCTGAAGACATCTTCCGATAACTTTACTAAAACATCATCTGATGACTTTACTGAAGACATCTTCTGATAGACGACATAACTATAACTCGACAGCTACCGATAGACATCATCTACCGATATAGAACAGAGCGACATGCCCACAACTCCTTGCTATACAACACGACTCTAACTACATAAAAGAATCTACTTACATTACTGAAATCATTCAAATACCATTCTAACCAATGCATTACTCAAAACAATCCAGCAAATGTCAACATCAAATCTCGGCAGAATACTATTATCAGAAAAGACAACTCAAACATTTTCAAAACATTGAAACAACTACTGTCATGAGAACTCAACCTATTCAAATCGAAACATTATCAACTACACCTTCACTCCAACAGACATCAGTTATACCGCCTCATCAAGTATCAGATCCGTGGCATGAGTATGCACCCCCAACCAATCTATCCCTCAATGAATTCAGAGAATTCACTTGCTGTCACTTTTTCACCTACATCACAAAACTCATCTATTAGCCTAATGCTAAGCAAGTAAAGCAGTAATGAAATGATATGCTGAAACATAAATTCCTAAACATGCAAATTTCTACTTTCTCATCTCAGTTGCATTCGCATACGTTATAAGCTGATATGATCCCTCGGTTCCCTTGGGAAGTGGATCAATTTTCCCAATGTTATACATCCTCTACTCGATTAAGGGGCGGATGAATTCCCTTAATAGCTGATCTGATCCCTCTGTTCCCTTGGGAGTGGGATCAATTCTCCCAATGTTATAAATCCCTTCATAAGTTAAGGGGTGGATTAGTTCCCTTGATAGTTTGTCTGTCACATTCAGTTCATACCTTATCGTTCTTACATGGAAATTCATTTCGTAATCTTTCAAAAAACAAGATGCATGACATACAAAATCATTCCCCAAATACATAACCCTACTGTTTGGGATGTAGGCCGCAGGCACATGCATACTTTACTTACCTAGCTTCACCGAGAGTTCCTGGTGGCAGGATATTCCAAGAGCTGGCTCACCTAAAACATAAGCAAGCATTACTAACCTTCATTCTAAACATTAAGAAATCTAAAGGGGCTAATTCTGGGGGTTCTGTTCCTCGCCAATCCCGATTCATCGCTAAACCCCAAATCTTCATCCCTCACCTCCTGTACTTCCAAAATGCACCATATCCATCCACCATTTATCTAGACACTAAAAAAAAAACAAGTAATCGAATCAAACTCACCTTGGTTGTCGGGGAATCGCTAGGGAAATCTGTCTAGCTGAGAGGTAAAAAGAAATGAAACAGTGGCGGCTACTCACACTGGACTTTTTCTTAAATCCGTTTCTCCCTATGTAAAAATTCTAATTACCATCATGCCCTCCCTGACCATTTATTACCTTAATTTAATCACTCCCCCAACACTTCTATAAAAGTACATCATAAATACTAAATTAAATTTTGGTCCCGATGGACTGTGTGCTACCCTCTACCCTCCTTAAAGAATTTTTCCTCAAAATTCAGTACCTGCTAGTTTCTGGATATTTGGTGCCATCAGTCCTTGCTGCGCTCCCCACTTGTCTCCTCAATGTTCTGGTGTATGCCATAAGACTTTTACCAATTGGAACTTCTTTGTGCTAATACTTTACGCTAATCTAAGATTTTTATGGTTTCTCCTCATAAGTAAGAGTAGGAGAACTTCGATGCTTGCTGTTCCACCATCTGTGAGGATCTCTAACACATTTCTTTAGCATGGAAACATGAACCTTATGACTTCCCTCCAGAGAGGCTGGTAACGAAGTTAGATATGCCGACTTCCCAATCCTCTCACGATTTGAAAGGTCCATATATCTGGGTTCAACTTGTCTCTTTCCCAAATCTCAAACCCCTTGAAAGGTGAACTTTAGGAAACCTTCATTACCTACTTCAATTCCGTTCTCTTCCCTTTTGTCCTGCATACGTTTACTGGCTTTGACTGTCACGATTCTTTGTCGATCCGCCTTTTTCCACTGTTTGCTGTACATGCCAGGACCAATCAATCTGCTTTCCCAACTTCATCCCAATACAAGGAGACCTTCATTGTCGCATACAATGCCCATAAGTTGCATCCCGATGGTTGCCTTAAACTGTTGTTATAAGAAATTCTACTAATGGAGTACTTTGCTCCAGAACCTTGAAATCTAGCACACATGCAAATAATATCCTCTAATGTTTGTGGATTGTCCCTTTCTGACTGTCCATCATTTGAGGATGAAGCTGTGCTAAAACTAATCTGTGTTTCCCATAGCCTGTGCAACGCTTCCAACTTAGGGAGGTGTCTAGTGGTCTCGGTCTAAAACTCTGGTACAAGGAACTCCATGCAATCTAAACAATCTCTTGCATTTACAATTCACAAGCTGCTCCATCGAGTAAGTCTCTTAATTGGAGAACATGAGCATAGTTGTTAGACTCAACTTATACCCAAATTGGCATATGTCCCCCTCTTTTTCTAGGTAATCCTAACCGACTCCATCGTTATTTGTTCCCATTTCCATTCGAACTGGTAAGGGTTGTAACTTCCGCAGCCTCTGATATCCGCTTTGACTTGCTGGCAATCGCCAGGACTCCACATACTCCCCGCCACACTTCTTTTCCTACTTGCCACCAAGACCGTTGCTTAAGATCTCGGTCACCTTTTGTACTCCCGAGTTGAACAGAGAGGCTAAATAATTTGCCTATATAGGAGTCCCTTCCTAAGTTCCACTATCTCCAGGAAACCATGCTTTCTCTAAACTTGAGATTCCCTCACCTGACATTTGCATCCGCCTGGTCAGTAGAAATCCATGGCACAACTTATCGTATTGCATTCAGTGTCAGGCATTTTACTTCCTTGGATTTTCTCCAAAATGGTAGCCTTAACGATATGGCCGAAAGCATAGCTGTCATACTAGACACAACTCCAGAATTCCCAAATACTGTGGAATTCTGTCTCCTAAAGCTATCGTATGTCTAGAGTCATGTGAGACTGAAGGGGTCACTCTACTCAAAGCTCACCCATTTCGTCGCCTTGCCAGGGTGGTCTTAAATCAAAATCATAATCTTTGACAAACTCTAACCACCACGTTGCCTCCATATTCAACTCCTTTTGCGTGCAAAATGTCTTTCAGACTTTTCTGAATCCGAAAATATCTCACAAGTTTTTCCATACAGATGTGCCTCCAATCTTTAATGCCAAGACCCACAGTCAAACTCATTCTAAGTCATTTTAGGGTATTCTTTCATGTACCGTTAACTGCCTAGAGGCATAAGCTATCCCCTTTCCATCCTGCATCACACACAACCTGCTCCCAATTTGGAAGCATCACAAGAATACAAAATTTACCATACTTCAACTAGAAGGGTTAAGATTGGGGCATTGGTCAGTTTCTGTTCCAAGGTCGAACTACGTTCACATTCGTCATGTCACATCTACTTCACATTCTTCCCTTGTTAGCCCTAGTAAGGTGTGTAGCCAATCTTTGAAAATCCTTCACTGAACTTCGCTGTAATATCCTGCTAACCCAAGAAAACTCCTATAGTAGTAGCTTCTTCGGTTGGGGCCATTCCTTAACTGCTTGAAACCTTGGCTGGATCAACACATATCTCATCTCAAGAGATCACATGACCAAGAAAGTTCACTCTGTCCAACTAAACTCACACTTAGAAAATTTGGCATTACGTTGGTGCGCCATCAGCTCCTAACAACAAGTTTAGGTGCGCTGCATGCTTGCCTTAGTTTTAGAATAGATTAGACTGTCATCTATTAATACATGACAAACTTGTCCAAATACTCGTGAAACCCCTATTCATAGATCCATGAGCTTTCTGCGCTTTTCAAACCAAAAGACCTAACCAAACGCATAATGTCCATCCCTTGTGCAAAGGCCTCTTTGGTATACTTCAGATTTAACCTTTTCAACTGGAATAACCGTACTAAGGTCAAGGTTGAGAACCTAGTGCCACCCGTAAGCTGATTAATAAATCATCAATCCTCGGCAGTGGTGTAACGACCCCCTTTATCCCAACAAGAATATTATCCGCTCTGGGAATTGGCCCGCAGCCCAATATCCTCCCCTCACGGCTTTGGTTGACGAGAATTCCCGGCATCCCCCAACCTGGAATTGCTCTCGCCGAATCCTTTAACTTCGAGTTCTTATGGATCCGTTGCCAATCGTATGCCAAAACGCTCTTGCTCTTTTGGGAGGGCTCTTTACATATGTTTTCATTTTCCCATACTTCCCCAAGCGCTGTGGATTGTGAACCACCTCTTTACGACCCGGTTCCCTATACTCGAGTCCGGGATTCGCCTACACTCCGCTTATCCCGAGGTTTGCCCCGCAACTCAGGTTTCCCCGCAGTCGTTACTCATACATGCACTTCGTGTCAGCACATCCACCCCCCCTCGGGGCCCCACGTCCTCGTTTGGCCAACCTTTCCAGTTTGGGTACAGGCTCTGTACCATTTGTACGACCCCGTTCCCAGCAGATATTGTCCGCTCTGGGGATTGGGCCGTAGCACACTACCTCCCCTCACGGTTTGTTTGCGAGAACTTCCCGGAGGTCACCCACCTGGAATGGCTCTCGCCGAAGCACTTTTAACTTCGGAGTTCTTATGGATCCGTTGCCAATTATCTCCAAAACCGTCTTTCTATGTTGGGAGGGTCTCGTTCCATATGTTTCATTTCACATACTTCCCCAAGCGTGGGGATTGTGACGACCCTCTCTTTTACGACCCGGGATTTCGCTATACTCGAGTCCCGGATCGCCACCCTCGGCTTAGGTCCGAGGTTTGCCCCGCAACTTATGTTTGCCCCGGCAGTCGTACTCCTACGTGCCATTCGGGTCATCACAATCCCCCCCTCGGGGCCCAACGTCCTCGTTGCCACATTTTTTCGTTGGGTAAAGGCTCTGACCTGCCGGGAAGTTCTCGCCAAACAAAGCCGTGAGGTGAGGATATTGGGCTGCGGCCCAATCCCCAGAGCGGATATATCTGCATGGGGGGATACCGTCGTTAACAGTGGTCTTGTTCTTGACAGTTAGCTTATTCAATTCCTACTAATAGTCTATGCACATACGCATTGATCCATCTTTCTTTTTTTGACAAAACGCAGGTGCCCCCCATGGGAAACGCTAGGGCGTATGAACCCCTTCTCCAACACATGCCTCTAATTGTTTCTTCAATTCTTTAAGTTCTGTGGTGTAGTCTATAGGGATTTTTAGACACATTCTGTGCGCCAGGGTAAACATCTACCCATAAACTCAATTGTCCCATCTGGTGGCACTCTCGGAAGGTCATTAGAAATACGTCTGGAAAGTCTTGGACAACTAAAACTTTTTGGGACTTGCTTTTTTCCTACTAGCTGCGTGTCAAGAAATTGGCCAAAGCCCAAACTCTCTGCATAGGGAGGGTCTCACAATCGCTAGAGTCATCCATCATTTCCTGACTCTTCTTCAGAGCCTAAAGGTATGGTTTAACCACTGGTTGAACTAACAATTCCCGTCCACACTTCATTGTGCGTAATTGCTTAACAACCATCCATCACTAGGATCACATCAAATCCCTATGTTTCATACAATGAGATCAGCAGGCAATTCATGGTCCCTACTAACACCACCTACAGCATCTTTGATAATGGAAGTGCATGTGCTCCCAGAAGGTAATGCTACGTTAAACACATTCTCATAAAAGGTTAACCGTACATCTAACTTATTACCAATGCAGAGGCTAAAATATGCGTTGCACCCGAATCTACTCACCGTAAAAGCAGGTATAGATTTAATCAATATAGTAACTCTGACACAAGCCGGCTGGTCCCCACCTGACGCCATCATGGATAATATTCTTGGCTTAATCTTGGCAGGGCCGCCCTTCAAAGCTGGGCATCCTCTTTTGACAGGCCAACTGTTGCAATGAAACTACGATGACCCGGGGTTTTGGGCCAAATCCTTGTACAAGTTTCCAACTATTCACAGTTAGCACTTTACCCATCCAATCTACCCTCCCCCAAGTGATTCTTTTGACACCTTCGGGCACTGAGGGAACTTTGGATTCAGTACCTTCTTCCAGACCTTGTTATTTTGAGCCTTCAACTTGGCCTCTTCACTCACCTCTGATGGTGTGGCTAGATAAACTTGCGAAGCCTCCTTTGGTCCGGCACACTTCTTTCAGCTTCTTCCACTGTCCCAGAGCAGTACACAACTTCACTAAATGTCAAGCCTTAATGCCACAGAATTTTGACTCCTCGTTAATCTCCGCCTCAGTCCATGCAAATTTGAATACCTTATCCTCGTCCTTATGAGCAAAATTTCCCGCAACCGGACAGGACCAAATTGCCTCTTGTACTCTGCCTACCGACCCTGTCTGTTCAATTCAGAACTCCACTTCTTCTCGGTTGGACCGTGCTTTTAAATACTTCCTATAGGAATATGTCCTTGAATGTGACCAAGGCATCGTAAAGCATCTGTGGTGGTTTCTATCGTTCCCACCCAGTTGAGCTTCACCACCAAATGGAACGTGGCCACGTGACTTTGTCCTCCTCTCTACATTGCACACCTAACCATACTCTCAATTTTTCATAGCCCTCCTTCAGCAATACCGCAGGATCAATGACTGTCCCATCACCCGTCGTGGTCTCAGTCTCCGGAATCTATCTCCGATGTTCACTGCTAGCCCCGAGTTTGGCACTTCCGTTGTATCTTCCCGCTCACACACTCATAATTGATTAGACTGTTGACACACTATATCTCTGCTGATGCATCAATTCTGTCAGCTGCTAATTACAGTAGAGTCCTCCTCCCGCCTCGACTTGGTATTCTCTTGGTAATCTTGTCTCCGTGGTCGTCTAGACCTTTGCTATATTCTGTACAGGTTATTATCTCTTAAATATCTAGTAGCTAGGTTAAGGTAAACACTTACAGTTGTTGGAGCACCTCTATGCAATGATTGGCACCGATGAGTAGTCTTTTGACGTTTTAACTGTATGTCTCTGATACCACACTATAACTCCCCGAGTTATCTGAACCCGGCTCGTTACTCAAAAGCCCGTACATGACTAAGAAATTTCATTCGTATTTTAAAAAAATTCTCTCAACAATCGACTCTTGACATAAGTTAGAATCCAAAATAAATAAACATTTAAACTTGCAGCGGAAATCATTTGGACAATAATAGAGATGAGCAAAACTGTGAAAAAAAAACGTCGCAAAGATAATCGTTCGGAATGTTAAGAGTTAATCGGCCAAAAAGAAATAGAGGTTTAAATCGTGAAATACTTAAGAAGTCACAGAAGTCAAATTCATCTGCCGATGAATAAAGTCAACGGAAGAGAATGAAACAGGAAATAGAAGGCTTCTTCCGGTGACTAAACGACAAAGTCCTCCTACATCTACCGATGACGTCAGCACGCATCTGTCGATGAGTTACTGAGACATCACCCGATAGACTTAAACTTATACCTTCCGATTGAGTAAACTGCATACACCGACCTCTAAACGACAAACTTTCTACTTATATCTTCCGATAGACTTCATCTACCGATAGTGAACAAAACAACATCTTCCGATAAAACAAGCTATATATACCGATCACTAAACGACAAATTTCGTTCTGTATCATTCGATGGCTTCCACTGAAGACATCTTCCGATAACTTTATTGAAACATCATCCGATGACTTTACTGAAGACATCTTCCGATAACTTTACTAAAACATCATCTGATGACTTACTGTAGACATCTTCTGATAGACGACATAACTATAACTCGACAGCTACCGATAGACATCATCTACCGATATAGAACAGAGCGACATGCCCACAACTCCTTGCTATACAACACGACTCTAACTACAGACAAGAATCTACTTACATTACTGAAATCATTGAAATACCATTCTAACCAATGCATTACTCAAAACAATCCAGCAAATGCCAACATCAAATCTCGGCAGAATACTATTATCAGAAAAGACAACTCAAACATTTTCAAAACATTGAAACAACTACTGTCATGAGAACTCAACCTATTCAAATCGAAACATTATCAACTACACCTTCATTTCCAACAGACATCAGTTAAACAGCCTCATCAAGTATCAGATCTGTGGCATGAGTATGCACCCCCAACCAATCTATCCCTCAATCAACTCAGAGAATTCACCTGCTGTCACTTCTTCACCTACATCACAAAACTCATCTATTAGCCTAATGCTAAGCAAGTAAAGCAGTAATGAAATGATATGCTGAAACATAAATTTCTAGACATGCAAATTTCTACTTTCTCATCTCAGTTGCATTCGCTTACATTCATAAGCTGATCTGATCCCTCGGTTCCCTTGGGAAGTGGATCAATTTTTCCAATGTTATACATCCTCTACTCGATTAAGGGGCGGATGACTTCCCTTAATAGCGATCTGATCCCTCTGTTCCTTGGAGTGGGATCAATTCTCCCAATGTTATAAATCCCCTTCATAAGTTAGGGGTGGATTAGTTCCCTTAATAGTTTGTCTATCACATTCAGTTCATACCTTATCGTTCTTACATGGAAATTCATTTTCGTAATCTTTCAAAAACATGATGCATGACATACAAAATCATTCCCCAAATACATAACCCTACTGTTTTGTGATGTAGGCCCGAAGGCACATGCATACTTTACTTACCTGGCTTCACCGAGAGTTCCTGGTGGTAGGATATTCCAAGAGCTGGCTCACCTAAAAAATGAGCACAACATTACTAAACTTCATTCTAAACATTAGGAAATCTAAAGGGGCTAGTTTTGGGGGTTCTGTTCCTCGCCAATAGCGATTCATCGCTAAACCCCAAATCCCATCCCTCACCCTCTGTACTTCCAAAATGCACACATAGCCATCCACCAGTTATCTAGACACTAAAAAAAAAACAAGTAATCGAATCAAAACTCACCTTGGTTGGAGGGGAATCGCCTAGGGGAAATCTGTCGAGCTGAGAGGTAAAAGAAATGAAACAGTGGCGGCTACTCACACTGGACTTTTCTTAAATACGTTATCCACTATGTAAAAATTCTAATTACCATCATGCCCTCGCCTGACCATTTATTAACCTAATTAATAACTCCCCCAACCCTTCTATAAAAGTACATCATAAATAATAAATTAAATTTTGGTTCGATGGAACGGGTGCTACAATCTACCCTCCTTAAAAGAATTTTTTCCTCAAAATTCAGTACCTGAATAGTTCTGGATATTGGTCCATCATGTCTTGCTGGCGCTCCCAACTTGTCTCCTCAATGTTCTGGTTATGCCATAAGACTTTACCAGTGGAACTTCTTTGTTGCGTAATACCTTTACTGCATAATCTAAGATTTTTACTGGTTTCTCCTCATAAGTAAGAGTAGGAAGAACTTCGATGCTTTGCTGTTCCACCATCTTGTGAAGGATCTCTAACACATTTCTTTAGCATGGAAACATGAAACACATTATGAATTCCCTCCAGAGAGGCTGGTAACTGAGTTGATATGCCGACTTCCCAATCCTCTTCACGATTTGGAAAGGTCCAATATATCTGGGGTTCAACTTGTCTCTTTTCCCAAATCTCACAACTCCCTTGAAAGGTGATACTTTAAGGAAAACTTCATTACCTACTTCAAATTCCAGTTCTCTTCGCCTTTTGTCTGCATAGCTTTTCTACTGGCTTTGAGCTGTCAAGATTCTTTGTCGAATAAGGGCAATTTTCTCCACTGTTTGCTGTACGATGCCAGGACCAATCAATCGTGCTTCCCCAACTTCATCCCAATACAATGGAGACCTGCATTTTCGCCCATACAATGCCTCATAAGGTGCCATCCCTATGGTTGCCTGAAAACTGTTGTTATAAGAGAATTCTACTAAGGGTAGGTACTTGCTCCAGGAACCTTGAAAGTCTAGCACACATGCACGAAGAATATCCTCTAATGTTTGGATGGTCCTTTCGGACTGTCCATCAGTTTGAGGATGAAAGGCTGTGCTAAAACTAAGCTGTGTTCCCATAGCCTTGTGCAAACTCTTCCAAAACTTAGAGGTGAATCTAGTGTCTCGGTCTAAAACTATGGTACAAGGAACTCCATGCAATCTAACAATCTCTTGCATGTACAATTCAGCAAGCTGATCCATCGAGTAAGTCATCTTAATTGGCAGAAAATGAGCAGATTTGGTTAGACGGTCAACTATAACCCAAATTGCATCATGTCCCCTTCTTTTTCTAGGTAATCCTATAACGAAATCCATCGTTATTTGTTCCCATTTCCATTCGGGAACTGGTAAGGGTTGTAACATTCCAGCAGGCCTCTGATATTCAGCTTTGACTTGCTGGCAGATCAGACAGGACTCCACATACTCCGCCACAATTCTTTTCATACCTGGCCACCAATAACGTTGCTTAAGATCTCTGTACATTTTTGTACTCCCGAGATGAACAGAGAGTCTAGAAGAATTTGCCTCATATAGGATTCCCTTCCTAAGTTCAATATCAGCCAGGAAAACATCTGTTCCGAACTTGAGAATTCCATCAACTGAGCAGTTGAAATCCGACTTGTCAGTAGAATCCATGCACAACTTATACTTATTGCATTCAGTGTCATTCATTTTAACTTCCTTTATTTTCTCCAAAATGGTAGGCCTTAAAGATATGGCCGAAAGCATAGCTGTCATACTAGACACAACTTCCAGGTTAAATCTTTGGAATTCTGTCTCTAAAGCTATCGGTATGTCTAGAGTCAATGTAGAGACTGAAGGGGTCACTCTACTCAAAGCATCAGCCATTATAGTCGCCTTGCCAGGGTGGTACTTAATCTCAAAATCATAATCTTTGACAAACTCTAACCACCTACGTTGCCTCATATTCAACTCCTTTTGCGTGAAAATGTATTTCAGACTTTTATGATCCGAAAATATCTCACAAGTTTGTCCATACAGATAGTGCCTCCAAATCTTTAATGCAAAGACCACAGCAGCTAATTCTAAGTCATGTGTAGGGTAATTCTTTTCATGTACCTTTAACTGCCTAGAGGCATAAGCTATCACCTTTCCATCCTGCATCAACACACAACCTAGTCCAATTTTGGAAGCATCACAATAAATACAAAATTTACCATCTTCAACTAGAAGGGTTAAGATTGGGGCATTGGTCAGTTTCTGTTTCAAGGTCTGAAAGCTACGTTCACATTCTTCAGTCCACATATACTTCACATTCTTCCTTGTTAGCCTAGTAAGGGGTGTAGCAATCTTTGAAAATCCTTCAATGAACTTCCTGTAATATCCTGCTAACCCAAGAAAACTCCTAATATTAGTAGCATTCTTCGGTTGGGGCCATTCCTTAACTGCTTGAACCTTGGCTGGATCAACAAATATCTCATCTCCAGAGATCACATGACCAAGAAAGTGAACTCTGTCCAACTAAAACTCACACTTAGAAAATTTGGCATTAAGTTGGTGCTGCCTCAGCAATCCTAACACCAAGTTTAGGTGTCCTGCATGCTCTTCCTTAGTTTTAGAATAGATTAGAATGTCATCTATGAATACAATGACAAACTTGTCCAAATACTCGTGAAACACCCTATTCATAAGATCCATGAAGGCTGCTGGCGCATTTGTCAAACCAAAAGACATAACCAAAAACTCATAATGTCCATACCTTGTGCGAAAGGCAGTCTTTGGGATATCTTCAGATTTAACTTTCAACTGGTAATAACCGGACCTAAGGTCAATTTTAGAGAAAACTATTGCACCCGTAAGCTGATTAAATAAATCATCAATCCTCGGCAGTGGTGTAACGACCCCTTATCCCAACAAGATATTATCCGCTCTGGGAATTGGGCCGCAGCCCAATATCCTCCCCTCACGGCTTTGTTTGACGAGAACTTCCCGGCAGGTCACCCAACCTGGAATTGCTCTCGCCGAAGCACTTTTAACTTCGGAGTTCTTATGGGATCCGTTGCCAATCGTACTCCAAAACGCGTCTTGCTATGTTGGGAGGGTCTCTTTACATATGTTTCATTTCCACATACTTCCCCAAGCGATGTGGGATTGTGACGACCCCCTCTTTACGACCCGGGATTCGCCTATACTCGAGTCCGGGATTCGCCTACACTCCGCTTAGGTCCCGAGGTTTGCCCCGCAACTCAAGGTTTGCCCCGCAGTCGTACTCATACATGCACATTCGGGTCATCACAATCACCCCCCCTCGGGGGCCCAACGTCCTCGTTGGCCACATTTCCAGTTGGGTACAGGCTCTGATACCATTTGTAACGACCCCGTTTCCCAGCAAGATATTGTCCGCTCTGGGGATTGGGCCGTAGCACAATATCCTCCCCTCACGGCTTTGTTTGGCGAGAACTTCCCGGAAGGTCACCCAACCTGGAATTGCTCTCGCCGAAGCACTTTTAACTTCGGAGTTCTTATGTGATCCGTTGCCAATTATGCTCCAAAACACGTCTTGCTATGTTGGGAGGGTCTCTTTACATATGTTTCATTTCCACATACTTCCCCAAGCGATGTGGGATTGTGACGACCCTCTCTTTACGACCCGGGATTCGCCTATACTCGAGTCCGGGATTCGCCTACACTCGGCTTAGGTCCCGAGGTTTGCCCCGCAACTTAATGTTTGCCCCGCAGTCGTACTCATACGTGCACATTCGGGTCATCACAATCACCCCCCCTCGGGGGCCCAACGTCCTCGTTGGCCACATTTTCGGTTGGGTACAGGCTCTGACCTGCGGGAAGTTCTCGCCAAACAAAGCCGTGAGGGGAGGATATTGGGCTGCGGCCCAATCCCCAGAGCGGATAATATCTTGCAGGGATAAGCGGTCGTTACAAGTGGATACTTGTTCTTGACAGTTAGCTTATTCAATTCTCTATAGTCTATGCACATACGCATTGATCCATCTTTCTTTTTGACAAAAAGGACAGGTGCACCCCATGGTGAAAAGCTAGGGCGTATGAACCCCTTCTCCAACAAATCCTCTAATTGTTTCTTCAATTCTTTAAGTTCTGTTGGTGCTAGTCTATAGGGATTTTTAGACACAGGCTTGGCGCCAGGGTAAACATCTACCATAAACTCAATTTCCCTATCTGGTGGCAAGCTAGGAAGGTCATCTAGAAATACTTCTGGAAAGTCTTGGACAACTAAAACATTTTTGGGACTTGATTTTTCTACTAGCTGCGTGTCTAAGACATTGGCCAAAAAGCACAAATACTCTCTGCATAGGGAGGGTCTACAATCGATAGAAGTCATCACAGTCATTTCCTTACTCTTCTTCAGAGCCTAGAAGGTATGGTTTAAACCACTAGGGGGTGAAAACTAACAATTCCAGTCCTACAATCTATTGTGGCGTAATGCTTAAACAACCAATCCATTCCTAGGATCACATCAAATCCCGTTATGTTCATAACAATGAGATCAGCAGGCAAATTCATGTTCCCTACTAACACCACACTATCAGGCATCATTTGATTAGGAGTGCATGTGCTCACCAGAAGGTAATGCTACGTTAAACACATGCAGAAAGAGTAAACCGTACATCTAACTTATTAGCAAATGCAGAGGCTATAAAAGAATGCGTTGCACCCGAATCTATCAAAGTAAAAGCAGGTATAGAGTTAATCAATATAGTACCTGACACTACAGCAGGCTGGTCCTCATCACCTGACTCCATCATGGAGAATATTCTTGGCTTAATCTTGGCAGGGCCGCCCTTCAAAGCTGGGCAGTCTCTGTTGACATGGCCAACCTTGTTGCAATGAAAACACCGAATGACCCGGGGGTTTTGGGCAATCCTTGTACAAGTGTCCAACCTATTCACAGTTGAAGCACTTACCCGATCCAAATCTACACTCCCCCAAGTGATTCTTTGAACATTTCGGGCACTGAGGGAACTTTTGGGTATTCAGTACCTTCTTTCCAGATCCTTGGTTATTTTGGCCTTCACTTGGCCTCTTCACTCCCCTCTGATGGTGTGGCTAGATAAACTTTTGCGAAGCCTCCTTTGGTCCGGCACACTTCCTTTCAGCTTCTTCCACTTCCAGAGCAGTGGACACAACTTCACTAAATGTCAAGCCTTTAATGCCACAGAATTTGACTCCTCGGTAAATCTCCGGCCTCAGTCCATGCACAAATTTGAATACCTTATCCTCGTCCTTATGAGCAAAATGTCCAGCAAACCTGGACAAGGACTCAAATTGCCTATTGTACTCTGCCACCGACCCTGTCTGCTTCAAATTCAGAAACTCCAACTTCTTCGCGGTTTGAACCGTGCTGTTAAAATACTTCCTATAGAATATGTCCTTGAATTGTGACCAAGGCATCGCTAAAGCATCTGTGGTGGTTTCTATCGTTTCCCACCAGAGTTGAGCTTCACCAGCCAAATGGAACGTGGCCAACGTGACTTTGTCCTCCTCTCCTACATTGACACACCTAAACATACTCTCAATTTTTCTAAGCCATCCTTCAGCAATAACCGGATCAGATGACTGTCCATCAAACGTCGGTGGTCTCAGTCTCCGGAATCTATCTCCAGAATGTTCACTGCTAGAACCCGAGTTGGCACTTCCTTGTATCTCCCGGCTCAACAACACTCCTAATTGATTAGACTGTTGACACACTATATCAGTCTGCTGATGCATCAATTCTGTCAGCTGCCTAATTACAGTAGAGTCCTCCTCCCGCCTCGGACTTGGTATTTCTCTTGGTAATCTTTGTCTTCCTGGTCGTCTAGACATTTGCTATATTCCTGTACAAGGTTAATTATACTCTTAAATATCTAGTAGCTAAGGTTAAGGTAAACACTTACAGTTGTTGGAGCACCTCTATGCAATGATTGGCACCGATGAGTAGTCTTTTGAACGGTTTAACTGTATGTCTCTGATACCACACTATAACGCCCCGAGTTATCTGAACCCGGCTCGTTACTCAAAAGCCCGTACATGACTAAGAAATTTCATCCGTATTTTAAAAAAATTCTCTCAACAATCGACTCTTGACATAAGTTAGAATCCAAAATAAATAAACATTTAAAACTTGCAGCGGAAATCATTTGGACAATAATAGAGATAAGCAAAACTGTGAAAAAAAAACGTCGCAAAGATAATCGTTCGGAATGTTAAGAGTTAATCGGCCAAAAAGAAATAGAGGTTTAAATCGTGAAATACTTAAGAAGTCACAGAAGTCAAATTCATCTGCCGATGAATAAAGTCAACGGAAGAGAATGAAACAGGAAATAGAAGGCTTCTTCCGGTGACTAAACGACAAAAGTCCTCCTACATCTACCGATGACGTCAGCACGCATCTGCCGATGAGTTTACTGAGACATCACCCGATAGACTTAAACCTATACCTTCCGATTGAGTAAACTGCATACACCGACCTCTAAACGACAAACTTTCTACTTATATCTTCCGATAGACTTCATCTACCGATAGTGAACAAAACAACATCTTCCGATAAAACAAGCTATATATACCGATCACTAAACGACAAATTTCGTTCTGTATCATCTGATGGCTTCCACTGAAGACATCTTCCGATAACTTTATTGAAACATCATCCGATGACTTTGCTGAAGACATCTTCCGATAACTTTACTAAAACATCATCTGATGACTTTACTGAAGACATCTTCTGATAGACGACATAACTATAACTCGACAGCTACCGATAGACATCATCTACCGATATAGAACAGAGCGACATGCCCACAACTCCTTGCTATACAACACGACTCTAACTACAGAAAAGAATCTACTTACATTACTGAAATCATTCAAATACCATTCTAACCAATGCATTACTCAAAACAATCCAGCAAATGTCAACATCAAATCTCGGCAGAATACTATTATCAGAAAAGACAACTCAAAACATTTTCAAAACATTGAAACAACTACTGTCATGAGAACTCAACCTATTCAAATCGAAACATTATCAACTACACCTTCACTCCAACAGACATCAGTTATACCGCCTCATCAAGTATCAGATCCGTGGCTTTTGTATGCACCCCCAACCAATCTATCCCTCAATGAATTCAGAGAATTCACTTGCTGTCACTTTTTCACCTACATCACAAAACTCGTCTATTAGCCTAATGCTAAGCAAGTAAAGCAGTAATGAAATGATATGCTGAAACATAAATTCCTAAACATGCAAATTTCTACTTTCTCATCTCAGTTGCATTCGCATACGTTTATAAGCTGATATGATCCCTCGGTTCCCTTGGGAAGTGGATCAATTTTCCCAATGTTATACATCCTCTACTCGATTAAGGGGCGGATGAATTCCCTTAATAGCTGATCTGATCCCTCTGTTCCCTTGGGAGTGGGATCAATTCTCCCAATGTTATAAATCCCTTCATAAGTTAAGGGGTGGATTAGTTCCCTTGATAGTTTGTCTGTCACATTCAGTTCATACCTTATCGTTCTTACATGGAAATTCATTTTCGTAATCTTTCAAAAACAAGATGCATGACATACAAAATCATTCCCCAAATACATAACCCTACTGTTTTGTGATGTAGGCCCGAAGGCACATGCATACTTTACTTACCTAGCTTCACCGAGAGTTCCTGGTGGCAGGATATTCCAAGAGCTGGCTCACCTAAAACATAAGCACAGCATTACTAAACTTCATTCTAAACATTAAGAAATCTAAAGGGGCTAATTCTGGGGGTTCTGTTCCTCGCCAATCCCGATTCATCGCTAAACCCCAAATCTCATCCCTCACCCTCTGTACTTCCAAAATGCACACATAGTGTAACACCCGGAAACTTTGAATTCTAGTTTTAAGTTATAGCTGCCGGGTTTTTAATTTGTAAGCCCTATATCGTTTAATTCGTGGACATAGTAAATTAAGTTCAAATGGCCAACGGGAAGTTTTGTTAGGACCCTAGGAATAAAATAGAACATTTGGAGAAATAAGGGAATTTTGGAGAAATTAAATCGATAGGTGAAATAACGATTTAAGTTAAGAAATTTACAAAGGGCATTTAGGTAATTTTAAGGTCAAGATTTTATTAAAACCTAAGGTTTCTCTCACTCTTCCTCACTTCTCCTCCACGCACAAAGCTCTCTCCCTCTCCCTCGCGATTTCTTCATCTTCTCAATCGCCACCTCCATCGGCTTGATCTCTACCCCATTTTTGCAATTTTCTTTCAAGTTTCTTCCCCAAATCGACTCTTAGGGTAAGCTCTACGTTTTAGTCAAGAGATTGGTCATTTTTGGAGTTGTTTTGAGTTAGGGTTTGTGAAGAAAACTTAGGGTTTTTGTTAGAAATCTTTAGGGTTGTTTATTTATTACTCATTAATGATGTATTAGTAATTATTGAGGTTGTTGGAGTAGATTGATGATGTTGGTTGAGGTTTAATGTTAAGTTTAGGTTGTTGAAAATGATTTGGAAAGTATTAATGGAGTTTTGAAGTTGGTGAGCACCACGTGCTCGATGAAATGCCTAGAAGAAATGAATTAGAATTTTTGGAAGAGTTTGTCCTAGCTTGAGAAGTCGATTGTTTAGATTCGATGTTTGAAAGTCGATATTAATGATGTGTTGTTAAATGCTCTAGGTAACCCAAGCTCAAAGAACGGTGCTCGGCATATTTAGGACGCAGGTAAGTGAGCGTTAGGCTTTTCGGCCACTAAGGCCCTTACGTCGTACAATGTTGATGATGTTTGATGTGATGAAAAGGTGGAAATAGGGGGTTGGTAGAAGGACGAGTAGTTTTAGGTATTGCTTTAGTGATTAAGTAGTGCTCGTTTGCTAGGTTTTTCCTTAGTATGTTATACCTCATGCATCATGTTTTACTAAAGTGCATACGAACTATTTATGAGCATGTTTTATTGAAAATGTTGAATTAAAGAACGATAATGAATGATGAATGATGAATGATGAATGTTACTACGGGGCAAGTCACGAATGTACTACGGGCAAGTCACGAATGTCTACGGGGCAAGGGGGGCAAGTCACGAATGTACTACGGGGCAAGTCATGAATGTACTACGGGGCAAGTCATGAATGTACTACGGGGCAAGTCATGAATGTACTACGGGGCAAGTCATGAATGTACTACGGGGCAAGTCATGAATGTACTACGGGGCAAGTCACGAATGTACTACGGGGCAAGTCATGAATGTACTACGGGGCAAGTCATGAATGTACTACGGGGCAAGTCATGAATGTACTACGGGGCAAGTCATGAATGTACTACGGGGCAAGTCACGAATGTACTACGGGGCAAGTCATGAATGTACTACGGGGCAAGTCACGAATGTACTACGGGGCAAGTCATGAATGTACTACGGGGCAAGTCATGAATGTACTACGGGGCAAGTCACGAATGTACTACGGGGCAAGTCATGAATGTACTACGGGGCAAGTCATGAATGTACTACGGGGCAAGTCATGAATGTACTACGGGGCAAGTCATGAATGTACTACGGGGCAAGTCATGAATGTACTACGGGGCAAGTCACGAATGTACTACGGGGCAAGTCACGAATGTACTACGGGGCAAGTCATGAATGTACTACGGGGCAAGTCATGAATGTACTACGGGGCAAGTCATGAATGTACTACGGGGCAAGTCATGAATGTACTACGGGGCAAGTCATGAATGTACTACGGGGCAAGTCATGAATGTACTACGGGGCAAGTCATGAATGTACTACGGGGCAAGTCATGAATGTACTACGGGGCAAGTCATGAATGTACTACGGGGCAAGTCATGAATGTACTACGGGGCAAGTCATGAATGTACTACGGGGCAAGTCATGAATGTACTACGGGGCAAGTCATGAATGTACTACGGGGCAAGTCATGAATGTACTACGGGGCAAGTCATGAATGTACTACGGGGCAAGTCACGAATGTACTACGGGGCAAGTCATGAATGTACTACGGGGCAAGTCATGAATGTACTACGGGGCAAGTCATGAATGTACTACGGGGCAAGTCACGAGAAGGGCCAGGAAACGGTTAAAAGAAATGAACGAAAATGTTTTTATAAATGTCATGCATATATGTAAAGTTCTGTTTAGTACGCTCCTTACTAAGCATTAGGCTTAATGGATTATTGTATGATGTAGGGACGAGAACGAAGGTGAGGAAACCTCTTTACGATGACCAAGTATAGATGGTCGGTGGCGGAGCTCGTTGGAGGCGGAGGTGTTTTGCAGGGCGGGTTGACTCACGGTGTAGAAGTTTTGAGTTTTTGGGTATTGTTGGATAATGATGAATTTTATGGATTTTTAGTACATTTAGATATGTTTTAGGATGTTTGGTGATGGTATAGAAAATGTAAAATGTTTTGTGATGTTTTTGATTGTTTTAAAACAGGTAGGATTGTTAAACGTTTAGACGGAACCATGCGGTTAGTCTATATGAAATTTGATTTTGTTAACGTGAATCGTGTCGGTTTTGAGTATTGGAGTAAATGTTATGTTTGAAGCATGTTTATGGGATGTATATATAATGGTGTGAGGAAAGAACGAGATAAGTGTTGAGGGTTGAGTGTTGATTGTTAGTGTTGTGAGTTTTGGATTATGTGTGTAAAGTGCAGGGCGTGTAAGGGTGAAGAAAAGAGAAAAGGGGAAAAGAAGAGGCTCGGCTGTCTAGAGAAATCCAGAGAGTCTGGCGAGTGTTCGCCTCTGAGAGGCGAGTAATCGCTTCTTGGGCAAAAAGGAGGCGATGCTCTCTGGAGAAATCTAGAGAGCATGGCGACTAATCGCCACAAATGTGGCGATGAGTCGCCACTGGCGACTTACAACAGGCGATTACTCGCCTGTTGTAATCGCACATGGGGCGATTAGTAGCCACTTTTGTTGCTAGTGATCGCCATACATTTAAAAAAAAAAAAAGATTTAAATTTTATTTATTAGTTAATTGTTTTAAATGTTTTAGTTATTTTAAGTTTTAATGGTTTTATGGATTGTTTTAAAAGAATTACTAAACGAACTTCGATTTCAATTCCGATTTCGATTTTGATTACGATTTCGGTTCAGGTACAGTTAAAGTGAAAGTTAAAAAAAAAAAAAAAAAAAAAAAAAAACGATATCACGGGTAAGGGTTGTGACAGTTATGGTATCAGAGAGATAGAGTTTTAAAAGCGATTTTGTGATATGCCTGCCAAACACACCGCCGTACGGGACTCTCCATCGACTGTAAGTGTTTAAGATTAAGTACGATTCTTAGTTATTTATATTGTTCGTATTGTCTAATGTGTTTAGGAACGAGAAATGCCGAGAGCACCTAGACCGCCTCAAGGAAATCCTATGGACCAATTTATGGGTATATTACAACAACAGTCGGATCAGATTGGAGTTCTACTAAATCGGGATGGAAATGGTAACGGGAGTGGACAAGGGAGTTCTTCCCGGGACCAAAGTGGAGAGAGATTCCGACGCCTTGTGCCTCCGGCTTTTGATGGACGATCTTCGGATCCTTCGAGTGCAGAACAGTGGATTCGTAAGATCGAAAGCATGTTTGCCTATGCAAAGGTGGATGAAGCTGACAAAGTGATGTTTGCGACATTTAATTTAGAGAAGGACGCTATATTTTGGTGGGAGACAATTCAAGCCACTACCGATGTGGGAGTTATGAGATGGGAAAGGTTCAAGACGGTATTCTACAACAAATATTTCAGTCGAACCCTTCGGGCAAGTAAGAAAGTGGAATTTATGCAATTGCGTCAGACGGGGACGGTGGCTGAATATGTGCAAAGGTTCGATTCATTATCTCGATATGCCGGGTACATGATTCATGAGGAGGAGGACAAAATTCATCAGTTCGTACAGGGTTTGAAATTTGAAATTCAGAAAGGTGTGATGACGGTGGATGATGAGGATGTGCCGTTTCATAAAATTGTGGAGAGAGCCCTCGGACTTGATGATATCGAGATGAAGCTTCAGCGACAAAGAGAAGCATCGAGAAGGTTTAGAGATGGACGACCGCAACAACAAAACCAAGGATGGCAGCCACAAGCACCACGTGGTGTTAAGCGGGCTAATGATACGCCGAGATTACAAGATAAAGGAAAACGTCCGCAAGGGGCGTCACAAGCTCCAACCTGCCCTATTTGCCTAAAGAATCATCGAGGGGAGTGCAAGCTGCATAGTGGACGGTGTTTTCGCTGTGATAAGGTGGGCCACAAGGCTGTTGATTGCCCATGGCCGAATAGGCAGCCACCGGGCGGTCCCTCCCGGATCTTTTCCTTGATTGAGGCCGAGGAAGCGGCTCAGCCTTCGGTTGTTACAGGTACTATTCTGGTTTGTGGAAACACGGCTCATGTTCTAATTGATACTAGGGCAACCCATTCCTTTATAGCACAGAATTATGCAGTTAAGTGGAGTTTAGATGTCGTCCAAGCTGATTATAGTTATAGTGTTATGTTGCCTTCCGGAGAGTATCTTCACTCAGATCGAGCGATTGAGGGTGAAGTCATATCTGTTGGTGGTAGGCAGTTGTATGCAAACCTGATTGTCATATGTATGAAGGGGTATGATGTAATTCTGGGCATGGATTGGTTGTTCAGGCACTACGCCACAATCAATTGCAGGTCGGGAGTAGTGGGTTTTAGGCCTCCAGGCGGGGAAAGTTATGATTTTACGGCGACCCTCTGATCTAGTGATATGCCTCTTGTTTTGTCAATGAGTGCCCGATACTCCACAAAACCTCAATGTTTCAATTTCGTGGCAAGTATTGTGGATGTAAGGAAACGGGAAGAACTAAGGTTGAATAACATGGCAGTGGAAGAAAATGTTACTGAAGTATTCCTCGACGAGCTACCCAGCTTGCCTGTAAGTGCTTTGAACTCGATGAAGCATGGATGCTTTGGGTTGATAGCGAACGTTGAGGAAGTAAGCATGCAAGAAAAGTTGAAGTTGTGTGACATTCCGGTTGTTAAGGACTTTGCGGAGGTATTCCTGGAGGAATTGCCTGGCTTGCCTCCGAATCGGGAGATGGAGTTCACAATAGAGATTATTTCTGGTTCGGCGCCCGTGTCCAAGAATCCTTACAGGATGGCGCTAGTTGAACTTAGGGAGTTACAAGTCCAATTGAAAGAGCTAACAGACAAGGGCTTTGTACGACCGAGCGTTTCTCCTTGGGGCGCTCCGGTGTTGTTTGTAAAGAAGAAAGATGGCTCCTTAAGAATGTGCGTGGATTACCGCGAATTAAATAAGCTGACTATAAAGAACAAGTACCCATTACCAAGGATAGATGATCTATTTGACCAGTTGCAAGGGGCCACGGTGTTCTCTAAAATTGATTTATCGGTCTGGATACTATCAGTTAAAGATTAGAGCCGAGGATGTACCAAAGACTGCTTTCAGAATGCGCTACGGGCACTATGAATTTATGGTTATGTCATTCGGCTTGACCAATGCCCCGGCCGCGTTTATGGACCTCATGAATAGAGTGTTTCGGGAGTTCTTGGATACGGTCGTGATAGTATTCATTGATGACAGTTTAGTGTATTCCCGAAACGATGAAGAACACGCAGAGCACTTAAGAGCTGTTATGACTACCTTAAAGAGACATCAGTTGTACGCTAAGCTTTCTAAGTGCGAGTTCTGGTTGAGTCAAGTGAACTTCTTAGGCCACGTGATTTCAAAAGAAGGCATTTCGGTGGATCCGGCCAAAATTCAAGTGGTAAAGGATTGGCCTCGACCGAGAAATGCAAGCGATGTACGGAGTTTCGTGGGCCTAGCAGGGTATTATCGGAAATTTATCCAAGGGTTTTCGGTAATCGCTAAGCCTTTGACAAACTTGACAAAGAAAGAAGTGAAGTATGAGTGGCAGATGCTCTTAGCAGAATGCCTAGAACAGAGGAGTCAGTTGCTTTCAGTATGTCAGCTTCATTGAGAAAGGAGATGCAAGGGTTTGAACTCGAGATAGTTCCAGAACTTTCAGCCCTACTTGCTGGTTTGACTATACGGCCCACTCTGTTGGACAAGATAAAGGAAGCTCAACAGAAGGATACAGAGGAAAAGATGGCCATTGTAGCAAAGTTGTCAGTTGTACCTTCAAATTTCAGTTACTCGATGGATGGCCTTCTAAGATTTCGTGACTGCTTGTACGTTCCGAAGGATGAAGGGTTGAGGAAGTTAGTCATGTCAGAGGCTCATTCATCGATGTCCTCAGTGCATCCAGGTAACACCAAGATGTATCGAGATCTGAAAGTGCACTATTGGTGGCCGAATATGAAGCGTAATGTGGCCGATTATGTACAATCATGTCTTGTCTGCCAACAAGTTAAGGCAGAACACCAGAGACCAGGTGGGATGTTGCAACCACTACCAATTCCCAAGTGGAAGTGGGATCAAATTGCAATGGATTTCGTGGTTGGATTACCGAGGACAGTAAAAGGGCACGACAGTATATGGGTCGTAGTTGATAGACTGACGAAAGCGGCTCATTTCTTGCCTGTAAAGATGACATACACGATGAATCAGTTTGCAGAACTCTATATCCAGGAGATTATTAGATTGCACGGGGTCCCTATGTCGATTGTTTCAGATCGGGATCCAAGGCTCACTTCGAGGTTCTGGAAAAGTTTACAGAGCGCTATGGGGACTAAGTTAACTTTTAGCACGGCATTCCACCCACAGACCGACGGACAATCTGAGAGGATGATTCAGGTACTCGAGGATATGTTGCGAGCGTGCGTGCTAGAGTTTCAGGCATCTTGGAGCCGATATTTATCTTTGATTGAATTTTCTTATAACAACAGTTATCAATCCACGATTGGTATGGCTCCATACGAAGCGCTTTATGGCAGAAAGTGTAGATCGCAACTATACTGGGATGAAGTAGGCGAAGTTAGATTGATTGGGCCAGAAATTTTGCAACAGTTGTCTAAAAAGGTTGATTTGATTAGACAAAGAATGGAGACCGCACAGAGTCGCCAAAAGAGCTATGCGGATCGAAGAAGGCGAGATTTGGAATTTGTAGTTGGTGACGAAGTGTTTTTGAAAGTTTCACCATTCAAAGGCGTGGTTCGCTTTGGTAAGAGAGGGAAGTTAAATCCACGGTTTGTTGGACAGTTTCAGATTACAGAAAGGATTGGAGCTACAGCATATAGGCTTCAATTGCCGTTGTCTATGGAGGGCGTACATGATGTCTTCCATGTGTCTATGTTAAGGAAGTGTATACGTGATCCTACGCACGTGGTAGAACCAGTTGATCTAGAGATACGGCCAACTTTGACCTATGAAGAGAAGCCGATACAGATCTTGGAATCTTCGGTTAAGGTCCTGCGTAATAAGTCAATCCCTCTTGTTAAAGTACTATGGAGAAATCAAAACGTAAAGGAGGCAACGTGGGAACGACAACAGGACATGATGAACAGATATCCAAATTTGTTCAGGTACGAAATTTTGGGGACAAAATTTTAAATAAGGAGGGTAGGATGTAACACCCGGAAACTTTGAATTCTAGTTTTAAGTTATAGCTGCCGGGTTTTTAATTTGTAAGCCCTATATCTTTTAATTCGTGGAAATAGTAAATTAAGTTCAAATGGCCAACGGGAAGTTTTGTTAAGACCCTAGGAATAAAATAGAACATTTGGAGAAATAAGGGAATTTTGGAGAAATTAAATCGATAGGTGAAATAACGATTTAAGTTAAGAAATTTACAAAGGGCATTTAGGTAATTTTAAGGTCAAGATTTTATTAAAACCTAAGGTTTCTCTCTCTCTTCCTCACTTCTCCTCCACGCACGAAGCTCTCTCCCTCTCCCTCGCGATTTCTTCCTCTTCTCAATCGCCACCTCCATCGGCTTGATCTCTACCCCATTTTGGCGATTTTCTTTCAAGTTTCTTCCTCAAATCGACTCTTAGGGTAAGCTCTACGTTTTAGTCAAGAGATTATTCGTTTTTGGAGTTGTTTTGAGTTAGGGTTTGTGAAGAAAACTTAGGGTTTTTGTTAGAAATCTTTAGGGTTGTTTATTTATTACTCATTAATGATGTATTAGTAATTATTGAGGTTGTTGGAGTAGATTGATGATGTTGGTTGAGGTTTAATGTTAAGTTTAGGTTGTTGAAATGATTTGGAAAGTATTAATGGAGTTTTGAAGTTGGTGAGCACCACGTGCTCGATGAAATGCCTAGAAGAAATGAAATTAGAATTTTTGGAAGAGTTTGTCCTAGCTTGAGAAGTCGATTGTTAGATTCGATGTTTGAAAGTCGATATTAATGATGTGTTGTTAAATGCTCTAGGTAACCCAAGCTCAAAGGACGGTGCTCGGCATATTTAGGACGCCAGGTAAGTGAGCGTTAGGCTTTCCGGCCACTAAGGCCCTACGTCGTACAATGTTGATGATGTTTGATGTGATGAAAAAGGTGGAAATAGGGTTGGTAGAAAGGACGGGTAGTTTTAGGTATTGCTTTAGTGATTTAAGTAGTGCTCGTTTGATAGGTTTTTCCTTACGTATGTTATACCTCATGCATCATGTTTTACTAAAGTGCATACTGAACTATTTATGAGCATGTTTTATGAAAATGTTGAATTAAAGAACGATAATGAATGAATGAATGATGAATGATGAATGTTACTACTGGGGCAAGTCACGAATGTACTACGGGGCAAGTCCGAATGTACTACGGGGCAAGTCACGCATGTACTACGGGTCAAGTACTACGGGGCAAGTCACGAATGTACTACGGGGCAAGTCACGAATGTACTACGGGGCAAGTCACGAATGTACTACGGGGCAAGTCACGAATGTACTACGGGGCAAGTCACGAATGTACTACGGGGCAAGTCACGAATGTACTACGGGGCAAGTCACGAATGTACTACGGGGCAAGTCACGAATGTACTACGGGGCAAGTCACGAATGTACTACGGGGCAAGTCACGAATGTACTACGGGGCAAGTCACGAATGTACTACGGGGCAAGTCACGAATGTACTACGGGGCAAGTCACGAATGTACTACGGGGCAAGTCACGAATGTACTACGGGGCAAGTCACGAATGTACTACGGGGCAAGTCACGAATGTACTACGGGGCAAGTCACGAATGTACTACGGGGCAAGTCACGAATGTACTACGGGGCAAGTCACGAATGTACTACGGGGCAAGTCACGAATGTACTACGGGGCAAGTCACGAATGTACTACGGGGCAAGTCACGAATGTACTACGGGGCAAGTCACGAATGTACTACGGGGCAAGTCACGAATGTACTACGGGGCAAGTCACGAATGTACTACGGGGCAAGTCACGAATGTACTACGGGGCAAGTCACGAATGTACTACGGGGCAAGTCACGAATGTACTACGGGGCAAGTCACGAATGTACTACGGGGCAAGTCACGAATGTACTACGGGGCAAGTCACGAATGTACTACGGGGCAAGTCACGAATGTACTACGGGGCAAGTCACGAATGTACTACGGGGCAAGTCACGAATGTACTACGGGGCAAGTCACGAATGTACTACGGGGCAAGTCACGAATGTACTACGGGGCAAGTCACGAATGTACTACGGGGCAAGTCACGAATGTACTACGGGGCAAGTCACGAATGTACTACGGGGCAAGTCACGAATGTACTACGGGGCAAGTCACGAATGTACTACGGGGCAAGTCACGAATGTACTACGGGGCAAGTCACGAATGTACTACGGGGCAAGTCACGAATGTACTACGGGGCAAGTCACGAATGTACTACGGGGCAAGTCACGAATGTACTACGGGGCAAGTCACGAATGTACTACGGGGCAAGTCACGAATGTACTACGGGGCAAGTCACGAATGTACTACGGGGCAAGTCACGAATGTACTACGGGGCAAGTCACGAATGTACTACGGGGCAAGTCACGAATGTACTACGGGGCAAGTCACGAATGTACTACGGGGCAAGTCACGAATGTACTACGGGGCAAGTCACGAATGTACTACGGGGCAAGTCACGAATGTACTACGGGGCAAGTCACGAATGTACTACGGGGCAAGTCACGAATGTACTACGGGGCAAGTCACGAATGTACTACGGGGCAAGTCACGAATGTACTACGGGGCAAGTCACGAATGTACTACGGGGCAAGTCACGAATGTACTACGGGGCAAGTCACGAATGTACTACGGGGCAAGTCACGAATGTACTACGGGGCAAGTCACGAATGTACTACGGGGCAAGTCACGAATGTACTACGGGGCAAGTCACGAATGTACTACGGGGCAAGTCACGAATGTACTACGGGGCAAGTCACGAATGTACTACGGGGCAAGTCACGAATGTACTACGGGGCAAGTCACGAATGTACTACGGGGCAAGTCACGAATGTACTACGGGGCAAGTCACGAATGTACTACGGGGCAAGTCACGAATGTACTACGGGGCAAGTCACGAATGTACTACGGGGCAAGTCACGAATGTACTACGGGGCAAGTCACGAATGTACTACGGGGCAAGTCACGAATGTACTACGGGGCAAGTCACGAATGTACTACGGGGCAAGTCACGAATGTACTACGGGGCAAGTCACGAATGTACTACGGGGCAAGTCACGAATGTACTACGGGGCAAGTCACGAATGTACTACGGGGCAAGTCACGAATGTACTACGGGGCAAGTCACGAATGTACTACGGGGCAAGTCACGAATGTACTACGGGGCAAGTCACGAATGTACTACGGGGCAAGTCACGAATGTACTACGGGGCAAGTCACGAATGTACTACGGGGCAAGTCACGAATGTACTACGGGGCAAGTCACGAATGTACTACGGGGCAAGTCACGAATGTACTACGGGGCAAGTCACGAATGTACTACGGGGCAAGTCACGAATGTACTACGGGGCAAGTCACGAATGTACTACGGGGCAAGTCACGAATGTACTACGGGGCAAGTCACGAATGTACTACGGGGCAAGTCACGAATGTACTACGGGGCAAGTCACGAATGTACTACGGGGCAAGTCACGAATGTACTACGGGGCAAGTCACGAATGTTATGTTTGAAGCATGTTAGGGATGTATATCTAATGGGTGTGAGGAAAGAACGAGATAAGTGTTGAGGGTTGAGTGTTGATTGTTAGTGTTGTGAGTTTTGGATTATGTGTGTAAAGTGCAGGGGTTTGTGTAAGGGTGAAGAAAAGAGAAAAGGGGAAAAGAAAGGTAGGCTGTCTACGAGAAATCCAGAGAGTCTGAGAGAGCCGTGTTCGCTTGCAGGCGAGTAACGTTTCTTGGGCAAAAAGGAGGCGATGCTCTCTGGAGAAATCCAGAGAGCGTGGCGACTAATCGCCACAAATGTGGCGATGAGTCGCCACTGGCATTACAACCGGCGATACTCGCTGTCTGTAATCGCACATGGGTGCGATTAGTAGCCACTTTTGTGGCTAGGATCGCCATACATTTAAAAAAAAAAAAGATTTAAATTTTATTTATTAGTTAATTGTTTTAAATGTTTTAGTTATTTTAAGTTTTAATGGTTTTATGGATGTGTTTAAAAGAATTACTAAACGAACTTCGATTTCAATTCGATTTCGATTTTGATTAAGATTTCCGCTAAGGTACAGTTAAAGTGAAAGTTAAAAAAAAAAAAAAAAAAAAAAAAAAAACAAAAAAAAAAAAAAAAAAAAAAAAACGATATCACGGGTAAGGGTCGTGACACATAGCCATCCACCAGTTATCTAGACACTAAAAAAAAAAAAGTAATCGAATCAAAACTCACCTTGGTTGGAGGGGAATCGCCTAGGGGAAATCTGTCAGTGAGAGGTTTTAAAAAGAAATGAAACAGTGGCGGCTACTCATACTGGACTTTTCCTTAAATACGTTATCCACTATGTAAAATTTCTAATTACCCTCATGCCTCGCTGATCAGTTATTAACCTAATCATAAAACTCCCCCAATCTTCTATAAAGTACATCATAAATAATCAATTACATGTTGGTTCGATGCAACCGGGTGCTACAAATGGAATGGAGTAAAACAGGAGACAGAACATTTTGAACGTAAAAAAAAAAAAGGCTGGGTGGGCGACGGCCATGCAAGATTGTGAATAAAATACATGCGTGAAAATAAATAGAAATATACGCGGGGCGGAAGACGTAGGCATAGACGACAGAAAAATGTGCAAATTGGGCGGGTGTAGAGACTAGCGGTGGATGTGAACTACAGACTACTATTCACCGGGGATGTGAACTACAGACTACTATTCACCGGGGATGTGAACTACAGACTACTATTCACCGGGGATGTGAACTACAGACTACTATTCACCGGGGATGTGAACTACAGACTACTATTCACCGGGGATGTGAACTACAGACTACTATTCACCGGGGATGTGAACTACAGACTACTATTCACCGGGGATGTGACTACAGACTACTATTCACCGGGGATGTGAACTACAGACTACTATTCACCGGGGATGTGAACTACAGACTACTATTCACCGGGGATGTGAACTACAGACTACTATTCACCGGGGATGTGAACTACAGACTACTATTCACCGGGGATGTGAACTACAGACTACTATTCACCGGGGATGTGAACTACAGACTACTATTCACCGGGGATGTGAACTACAGACTACTATTCACCGGGGATGTGAACTACAGACTACTATTCACCGGGGATGTGAACTACAGACTACTATTCACCGGGGATGTGAACTACAGACTACTATTCACCGGGGATGTGAACTACAGACTACTATTCACCGGGGATGTGAACTACAGACTACTATTCACCGGGGATGTGAACTACAGACTACTATTCACCGGGGATGTGAACTACAGACTACTATTCACCGGGGATGTGAACTACAGACTACTATTCACCGGGGATGTGAACTACAGACTACTATTCACCGGGGATGTGAACTACAGACTACTATTCACCGGGGATGTGAACTACAGACTACTATTCACCGGGGATGTGAACTACAGACTACTATTCACCGGGGATGTGAACTACAGACTACTATTCACCGGGGATGTGAACTACAGACTACTATTCACCGGGGATGTGAACTACAGACTACTATTCACCGGGGATGTGAACTACAGACTACTATTCACCGGGGATGTGAACTACAGACTACTATTCACCGGGGATGTGAACTACAGACTACTATTCACCGGGGATGTGAACTACAGACTACTATTCACCGGGGATGTGAACTACAGACTACTATTCACCGGGGATGTGAACTACAGACTACTATTCACCGGGGATGTGAACTACAGACTACTATTCACCGGGGATGTGAACTACAGACTACTATTCACCGGGGATGTGAACTACAGACTACTATTCACCGGGGATGTGAACTACAGACTACTATTCACCGGGGATGTGAACTACAGACTACTATTCACCGGGGATGTGAACTACAGACTACTATTCACCGGGGATGTGAACTACAGACTACTATTCACCGGGGATGTGAACTACAGACTACTATTCACCGGGGATGTGAACTACAGACTACTATTCACCGGGGATGTGAACTACAGACTACTATTCACCGGGGATGTGAACTACAGACTACTATTCACCGGGGATGTGAACTACAGACTACTATTCACCGGGGATGTGAACTACAGACTACTATTCACCGGGGATGTGAACTACAGACTACTATTCACCGGGGATGTGAACTACAGACTACTATTCACCGGGGATGTGAACTACAGACTACTATTCACCGGGGATGTGAACTACAGACTACTATTCACCGGGGATGTGAACTACAGACTACTATTCACCGGGGATGTGAACTACAGACTACTATTCACCGGGGATGTGAACTACAGACTACTATTCACCGGGGATGTGAACTACAGACTACTATTCACCGGGGATGTGAACTACAGACTACTATTCACCGGGGATGTGAACTACAGACTACTATTCACCGGGGATGTGAACTACAGACTACTATTCACCGGGGATGTGAACTACAGACTACTATTCACCGGGGATGTGAACTACAGACTACTATTCACCGGGGATGTGAACTACAGACTACTATTCACCGGGGATGTGAACTACAGACTACTATTCACCGGGGATGTGAACTACAGACTACTATTCACCGGGGATGTGAACTACAGACTACTATTCACCGGGGATGTGAACTACAGACTACTATTCACCGGGGATGTGAACTACAGACTACTATTCACCGGGGATGTGAACTACAGACTACTATTCACCGGGGATGTGAACTACAGACTACTATTCACCGGGGATGTGAACTACAGACTACTATTCACCGGGGATGTGAACTACAGACTACTATTCACCGGGGATATCAATCTGCATGGATAGCTCTAAACCAGAGACCACCCATGCATGAACTAATCAAAGGAAACTCAACACAGCTCCAAAATATTTCAAAATATATAAATACAACTGTCAATTACATAGGTTTTAGACATCAATACAGATTCCATACGTCGTTTTAAAAGAACCCAAAAGTTGTACAGAACTGAACCTACACTTCAAATGTTTTTAAAAAATTCAAATGATGTTACAGAACTTGACATAACTTCAGAAAGTACATTATTACAGAGTTTAACTCTTGTCTGACCGCAACAACCAAACCCCATGAGTTCGATTCGCCAACTACATCAAATCATCATTTTGAGGCACGATGTTCTCATCTGGGGAATCCATACCTACAACAGGGAGTTCACCTATGAGTCTAAAACTCAGTAAGAACATATAAAAATGCAGTGATGCATATGCTATGCATGAACTTTCAGAATACGATGACAGTACAGTACATTACGTTTCACTGGCAGAGGGGTATAAGTGGGTCTTATAGGGGAACTGGCAAGTGCACGACAGGCACATAACAGATTTATAGAACAGAACAGAAACAGTAGGTCAGTCCCCGTCCCGCACTTAACCAATACATTTCAGTCAGATTTTATCTTTCTTAACTGCAAAACGTGTGCAAAAGACATTTTTGCATGAGCTTTCGGGAAAAACGTGTATGCATGAACTTTCACAGTGCTTAAACATAAAACGGCAGGCACAAGAAATAATACAACAGAACATAATGAGAGACACAGATAACTCAGAACTTAACTCTAACTTTCTCTACCCGAAATCTCCCGACAGAAGTAAAACCTAGAGTCTCCGTGATGTAGGGCCTTAAGGGCCAACCTACGGATATGAACTTATCTGTTTGCTGCAGAGTTGAAAGTCTTGAACGTCTTGGTGATGCACGAATCTATAATATGCACGTAGAGAAAATGAGCAAAGCTGCAAATGCTAACTAACAACTTGACAGAATATGCTTCAACTCCTTTCAAACCTTTAGAAAACAAACCAACGTGTTTTCATCCAAAAACAGTGAGTTTTCTCTATAATACCTTAACTCTACTTCAACAAAACTCACATTTTTAACTTGTCCACATTCGTTAACTTTAGTAGATGATTACCTTCACTGGAGAAAACGGAGGAAAGAAAGCCTTTTGGAAAGGTTGCAATTGCCTGGAGGAGAGAAAACAGAGAGCAGTGCAATGAAACAGATGAGAAATGAGGGTTTCACGTAGGAGGAATGAGAAGAAGAACATGGCTTCTTCAACAAGTTGCCAAGTGTCAAGCACTCATTAGTTCCCTCCCACCTACCTTAATTGTTTTTTCTAATTTGTCCTTCCATTGGTTTCCAACTAATTTGTTAATTAGTTAATCAATTCGGTTTTTCCATTAAACACTCAGATAAACTCATTAAAACATTCATTGTATTAATGAAATCATTTATCCCGCTAAATGAATTCCGGGAATATTTGCAAGGCAAAAATGCTGGGTGTTACAAAAAGGTCATGGTATCATTTCTTATCAAATGAAAAAAAAGGATTGCAGCGACGTTAATGCATCTTCTGCATAAAACAAGTGGTACAAAAGTTGACAATTTTAAACATTCACCAATAATAACAAACTCTTATATAATTTGATTCACTAAAACATTGAGCACAAAAGCAAACTAGAATGTGACAAGACAAGTAGGATAATTCAACAAACAAAAAACTTATTACCTTTGCTTGAATTTATTCCTCTTTAAGCTGAATGTCATCCATAGGTCCAGCCTTCATAATTGAAGTAGTCTTGACATTTGTATTTCCAAGCCTACAACAATTGAATTGATAAAACAGAACTGAAAATAAATAAAAAAAATTATGAATTAATACCCACATTTATCCAACATATTTTTTATGATTTTTTGTATAATATAATGAATTATAAATAATCTTTTTTTTTTGTCATTAAAGACAGTCAATTTCTCCCTTCTTGTTTTCTAATAAATTATAGAAAAGCGTTCCACAAAACTATTCATTGTGTTGTAACAACTGAACAAACAAAAATGTAATTATCGATTTGAACCCTGTACTATGCATTTTATTTCAGTTAGCCCCTGTACTAAAAAAATGGGCAACCTGTATTTTGATTATATTATCAGTTTTGACATTCTATCAACAATTTTGTTAAACCCTCATTTAAAAAATTACCAAACGATATTAGATTCATTTGAAATTTTTACCACATGTTTACTACTTAATGAGAAAATAATTTAAAAATTTTCGTGATTTTTTAACACATGTACGATTTATTGAAGTTTTATTTTAGTAATTTATAAACATATTATAATAAATCATAAAAATTTTAAAAAATCACGTTATTTGTTTTATTATCTACCCATGATAGGGTGAACATGTAAAAAAATTTTCAAATAAATCCAATATCTTTTGATATTTGTTTAAAATTTAATTTATAAAGTAAAGAAGAAATTGATATTAATTTAAAACAAATATCAAAAGATATTAGATTTATTTGAAGATTTTTTCACATGTTTAACAAATCATTGGTAGATAATAGAAAAAATTGCGTGATTTTCTAAAATTTTTATAATTTATTATAATAGTTTTATAAATTACTAAAATAAAACAACAATAAATCGTACATGTGTTAACAAATCACAAAAATTTTCATAATATCTTCTCATTAAGTAGTGAACATATGGTAAAAATGTCAAGTGAATCAAATATCGTTTGGTAATATTTTAAATGAAGGTTTAATAAAATTGTTGATGGAAGATCAAAACTGATAACAGAATCAAAGTACAGAGTTTGGTTTGCCGTTTTTTTTTAAGTACAGGGGGCTAACTGAAATAAAGTGAATAGTACATGGTTCAAATCGATAATTACCCCAAAAAAATAACAACATGGTAGAGTAGAAAGAGAAAATATACATCATCATTTTATTTTTATTTTTATTTATTTTAATGTTAGGAGAAATTACAAACATCTTCAATTTTATAGAATGTTAGATTGGTTTTCTTTTTTAAATAGTTTGAAAACTATTACTAAAAATTGTCTTTTTCCACTAAGTCATTAAAAAACTCAACACAAATTGAGGAATTTATACATTCTTCCATTCCATCAATGTGCAATTCAGTAAGATTTCGAATCTGTCTTGCTCAAGAAAGAAATAATTAATATAGTTGATCATCGTGAGAATGCTAATATTGTATGTTATCAAATATATTATTCATTTCTTGTATTGTATTTTTTTTTTTTGTAATTAGAGCGGTTGTATATGAATTCGTGCTCGTGCCTCGCTTGGAAACATGGCATAAAATTTTTACTACTTCTCATGCAACAAGTGTTTTAAATAAACTCGTCATCGTGCAACTGATTTCTTTGTTTGTAATAGTTTCCATGCAAATGATGCAAGTGTTTTTTCATGGTAATTTGCTCACCAATGTATAATGTTTCTTTCTTTATTTGAGATGTTTATGTTTATTGACATTCAATGCCTCTTCATAGATTTTTGGTTGAAATTTGTTTAACGGATCATACTGGAATGATCAAAGGAATGTTATTTGGTACTAAAGTTGAAAAAATGTTGTCCATTGAAATTGGCACTTTAGTGCCCATGACACATGATGTAAGAGTTTTTGTGCATCGATATTCTTTTTAATATTCTTTATTAGTATAAACTTTACTAATTACTTCTGCTTATTAGGCACTTAATCTTTTCTTACTTTTCAAAATTTAGAAAATCCTTGCAAAAGTAATTGAATCATTTGATACACAAAACACTATTATTCGCTCCTTCAATGTAAAAGTTGACAAAAAAAGACTTCCAAAACTACCAAAGTTCAAGATTTTTAAAACTCGATTTTACTGAACAAGATAAAAATCACGTTGCTTTGTTGCCTATAGTCTCAGCTATCTCAATTCTCTTCTCTTCGTTATCAACAATAACAATGAAGGGTTCAAATTCCACTTATACTACATCACCTAAAAAGAGAGTTCGCGATTCTATGGAGTGATTGTTTGTTTGATGTTTTATTTGTAGGGTAATTTTAATGTTTTATAGATTTTGCAAAAAAATTTCCTATATTTCCAACAACTTGTATACTATTTCATGTCTTGTTGTGATTTTTTGGTTCGTTAGCATTGTTAGTGCATAAAAACCTTTTTTGTTGTGTTATTTTGTAAATCGGTTGTATTATACAATATCGTTCCACTACATTATGATATTATCTTAATATTGTAAATATCTTTATAGATTATTACTAAAAAGAAATTTAGTATAACAAAGCGAAAACAACATGTCTAATACTTATGGGTGCTTTGATCATAAATCATTATGCATAGTAATTAACATCTTTTTTAGGTTAAACGAACAACATTTCATGTTCTAATTTAGGGTATGATTGCCAGAGTTAGAGCAAAAAGGCATCCATTTGTCGTAAGAAATGTAAAATCTATTCAGAAAGAAAAAATGTAGGATAATGTAGTTAAAGTGGTTTGTTTTCTATATACTTTATGGATACATAAAATACAAAACAATCTTCTCTTATGGCATGCATTTACCCATCATATATCGTTGTTTTAACATTTTTTATATGTTTCAATAATTTTTGTGTTATTATGTCTTCTAAAATATTAGAAAAATTTCGAAAATACTCTTTTCTAACATTATAAAAATATTACTTCTTTAATAATAAATAATATTCCACTTGCCTTTGCATTTATTTCTTAATAAATATGTTAACAATACCTATATCAATATCGCATAATTGCTGTTGTATTAAAAGAATTGGTTATTTTGTCTCTACTGATATTGCAACCACCATGAATCAAAGTTGTGAAAAATCATCTACTTTTGACATTTTTGCCATTCTAGAAGAGCAAAATCATCTTCCAACTACTTTTGACATTTTTACTCCCTCTTTTTGCTGTTCATTCGAGGAGTAGGTACGTTGGCTACCAAAGTTGTACGTGAAGTTCTCTATCACTCTATTCACAGGGAATGATGATGAATCTATTCATATTTGAACATACGTTTGTACTTACAACAACACTTTCGCATTAACTTCTTTTGGGATAAGAAAAATAAAAACTTAAATTGTTGAAATAAAAGAATATACATATTTCGGATTCAAGGCCAGATCTACAATTTTATTAATCCAATTATTCTTGATAACAAAAGTTGATCTTACTTACAATGATATTTTTATGATACTGACATACAATTACATCATCAAATCAAATTAACAGAGAGGCTCTCTCCACTTGTTATTTCAAAGTTGATGCACGCTATGGAAAAAAAACTCATGCAATTTTTTTTGTAGTCTAGTAAATAGTGAAGATCTACCGCAATGTATAATTTTCATCAAAGCAGTTGCAAGTGTTGATAAGCGAACTTACAATACTTCGTAAACATCTCAAGTTGTTGTTGTATGACTAAGTGATGGTTTCTCACTAGGTACCTCCAACACAGAAATTGTAGCGCCCCGAGTCCTCTCGACCCGATTTGCTACTCATACTACATACTTGTACTATAAAATATGTGACAATTTAAAATTTTATCCGTCAACTTAAAACGTCGCCCATACGATGGCGCGCACGCTCACCTGGCGCGCACGCTCACCTGGCGCGCACGTCGCGCGCCTAGCGCGCTCACTCAAGCCTTTCGGTCGACACCTATACCTAGGGGTCGACACCTAAGAGCACTGGTCAACACCTGAAGGCACAGGTCAACACTTCAATGTTCTCTGTTTTCATCGGTAGAACTTCAGGGTCAACACCTAGCCTAATCGGTCAACACCTGTAGGTACAGGTCGACACCTCATTAACCTCTGTTTTCATCAGTCAAAGTCTGGGGTCGACACTTACATCGATTTTTTACTAATCGGTTGACACCTGAGCTCACTGGTCGACACTTGCCCAGTTTAACACGCTCAGGGGTCGACACCCACAAACATTGGTCGACACCTTTACTTCCTGCTGCTAAGAAAACTTCACAGTTTACAGAAACTTTTGACAGCAAAATGTTTAAAACCACAAAAAACCTAAATCCTACTTCAAAATTCAAACTTCCTTCATTTTCAAACCAACCCAAAAGACTTCTATCAAAACAAATCCCCTTTAGATTTCAAAATACATTTGTACATCAAAACGACTAAAATGACTTTAATCGTTCAATCCCCAACTAGACATCAACTATACAAATCTTCTACCCAAAACTAAATCAAAACACAAAATACACCCTCGATTCTTACTTCCAAAATACAGCCACATCCCAGGTTATGTCGCCCTAACAAACGGCCGGATCGTCGCATAGGTGCACTTCTTTAACCACTCTAGTCTTGATATTGTTTTTGGACCTCACCTGCTAATTCTTCGCCACCTACATCACAGAACTCAACTATTAGCCTAACGCTAAGCAAGTAATGCAATAATGAATAAAACGACTCACAGCCTAGCACATGCAATTTCTACTATCTCGTCTCGTTTTCGTTCTCGTTTCATTCTCAACTTCATTATACTCATTAATTCTCTTTCTTTTACATCTTAGATTAATTAGGCACATCGTAACACTCTCCGGCCCAAGTCCCATCCGGGATTCGCGGAGTTTCAACCCTGCACGTCACACTCCGGCCCAAATCTCACCCGAGATTGGCGGAGTACTGAGCATCATAGAACCATCCGGCCCAAGTCCAACCTGGGATATGCGGAGTTTTAACCCAGTACACATCACCCTCCGGCCCAAGTCTCACCCGGGATTCGCAGAGCACTGGGTGGTCCTGCTCATCTGACAACACTTCACCATCCGGCCCAAGTCCCACCCAGGATTTGCGGAGTACATAGCATCTCTTAGTTACGTATCTTTTATCATTTCATCCATTATTGTTCACACCGTACCATACTATCTGTCAAAACCATGGAAATTCACTTTTGTCTACTAACGTACTTTTTCAAAACCATGATGCATGCCAAATTAAGCACACTACCAACATACACAATAAACATACAATGCATGCATACAAGCCACAACCATACATTCCTAACGAACTGTGATGTAGGCTCGAAGGCAACACGCAAGCATACATTACTTACCTGCCCTCCTTAGCTAACCTCGTACTCGTACGCTACGTCGAAAACTCGTTCGAACCTAAAAATCATAATGCAATTCATCAATTTAATCCTCCTCGAAAATTCCCTCATCATGCTTCTAGAGAAAGCCAAAAACCTCCCAAAACCACCAAACCCGAAATCTCACCATTTTTTGCCAAACTTCTAAATCACGTAACTCATCCTACGCTTATCCATTTTGGATAATTCAAGACTCTACAGACTCTTTAGGATGTCTACTTTCTAAAAGGTCAGGATTGTTTAACCAAATAACAAAATTGGCTAGGTTGTTTTTCACAAAACCTGAATTGCCCTGCACATCAAATTTTCAGCCTTTTCCAAAAATCCAACCACTCATCCTTACTATCCTCTAATCATCTTTAAACACCCAATAAAGAAAGATTTCAACAAATCCCCCACCAATTTTGTGCAAACCTAACCCTCACACAAAACTCTAACCTAAACTCATCCAATTCACAACCTAACTATAACATTAACCCTCTCTCAACTAGAAATAAAAAACCCATGAATAAAATGTGAGAAGTTACCTTGGATGAAGAAATTAGAAGAGAAGAATCGAAGAGGGAGAGTGCTTCTGCAATCGCTATAGAAAGAGAGGAAGAGAAGAGAAGAAGGGTGGTTTTTGCCCTTTCACGTGCAAGTCTTCCTTCTTTATTCTTTTTTTTTTTATTAAACCAATTTACATTTATACCCTTCCAATCTTTAATTTCATTCAATCTAACACTTAACAATTATTTCTCCCTCCATTCTTTAATCCAATATTTTCTATTTACATCAATTCCCGTAAATTTGCAATTCACTGTACATTCGTAAAACTGAGCCGATAAATTCTCGGGTGTTACAGAAATTGTTGTATCTACATAGTCAAATCATATCCACAAAGTTCATCACTATTACGGCTATTACAACCCCTTACAATAGGGGTGGGCACGGTCCGGTCCGGTCTGGTCATTTCGGGATTTTAGTTCTTAGGACCGGAACCGGTCCCATAAGGAACCGGTTCGGTACCGGTTCCTCCCCAATGTTTGTTTAATTTTTTTTTTTTAAATTACAAAATGAAAAAACACATAATCAGAAGAAAATTTCATGCTTCTTTTCTACTACGTTTTCTTCTACGTTAGAGAGAGCAAACCAAAGAAAATTCATATAAGAGATGAGCAGAGAAATGCTTGGAATAAAACCTATCACATGTTATTCTAGAATAAAACCTATTACAACAGCAAAGAGCAAACCAAAAAAAATTCTCAATATAATGATTCTGTAGTAAATGTAAAACCTCCATCAGCAGCAAACAGGAAATAAATCAGCTAATAGGAAATGAAATAAATAGTTTATTTCAATTTAAGATCACCTTCACCTAAAAGATTAAAAAAAAAAAAAACCATTCAAAAATTTATACAACTGTAAGTTCGAGGTACAAAAATAAGCAATGCATATAGTATTTACTACCTTAAACTTTACAGAAAATTCACTACTTTCTAAAAGTTCAAACTGAAGTTGTAAAGATTGTCAGCAATACTCTATGAATCTCCTAACACAGTGTAATCCCAATAAACCAATTAAGCTTTTTGATATGAACATTGAGCAGAGTTTAATACAGTGAAACAATGGTTAGGTTTTGAGTGAAAGGAGCAAGAGAATGGACTCTGCTTGCTCAACAAACAATTTTAGAATAAAAAAATCTTTATCAGCAACAAACAGGATGATTCTGCTTCTGCAGTACCTATTTCTTCGTGATGCACATTGAACAATAATAATCAAGATGAAATCAATTACCGATTTCCAAGTTGACAAGCTGTAAAACTAGGATGCAAGCATTCCAATTAAATTGAACAATCAATTAAATCCAACAATCCAATTAAATCAAACTATCCAATTAAATCCAAGTTATCAAACTATCCAACTAAATCCAACAATCCAATTAAATCAAACTATCCAACTAAATTCAAGTTATCTAACTAAATCGAACAATCAAATTAAATCAAACTATCTAATTAAATCCAAGTTATCAACTAAATTCAGCATTATCAAATAGTAAATAAAAAAGTACATAACAATCACCAAGTCCATATCAAGTCTTTGATGACGGGTCATCTTCTACAAAATTTTCATCTATAGCCGAATCTACAAAAATGAAAAAAATTAAAAACTTAGTTACATAATCAAACTATCCAATTAAATCAAACTATCCAATTAAATCAAACTATCCAATTAAATCAAACTATCCAATTAAATCAAACTATCCAATTAAATCAAACTATCCAATTAAATCAAACTATCCAATTAAATCAAACTATCCAATTAAATCAAACTATCCAATTAAATCAAACTATCCAATTAAATCAAACTATCCAATTAAATCAAACTATCCAATTAAATCAAACTATCCAATTAAATCAAACTATCCAATTAAATCAAACTATCCAATTAAATCAAACTATCCAATTAAATCAAACTATCCAATTAAATCAAACTATCCAATTAAATCAAACTATCCAATTAAATCAAACTATCCAATTAAATCAAACTATCCAATTAAATCAAACTATCCAATTAAATCAAACTATCCAATTAAATCAAACTATCCAATTAAATCAAACTATCCAATTAAATCAAACTATCCAATTAAATCAAACTATCCAATTAAATCAAACTATCCATATCAGTCTTGATGACGGGTCATTTCTTTACAAATTTCTCTATAGCCGAATAATCTCCAAAATGAAAAAAGTAAAAACATTAGTTAATAATAGAGATAAAGATGTAAAACAACTTAATATTTGAATGTTCAAACCTTCTCTGTAGTTGTCAGGGTACTATCTTCTGAATATTCATCATAATTTGAGGAACTTTAAAGGGTGAATGTTTTTAACCAACTTTGAGAGCATATAAGAGCTTCAACACTTTGAGGAGATAAAGAACTGCGGAAGGCTTCAACACTTTGAGGAGATAAAGAACTGCGAAAGGCATCAAGAACTCGACCACCACAACTAAAAGCAGATTCAGAAGCTACTGTAGAAATTGGAATTACCAATATATCTTTTGCAATTTGACTCAAAAATTGGATATTTAACGGAGTTCCTCTTCCACCAAAACAATAAGTCAGAGTTGTCTGAAAAATTCTCCAATATTTCAAATAAATATTGATCAATCTCTGACATATTAGTTTCGTCGTTGCTCTCAAAAGAATTTCCAGACCCATAAAACATCGAGTACACTGCACTTGAACGAATTTACACCGAAGAACTCATTGACTTTGGAGACTTTCGTCGAATATTGCTACTACTTGGAGTCTGATCTTCATTGGTATCACCTTTATATTCAACATACAATGTTTCAATTACATCTTCTACATGCTTTAAATATCGTGCCGCTCTTTCACTGTCAAATAAAATGGTTAAACAATGCCGCAAAAATCTAGTTTTGTGGCTTGGATCAAGAACAGCAGCAACATATATAAGCATGTTTCTTTTATCAAAAGAACCCCAATATTTGTCAAACTTCTTTTGCATCTCAAATGCCATTCTTCTTAGAGTCATGTTATCGCCATTATCATGTGTCTGAATAGCAATCTTCAAATTACACATTTCACCTATGTACATATTTTCAGTAATATGCAGAGACGCAGAAACATGAATTGTCATAGAGTGAAATGTCTCTAAAAGTTTCATGTATTCACGAATGCATGACCAATCTTCAGTTGTGGGTGGACCTTCTCCTCCCATTTCATGCAAAAAAGAACTATTATTCTCTGTTAATTTTTTGAAAGCTTTTTCATACTTCTCAGCACTTGTCAACATCAAATAAGTGGAGTTCCAATGTGTAGGAACGTCAAGCGACAAATTACTTTTGCAAGTAATTTTAACCGCATCAACACAAGCTTTGAAATGTTGCAATCTTCCTAGAGAAGACCTTACATACTTGACAACTTTGCGTACCCTCGATATGGACTGATCATGTTCTTTCAAACCATCTGAAACAATCAAATTTAAAACATGTGCAAAACACCTCATGTGTATATGATCACCATTTAAAATTAACCCCTTCCAATTTCGAACCAACTTCGTTAGATGAGAAATAGCAACGTCGTTGGAAGATGCATTGTCAACAGTTACAGTTGTAACTTTTTCAATCTCCCAATCAAGTAGACATTTTTCAACTAACTTACCAACAGATTCACCTTTGTGGTTCGAAATTAAACAAAATTTCAATATCTTCTTGTGCACAATCCAATTTTCATCAATATAATGACATGTTAGTACCATGTAATTCAAATTATGAATTGATGTCCATGTGTCGATGGTCAAACATACCCTTTGTGATGTTGAACAAAAATAGTTCTTCAACTTGGTTTTTTCTTGCAGAAAAATCTTTCGAATATCTCGTGCAACCGTTCTTCTAGATGGCATAATAAATTTAGAATTTAAACACAAACAAAAAGTTCTAAAACCAATTCCTTCAACCACTTTCACTGGTAATTCATCCAATATAATCATCTTTGCGAGCATTTCTCGCACAACCATTACTGTAAATATGGATACATCATCAGAAATCTTGCTCGCAGGAGGTCTAAATGTCAAAGTTGATTGCTTAGTGTCTAAATTTTGTGGACACATTTTGCAGACTTTAATATGCTTTAGTAAACTAGAAGTCTCATTTTTTGTCGGATGTGCAGCGTAAAGTTGTCCACAATAATTACACTTTGCTGAATCAGTATTTGGTACCCGTTTGTAGTGAATCCAAACATTAGACTTAATTCTTTTCGATTGAGAATGCGAATTTTCACCAACACTATCCATCCTACCCTAATGCAACAACATATTTTCAGCAATCATCATTCAACAATCAACGTTACAATCCATTCAATAATCAACATTACAATCTAACATTCCAATGTAATATATGAAGCTAAATTTATCAACATACACACTACTGACTACACAGTAAATTCAAATTGTAGCAATTAGCAAAAGCAAAATTCAAAAGGACAGAGGGCATCGGCCAGAAATTTATACCTTCAGGCTTGAACAAGTGATCTGTGCTCTTCTGTTCTCTTCACTTGTCAGTCTCCACTGTCCAATGCCGAAATAAAATACCTATTGCAGAAAAAGAACAAGATATATCAAATTAAAATACAGCAAAGGTGATACAAAACTCAAAAAGAAAAAAGGCGAGAAATTCTAAGGACAGAAAGCTGAAAACTCGGGACTACTCTGAAGTCTGAACTTCAGAGTCTGAAATCTGAATAGAGATTCGAGAGAGAGACGGGAGGCGGGAAGGGCTGAAGACTTCCCGAGACAGAGAGCAGAGTCACCACTCCAACTCTGATTTTAGAGCTTCTGAACTTGAAGTAAAGACTGGAGAGAGAGACAGGAGTCGGGAAGGTCAGATAGATTCGAGAGAGAGATGGGAGTCGGGAAGGTCAGACTTCAAAGTCGGAAGGATGAGGTTCGCGCCTCGCTGGAGTCGGAGTCGCCAGTCGCCAGTCGGGAAAATTGCTGAATTGAACTTCTAATTTCTAAAGCCAACAGGGATTTCATTCAGGGAAGAGGATTTAGTCGGTATTCTCACGGTTCCCAGTTCTGTGATCAACAGAACCAGGACTGTGGACCGCAGTTCCGTTCCCATGGGTCTGGGAATCGGGAACAGGCCCCATAACTCAAAAAACGCCCAAAGAACTGGACCGGACCGACTGTCTAGTCCGGTCCGGTTCTGCCCACCCTTACCTTACAATACCCATTATTATTTCCTCATGGGTATATTGGATGACAATAAGGAATTTTACGAATAAACCCTAAAATTTAGCTAAAAAAATCATTAGCTTTCACCTGAAATTATACTCTTTTCATCAGCTGAGAAGTTATTGATTATTGAAGACAGATGTATGTATTTGTTTTCTAACAATTTATCAATCATCTAACTGAAATTCTTTTTGACATATCGATTTTTTTTGTAGTTTTTAAATGAGGGAGAAAGCAAAAAGTTATCTCATTCGTGAATATTACGCTTATAAATTGCAAATTAGACCTTCAGATTTTTCATGTTTACTACAATCAGGTCGACTACTGCAACAATATGTTGTTGATATGTACGTAAAGATTGAAACAACACTATTGGATTTCTTTCATTCCAACAAAAAAAAAATACGATCAGAGTTTTATCAAGGTATAGTTTGTAAAATTTGTGAGTTTTAAAATTATACAACTAAATTTTTCACGTTTTTTGAGATCAATGCGTTCGGTTTGGCTCGAATTTGTAACGCCCCGAATTATCTAAACCCGGTTCGCTACACTTCACTCTACCATGACTAAGAAATTTCGGATAAATTTTTAAAACTTCATTCGACATTCAAAATTTGACATTTTCTAAACATTCAAAACATTTGAAAACTTTGCAGCGGAAAATCATTTAAAACAACAATGAAGTTAGACAAACTGTAGAAAATATTGTTGGGGTGTTTAACGGAAATGTTGAAGTCATCTGCCGACGACAAAGTCAACGAAAGAAGCAGAAATAGAAAACCGAAGACTTCTGCCGATGACGTCAGCTGGAAGGAATGAAAACAAAAGACATCACTCGGTAGGCTTCATATACCGATGAAGTCAACACCACTTCATCTGCCGATGAAGTCAACACCACTTCATCTGCCGATGAAGTCAACACCACTTCATCTGCCGATGAAGTCAACACCACTTCATCTGCCGATGAAGTCAACACCACTTCATCTGCCGATGAAGTCAACACCACTTCATCTGCCGATGAAGTCAACACCACTTCATCTGCCGATGAAGTCAACACCACTTCATCTGCCGATGAAGTCAACACCACTTCATCTGCCGATGAAGTCAACACCACTTCATCTGCCGATGAAGTCAACACCACTTCATCTGCCGATGAAGTCAACACCACTTCATCTGCCGATGAAGTCAACACCACTTCATCTGCCGATGAAGTCAACACCACTTCATCTGCCGATGAAGTCAACACCACTTCATCTGCCGATGAAGTCAACACCACTTCATCTGCCGATGAAGTCAACACCACTTCATCTGCCGATGAAGTCAACACCACTTCATCTGCCGATGAAGTCAACACCACTTCATCTGCCGATGAAGTCAACACCACTTCATCTGCCGATGAAGTCAACACCACTTCATCTGCCGATGAAGTCAACACCACTTCATCTGCCGATGAAGTCAACACCACTTCATCTGCCGATGAAGTCAACACCACTTCATCTGCCGATGAAGTCAACACCACTTCATCTGCCGATGAAGTCAACACCACTTCATCTGCCGATGAAGTCAACACCACTTCATCTGCCGATGAAGTCAACACCACTTCATCTGCCGATGAAGTCAACACCACTTCATCTGCCGATGAAGTCAACACCACTTCATCTGCCGATGAAGTCAACACCACTTCATCTGCCGATGAAGTCAACACCACTTCATCTGCCGATGAAGTCAACACCACTTCATCTGCCGATGAAGTCAACACCACTTCATCTGCCGATGAAGTCAACACCACTTCATCTGCCGATGAAGTCAACACCACTTCATCTGCCGATGAAGTCAACACCACTTCATCTGCCGATCACCACTTCATCTGCCGATGAAGTCAACACCACTTCATCTGCCGATGAAGTCAACACCACTTCATCTGCCGATAAAGTCAGCACAATTTCATCTCCCAACAGACAAACGCACGACATCTACCGATAACGACAATATGACCCTTTCCGATAGAATTAATATACACACTACATCTTCCGATTCTCTAAACGACAAAATCACTTAACTCCCTCGGACTGCACCTGCCGATCACTAAACAACAAACTTAATACTCTACATCTTCCGATCGAATAGACTACATCTGCCGACACGTGCTACTCACGTGACCCCTTAAGACATCTACCGATAGACATCAACACAACTTCCTTCAACAGAACGCAATAAACCTCTACACATATCCACTGATGCAAAATTATTCGACTCCTACCAATGGACTAAACAACAAATATACAAACCAAGAAAACTTCGACTATCAACCAGACTTAAAACATTTTATCAAAAATCCATTCATAACACTCCAAGTCATTCTATTGATAAAAATCAGTAAGAACATGAAAATAAGAAATTCTCAAAAAAAATACGAAATCAAACAGCTGTAGCCTCGTTTACTAAAAACTCAATGTACTCAAATTAAATCATTAACCACTAAACCTCCTCATCTGTAGACAACATGCTAAACCGCCTCATCAGTTACCAAGTTGAAGCCTGAATGCACTCCTTCAATGTAACACCCGGTTTATTAGAATTAAAATAACCAATTAATCTTCTAAGTGTGAATTTTATAGAATGAAATAGGGAGAAATAGCAATTAGGTTAATGAGTAACTAAGTGAGGGCATAAGGATAATTGTCAATTTATATTGTGGATAACGTATTTAAGGAAAGAGTAAATGAGGTATAGCCGTCAATGCTCATTTCACTCTCGATTTTTCAGCTCAACCCAGTAGAGCTCTCCAGACGATTTCCCTTCCCGATATCCTTCAACTTAGGTAAGTTCTTTAGTTTTCTTCATGTATTGATGAATAGATAACCGAATTAGGACAATGTGAGTATTTTGGAAAAGTTGAGAGAAATAGCGGTTCGGGTTTGGAGTTTATTCGGGAATGCTCTATGAGTAGTGTTCCCAAACTAACTCCTTAGATTTCTGAATAGCTTAGATTAAGGTTTAACATTCTGTTTATGAATATAGGTGAACAAACCCCCGAAGTAGCTCTTAACCGAGCATTTGCTAGGAATCCAGGTAAGTAAAGTTTGCTTGTGCCTTCGGGCCTACATCACAGAACATTAGGATTTTTGTGTGTTTGAATATTTTCCTGTTTCATGCATCATATATTTGAAAATATACGAAAATGAGTTTACATGTTTTGATATAGTGAGGAAGTGAACATTCTGAAGTGATTTATGTGAAACATTTTCTGTTAAGGGAACTAATCCAACCCTTAATGAGCCAGGGATCATACTTTGGGAAAACTGATCCAACTCCCAATTTCGAAGTGGATCTGAACATTGATCAGTATATATATATTCACTGTTAGGAGAATTAATCCAACTCCTAATGAGACAGGGATGTTCATACTTTGGGAGAAGTGATTCAACTCCTAATTTAGAGAGGAATCCGATTATAACGATGAATATGTAACAGAGATGAGAAAAGTAGAAACTGCATGCTAGGATGACATGTCTTCAGCTTTTCATGCATTATTGCTTTACTTGCTTAACATTAGGCTAATAGATGAGTTTTGTGATGTAGGTGAAGAAGTTTTAGCAGGTGTGTTTACTGAGTTCACAGAAGGCTAGTTGGGTTGGAGGAGTGCATCCACACAATGTTCTGGCAGCTGATGGGGCAGTTTAATTGATGTCTGTGGAGTGAAGGTTTTATTATCAATGCTTTATTTTAGATGAATCGAGTTTTCATAACAGTAGTGATTTCAGCGTTTTGGACAAATTGAGTTTTACTTTTTGATGTTGGTATTTTTTTGGAAATTTGAAATTTATTATTTGATGGATGTAGAGTGATGCATTGGTCTGATTTGTTTATAAAGCGATTTCAGTAGAGCAAACAGGTTCTCTTCTTAGATGGGGTCGTATAGGTATAGTTAAGAGTATTCGGAATGTCGCTCTGTTTCTATCGGTAGGTGATGCCTATCGGCAGGTATTGAGTTGTGGTTTGGTGTCTATCGGAAGATGAAAGTCTATCGGTAGATGCGGTGTGTAAGTCTATCGGAAGATGAAAGTCTACCGGTAGATGTCTTATGGAGTCACGCGTGAAGCACGTGTCGGCAGATGTAGTCTAATTGATCGGAAGATGTAGTGTGTATTTTAATTCTATCGGAAAGAGTTGTATTGGCATTATCGGCGGAGGGTGTTGCGTTGTTTGTACACGTCATCGGTAGATGAAGTCTACCGAGTGATGTCTTTTGTTTTCCTTCCTTCCGGCTGACGTCATCGGCAGGAGTCTTCGGTTTTCTATTCCTGCTTCTTCCGTTGACTTAGTCGTCGGCAGATGCGTTGTCTTCTGAAACCGAAAGAGTATTTCGTGCCTTAAACCCTCATTCCTTTCGGCTGAATATTTCTTAACATTCCCAATGACTATTTTAATAATGTTTTTCACAGTTTTGTTTAACTTCATTGTTGTTCAAAAAGAATTTCCGCTGCGAGTTTTAAATATTTTGAGAAGTCTAATCTTGACTGTCGAGTGAAGCTTTGAATTTATTATCAAAATTTCTTAGTCATGATAATGTTATGGGTAGCGAACCGGGTTCAGATAACTCGGGGCGTTACAGTATGGTATCAGAGACATTCAGTTAAACTGTTCAAAAGATTACTCATCAGTGCCGATCGTTGCATGGAAGCACTCCAACAACTGTAAGTGTTTAAGTTAATATTATTATTAGATATTTATGTGAATAATTCATCTTGTCTAGGAATATAGTGAAATGTCTAGACGACCAGGAAGACCAAGAATACCAAGAGAGACACCAAATCCGTGGAATGAGGAAGACTCTAGTGTGATTAGGCAGCTGACTGAGCTGATGCGCCAGCAGACAGACATTGTGCGTCAGCAGTCCGATCAGCTAGGTGTGTTGTTGAGTCGGGAAGCACATGGGAGTGCTAACTCTGGTTCTAACAGTGAGAATTCTGGAGATAGGTTCCGGAGACTAAGACCACCCACGTTTGATGGTCAGTCAACTGATCCAGTCATAGCTGAAGGATGGCTTAGAAAGATTGAAAGTATGTTTAGGTGTGCCAGCATAGGAGAAGAAGACAAGGTCACGTTGGCAACCTTCCATCTTGCTGGTGAAGCTCAACTCTGGTGGGAGACAATAGAGACCACCACAGATGTTCTGACCATGCCTTGGTCACAATTCAAGGATGCTTTCTATGAGAAATATTTTAACAGTACTGTCCAAACCGCAAAAAAATTGGAGTTCCTCAACTTGAAGCAGACGGGGTCTGTGGCCGAGTATAGTAGACAGTTTGAGTCTCTGTCCAGGTTTGCTGGACATTTTGCTCACCAGGATGAGGATAAGGTGTTCAAATTTGTGCATGGACTTAAGCCTGAAATTTATAGAGGGGTTAAATTCTGTGGAATTAAGGGTTTGACATTAAGTGAATTTGTGTCCACTGCCCTGGAAGTAGAAGAAGCTGAGAGGAAGTGTGCTGGACCGAAGGAAGCCCCACAAAGGTTTGTTCAGCCACATCCTCATAGAGGGATGAAGAGGCCAAGTGAAGGCCAAAGTAGCCAAGGAGAAGGAGGAAAGGTGCAGAATGTCAGGAAATTTCCTCAGTGTCCTAAGTGCTTGAAGAACCACCCCGGGGAATGCAGAATGGGATTTGGGAAATGTTTCAACTGTGAGGAGGTTGGACATACATTCAAGGAGTGCTCGAAGCCTAGAGTCACCAGATGCTTCAATTGTAACAAAGTTGGACACATTAGTAGAGACTGCCCAAATCCAAAGAGTGGCCCTGCTTTGATCAAACCAAGAATATTCTCCATGATGGAGTCAAGTGAAGAACAGCCCGCTGTTGTGTCAGGTACCATATTGATCAATTCCGTGCCTGCTTTTACTTTATTAGACTCTGGTGCAACGCACTCATTTATAGCATCTACTTTTGCCAATAAATTAGATGTACAGTTTACCCCTTCCATGCATGTGTTTAATGTTGCCTTACCCTCTGGGGAAAACATGCACTCTAACCAAGTGATGCTAGACAGTGATGTGTTAGTAGGAAATGTGAGTTTACCTGCTGATCTTATTGTTATGGATATTTTGGGATTTGATGTGATCTTAGGAATGGACTGGTTGTTTAAACACCATGCCACAATTGATTGTAGAACTGGAATAGTTAGTTTCCAACCCCCTGGTAGTTTGAAACATACCTTCCAAGCTTCAGAGAAGAGTAAGGAAATGTCTGTTATGACTTCTTTAAATTTTAGACCTTCACCATGCAAGGAGTACTTGTGCTTCTTGGCATGTGTTCTAGATACACAACTTGTAGAAAAGGCAACTCCTCAAAATATCCTTGTTGTCCAAGACTTCCCTGAAGTGTTTCTAGATGACCTTCCCGGTTTGCCACCAGATAGAGAAATTGAGTTTGTTGTAGATGTCTACCCTGGAGCTGAACCTGTGTCTAAAAATCCCTATAGGTTAGCACCTGCAGAACTCAAGGAATTAAAAGAGCAGTTGGAAGAGTTGTTAGAGAAAGGGTTCATACGCCCGAGCTTTTCACCGTGGGGTGCACCTGTCCTTTTTGTCAAAAAGAAGGATGGATCAATGCGCATGTGCATCGATTATAGAGAACTGAATAAGTTAACTGTTAAGAACAAGTATCCCCTGCCTAGGATTGATGATTTATTTGACCAGCTCAATGGTGCAAGAGTTTTCTCTAAGATTGATCTGAGGTCAGGTTATTATCAGTTGAAGGTTAAATCTGAAGATATCCCAAAGACTGCCTTTCGCACAAGGTATGGGCATTATGAGTTTTTGGTTATGTCTTTTGGTTTGACAAATGCACCAGCAGCATTCATGGACCTTATGAACAGAGTGTTTCATGAGTATTTGGATAAGTTTGTCATAGTATTCATAGACGACATTCTAATCTATTCTAGAACTAAGGAGGATCATGCAAGGCACTTGAATTTGGTGTTAGGAGTACTTAGGCAGCACCAGCTCTATGCTAAGTTTTCCAAGTGTGAATTTTGGTTGGATAGAGTTCACTTTCTGGGTCATGTGATCTCTGGTGATGGAATAACAGTCGATCCAGCCAAGGTTCAAGCAGTTAAGGAATGGCCCCAACCGAAGAATGCTACTGATATTAGGAGTTTTGTTGGACTAGCAGGATATTACAGAAAATTTATTGAGGGATTTCAAAGATTGCAACACCCCTCACTCGTTTAACTAGGAAGAATATCAAATATGATTGGACAGAAGAGTGTGAAATTAGTTTCCAGACTTAAAACAGAAACTGATCAATGCTCCAATCCTAACCCTTCCTGCTGAGAATGGTAAATTTAGTATTTATTGTGATGCATCCAAGATTGGTCTTGGTTGTGTGTTGATGCAAGATGGAAAGGTAATAGCCTATGCTTCTAGACAGTTGAAAACTCATTAGAAGAATTACCCTACACATGACTTGGAATTAGCTGCAGTGGTTTTTGCACTTAAGATTTGGAGGCATTACTTGTATGGACAATCTTGTGAGATATTTTCTGATCATAAGAGCCTGAAGTATATCTTCACACAGAAGGAATTAAATATGAGGCAGCGCCGGTGGTTAGAGTTCGTAAAGGATTATGACTTTGAGATTAAATACCATCCCGGCAAGGCAAATGTAGTAGCCGATGCTTTGAGCAGAGTGACAACATCAGTTTCAGCATTGATTCTTGACTTACCATTGGCCTTAGAATCTGAATTCCTAAAGTTTAATCTAGAGGCAGTATCCAATGTAACAGCTATACTTTCGGCTATAACCCTAAGGCCTACAATTCTTGAGAAAATAAGGGAAGCTCAGTAAAATGATGATGAATGCAGCAAGTACAAGTCAAGTATGGATTCTACGGACAATTTAAACTTTAACTGTTCTTCTGATGGAATCCTTAAGTTCAGAAACAGATGGTTTGTTCCTGCCATTATGGAACTTCGGAATGAGATTCTTTCTGAGGCTCATTCTTCTAGATTCTCAGTTCACCCTGGGAGTACGAAGATGTATAAAGATCTTAAACAGCATTACTGGTGGCCAAGTATGAAAAGAAGTGTGGCAGAATATGTAGGATCATGTTTGTGTTGTCAGCAGATTAAAGCCGAGCATCAGAGACCTGCAGGAACATTACAACCTTTGCCAATCCCCGAATGGAAATGGGAACAAATAACCATGGACTTTGTGGTAGGATTGCCTAGAACAATTAAAGGACATGATGCAATTTGGGTGATAGTTGACCGTTTGACCAAATCATCCCATTTTCTGCCTATGAAGATGACATACTCGATGGATCAACTTGCTGAGTTGTATGTTCAGGAAGTTGTTAGATTGCACGGAGTTCCAAGCACCATAGTTTCAGACCGAGATGCTAGATTTACATCTAAGTTTTGGAAGAGTTTGCACAAGGCTATGGGAACTCAGCTCAGTTTCAGCACAGCTTTCCACCCTCAAACTGATGGACAATCTGAAAGAACCATTCAAACATTAGAGGATATGCTCCGGGCATGTGTTTTGGATTTTCAAGGTTCTTGGAGCAAGTATTTGCCCTTGGTGGAATTTTCTTATAACAATAGTTTTCAGGCAACAATAGGAATGGCACCGTATGAAGCATTGTATGGACGAAAATGCAGATCACCCTTGTATTGGGATGAAGTTGGTGAAGCACAGTTACTTGGTCCTGATATTGTGCAGCAAACTGTTGAGAAGGTTGCTCTCATCCGTCAGAGGATTTTAACAGCTCAAAGTCGACAGAAAAGCTATGCTGACAGGAGGCGCAGAGAGTTAGAGTTTGAAGTTGGTAGTGAGGTTTTTCTTAAGGTATCACCATTCAAAGGAGTTGTGAGATTTGGGAAGAGAGGGAAGCTTACACCAAGATATGTTGGACCTTTCTCAATCTTGAAAAGGATTGGAAAATCAGCATATGAGCTGCAATTGCCAGACTCTATGGAAGGAATCCACAATGTGTTTCCATATTTCTATGCTTAAGAAGTGCTTGAGGGATCCATCTCAGATTGTGGAACAGCAGAACATTGAAATTCAACCTACACTGACCCATGAGGAGAGACCAGTAAGAATCTTGGATTATGCAGTGAAAGTATTACGCAACAAGAAGTTCCACTAGTGAAGTCTTATGGCATAATCAGAATATAGAGGAGACAACTTGGGAACGCCAGCAAGACATGATGGACCAGCATCCAGATTGTTCAGGTACTGAATGTTGAGGACAAAATTCTTTTAAGGAGGGTAGATTGTAACACCCGGTTTATTAGAATTAAAATAACCAATTAATCTTCTAAGTGTGAATTTTATAGAATGAAATAGGGAGAAATAGCAATTAGGTTAATGAGTAACTAAGTGAGGGCATAAGGGTAATTGTCAATTTATATTGTGGATAACGTATTTAAGGAAAGAGTAAATGAGGTATAGCCGTCAATGCTCATTTCACTCTCGATTTTTCAGCTCAACCCAGTAGAGCTCTCCAGACGATTTCCCTTCCCGATATCCTTCAACTTAGGTAAGTTCTTTAGTTTCTTCATGTATTGATGAATAGATAACCGAATTAGGACAATGTGAGTATTTTGGAAAAGTTGAGAGAAATAGCGGTTCGGGTTTGGAGTTTATTCGAGAATGCTCTATGAGTAGTGTTCCCAAACTAACTCCTTAGATTTCTGAATAGCTTAGATTAAGGTTTAACATTCTGTTTATGAATATAGGTGAACAAACCCCCGAAGTAGCTCTTAACCGGCATTTGCTAGGAATCCAGGTAAGTAAAGTTTGCTTGTGCCTTCGGGCCTACATCACAGAACATTAGGATTTTTGTGTGTTTGAATATTTTCCTGTTTCATGCATCATATATTTGAAAATATACGAAAATGAGTTTACATGTTTTGATATAGTGAGGAAGTGAACATTCTGAAGTGATTTATGTGAAACATTTTCTGTTAAGGGAACTAATCCAACCCTTAATGAGCCAGGGATCATACTTTGGGAAAACTGATCCAACTCCCAATTTCGAAGTGGATCTGAACATTGATCAGTATATATATATTCACTGTTAGGAGAATTATCCAACTCCTAATGAGACAGGGATGTTCATACTTTGGGAGAAGTGATTCAACTCCCAATTTAGAGAGGAATCCGATTATAACGATGAATATGTAACAGAGATGAGAAAAGTAGAAACTGCATGCTAGGATGACATGTCTTCAGCTTTCATGCATTATTGCTTTACTTGCTTAGCATTAGGCTAATAGATGAGTTTTGTGATGTAGGTGAAGAAGTTTTAGCAGGTGTGTTTACTGAGTTCACAGAAGGCTAGTTGGGTTGGAGGAGTGCATCCACACAATGTTCTGGCAGCTGATGGGGCAGTTTAATTGATGTCTGTGGAGTGAAGGTTTTATTATCAATGCTTTATTTTAGATGAATCGAGTTTTCATAACAGTAGTGATTTCAGCGTTTTGGACAAATTGAGTTTTACTTTCTGATGTTGGTATTTTTTTGGAAATTTGAAATTTATTATTTGATGGATGTAGAGTGATGCATTGGTCTGATTTGTTTATAAAGCGATTTCAGTAGAGCAAACAGGTTCTCTTCTTAGATGGGGTCGTATAGGTATAGTTAAGAGTATTCGGAATGTCGCTCTGTTTCTATCGGTAGGTGATGCCTATCGGCAGGTATTGAGTTGTGGTTTGGTGTCTATCGGAAGATGAAAGTCTATCGGTAGATGCGGTGTGTAAGTCTATCGGAAGATGAAGTCTACCGGTAGATGTCTTATGGAGTCACGCGTGAAGCACGTGTCGGCAGATGTAGTCTAATTGATCGGAAGATGTAGTGTGTATTTTAATTCTATCGGAAAGAGTTGTATTGGCATTATCGGCGGAGGGTGTTGCGTTGTTTGTACACGTCATCGGTAGATGAAGTCTACCGAGTGATGTCTTTTGTTTTCCTTCCTTCCGGCTGACGTCATCGGCAGGAGTCTTCGGTTTTCTATTCCTGCTTCTTCCGTTGACTTAGTCGTCGGCAGATGCGTTGTCTTCTGAAACCGAAAGAGTATTTCGTGCCTTAAACCCTCATTCCTTTCGGCTGAATATTTCTTAACATTCCCAATGACTATTTTAATAATGTTTTCACAGTTTTGTTTAACTTCATTGTTGTTCAAAAAGAATTTCCGCTGCGAGTTTTAAATATTTTGAGAAGTCTAATCTTGACTGTCGAGTGAAGCTTTGAAGTTATTATCAAAATTTCTTAGTCATGATAATGTTATGGGTTAGCGAACCGTTCAGATAATCGGGGCGTTACAGTAAGGTATCAGAGACATTCAGTTAAACTGTTCCAAAAGATTACTCATCAGTGCCGATCGTTTCATGGAAGCACTCCACAACTGTAAGTGTTTAAGTTAATATTATTATTAGATATTGTTGAATAATATCTTGTCTAGGAATATAGTGCATTTTCTAGATCGCCAATGAAGAAAAACCCCCAAGAAAATACCAAGAGAGACACCAAATCCTGATGAGGGAAGACTCAGTGTGATTAGCAAGCTGACTGAGCTGATGCGGCCAGCAAACATTGTGCGTCACAGTCCGGCAGCTAGGTGTGTGTTGAGTCGGGAAAGCACATGGGATTGCTACTCTGTTCTAACAGTGAGATTCTGGAGATAGGTTTCCGGGACTAAGACCACCCACGTTTGATGGTCAGTCAACTGATCCAGTTCAAGCTGAATGATGGCTTAAAGATTGAATATGTTTAGGTGTGCCAGCATAGAGAAGAACAAGGTCCACTTGGCAACCTTCCATCTTGCTGTGAAGCTCAACTCTGGTGGGAGACACATAGAGAACCACAGAGGTGCTGACCATGCCTTGGGTCACAATTCAGTCTGCTTTCGATGAGAAAATTTTAACATTACTGTCCAAACCGCAAAAAAAATTGGAGGTTCCTCAACTGAAGCAGACGGGGTTCTGGGCCGAGTCAAAGTAGACAGTTTTAGGTCTCTGTCCAGTTTTGGCTGGCATTTGCTCACCAGGATGAGGATAAGGTGTTCAATTTGTGCATGGACTTAAGAGCCTGGAAATTTTCGAGGGGTTAATTTCCTGTGGAATTCAGGGTTTGACATATAAGTGAATTTTGTGCCCTCCCTGGAAGTAGAAGAAGCTGAGCAGGAAGTTGCTTGACCGAGGAATCCCCACAATGTTGTTCAGCCAATCCTCATTTGATAGGGATGAAGATGCCAAGTGAAGGCCAAGTAGCAGGAGAATGAGGAAAGTGCAGAATGTCAGTAAATTTCCTCAGTGTCCTAAGTGCTTGAGATACCACCCCCGGGGATGCAGATGGATTTGTGGAAATAATGTTTTCAATGTGAGAGGTTGGACTACATTCTAGGATGCTCGAAGCCTAAGAAGTCACCGAATGCTTCAATTGTAACAAGTGACACTTAGTAGAGACTGCCCAAATCAAAGGTGCCTGCTTTGATTCAACCACGAATCTCCATGATTGAGTCAATGAAGAACAGCCCGCTGTTGTGTCAGGTACCATATTGATCAATCCGTGCCTGCTTTTTACTTATTTAGACTCTGGTTGCAACGCACTCAATTTATAGCATCTACTTTTGCCAATAAATTAGATGTACAGTTTTACCCCCTTCCATGCATGTGTTTAAGTTTGCCCTTACCCTCTGGGGAAAACCTGCACTCTAACCAAGTGATGCTAGACAGGTGACTGTGTTAGTAGGAAATGTGAGTTTACCTGCTGATCTTATTGTTATGGCTATTTTGGGATTTGATGTGATCTTAGGAATGGACTGGTGTTTAAACACCATGCCACCATTGATTGTAGAACTGGAATAGTTAGTTTCCAACCCCCTGGTAGTTTGAAACATACCTTCCAAGCTTCAGAGAAGAGTAAGGAAATGTCTGTTATGACTTCTTTAACTTTTACGACCTTCACCATGCAAGGAGTACTTGTGCTTCTTGGCATGTGTTCTAGATACACAACTTGTAGAAAAGGCAACTCCTCAAAATATCCTTGTTGTCCAAGACTTCCCTGAAGTGTTTCTGAATGACCTTCCCGGTTTGCCACCAGATAGAGAAATTGAGTTTGTTGTAGATGTCTACCCTGGAGCTGAACCTGTGTCTAAAAATCCCTATAGGTTAGCACCTGCAGAACTCAAGGAATTAAAAGAGCAGTTGGAAGAGTTGTTAGAGAAAGGGTTCATACGCCCGAGCTTTTCACCGTGGGGGTGCACCTGTCCTTTTTGTCAAAAAGAAGGATGGATCAATGCGCATGTGCATCGATTATAGAGAACTGAATAAGTTAACTGTTAAGAACAAGTATCCCCTGCCTAGGATTGATGATTTATTTGACCAGCTCAATGGTGCAAGAGTTTTCTCTACGATTGATCTGAGGTCAGGTTATTATCAGTTGAAGGTAATCTGAAGATATCCCAAAGACTGCCTTCGCACAAGGTATGGGCATTATGAGTTTTTGGTTATGTCTTTTGGTTTGACAAATGCACCAGCAGCATTCATGGACCTTATGAACAGAGTGTTCATGAGTATTTGGATAAGTTGTCATAGTATTCCATAGACGACATTCTAATCTATTCTAGAACTAAGGAGGATCATGCAAGGCACTTGAATTTGGTGTTAGGAGTACTTAGGCAGCACCAGCTCTATGCTAAGTTTTCCCAAGTGTGAATTTGGTTGGATAGAGTTCACTTTCTGGGTCATGTGATCTCTGGTGATGGAATAACAGTCGATCCAGCCAAGGTTCAAGCAGTTAAGGAATGGCCCCAACCGAAGAATGCTACTGATATTAGGAGTTTTGTTGGACTAGCAGGATATTACAGAAAATTTATTGAGGGATTTTCAAAGATTGCAACACCCCCTCACTCGTTTAACTAGGAAGAATATCAAATATGATTGGACAGAAGAGTGTGAAATTAGTTTCCAGACTTTAAAACAGAAACTGATCAAGCTCCAATCCTAACCCTTCCTGCTGAGAATGGTAAATTTAGTATTTATTGTGATGCATCCAAGATTGGTCTTGGTTGTGTGTTGATGCAAGATGGAAAGGTACTAGCCTATGCTTCTAGACAGTTGAAAACTCATTAGAAGAATTACCCTACACATGACTTGGAATTAGCTGCAGTGGTTTTTGCACTTAAGATTTGGAGGCATTACTTGTATGGACAATCTTGTGAGATATTTTCTGATCATAAGAGCCTGAAGTATATCTTCACACAGAAGGAATTAAATATGAGGCAGCGCCGGTGGTTAGAGTTCGTAAAGGATTATGACTTTGAGATTAAATACCATCCCGGCAAGGCAAATGTAGTAGCCGATGCTTTGAGCAGAGTGACAACATCAGTTTCAGCATTGATTCTTGACTTACCATTGGCCTTAGAATCTGAATTCCTAAAGTTTAATCTAGAGGCAGTATCCAATGTAACAGCTATACTTTCGGCTATAACCCTAAGGCCTACAATTCTTGAGAAAATAAGGGAAGCTCAGTAAAATGATGATGAATGCAGCAAGTACAAGTCAAGTATGGATTCTACGGACAATTTAAACTTTAACTGTTCTTCTGATGGAATCCTTAAGTTCAGAAACAGATGGTTTGTTCCTGCCATTATGGAACTTCGGAATGAGATTCTTTCTGAGGCTCATTCTTCTAGATTCTCAGTTCACCCTGGGAGTACGAAGATGTATAAAGATCTTAAACAGCATTACTGGTGGCCAAGTATGAAAAGAAGTGTGGCAGAATATGTAGGATCATGTTTGTGTTGTCAGCAGATTAAAGCCGAGCATCAGAGACCTGCAGGAACATTACAACCTTTGCCAATCCCCGAATGGAAATGGGAACAAATAACCATGGACTTTGTGGTAGGATTGCCTAGAACAATTAAAGGACATGATGCAATTTGGGTGATAGTTGACCGTTTGACCAAATCATCCCATTTTCTGCCTATGAAGATGACATACTCGATGGATCAACTTGCTGAGTTGTATGTTCAGGAAGTTGTTAGATTGCACGGAGTTCCAAGCACCATAGTTTCAGACCGAGATGCTAGATTACATCTAAGTTTGGAAGAGTTTGCACAAGGCTATGGGAACTCAGCTCAGTTTCAGCACAGCTTTCCACCCTCAAACTGATGGACAATCTGAAAGAACCATTCAAACATTAGAGGATATGCTCCGGGCATGTGTTTTGGATTTTCAAGGTTCTTGGAGCAAGTATTTGCCCTTGGTGGAATTTTCTTATAACAATAGTTTTCAGGCAACAATAGGAATGGCACCGTATGAAGCATTGTATGGACGAAAATGCAGATCACCCTTGTATTGGGATGAAGTTGGTGAAGCACAGTTACTTGGTCCTGATATTGTGCAGCAAACTGTTGAGAAGGTTGCTCTCATCGTCAGAGGATTTTAACAGCTCAAAGTCGACAGAAAAGCTATGCTGACAGGAGGCGCAGAGAGTTAGAGTTTGAAGTTGGTAGTGAGGTTTTTCTTAAGGTATCACCATTCAAAGGAGTTGTGAGATTTGGGAAGAGAGGGAAGCTTAACCCAAGATATGTTGGACCTTTCTCAATCTTGAAAAGGATTGGAAAATCAGCATATGAGCTGCAATTGCCAGACTCTATGGAAGGAATCCACAATGTGTTCCATATTTCTATGCTTAAGAAGTGCTTGAGGGATCCATCTCAGATTGTGGAACAGCAGAACATTGAAATTCAACCTACACTGACCCATGAGGAGAGACCAGTAAGAATCTTGGATTATGCAGTGAAAGTATTACGCAACAAGGAAGTTCACTAGTGAAGTCTTATGGCATAATCAGAATATAGAGGAGACAACTTGGGAACGCCAGCAAGACATGATGGACCAGCATCCAAGATTGTTCAGGTACTGAATTTTGAGGACAAAATTCTTTTAAGGAGGGTAGATTGTAACACCCGGTTTATTAGAATTAAAATAACCAATTAATCTTCTAAGTGTGAATTTTATAGAATGAAATAGGAGAAATAGCAATTAGGTTAATGAGTAACTAAGTGAGGCATAAGGGTAATTGTCAATTTATATTGTGATAACGTATTTAAGGAAAGAGTAAATGAGGTATAGCGTCAATGCTCATTTCACTCTCGATTTTTCAGCTCAACCCAGTAGAGCTCTCCAGACGATTTCCTTCCCGATATCCTTCAACTTAGGTAAGTTCTTTAGTTTTCTTCATGTATTGATGAATAGATAACCGAATTAGGACAATGTGAGTATTTTGGAAAAGTTGAGAGAAATAGCGGTTCGGGTTTGGAGTTTATTCGAGAATGCTCTATGAGTAGTGTTCCCAAACTAACTCCTTAGATTTCTGAATAGCTTAGATTAGGTTTAACATTCTGTTTATGAATATAGGTGAACAAACCCCCGAAGTAGCTCTTAACCGAGCATTTGCTAGGAATCCAGGTAAGTAAAGTTTGCTTGTGCCTTCGGGCCTACATCACAGAACATTAGGATTTTTGTGTGTTTGAATATTTTCCTGTTTCATGCATCATATATTTGAAAATATACGAAAATGAGTTTACATGTTTTGATATAGTGAGGAAGTGAACATTCTGAAGTGATTTATGTGAAACATTTTCTGTTAAGGGAACTAATCCAACCCTTAATGAGCCAGGGATCATACTTTGGGAAAACTGATCCAACTCCCAATTTCGAAGGTGATCTGAACATTGATCAGTATATATATATTCACTGTTAGGAGAATAATCCAACTCCTAATGAGACAGGGATGTTCATACTTTGGGAGAAGTGATTCAACTCCCAATTTAGAGAGGAATCCGATTATAACGATGAATATGTAACAGAGATGAGAAAAGTAGAACTGCATGCTAGGATGACATGTCTTCAGCTTTTCATGCATTATTGCTTTACTTGCTTAGCATTAGGCTAATAGATGAGTTTTGTGATGTAGGTGAAGAAGTTTTAGCAGGTGTGTTTACTGAGTTCACAGAAGGCTAGTTGGGTTGGAGGAGGCATCCACACAATGTTCTGGCAGCTGATGGGGCAGTTTAATTGATGTCTGTGGAGTGAAGGTTTTATTATCAATGCTTTATTTTAGATGAATCGAGTTTCATAACAGTAGTGATTTCAGCGTTTTGGACAAATTGAGTTTTACTTTCTGATGTTGGTATTTTTTTGGAAATTTGAAATTTATTATTTGATGGATGTAGAGTGATGCATTGGTCTGATTTGTTTATAAAGCGATTTCAGTAGAGCAAACAGGTTCTCTTCTTAGATGGGGTCGTATAGGTATAGTTAAGAGTATTCGGAATGTCGCTCTGTTTCTATCGGTAGGTGATGCCTATCGGCAGGTATTGAGTTGTGGTTTGGTGTCTATCGGAAGATGAAGTCTATCGGTAGATGCGGTGTGTAAGTCTATCGGAAGATGAAAGTCTACCGGTAGATGTCTTATGGAGTCACGCGTGAAGCACGTGTCGGCAGATGTAGTCTAATTGATCGGAAGATGTAGTGTGTATTTTAATTCTATCGGAAAGAGTTGTATTGGCATTATCGGCGGAGGGTGTTGCGTTGTTTGTACACGTCATCGGTAGATGAAGTCTACCGAGTGATGTCTTTTGTTTTCCTTCCTTCCGGCTGACGTCATCGGCAGGAGTCTTCGGTTTTCTATTCCTGCTTCTTCCGTTGACTTAGTCGTCGGCAGATGCGTTGTCTTCTGAAACCGAAAGAGTATTTCGTGCCTTAAACCCTCATTCCTTTCGGCTGAATATTTCTTAACATTCCCAATGACTATTTTAATAATGTTTTTCACAGTTTTGTTTAACTTCATTGTTGTTCAAAAAGAATTTCCGCTGCGAGTTTTAAATATTTTGAGAAGTCTAATCTTGACTGTCGAGTGAAGCTTTGAATTTATTATCAAAATTTCTTAGTCATGATAATGTTATGGGTAGCGAACCGGGTTCAGATAACTCGGGGCGTTACATTCAACATCCTCTACTCCTCAACATGATCAGGGGACACACCTGCTAACTCTTCTTCGCCTACATCACAAAACTCATCTATTAGCCTAATGCTAAGCAAGTAAAGCAATATATTTATATATGTAAAGTAATGCTGAACTTAAACTCCTAAACATGCAGTTTCTACTTTCTCATCTCAGTGGCATACACGTTCATTCACAACTTGATCTGATCCCATGGTTCCCTTGGGAGTGGGATCAATTCTCCCAATGTCTACATCCTCCTACTTAATTAAGGGGCAGATGAATTCCCTTAACACTTGATCTGATCCCATGGTTCCCTTGGGAGTGGGATCAATTCTCCCAATGTATAAATCCCTTCATAAGTTAAGGGGTGGATTAGCTCCCTTAATAGTTTGTCTGTCGCATACAGTTCATACCTTACCATTCCTTACATGAAAATTCATTTTCGTAGTTTTTAATAAATCATGATGCATGGATAACAGAAACATACAATCACGCACAAACCTACTGTTTTGTGATGTAGGCCCGAAGGCACAAGCAATACTTTACTTACCTGGATTCCTAGCAAATGCTCGGTTAAGAGCTACTTCGGGGGTTTGTTCACCTATATTCATAAACAGAATGTTAAACCTTAATCTAAGCTATTCAGAAATCTAAGGAGTTGGTTTGACATTTCTATTTATCTAACATTCCCGATTCTGCTCTAACCCTCAAGCAGAATCTCTCACTCGCAACATTATCAAAATGCATACATTGGGATCCTTAAGCTACCTAGGTACTAAAATCAGCAATTAATCGAATCTAAACTCACCTTGGTTGGAGGAATCGGTGAGGAAATCGCCTAAAGAGTTCTGCTGGGTTGAGCTGAAAACCGAGAGTGAAATGAGTATGACGGCTATACCTCATTCAATCTTTCCTTAAATATGTTATCCATAACATAAATTGACAATTACCCTTATGCCCTCACTTAGTTACTTATTAACCTAATTGATTTTACCCCGAATTTTATTCTATAAAATTCACACTTAGAAGATTAATAGGTTATTTTAATTCTAATAAACCGGGTGTTACAGAATTGTTGTGCTCGTTGGCATTTTTCTACGTGTATTTTCTTTGGTCAATCAGTCAAAGAGGTGACTTTGATTGAATGCGAGGTTAAATTTTCAAAATTTCGTGCTAGAAGGTAATTTTCTTTCGGTTTGACCAAGTCTGCCTTTTTGTCACATTTGGGTGGACGATCTTCTTTTAAAATTTTGTGCTCGTGTTTCAAATTCCTTGTTTGCCTCTGTGCTGCTTGTTCATAGCATTCTGAATCGGGTCAGAAATGTCCAATTGAAATTTGAAATTTTTCTTAATTTGTCATAATATCCTTCTCGTTGTGCGCGTCTAGACATATATCAAAATAATATAATATTATATTATATTATATTACAATATAATATATTATAATTTTATATCATATAAATAAAAATAAAAAATTATTAAATTTAAATAAGAAAATAAAAGAAAGAGTGAAACCCTTTCTTTTCTGTTGTAACACCCGAAATTTATAACGACTGAATGATAACATATGCATCATGTGTTTATGGTCAAATTTTCATTCATTAATTCAAAGAAATGAATGAGTTATACCTTGAAGAATAAAAGAGAAGAAGGAAGAATAGGAAACAATTGTTATGGAATTAAGGTGAAGAATGAAATCAAAAGTTAAATTATAAAGTTTGATTAGTCAAACTTTCCATGTGGAGTAGGTTAAGCACCACGCGTGAGGGCTTAAGTATGGAGGATGCTGAATGTGTTAAGGTTAAGTGAAGGAAGAAATGGGGTTAAAAAGTCAAACTTAAAAAAAAGTAGATTTTATGAAGAAATGAAGAATTTGATGTATTATTTTACTTTATGTTTTACTTAATGAAACTCATACATGGTAAGGACTAGAATGCTGATTTTTAAATGAGAATGGGCTGAGCTGGCTACGTAGAAGCAAGACACCTCACAAGTGGTTGGAGTTATCCTTTTAAGTCAGAATTGCTCAAGTAACAAATTTTGAGGACAATTTTTTTTTTAAGGAAGGTGAAATGTAACACCCAAAATTTATAACGACTGAATGATAACATATGCATCATATGTTTATGGTCAAATTTCCATTCATTAATTCAAAGAAATGAATGAGTTATACCTTGAAGAATAAAAGAGAAGAAGGAAGAATAGGAAACAATTGTTATGGAATTAAGGTGAAGAATGAAATCAAAAGTTAAATTATAAATTTTGATTAGTCAAACTTTCCATGTGGAGTAGGTTAAGCACCACGTGTAAGGGCTTAGTGTGGAGGATGCTGAATGTGTTAAGGTTAAGTGAAGGAAGAAATATGGTTGAAAAGTCAAACTTAAAGGAAAGTAGATTTTGTGAAGAAAAGAAGAATTTGATGTATTATTTTACTTTATATTTTACTTAATGAAAATCATACGTGGTAAGAACTACAATTCTGATTTTTAAATGGGATTAAGCTGAGGTGGCTATGTAGAAGCAAGACACCTCACAAGTGGTTGGAGTTATCCTTTAAGTTAGAATTTATTAGTGAATAGGTAAAGTAAGAAACCTCTTTTCTCTCTTTCCTATACCAAACTCTCTACTCCCTCTCATTTTCAGCAAACCATCCACGCCAAAGCTTTCATATTTCTCAGGATTTCTTAAGGTAAAACTAACTTTGGTTATAAATTATGCTTGAATAGAGTTTTCATGGTAAAAGTGGATGAGTTTTGTTAAGTTTGAGGATGTTTGAAGAAACCCTAAGGTGATCCGCGAAAATATTGTTATGTTTGCATATTTTCTCTTTTATTAGATGCTTATTGATGCTATGAAGGCATGTGGATGATTTTATATGGAAAGATTTGAAGTTTGGATGATATTTGAAGAAAAAATTGAAATTTTGCAAAAGAAAAAAAAAACAGAAAAGAGAAAACAGAGCAGCCTCTGTTTTTGTGAAATTCAGCTGGGATAATTGTATTGGTTTAATAAATGGCTTTCAATATGAGAAATTAGACTCTTTAAGGGTGTAGCATTTTAAATTATCAAATTTGGACATGTATATGATTTGTTGTGAATTTTTGAAGTTGGATAAAAATTTATGATTTAAAAATCGGGCAGTTTTGGTTTTGGTTTTGGTTTTCCGCCTATTATTGTGAACGGTTTTTGATAAATGGGCTTTACCATCATAAACTAGACATCTTAAGGAGTCCGTAGCACTTCAAATAGTCAAAATCAGATAAGTATCGGATTTGATATGGATTTCCGAAGTTGGTCGAAAAAGAGGCCATTTCGAGTTTAGCTAGAGTATGCTTAAATTGTTGATTTTCTCTTTGAAATTTATGAATTGGTTGTGGGGGGTGTTAAGTTGATGAAATATGTTATTGTTTTAGGTTCTCAAAATTTCATGGTTTAGCGTACTGTAACACCCGGATTTACGAGATTTTTGTAATACATGTGAATTAATGGCATTTTTGTAAATATGTCAAATCAAGTCGGTTTCGTGAAAAGAAAGTGTTACTACGATCCTAATAATTAATATGAATTTTAAGAAAATTTCAGGAATTTTAAGAGTTGTAACGCTAATTTTACGAGAATTACGTTTCTCGTAATTTAAAGGTCGTTGTGGTAAAAATAGTAAAAGTGGTCCGTTTTGCGTACGGAAGGTTTTAATGGAACCCTAATAATAAGTTAGATTTATTGGCGAAATAAGGAAATTTGGAGAAATCGAATCGTCGGTTAATTAACGAAACAAAGGACGAAACAAATAGAAAATCAAAGGAAGGGCAAAATCGTAATTTTGCAAGTCAAATTTTAATAAAACATCACAACCCTCTCCTTGTCCTTCATTTTCATGATTTTCTCCTTTTTCCTTCTCTTCCAGGCGACTTTTCTGTCCATCGGCGTTCTCCTCCTTCCAACAGCGTTTCCCCTCCGATCAACCTCTGTTCTTCACGTTTTCTTCTCCAATCTCGACCCTAGGTACGATTCTAAGGTTTTAGAAAGGTTTATTTCAATTTTTACGGAGTTTAAATGATTAGGGTTTCGTTTAGGGTTTTGCGAAAAACGTGATTTTGAGTTTGAAATCGATAGAGTTATCGTATTTATGAATATAATGGACATATTGGGCGTATTGGACGAAGGTTGGTCTATTCATTGTGAAATATTAAGGTTTGATGATTTTTTGAGATTTGGAAAACTCCGTTAATGGAGGTTTTGAGGTGTCGAGCATGAATCGCTCGATAAAAATGCCTCAATGAGTTAAATTAGAGTTTTAGGAAATTTCATTAGTTAAGAGTTTCGTAAGTTTAGACGTTTATTAGTTTAGACTCGTTTTAACGACAAATATTGTGAAATTGCCTTAGGTAAACGACGCTCAGTGGACGGAGCTAGAAATTCAACGCGCACGAGGTAAGTTCTCATGACTTACTCTGGCCAATTGGCCTACACCGTATATCGAAGTAGCGTCGAGGGTTATTGTGGAATTGTTTGTTTAAATGCTTTGATTGGGTAGTTAGGATTAGTTCTTTTATAGGGTATGCTTTTAATTGCTTTTATTGTCTTGATGGTACGTATGATGTGTAACGCCCCGAATTATCGAAACCCGGTTCGCTACACTTCACTCTACCATGACTAAGAAATTTCGGATAAATTTTTAAAACTTCATTCGACATTCAAAATTTGACATTTTCTAAACATTCAAAACATTTGAAAACTTTGCAGCGGAAAATCATTTAAAACAACAATGAAGTTAGACAAACTGTAGAAAATATTGTTGGGGTGTTTAACGGAAATGTTGAAGTCATCTGCCGACGACAAGGTCAACGAAAGAAGCAGAAATAGAAAACCGAAGACTTCTGCCGATGACGTCAGCCGGAAGGAATGAAAACAAAAGACATCACTCGGTAGGCTTCATCTACCGATGACGTGTACAAACAACGCACACCCTCTGCCGATAACGTCTACACAGCTTCTCTCTCGACTTCTTCTGCCGATGAAGTCATCGTAACTCCATATACCACTTCATCTGCCGATGAAGTCAATATGACTTCATCTGCCGATGAAGTCAGCGCAATTTCATCTCCCAACAGACAAACGCACGACATCTAACGATAACAACAATATGTCCCTTTCCGATAGAATTAAAATACGCACTACATCTTCCGATTCTCTAAACGACAAAATCACTTAACTCCCTCGGACTGCACCTGCCGATCACTACACAACAAACTTAATACTCTACATCTTCCGATTCTCTAAACGACAAAATCACTTAGCTCCCTCGGACTGCACCTGCCGATCACTACACAACAAACTTAATACTCTACATCTTCCGATCGAATAGACTACATCTGCCGACACGTGCTTCTCACGTGACTCTTTAAGACATCTACCGATAGACTTTCATCTTCCGATAGACATCAACACGACTTCCTTCATCCGAATGCAATAAACCTCTACACATATCCACTGATACAGAATTATTCGACTCCTACCAATGGACTAAACAAATATCTATAAACCAAGAAAACTTCGACTATCAACTAGACTTAAAACATTTTACCAAAATCCATTCGTAACTCCAAGTCATTGTATTGATAAAAAAAAATCAGTAAGAACATGAAAATCAGAAATTCTCAAAAGGAAACGAAATCGAACAGCTGTAGCCTCATTTAATAAAAACTCAATGTATTCAGATTAAATCATTATCCACTAAACCTCCTCATCTGTAGACAACATGCTAAACCGCCTCATCAGTTACCAAGTTGAAGCCTGAATGCACTCCTTCAACATCCTCTACTCCTCAACATGATCAGGGGACACACCTGCTAACTCTTCTTCGCCTACATCACAAACTCATCTATTAGCCTAATGCTAAGCAAGTAAAGCAATATATATATATATGTAAAGTAATGCTGAATTTAAAACTCCTAAACATGCAGTTTCTACTTTCTCATCTCAGTGGCATACACGTTCATTCACAACTTGATCTGATCCCATGGTTCCCTTGGGAGTGGGATCAATTCTCCCAATGTCTACATCCTCCTACTTAATTAAGGGGCAGATGAATTCCCTTAACACTTGATCTGATCCCATGGTTCCCTTGGGAGTGGGATCAATTCTCCCAATGTATAAATCCCTTCATAAGTTAAGGGGTGGATTAGCTCCCTTAATAGTTTGTCTGTCGCATACAGTTCATACCTTACCATTCCTTACATGAAAATTCATTTTCGTAGTTTTTAATAAATCATGATGCATGGATAACAGAAACATACAATCACGCACAAACCTACTGTTTTGTGATGTAGGCCCGAAGGCACAAGCAATACTTTACTTACCTGGATTCCTAGCAAATGCTCGGTTAAGAGCTGCTTCAGGGGTTTGTTCACCTATATTCATAAACAGAATGTTAAACCTTAATCTAAGTTATTCAGAAACCTAAGGAGTTGGTTTGACATTTCTATTTATCTAACATTCCCGATTCTGCTCTAACCCTCAAGCAGAATCTCTCACTCGCAACATTATCAAAATGCATACATTGGGATCCTTAAGCTACCTAGGTACTAAAATCAGCAATTAATTGAATCTAAACTCACCTTGGTTGGAGGAATCTGTGAGGAAATCGCCTAGAGAGCTCTGCTGGGTTGAGCTGAAAACCGAGAGCGAAATGAGTATGACGGCTATGCCTCATTCAATCTTTCCTTAAATACGTTATCCATAACATAAATTGACAATTACCCTTATGCCCTCACTTAGTTACTCATTAACCTAATTGATTTTACGCTTAATTTCATTCTATAAAATTCACTCTTAGAAGATTAATAGGTTATTTTAATTCTAATAAACCGGGTGTTACAATCTACCCTCCTTAAAAGAATTTTGTCCTCAAAATTCAGTACCTGAACAATCTTGGATGCTGGTCCATCATGTCTTGCTAGCGTTCCCAAGTTGTCTCCTCTATATTCTGATTATGCCATAAGACTTTCACTAGTGGAACTTCCTTGTTGCGTAATACTTTTACTGCATAATCCAAGATCCTTACTGGTCTCTCCTCATAGGTCAGTGTAGGTTGAATTTCAATGTTCTGCCGTTCCATAATCTGAGATGGATCCCTCAAGCACTTCTTAAGCATAGAAATATGGAACACATTGTGGATTCCTTCCATAGAGTCCGGCAATTGCAGCTCATATGCTGATTTTCCAATCCTCTTCAAGATTGAGAAAGGTCCAACATATCTTGGGTTAAGCTTCCCTCTCTTCCCAAATCTCACAACTCCTTTGAATGGTGATACCTTAAGAAAAACCTCACTACCAACTTCAAACTCTAACTCTCTGCGTCTTCTGTCAGCATAGCTTTTCTGTCGACTTTGAGCTGTTAAGATCCTCTGACGGATGAGAGCAACCTTCTCAACAGTTTGCTGCACAATATCAGGACCAAGTAACTGTGCTTCGCCAACTTCATCCCAGTACAAGGGTGATCTGCATTTTCGTCCATACAATGCTTCATACGGTGCCATTCTTATTGTTGCCTGAAAGCTGTTATTGTAAGAGAACTCTACTAGATCTAGGTACTTACTCCAAGAGCCTTGGAAATCTAAAACACATGCACGGAGCATATCTTCTAGAATCTGAATAGTTCTCTCGGATTGTCCATCAGTTTGAGGGTGAAAGGCCGTGCTAAAGTTAAGTTGTGTTCCCATAGCCTTATGCAAACTTTTCCAAAACTTAGATGTAAATCTAGAGTCTCGGTCTGAAACTATAGTGCTTGGAACTCCATGCAATCTAATGATTTCTTGCACATACAACTCTGCAAGTTAATCCATCGAATGTGTTATCTTTATAGGCAGAAAATGGGCGGATTTGGTCAAACGATCAACTACTACCCAAATTGAATCATGTCCTTTTGCTGTTCTAGGCAATCCTGTAACAAAATCCATTGTCACTTGATCCCACTTCCATTCCGGAACTGATAGGGGTTGTAATGTCCCTGCAGGCCTCTGATGTTCAGCCTTAACTTGCTGGCAGATCAAGCATGATCCTACGTACTCTGCCACATTTCTTTTCATATTAGGCCACCAGTAATGCTGCTTAAGGTCTCTGTACATTTTAGTACTTCCAGGATGAACAGAGAGCCTAGAAGAGTGTGCCTCGGATAGAATTTCCTTTCTAAGTTCAATATCAGCCGGAACAAACCATCTATTTTGAAACTTGAGAATTCCATCAACCGAGCAGCTGAAATTCGTCCTGTCAGTAGAATCCACGCACAATTTATACTTGTTGCATTCAGCGTCATTCATTTGAACTTCTTTTATTCTTTCCAAAATAGTAGGCCTCAAGGATATGGCCGAAAGCATGGCTGACACACTAGATACTGCTTCAAGGTTAAACCTTAAGAATTCGGTCTCTAAGGCTATCGGTATGTCTAGAATCAACGTAGAAACCGATGGAGTCACCCTACTCAAAGCGTCTGCCACAACATTCGCCTTACCGGGATGATACTTAATCTCAAAGTCATAGTCCTTTACAAATTCCAACCATCTACGTTGCCTCATGTTTAGTTCCTTCTGTGTGAAAATGTACTTTAGACTCTTATGATCTGAAAATATTTCGCACGATTGTCCATACAAATAATGCCTCCAAATCTTGAATGCAAATACTACAGCAGCTAATTCCAAGTCATGTGTAGGGTAATTCTTCTCATGAGTTTTCAACTGTCTGGAAGCATAGGCTATCACTTTTCCTTCTTGCATCAAGACACAGCCAAGACCAATCTTGGATGCATCACAATAAATACTAAATTTACCATTCTCAGCAGGAAGGGTCAGGATTGGAGCATTGGTCAGTTTCTGTTTCAAGGCTTGGAAACTATGCTCACATTCATCGGTCCATAAATACTTCACATTTTTCCTTGTTAACTTAGTAAGAGGTGTAGCAATCTTTGAAAATCCTTCAATGAACTTTCTATAATACCCTGCAAGTCCAAGAAAACTTCTAATATCAGTAGCATTCTTCGGTTGGGGCCATTCCTTAACTGCTTGAACTTTAGTCGGGTCGACAGATAATCCCTCTCCAGAGATGACATGTCCTAGAAAGTGAACTTGGTCCAACCAAAATTCACACTTAGAAAACTTGGCGTATAGTTGGCGCTGCTTCAATAATTCTAATACTAAGTTTAAGTGTCTTGTGTGCTCCTCCTTGGTCTTAGAATAAATTAGAATGTCATCAATGAATACAATAACAAACTTGTCCAAATACTCGTGAAACACCCTATTCATAAGATCCATAAAGGCTGCCGGTGCATTTGTCAAACCAAAAGACATAACCAAAAACTCAAAATGTCCATACCTAGTACGAAAGGCAGTCTTTGGGATATCTTCGGATTTAACCTTCAGTTGGTAATAACCGGATCTAAGGTCAATCTTAGAGAAAACTTTTGCACCTCTAAGCTGGTCAAATAAGTCATCAATTCTCGGTAGGGGATACTTGTTTTTGATAGTTAGCTTATTTAATTCCCTATAGTCTATGCACATACGCATTGATCCATCTTTCTTTTTGAAAAAAAGGACAGGTGCACCCCACGGCGAAAAGCTTGGGCGTATGAACCCTTTCTCTAATAGTTCTTCCAACTGTTTCTTTAATTCTTTAAGCTCTGTAGGTGCTAGTCTATAAGGATTCTTAGATACAGGCTCGGCGCCTGGGTAAACATCCACAACAAATTCAATTTCCCTATCTGGTGGCAAGCCAGGAAGGTCATCTAAGAATACTTCAGGAAATTCTTGAACAACCAAGACATTTTGGGGACTTGATCTTCCTAAATGTTGTGTGTCTAAAACGCTAGCCAAAAAGCACAAATACTCCCTGCATGGGGTGGGTCTACTATTTATAGAAGACATCACGGTCATTTCCTTGCTCTTCTTCAGAGCTTGAAAGGTATGCTTCAAACTACCAGGGGGTTGGAAACTAACTATTCCAGTCCTACAATCGATTATAGCGTGGTGATTAAACAACCAGTCCATTCCTAGGATTACATCAAATCCCGTTATATCCATAACAATTAAATCAGCAGATAGGTTTTTGTCCCCTACTAATACCATGCAATTATGCAATACATGATTGGAATGCAAATGCTCACCAGAGGGTAAAGCAACATTGAATACATGCCTAGAAGGGGTGGATTGTACTTCCAACTTATCAGCAAAAGTAGACGCAACAAAGGAGTGCGTTGCGCCTGAATCTAGCAAGGTAAAAGCAGGCATAGAATTAACCAATATAGTACCTGACACAACAGCAGGCTGGTCTCCTTCTCCCGACTCCATCATAGAAAATATTCTCGGCTTTATTTTAGCAGGGCCACTCTTCAACGTTGGGCAGTCTCTGATGACGTGGCCAGTCTTATTACAGTTGAAACATCGAAGGACTCTGGGCTTCGGGCAATCCTTAAACGAATGTCCAAACTCCTCACAGTTATAACACTTACCAGTCCCAAACCTACACTCGCCCAGGTGATTTTTCATACATTTCATGCACTGAGGAAACTTCTCGGCATCTGGTACCTTCTTTCCAGAACCCTGACTACCCTGGCCTCCAGCAGGCCTCTTTATCCCTCTCTGCTGGTGGGGCTGAAAGAACTTTCGCGGGGCTTCCTTTGGTCCAGCACACTTCATTTCAGCTTCTTCTGCCTCCAATACAGTAGACACTACTTCGCTGAATGACAAGCCTTTAATGCCTGAGTACTTCACTCCTCTGTAAATCTCTTGCTTTAGACCTTGCAGGTATTGAAACACTTTATCCTCATTTCTATGAACGAGGTATCTAGCAAACCTTGACAGAGACTCGAATTGCCTGTTGTACTCTGCCACAGACCCAGTCTGCTTCAAGCTCAAAAACTCAGCCTTCTTTGCGTTCTGGACAGTGGTGCTAAAATATTTCTCATAGAAGACTTCCTTGAATTGCGACCAGGACATGGTTGCAATATCGGTGGTGATCTCCAGCGACTCCCACCAAAGTTGTGCATCCCCTGCTAGATGAAACATTGCCAAAATGACTTTCTCTCCGTCTCCAACATTGGCACATCTGAACATGCTCTCAATCTTTCGAAGCCATTCCTCAGCAACAATCGGGTTAGATGACTTTCCATCAAATGTGGGTGGTTGCAGCCTAAGAAATCTATCCCCTGAATGCTCATTGACGTGACCTGAATTGGCACTTCCTTGTGTTTCCCGACTCAATAACACACCTAACTGGTCAGATTGCTGTCGCACAATGTCTGTCTGCTGACGCATCAACTCCGTCAGCTGTCTAATTACACTTGAATCTTCTTCACTCCTCAAGTTCGGCATCTCCCTAGGTACTCTTGGTCTCCCTGGTCGTCTAGCCATTTGTCTAAGGTTCTGCACAAAGTTATCTATACTCATAAACATCTTATAACTAAAGCTAACATAAACACTTACAGTTGTTGGAGTACTTTCATGCGACGATTGGCACTGATGAGTAATCTTCTGAACGGTTTAGCAGCATGTCTCTGATACCATACTGTAACGCCCCGAATTATCTAAACCCGGTTCGCTACACTTCACTCTACCATGACTAAGAAATTTCGGATAAATTTTTAAAACTTCATTCGACATTCAAAATTTGACATTTTCTAAACATTCAAAACATTTGAAAACTTTGCAGCGGAAAATCATTTAAAACAACAATGAAGTTAGACAAACTGTAGAAAATATTGTTGGGGTGTTTAACGGAAATGTTGAAGTCATCTGCCAACGACAAGGTCAACGAAAGAAGCAGAAATAGAAAACCGAAGACTTCTGCCGATGACGTCAGCCGGAAGGAATGAAAACAAAAGACATCACTCGGTAGGCTTCATCTACCGATGACGTGTACAAACAACGCACACCCTCTGCCGATAACGTCTACACAGCTTCTCTCTCGACTTCTTCTGCCGATGAAGTCGTCGTAACTCCATATACCACTTCATCTGCCGATGAAGTCAATATGACTTCATCTGCCGATGAAGTCAGCGCAATTTCATCTCCCAACAGACAAACGCACGACATCTAACGATAACGACAATATGTCCCTTTCCGATAGAATTAAAATACGCACTACATTTTCCGATTCTCTAAACGACAAAATCACTTAACTCCCTCGGACTGCACCTGCCGATCACTACACAACAAACTTAATACTCTACATCTTCCGATTCTCTAAACGACAAAATCACTTAACTCCCTCGGACTGCACCTGCCGATCACTACACAACAAACTTAATACTCTACATCTTCCGATCGAATAGACTACATCTGCCGACACGTGCTTCTCACGTGACTCTTTAAGACATCTACCGATAGACTTTCATCTTCCGATAGACATCAACACGACTTCCTTCATCCGAATGCAATAAACCTCTACACATATCCACTGATACAGAATTATTCGACTCCTACCAATGGACTAAACAACATATCTATAAACCAAGAAAACTTCGACTATCAACCAGACTTAAAACATTTTACCAAAAATCCATTTGTAACACTCCAAGTCATTGTATTGATAAAAAAAATCAGTAAGAACATGAAAATCAGAAATTCTCAAAAGGAAACGAAATCGAACAGCTGTAGCCTCATTTAATAAAAACTCAATGTATTCAGATTAAATCATTATCCACTAAACCTCCTCATCTGTAGACAACATGCTAAACCGCCTCATCAGTTACCAAGTTGAAGTCTGAATGCACTCCTTCAACATCCTCTACTCCTCAACATGATCAGGGGACACACCTGCTAACTCTTCTTCGCCTACATCACAAAACTCATCTATTAGCCTAATGCTAAGCAAGTAAAGCAATATATATATATATATGTAAAGTAATGCTGAATTTAAAACTCCTAAACATGCAGTTTCTACTTTCTCATCTCAGTGGCATACACGTTCATTCACAACTTGATCTGATCCCATGGTTCCCTTGGGAGTGGGATCAATTCTCCCAATGTCTACATCCTCCTACTTAATTAAGGGGCAGATGAATTCCCTTAACACTTGATCTGATCCCATGGTTCCCTTGGGAGTGGGATCAATTCTCCCAATGTATAAATCCCTTCATAAGTTAAGGGGTGGATTAGCTCCCTTAATAGTTTGTCTGTCGCATACAGTTCATACCTTACCATTCCTTACATGAAAATTCATTTTCGTAGTTTTTAATAAATCATGATGCATGGATAACAGAAACATACAATCACGCACAAACCTACTGTTTTGTGATGTAGGCCCGAAGGCACAAGCAATACTTTACTTACCTGGATTCCTAGCAAATGCTCGGTTAAGAGCTGCTTCAGGGGTTTGTTCACCTATATTCATAAACAGAATGTTAAACCTTAATCTAAGCTATTCAGAAACCTAAGGAGTTGGTTTGACATTTCTATTTATCTAACATTCCCGATTCTGCTCTAACCCTCAAGCAGAATCTCTCACTCGCAACATTATCAAAATGCATACATTGGGATCCTTAAGCTACCTAGGTACTAAAATCAGCAATTAATCGAATCTAAACTCACCTTGGTTGGAGGAATCTGTGAGGAAATCGCCTAGAGAGCTCTGCTGGGTTGAGCTGAAAACCGAGAGCGAAATGAGTATGACGGCTATGCCTCATTCAATCTTTCCTTAAATACGTTATCCATAACATAAATTGACAATTACCCTTATGCCCTCACTTAGTTACTCATTAACCTAATTGATTTTACCCCTAATTTCATTCTATAAAATTCACTCTTAGAAGATTAATAGGTTATTTTAATTCTAATAAACCGGGTGTTACATGATGTATGTTTACTTTAAGCACGTAATTGTCCATGCATCACGGTTTTCAATTATGCATAGAAAATGAATTTCCGCACTATGTTTTAAAGAAAATGGTGATGTGGCCTGAAATGGGGCTATTGACCTATTGTGAAGGCTGAGAAGGGTCGGTCACAATACCGCATCTAATAAGAACCCATGTATGTTTATGGTCATGCGAGGTGGGGCTCAGGCATGGCTGTGCGTGTTGCAAGCATGTACCCCCCTCCGCTAGGTGGAAAGGGTTGTCCAACCGCAGGATGTGCCCTTTTCATTTAGCGGGTTGAGACCTCGGTGACAACCTATGTAAAGATAAGAAAATGTTGCATGATTTCTGAAACTCATTTGCACAGCATGCATTTGCATTTACGAAACTTGCTGAGCCTTTAGCTCATAGATTGTCTGTATGGTGTAGGTGATCTTGACATAGGTGAGGGCGAGATCCCTCCACCCGAGGAATGATGCAGTTGAAGGAGGATGGCCCGCGGGAGTGTGTTGGGCAGTCAAGGCACCTTTTTGACCCGTGGGGAAGTAAATGTATGTTTTGGGAACACGATAGTTTTATAATTGTGTAGTTGAACAAATTAGGATGTTTGGGAATCTGGATAGTAGATAGGTTTACTTTGTGATATTTTTAAATGACTTTGATACTTATTTTACAACCGTTTGGTGATTTTGAACAGGAAGAATTGTTAAGCTTTTAAACGGATCTACGCGGTTTATTTTTATGAATTTTCACTATGTTTTCGGCTAAGTTTTGGGTAGGTTTTGTGATTTATGAAATAGAGAAATGTATAAAAATATAGGAGGTTTTGAATGAAAATGTGGTGAAGTGTTTAGTTTAATGGTGTGTTAGGTGTATGTTTACACAGGGAAAAGAAAGAAAGAAGTGGAAGAAAAGAAAAAGAAGAAGAGGTAGAGAACCTGCCGATCGATTGCCATCGATCGGCAGGGTGATCGCTGCTCTCTGGATTTTCTAGAGAGCGGGGCGATCGATCGCCCATATGTGGGGCGATTGATCACCCCCAATTGTAAATGGGCGATCGATCACCACAATGAGCGGCGATCGATCGCCCCTCAATTTTTACAATGGGCGATTCCATCGCCTGCCAAAGGGGTGATCGATCGCCCCTGCATGTTTTGGAACAATTGTCCCTTCTGCCCTCCAAGCTTTGGCCGATGTTTTAATTGCTTTATAATTGTTTTAAATAATTGTTTTAAGTTTTATTTCAATTGTTTTAAGTTTTGTTTAAGTGGTTTTCAAAATAGTTTTCGAACGATTTTAACGAATTTGTATACGATGTAAATTCCGCTCAAAGTTTACACAGATAAAAAAAAAATACGGGATAATAGGGGTGCAGTGTTAGGGTCGCTACAGTTATGGTATCAGAGCCCCCGGATTTTAAAAACGGTTCTGTAGACTGCTCGACTGCACGGCACTACGCGGAAATCCTTCATCAACTGTAAATATGTTTAAAAGTTTTATTTGATTTCGATTTCGTAGAGTTATTTACTTTTAACCTTTATAGGAGTTATAGAAATATGGTGCGTCGAGGAAATGACCGAGATGATACGATAGAACACCTTAAGGATTTTATTGCCCAACAGTCCCAACACATGGAGCGACAGGCCCAACAAATGGAGAGACAGTCCTAGCAGCTGGGCACCCTAATAGACCGTGAAGGTGCTAGAGCTCGGGAGACAGCAACTCTGGGTAATCGAGGGGTGGAGAGATTCCAGAAGCTCCAACCTCCTGTGTTCAACGGACAGTCTACGGATCCCTCTTCAGCCGAGGAGTGGATTCAAACCATGGAGGACATGCTGGCCTACGCAAGTATAGAGGACGGAGAGAAGGTTGCGTTGGTGAGCTACCACTTAGCACTAGATGCCCGATTCTGGTGGGATTCCATCAAGGCAACCACCGATGTGACGACTATGAGTTGGGAACGGTTCAGAATGGTATTTTATGACAAGTACTTCAGTCATACAGTACGAGAGGCAAAGATGGTGGAGTTCATGCAGTTGCGGCAAGTTGGTTCGATTGCCGACTATGTGAGGAGGTTTGAGGCTTTGTCCCGCCGCGTCAGGTCAGTGTGACATGACTCGGAGGCCCGTTACAAGATCACAAACTCCGACACAAACTTTAATTGTTCAATGTTCTAATGATTTGTCACTTTTTGCAAGTTTGGATCACATCATGGACTTCACTTGGGAGCCGACATCAGAGGATGTGGAGAAACCTTGCCACGTCATTCATTGGAGCATTCACTCGGAGCTTCCTTGCAGCCCTATGGGAATTTGTCTTCCCAGGCCTTAATTTGTAATTTTAATTTTTAAACTCATTGGCATACATTCGCCTTTATTGTAAGGATTTTATAATTGCATTTCATGCATTAGATTGTGTGGTTAGGACTAGATGTATGGTGGTGGATTTGGGTTAAAGAAAATTCAACAATTCAAAGGAAAAGAGACCCCCACAAATCAAGCCCAAAGAAGGACTCGGACCAAAGAAGAGCCCACACCCAAAGGTACGATTTTGCAGGTACATGTGTGGGTGGAAGCATGGATTGATGAGTTGGCAGAATCTCATCCTTTGGCTAGATTTTGGCTCGGCCTTCATCCAAATAGCCCACTTGGCGCGAGCAGGCAGCTAGAAGATGGCGCGCGGGCAGCGAGGAGATGGCGCAGGTAGCTGGGCGCGGATCGGTGACATGGCGCGCGCGAGGCCATCAGATTGCGCCTACCCGAGAACTAGCTGGCTCGCGCGCTGGTTGGCTGGTGATGCGCACCTCGGCCTCTCATCTCCACCATCCGATCTTCACCTAATCAATGGCCACCATTTCTCCTCCAAAACCCTAATCCACATAGGACTTCTATAAATGCATGGTATTAGTGATTGTAGACAACTTTTTGCCAATCAATACACTACTTTTTCCCTAAAAATCCAAAGTCCCTTTGGTGTTTTTTCTTGGTTCCTTGAACCAAGAGGAGTTGGCCTCCATTGCTAGCCTAGCTTGGGTTGCTAGGTTAGCTCTTATTCATTCCCTCACCTTCTCCATTGGGAGTTGGATCGAGGACAAAAATCCCCAGCCTACGGCGATCGTTTTCCTCCCGAAAAATGTTTATCCTAGAGCCTAACCCGTAAGATCGCTCTAAGGAACCTCCAAGGGTAATTTCTTTATTTTATTTGCTATCACATTCACCCACAATCACTCTCTAAATTTCGGCCACACAAAACACACACAAACCACCTTTATTTTATTGCAATTTTATTTCCTTCATTCCATTACTTCATCTTCCATCTTTCTCTCCATTTTTCTCTTATTTTTCTTTATGCTTCATGCCATCATCTAACATCCAATATTCAACCATATTCCCTTAGCACACACCTCACTTTCATCTCTTGCATTTATTCTTATTTTTGCTTCTACATTCCACGGATTTGTCATCCCTCACACACACCGAGCATTCTTGATATTTTAGTGGGTTTTCACGGACCCTTTTCTAAGGGATCCCATGTCAAGTGGTATCAGAGCCACAAGGCTTCACTCATGCATTTTAGTGCCTTGACAATAGTCAAAATTCGGCACAAAATCGGGATAGCGGCTCATTTTCTTCTCTAGCATTATTTTCTTTAATATTGTGCTAACTTTGTGCTAATATAACTATTTCATTTGCTGTCATTTTTATTGTCATTATAATACTTAATCTATTAAGGAAACATGGTATGCAAAGAGGTAGAAAAATCAGCCAAGGTATAGTCAAATCTCTCCTAGTTATTTTCTTTTCCTTTTTGGTTTACTCTCTATTTTTAGCCTCGGTTTTTACCATTTATTTTACTTGTTTTGGCTCGACAGTTAAACCTAAATCTAAGCTAAAGATTGATTGGAATATTTAGGAAAAGAAGCATGAAAATCGGCTTAGTGTGAAGATATAAAAACTGGTTCAAATTGTTGAAATCCTCCACGGTTTTCATTATCTCTCCTCGGTTTTTAGTATTTTGTTTGTAACGCCCCGAGTTTCTAAACTCAGTTCGTTACTCATAAACCCGAACATAACTAGGAAATTTTGGACCAAATTTAAAACTTCGCTCGCAAGTCGAATTGGAACGTTTGCAAAAACATAAAACTTGCAGCGGAAAATCTTTGAGCAAAGCAAAGTTAAGCAAAACTATAAGACAGTGTTCGAATAATCAGTTAAAAATATTAAGAAAATAATTCGGTCGGAAGAGATGAAGGCTTACGCGTGAAATACTTAAAGTTCATAAAAGTCAAACACATCATCCGCTGAACAAAGTCAACGAAAAGGACAGAAACAAAACCGAAAGTTTCCACCGATGACGTCAGCCGGATGATTCGTTCATCCAGCCTCTGCCGACCACAAGACGACAAATCTTTTACTCACGTCTCCCGAGAGAACAAACTACGTATACCGATCACAAAACGACAAAACTTCAACTACATCATCCGATAGGTTTAATACCCAACATCCACCGATCACTAAATAACAAAACTTCTACTACATCATCCGATAGGTTTAATACCCGACATCCATCGATCACTAAATAACAAAACTTCTACTACATCATCCGATAGGCTTAATACCCGACATCCACCAATCACTAAACGACAAAACTTCTACTGAAGATATCATCCGATGACATTAGTCAGATGATTCAATCCTCCAACGTCCGTCGGTGGACAAAACACCCAGCTTCTATCGATAGACAACATCTACCAGTAGAGAGCAGAGCAACATTTCAACTACTCTTTTGCTATACCACACAACTCTAACTACATAAAGGAATTTGCTTACTTCACTAAAACCATTCAGAACCAACCCAAATCCTTACATTTACTCAAAAATCCAGTAAGAGCTAATGTTAAAACCAACAGAGTGCTATTATCATAAAAGTCTCACCAATGTATTCAAAAACATTAAAACCACTTCTGTTATCAGAAAACTCAACAAAACTTAAAATAAATCATGGTTCACTAAACCTTCACATCTACTGACATCAGTTAAACCGCCTCATCAGAATCACCAATCCGTGGCATTGAAGTGCTCCCCCAACAGCCTAATCCTCAACATGTTCAGAGAACACACCTTCTGTTGCCTCTTTACCTATATCACAAAACTCATGTATTAGCCTAATGCTAAGTAAGTAAAGCAATAATGAAATGGAATGTTGAAACATAAATTCCTAATCATGCAGTTTCTACTTTCTCATCTCAGTTGCATATGCATTCGTTTCTGATCTGATCCCCCTGTGAAATTGGGAGTTAGATCACTTCTCCCAAAGTCATACATCCTCTCTCTTGATTAATGGGCAGATTAGTTCCCTTAACAACTGTTCAGATCCCCCTGTGAAATTGGGGTTTGGATCACTTCCCCCAAAGTCATACATCCTCTCTCTTGATTAAGGGACGGATTAGTTCCTTAACAACTGTTACAGTCTGTTCATTCCTTACCATGTCATTTCATGTAAATTCATTTGCGCATAATTTTCAAAACATGATACATGCCATACAAACACATTCAAGCATGCACAACGTTACTGTTTTGTGATGTAGGCCCGAAGGCACAAGCATACTCTACTTACCTGGTCTCCGGGAAATCGCTCGGTTGTAAGTTGCTTTAAAAGCTCACACACCTAGAGTCACAACAGAGCATCAATCAAACTCTCACTAAGCTTCACCAGAAATCAACTAGAAATTTAAGGAAACTAGTTTAAAACCCTGTTACTCATGCATTCTCATTTATCACCAATAACCCGAACCTACTCTCACTCGCAGCATCCTAGAAATCCTCACATTGCACTTCCTCGGTCATCTAACTACTAAGACATAAGAAAATGAGGAAAACGTACCTAGGTTGAAGGAAAATCGGGCGAGGGAATCTCCTAGAGGGTTCTGCTACAGAGCTGAAGGCTGAAAAAGAAATGGTAAGTTGGATAGTGGCGGCTTTAGTGTATAAATCACAAAGCCACTTTTCTTAAATAGGTTATCCATTATAGCTCTCAATTTACCACTATGCCCTTACTTAGCCACTCATTAACCTAATTAATATTTCCCTCAATTTTCTCCACAACATGCTTACTATTAAATAACGGAATAGAAATTGGTTTAATAGAACCGGATGTTTCATTGTTGGATTAACTTAATTAGCTTATTATGTTATCATTTGCCTCATGTTTTAGCATCTAAATATTGTCCAATAGATATATTAATTTTCTAGAAATTTTGGTGCTTCAAATCGGCTTAAATCTATTACTATAAAAATAGGATTATTATTGATCTAACCTCTCGATTTTTGCATCCTTGTTTTGCTCTAAATTTACATGAATTAATTGCTGAATGTTGCTCTTGCTTTAACTTATAAACTCACTTATTAAACACTGGAAATTAAATGCAAGAAGTTGGTTTATACGAATTTAGCAAAAACATGATTTAAATTAGCAAATTTGAGTTAAAAGTTACATTAAAAAAAATTCTGTTATGTTTGACTTAAAATTTCAGCTTGTTATCTTAATTTAAGTGGCGTTTTAAATATTATTACTTGCTGTTTTTAGAGTCAATTAGTTGTTATTAAAATTTCTCCAAGTGACCTTAGATAAAATTTGAAAACTTGGTTAAAATTGTGGTGATTAGTAATTGTTAAAATATATATATATTCATTTGTTTAGTTATTGCTAAGTTTTATTTAAAATTGTTGAGTTGACTACCTATTTTAGCATGATCCCTATTTTCATTTTGTCTTAGCTAAGATTATTCCTTAGTGCCTAACACTACCTAAGATATTAAGAAGATAAGCATCTCACTAATTTAGGAAAATTAACTTAGACAAGAAATTGAATTAAATTAAAAACACTTAAATATGACTAATCAAAGTGGGTTCAATCGAGATCCACCACACCAAGAACCATATCGGGCTAGACATACTCCCCCACCCGAAAGCACACGACACGAAGGTGAGACTAGTTCTCAAAGAGGCATGCAAGGACAAATTGATGCCTTAACGAGCATCGTTAATAGCCTCGCTCAACAAGTCCAAACAATGCTGAATAATCCTTCTCGTAAAGAGCCCCATGAACGTGTCCTTTCTCAAGAGACCTCCTCTAGGATTATTACCGAATGCCCTAGGCGTAAAGCACCTTTCTAACCACCTGTAGAGGAAGAGGAATGGAACGAACCCCGAAGAAGGAGACCGCATTATTTTAATTCGGAGGATGAGAATTGGTCAGAGGAAGATGAAGAGTACTGACCAAATCGTCGTAGGGACAACGACGACCTCCATAATGTTAAGATGACAATTCCCCCTTTCAATGGGACGTGTGATGGAAACACATATCTTGATTGGGTTGATAAGGTAGAGAGAATTTTTGAGTGTCACGATTATTCCGAGTGAGTTAAAATTCAACTCGCCTCTCTTGAATTAATGGGTCACGCCGCATTATGGTGGTCCAACCTTAAGAACCAAAGGATGCGTACACTAGGATACCCCGTCTCAACGTGTAATTCCATGAAAGAGGAAATGCACAAGAGGTTCATTCCCCGACACTACAAGCACGAACTCTTCCACCAACTTCACAACCTTAGACAAAATTCTCTTTCGGTCGATGAGTATATCACGAAATTCGAGACTCTCAATATGCGTTGTGCTATTGATGAACTCCAAGAGCAACTCATCGCGAGATTCATTCGAGGTCTTAACTTCGATATTGGAGACGCGGTTGAAGTACAACAATTGCAAACCATGGACATGGTCATTCAACTCGCCCTCACGGCGGAAAGACAACTCAAAAGAAAACGTAAAACTAATTTTCCAACTAAATTTCCACCTAGGCATTTAGATCAAGACAAACCCAAACCTCCATGGAAAAACAAAAAGAAAAGGCCAGTTAACCGTAATTGTTCACCCAAGACACCCTTTAACCAAAACAAAACCCCTCCGACGGACAAGAATCAAGCGAACACATCTAAAGTGCAAAGAGCTCGTGATGTCCACTGCTACAAGTGCTTAGGCAAAGGGCATTACGCCAATGAATGTTCCAACCATAGAGTGATGGTTATCAAGGAGTCAACCGAAGAATGGGAAAGTGAGAACGATGAGGGTCAATACCTCGATAAGGAAATAGAAGAAGAGGTAGATGACGAGAGCGAGCACGAGTCAGATGAGTGTGCTGCTCAAGACGGACCACTTTTAATGGTGATTAGAAGAGCCCTTGTCTCTAAAAATGTTGAGGAGGACTGCCAACGTGAAAACATTTTTCAAAGTAGATGTGCAGTCAAAGATAAAGTATGTTCGGTGATTATAGATAGTGGAAGTTGCGTTAACGTAGCTTCCCACTATATGGTTAGCAAGCTTGGATTGGAGACCATAAACCATCCTAAACCATATAAGTTGAGATGGTTGGATGATAGGGATAACATTAAAGTAACCAAACAAGTAACCATCAATTTTACTATTGGAAAATATAAGGATTCAGTTACTTGCGATGTCGTGCCTATGACAGCGAGTCATCTTCTATTAGGTCGACCATGGCTCTACGACCGTAGGGTACATTATGATGGTTACCTCAACAACTATAGTTTGAAATTTGGCAGTAGAAATATCAAATTACTTCCTATGATCCCTGAACAAATTGCTCATGACGACGCGCTTAGGAAGGAGAAAAAGATTAAAGAAAATCTTTTGTTGACCAAAAAGGGATTAAGAGCTGCAGTGCTAAGGAAAAGACGGTGATTCTTGTTTTATTTAGAGACCGAATTATGGAGCTTGGAAAGATACCCTTACCGATTCAAAACCTACTTAAGACTTATCAAGATGTTTTTCCTGAAGAACTATCCCCTGGATTACCACCGATTAGAAGAATAGAACATCAAATCGACCTCCAACCCGGCGCTATGTTACTGTAACGACCCCGTTTCCCAGCAAGATATTGTCCGCTCTGGGGATTGGGCCGTAGCCCAATATCCTCCCCTCACGGCTTTGTTTGGCGAGAACTTCCCGGAAGGTCACCCAACCTGGAATTGCTCTCGCCGAAGCACTTTTAACTTCGGAGTTCTTATGGGATCCGTTGCCAATTGTGCTCCAAAACGCGTCTTGCTATGTTGGGAGGGTCTCTTTACATATGTTTCATTTCCACATACTTCCCCAAGCGATGTGGGATTGTGACGACCCCCTCTTTACGACCCGGGATTTGCCTATACTCGAGTCCGGGATCCATCCACCCCGCAACCCAAGGTTTGGGCCGCAGTCGTACACATACGTACACATTTCATTCGGGTCATCACAATCACCCCCCCTCGGGGGCCCAACGTCCCCGTTGGCCACATTTCCGGTTGGGTACAGGCTCTGATACCATTTGTAACGACCCCGTTTCCCAGCAAGATATTGTCCGCTCTGGGGATTGGGCCGTAGCCCAATATCCTCCCCTCACGGCTTTGTTTGGCGAGAACTTCCCGGAAGGTCACCCAACCTGGAATTGCTCTCGCCGAAGCACTTTTAACTTCGGAGTTCTTATGGGATCCGTTGCCAATTGTGCTCCAAAACGCGTCTTGCTATGTTGGGAGGGTCTCTTTACATATGTTTCATTTCCACATACTTCCCCAAGCGATGTGGGATTGTGACGACCCCCTCTTTACGACCCGGGATTTGCCTATACTCGAGTCCGGGATCCATCCACCCCGCAACCCAAGGTTTGCCCCGCAGTCGTACACATACGTACACATTTCATTCGGGTCATCACAATCACCCCCCCTCGGGGGCCCAACGTCCCCGTTGGCCACATTTCCGGTTGGGTACAGGCTCTGATACCATTTGTAACGACCCCGTTTCCCAGCAAGATATTGTCCGCTCTGGGGATTGGGCCGTAGCCCAATATCCTCCCCTCACGGCTTTGTTTGGCGAGAACTTCCCGGAAGGTCACCCAACCTGGAATTGCTCTCGCCGAAGCACTTTTAACTTCGGAGTTCTTATGGGATCCGTTGCCAATTGTGCTCCAAAACGCGTCTTGCTATGTTGGGAGGGTCTCTTTACATATGTTTCATTTCCACATACTTCCCCAAGCGATGTGGGATTGTGACGACCCCCTCTTTACGACCCGGGATTCGCCTATACTCGAGTCCGGGATCCATCCACCCCGCAACCCAAGGTTTGCCCCGCAGTCGTACACATACGTACACATTTCATTCGGGTCATCACAGTTACTAAATCGACCGGCCTACAGGATGAGGCCTGAAGAAGCAAAGGAATTACAAGATCAAGTCCAAGAATTATTAGGGAAAGGATACATAAGAGAGTCGATGAGCCCATGCGCTGTACCTACCTTGTTGGTACCGAAGCAAGATGGCTATATGCAAATGTGTGTTGATAGTCGGGCTATCAACCAAATTACCATTAAGTATAGGTATCCTATCCCTCGGCTAGAAGATATGTTGGACGAATTGAGTGGAGCATCGATTTTCTCCAAAGTTGACTTGAAGAGCGGTTATCACCAAATACGGATGAAAGAGGGTGATGAGTGGAAGACCGCCTTCAAAACAAAATACGGATTGTTTGAGTAGATTGTTATGTCATTCGGTCTTACAAACACCCGAGCTCCTTTATGCAGTTAATGCATCATGTTCTTAAGGACTTCCTTGGAAAATTTGTTGTCGTATATTTCGATGACATCTTGGTGTATAGTCGCGACCTTCCCCAACATGTCAACCACCTCAAGATGTTATTTCAAACTCTCCGTCGCACTAAATTATTCGAGAATTTGTGTAAGTGCTCCTTTGGACAAGAAAAGATTTACTTTTTGGGCTTTATAATTTCGAAGGATGGCTTAGAAGCGGACGAAGACAAGGTTAAAGCCATCAAGGAGTGGCCCACTCCTAATAGTATCACTGAAGTCCGCAGTTTCCATGGATTAGCCTTTTTTATAGGAGGTTCCTTAAAGACTTCAGTTTCTTAGTCGCTCCTATTACGGACCTTACCAAGAAAGGAGTTGACTTCAATTGGACTCCGGCATGCCAAAGTAGCTTCGACTTGATAAAAGAAAAAATTTGTCAATCACCCATTTTAGCACTCCCCGATTTCAATAAGGTTTTTGAGATCAAGAGTGATGCCTCCGGTATTGGCATTGGAGCTATTTTGATGCAAGATGGTAAGCCTCTTGCGTATTTTAGTAAAAAATTGAAAGGAGCTGCTTTGAACTATTCAACCTATGATAAAGAGTTCTATGCCGTAATTAGGGCCCTAGAACATTGGCAACATTACTTACTCTCAAAAGAGTTTGTGGTTCACTCCGACCACCAATCCCTTAAGCATATTAAGAGCCAGCACAAACTCAACAAAAGACACGCAAAATGGGTGGATTTCTTGGAAAGATTCCCCTACATTTTAAAATATTTGAAAGGGTCTGACAATACCGTTGCCGATGCTCTATCTCGACGACGTATCCTCTTGACGGAGTTAAGTGTTAGATTTTTTGGATTTGAATGGATCAAAACCTTGTATGCATCCGATAAAGATTTTGGATTGCCTTACCAAGTTAGTCAAAATAAGGCTGAAGGAGGATATAGTCTTATGGATGAATTTTTGTTAAAGAATGGAAAATTGTGTATTCCTAATTGCAGTCTAAGACAATGCCTCATTAAAGAAGCTCATGGAGGAGGATTGTCTGGGCATTTTGGAGAAAAGAAGACCCTAGAGCTATTGAAGGAAAAATTTTATTGGCCTCACATGATGAAGGACGTGCACCACTATGTTGAGAGGTGTATTATTTGTAAAAAGGCCAAAAGCAAAGTTCTACCCCACGATCTTTACATGCCTTTACCTATTCCTACACACCCTTGGGTAGAAATTAGTATGGATTTTATTTTGGGGTTACCACGAACGGGACGTAATAAGGATTCTATTCTAGTGGTTGTGGATAGATTCTCCAAAATGGCGCATTTTATTGCCTGCAACAAAATCGACGACTCTGTTGCTATAGCCGACCTATTTTTCAAGGAGATAGTTAGACTCCATGGAGTGCCTCAATCGATTGTGTCTGATCGCGACACCAAATTTCTGAGCACTTTTTGGAAAACTTTATGGAAGAAATTGGGGACTACGCTATGTTTTAGCACATCTTTTCATCCCCAAACGGACTACCAAACGGAAGTGGTTAATAGGACCTTGGGAACCCTTCTCCGAAGTGTCATAGGTAAAAATCTCACCAATTGGGACATAGTACTACCCCAAGTTGAATTCGGTTACAACCGAAGCCTTCATTCCACCACCCAGCAAACTCCCTTTGAGGTAGTCTATGGTTTTAATCCGAACACACCCTTGACACTTATTCCTATTCCAACCCATGACCAAATTAACCCTTCGGGAGCAAGTAAAGTGGAGCAAATGAAAAAGTTGTATGGGAAAGTCCACCAAACAATTGAAAGAAGTAACACCAATTACGCTAAGCATGCAAATAAGGGGCGAAAAGAGGTTATTTTTAATGTTGGAGATTTGGTGTGGTTGCATCTTAGGAAGGAACGATTTCCGGCCAAAAGACGCTCCAAATTGTTGCCTAGAGCTGAAGGTCCCTTTAAAATCTTGGAACGTATAAATAACAATGCTTACAAGTTGGAGTTACCCGGCGATTATGGGGTGTCATCCACCTTCAATGTGCAAGACTTATCCCCTTATATTGGAGAATTGGGGTATGAAGAGGAGGCTGAGCTAACGGATTTGAGGTAAAATCCTCAGCCACCCGGAGGGGATGACATGCCTCAAAGGCCCGTTACAAAATCACAAACTCGGGCACAAACTTTAATTGTTCAATGTTCTAATGATTTGTCTCTTTTTGCAGGTTTGGATCACATCATGGACTTCACTTGGGAGCCGACATCAGAGGATGTGGAGAAACCTTGCCACGTCATTCATTGGAGCATTCACTCGGAGCTTCCTTGCAGCCCTATGGGAATTTGTCTTCCAACGCCTTAATTTGTAATTTTAATTTTTAAACTCATTTGCATACATTTACCTTTATTGTAAGGATTTTATAATTGCATTTCATGCATTAGATTGTGTTGTTAGCACTAGATGTATGGTGGTGGATTTGGGTTGAAGAAAATTTAACAATTCAAAGGAAAAGAGACCCCCACAAATCAAGCCCAAAGAAGGACTCGGCCCAAAGAAGAGCCCACACCCAAAGGTATGATTTTGCAGGTACATGTGTGGGTGGAAGCATGGATTAATGAGTTGGTTGAATCTCATCCTTTGGATAGATTTTGGCTCGGCCTTTATCCAAATAGCCCACTAATAGCCCACTTGTCGCGCGCGGGCAGCGAGGAGATGGCGCTCGGGCAGCTGGGCACGGATCGGTGACATGGCGCGCGTGAGGCCATTAGATTGCGCCTACCCGAGAACCAGCTGGCGTGCACACTGGTTGGCTGGTGATGCGCGCCTCGGCCTCTCATCTCCACCATCCGATCTTCACCTAATCAATGGCCACCATTTCTCCTCCAAAATCCTAATCCACCTAGGACTTCTATAAATGCATGGTATTAGTGATTGTAGACAACTTTTTGCCAATCAATACACTACTATTTTCCTAAAAATCCAAAGTCTCTTTGGTGTTTTTCCTTGGTTCCTTGAACCAAGAGGAGTTGGCCTACATTGCTAGCCTAGCTTGGGTTGCTAAGTTAGCTCTTATTCATTCCATCACCTTCTCCATTGGGAGTTGGATCGAGGACGAAAATCCCCGGCCTACGGCGGTCATTTTCCTCCCGAAAAACGTTTATCCTAGAGCGTAACCCGTAAGATCGCTCTAAGAAACCTCCAAGGGTAATTTCTTTATTTTATTTGCTATCACATTCACCCACAATCGCTCTCTAAATTTCGGCCACACAAACCACCTTTATTTTATTGCAATTTTATTTCCTTCATTCCAGTACTTCATCTTCCATATTTCTCTCCATTTTTCTCTTATTTTTCTTCATGCTTCATGTCATCATCTAACATCTAATATTCGGCCATATTCTCTTAGCACACACCTCACTTTCATCTCTTGCATTTATTCTTATTTTTGCTTCTACATTCCACAGATTTGTCATCCCTCACACACACCGAGCACTCTTGATATTTTAGTGGGTTTTCACGAACCCTTTTCTAAGGGATCCCGTGTCACAGTGTTAATGAGGACAAGGTACGCAAATTTATACAGGGGCTTGACCAAGAAATTCGGAAGAGTCTTACCATATTAGGGGTGCAGAATGTATCCTATGATGAGATAGTAGCAAGAGCACTTGAGATTGAGGCCGTTGATCAGAACTATGTCAAACCAAGAGAGCCAGCTAAAGGCTTCTTTCGAGAGATCCACCCTCAGCTCAGAAATAAGGGCTGGCAGCTGAGAGAAAGCCACAGCAACAACAACGTGGCGTTAAGAGGCCTTTAGAGGGAGGCAATGATCGAGGGAAGGAAAAACAAGTACAAATGCTTCTCAGATGCCTTGGTGCCCTAAGTGCTAGAAAGAACACAGTGGAGAATTCAGAATGGGAACGAATAAGTGCTATCGGTGTGGAGTAGTTGGCCACTTCGTTAAAGATTGCCCGAAGCATGGCCGTGAGCAGTCAGGCACAGACCAGAGGAGGGTTTAACCGAGGATTTTTGCATTTATCGAGCCTGGTGATATCGACGATAAGGCTCAGCCCTCAGTGATAGCAGGTACTATTTTGATTATGGGTGTGGCGGTATTTTCTTTGATAGACACGGGAGCTACACACTGTTTTGTTTCCACTGCTTATGTGTCTAGACTGAAGCTTGTGCCTGAGTTAGCAGAATACGAATATAGTGTGATGCTACCTTCAGGAGAGCGTATGCAGTCAGGTCATGTTGTCTAGGGCAATATCGTCTCGGTTGGGAACAGTACCCTCTATGCTCGCCTGATCGTTATGGGCATAGAGATCTACGATCTTATCTTAGGGATGGACTGGCTATCACAGCACTTCGACACCATCCATTGTCGATCCGGGATTGTGACTTTTCGACCCCCGGGTAAAGCTGAGTTTTCTTATCAGGCGACGAACAGATTGAGTGGATCGCCTATTTCCTACTCCATGAAGGTCAACGAGCAGTTTAAAGGTGAGTGCTCTATTTATTTGGCCACAGTAGTTGATACTCAGTTGCTCAGCGGAGTAAAGCAGAGTGACATTCCTATAGTCAGAGAATTCTCTGAGATATTCCTTGACGATCTTCCCGAATTATCGCTGGACAGGGAGATCGAATTTATCATTGATGTATATCCGAGCTCCGTGCCAGTGTCTAATAATCCATACAGATTGGCGCCTGCTGGATTGAGAGAGTTGAAAACTCAGCTTGAGGAGTTGATGGATAAGGGTTTCATTCGACCCAGTTTTTCACTCTAGGGTGCGCCCGTTCTGTTTGTCAAAAAGAAAGACAGGACCCTCAGGATGTGTGTGGATTACAGGGAGCTGAATAAGCTCACAGTGAAGGATGTGCTCTAATACTCTCATGAAGGAAGTTTCTACGGAAGTTTAACCGCATTTTTGGATCGCCAAAAGATGTTAGAAGTTTTGCGGACCTTGCTTTCTAATTGGTTTCAGCATTTTGAACGCAATGACGATCTCCGTTCGTTGAATTTCCATTCTTTTACATGCAAATCGAGGTTTGATGATTGTTCTTTTGCTGATGTCATGGGCTCTAATGCTTGGTTACTATTGTTGCGTCATTAGTGTAATGCCCTCGAACCCACCCCGGCTCGGTGTGCTACATTGAATAACAATCCCGCTTTTAAAACGTAATTTAAAATGATTTTCGATAAAAATTTGACTAGATTTTTGGGTTTTTTGAACCCTCGAAATTTGTTGGAAAACGTGCCTAAAATACGTGCAAAATGTGCAAGAAAAGATCGGGTTAAAACATAGTAGAAATAGGAAAATTTTAAAAAATTTAAAATTTTGGTATGCAAGGCGGCGCGCGCTGGTGCTGATCGATCGGTGCCAGGCGCCGATCGATCGGCACCCTCTTGGGTGCGCGATCCAGCTACAGGGAACGCTACCAATCGATCGGCGCTAGGCGTTGCGCGCGCCCAGCGTGTGCCCAGCCCACCCCTTGCCCGCACCCTGCCTCGGCCACCAACAACCTCATCCCACTTTTCTGCATTTTTCTTCAAACCACTCACACTCAAATCACCCAAAATTTTTACCAAACATTCCAGACATCCCCGACTCCTCGACACGTGAAAATCTCAAAAGACCGACTACAAAACATCAACGAAAACGTGAAAACAAATGACCCCAACGTTGTTTGCTATATAACAAAAACCCGAGCAGCATAACGACTGAATATCTTGAAAACCAAAATCCCGAAATTCAAACTTTCAGAAAGTACGATCAAAGAGATTCCAAAACAAGTCACAAACCACATTTACAAAATCAAACCAACAAAATAATCAAATACTTCAAACATCCAAAATAGTTAGAAAACTATACACAATTCCAAAATACCGACTCCCCCACACATCCCTCGGAAAACTATGGCCGAGAAGCCCCGACAACCGCCTGCACCGGCATGCTCCGTGCGCTACCGACTGCTGCCTAGTCCTGAGCTCCCTCGTCAAGCTCACCTGAAAAAATATTGTCACCTACACCACAGAACACAAAAAGTAAACCTAATACTTAGTAAGTAGGGAGGGATGCAAATTAAAACCATGCATGATCAACTCAACCCCTAAATGTCGTTTCTACGCACTCTGTTGTTTTCATTTCATTTTCGTTGCATTTATTTTTCACTTTCACATGTGAATCAAGTAAGCACGCGTCCTAACACAATCCGAGACGGCCACACCTTGACCCACCGAGCAAGATCGGAGGCACACATCCTAAAACAATCCGGGACGGCCATACCAGATCTCCTCCCACATCTATCATAGAACCCTCAGTGTGCCTTTTAACACGAGCATATCGAGGCGTTCATACTCATGACATATTACATATTTTTAGCATAACATCAATCGAAGAATCCCTCTAGGGGTGCTACACACAAGCCACTTGCAGATAAGGCTATTCTACCGAGTTGCATATCCATTATCTTATTTTCTTACTTTTCATAAACGCAAAGCATGCTAAAACTTTTATTTCACAATGATGTATGAAAACAAAATGCTTAAACCAAAACAAACAACAACCACCCCTACCGTTCTATGGTGTAGACCAGAAGGCAACAAAAACACTCCTCTACTTACCTGGTTTTCTTCACACATGCTCGGTTACGTCGACTATGTCAACTATTCGCTCGTCAACCTAGCAAACATAAGGAAATCACTTAGACGCACTCTAAGGACATTCTAAGCATTTATCTAACCTAAATCTAAACACAATTTAACAAACATTTAGAACACAACTCTTAAAACCCGAATTTCCCACAATATTTGGCGTCCAACTTCAAACGGCCATAACTTATTCGTTTTTCGACGGATTTTGACGTGCCACCCAATTCTGTAGACCTCTACACGTATACTATCCATTGAAATAATCAAACTTAGCAACCAAACCATTTAACCAATCGGAAATCACCAAAAACAGAATCGGCCTCATTGGTTTAAAAATCAGTTTTTGCACAATTTCCACCAAAACTTTAATCCAACTCTAAAAACGATCTAAACTAACATATCTAAGAGTTAAACCACCTAATTTGGGAAGAGAACTAGCAAGGAAACACAATTTTCGGAATTCACATTTAGGGTTTTCCAAACCCTAATCAAACTTCCATAAAACACCTTAAAAATACTAAAAATCAACACCTAGAAGCATTAAACCCAAAACCCCATAAAAACTTACCTTAAACCCTTGAAATTTCTTAAAGAAAAAGGACAGGAGATGCCTCTAATGGCTGCACTTGGCGTGGAGAAGAAGTAGAGGAGGAAGATGGCTTTTTGCCATTTAACACTTAACTCCCCTATTTAATAACTTTCCATTTTTTTTTCCTTTTAAATTCTTGCCACCAAAATTCCTATTTTACAAATCAACCTCACCCCTTTTGTTCTCTCATTCCAACGTGAAGCATCCACATGGAATCCCTTTTTTTCCCTTTTTATTTCTTGTCTAATGGTTTGACTTGTAAACTTTCACTTCCTTTGTTCATTCATGATTCTTATACATAAAATAAAATCCTAGGGTTAATGTTAACTCTCATTACATACCCTAAACGAGGACTACTCACGTTATAGGAATTTTTTGGGTGTTACAATCCACCCTCCTTACAAAAATTTTGTCCTCAAAATTTGTGTACCTGAAGAGCTCAAGATAGCGCTCCATCATATCCTGCTGCCGCTCCCACGTCGTCTCCTCAATATTGTGGTTATGCCACAACACCTTTACCAGTGGAATGTCCTTATTGCGCAACCTCTTCACTGCATAGTCCAAGATTTCCATCGATTTCTCTTCATACGATAGCGTAGGCTGCACCTCAATGTCCTGCTGCACCACAATGTGCGATGGATCCCTTAGGCACTTCCTCAGCATCGAGACATGGAAAACGTTGTGCACTCCCTCCATCAAAGCTGGCAGCTCTAACTGATATGTTGTCTTCCCTACTCTCTTCACAATCGAGAACGAACCAACATACCTCAGATTCAGCTTATGTAATACCCGGCTTTACGGGATATTAATATTATATTATATGATGGCATTTTTGTAAATATGTCAAATCAAACCCGTTTTACAAAAAGAAAGCGTCATTAGAATCCTAACGATTAATAGGAATTTTAAGAAATTTACGAGAATTTTCGGAGCAACAACGTTTAATTTGGAGCAATTAAGTTTCTCGTAATATAATAGACGTTTTAGTAAAAATAGTAAATGAGGTCCGATTTGCGAACGGACAGTTTTAATAGATCCCAAATAATAGGTTGGACCTATTGGTGAAATAAGAAAATTTGGAGAAGCCGAATCGTTAGCCAATTAACGAAACAAACGACGAAACTAATAGAAAATCAAAGGAAGGGTAAAAATGTAATTTGCCAAACCAAAATTATAAAAATATCACAAATCTCTTTTATCCTCATTTCTTCTCGGCTTCCTGAAGTTCTAGAGAGCTTTCTCTCTGTTTACCCGCGGCGATTCAACATTTCCGACTCCGTTTCTCCTCCGTTCTTCGTGTTTTCTCCTCCTCTCGCAACCCTAAGTATGAATCTATGGTTTTAGAGCGTTAGTTTTCAATATTTTGGTTGTTTTGACGTTAGGGTTTACAATTAGGGTTTTGTTAAAAATGCAATTTAAGGTTTGAAATTTATAAGTTTGCCGTGATTAAGTATAAATTGAATGTATTGGACGTTATTAGACGAATCTAATTGATTTAGGACAAATGTTAGATTTTGTGAAATTTCGAGATTTAGGGAAAAACTCGTAAATTTGGGATTTGAGGTGCCGAGCGTGATTTGCTCGATGAAATAGTTCAATGAATTGAAATTAATCTTTAGGAAATTTATTTAGTTAAGGTTTTGTCAATTTGGACGTTTAGAAGCTTAAACTCATTTTAACGTCGATGATTCTAAATTGCCTTAGGTGAATGACTCTCGTGGAGAAAGCTCGAAGTTCAGCGAGCTCAAGGTAAGTTCTCGTGACTTACTCTGGCCGATTGGCCTACACCGTACTTCGATGTCGCGTCGAGGATCTTAGAGTATTGTGTGTTTAAATTGCTTTGGTCGGGTAGTTAGGTTTAAACATTTTCGTAGGTTATTTCTTTTACAGTCTTGATGGTATGCATGCTTGTTTGTTTACATTTATATTAAACTGTTCATGCATCACGTATTTTAACTTGGCATGAAAATGAATTTCCGCACGATGTTTTCAGAAAACCGATGTGCCCTAGAAATTGGGGGCTATCGATCTATTGTGTGGACCAATTAAGGGTCTGACCAATACCACATCTCATGTAATGTAATTAATGAACGTAATCTGTTATCTGGTCACGCGAGGTAGGGCTCAGGCATGGCTGTACGTGTTGTAAGCGTGTACCCCCCTCCTCTAACCGCACAGGGTAGTCCGATCGCTGGATGGGCCCCCTTCGGTTAGGGGGATGAGATCTCAGTGATATTCTGTCTGCAACGCTCTGTATGTTATGCATGATTTCTGAACTCCATATGCACTGTACGCATCTGCATTTACATAGAATTTACTGAGCCTTTAGCTCATAGTGTGTCTGTATGGTGTAGGTGACGTTTTAGGTGACATTGAGCCAGGTGAGGACGACGTTCCTCCTCCTGATGTGTGAGGCAGTTGGCGGAAGATGGATTACGGTGGTGTGTTGCGCAGTCGATGCTTAACCGACCCGTGGGGATGTACGTATGCATTTTGAGGGTATTGGGTTATTTTGGGTATATATGTATAAAGTTAGAACATTTTAGGATGATTGGATCTGATAGTGGATAGGTTTATGTGGATGTTTTAAACGTTTTTGGAAACCTCTTTTTATAAAGTTTTGTTGGAAACTGCTTAGTGATTTAAAACAGGTGGAATTGTCGGCTTTCAAACGTATCCATGCAAATCATTTTCCCGAAAGTTTAATGTGTATATCAGTTGTGTGACTTTAGGAAACGAGTGATATTATGTTAGAGTTTGTGAGAAATTTGTGAAGTGTGGTGTGCAGGGTTAGTGAAATAAAAATTAGAGTATTGCTCTCTGGAATCGGATTCCGGAGAGGCATGCCTTGGATCGCTGCAGCGATCGGTCGCCGCTCTCCTTTCCTTGAAAAATGTCTATTCTGCCCTCCCTTCTATTTCTGATTTAACTTTAATTGTTTTATTAAATAGTTTTTTTAGTTTTAATAAATTGATTGGAGATATGTTTTAAATGATTTCCTAATGAATTCCGATTCTGATTTCGATTTAGTTTCTGCCTAAGGTTAGGTTTAGTTATAATGACAAAAAAAAAATAGGTACGGAAAAATGGGTACAGTTTTAGGGATGTTACAATTATGGTATCAGAGCCCCCGGGTTTTAAAATCGGTTCTATAGACTGCTCGACTGCACAGCCACTACGCGGATATCCTTCCTCAACTTTAAGTACATTTTCTACTTTGTCTGATTTAGATTTCTTAGAATTGTTTGCTTTGATTTTATAGGAGTTATAAATTATGGATCGAGGAAAATATCCTCGGGATGACGCGCTTGATCGACTTACGGAGTTGCTAGGCCGCCAGTCTCAGCACATTGACCGCCAAGCACAACAAATCGAGAGTCTAGTAAATCGAGAGAACCAGAGGACCCAGGATTTAGTGGTTCCCAATAACCAGGGTATGCAGAAGTTTCAGAGTCTAAGGCCTCCAGTGTTCGATGGCCGATCATTGGATCCAAATATTGCGGAGGAGTGGATTCGAGTGATGGAGGATATGTTGAGTTATGCAGAGGTGGGGAACGGGAGTAAAGTGGCTTATGTTACTTTCCACCTGACATTAGACGCCGTTTCTGGTGGGATTCGATCAAGACGACGACGGATGTATCAGTTATGACGTGGGAGCGGTTTAGGATCATGTTCTTTGATAAGTATTTCAGCCGCACTATGAGAGTGGCGAAGAGGAACGAGTTTACGCAGCTAAAGCAGACAGGTTCAGTTGCAGAGTATATTCGGAAGTTTAAGGCCTTATCGTGATTTGCTCCGTGCCTTGTCAGCGACAATGAGGATAAAGTGCACCAGTTTATGGAGGGACTTTATCCGGAGATTCGGATGCACGTTGTAGTCTCAGATATTATTGATGTGCCCTATTCTAACGTCACAGCTAGAGCTCTGGATATTGAGGCTGCTAGAGCCACTTGTGTTAGACCGAGGGAGCTAGCTAAGGGCTTCTTCCTTGAGATCCGACCTCAGTCGCAGAACCGAGGTTGGCAGCCTAGAGCACAGCCCCAGCAGCAGCAGAGGGGTGTGAAGAGACCTCTTGAAGGAGGTAATGATCGGGGTAAAGGGAAGCAAGTGCAGGGGGCTTCTCAGATACCGTGGTGTCCCATATGCCAAGAGAGCACAGTGGTGAGTGCCGTGTTGGCACTAATAGATGTTTCAGATGTACGGAGATTGGTCATTACGTCAAGGATTGCCCGAAGCCCGGCCGAGATTTGTCAGGCGGTGATTAGAGGAGGGTTATGCCGAGGATTTTTGCATTTATTGAGCCTGGCGATGTCGACGATGAGGCTCAGCCCTCTGTGATTGTAGGTACTATTCTGATTATGGGCACCGCTCTTTTTACTTTGATGGATACGGGAGGTACGCACTCCTTCATATCGACTGCATGCATGACTAGATTGGGATTAGAGTCTGAGTTAGCTGGGGTCAAGTATAGAGTGATGCTGCCTTCAGGAGAGCTTATGCAATCATAACGTATTCTCCAGGGCAAGGTCATCTCAGTGGGGGATATTACCCTTTATGCTCGTTTGATAGTTATGAGCATAGAGCGGTATGATCTTATCTTAGGGATGGACTGGCTTGCACAGCACTTTACCACCATCGATTGTCGATTCGGGATTGTGACCTTCCGACCCCCGGGTAAAGCCTAGTTTTCTTATTAGGCAATGAGCAGATTGAGCGGATCGCCTACTTCTTATTCCATGAAGGTCAACGAGCAGTTTAAAGGTGCGTGCTCTATTTATTTGGCCTCAGTATTTGATGTTCAGTTGCTCAGCGAAGTAAAGCCGAACGACATTCCTATAGTCAGAGTTGTAACGGCCCAATCCCCTGATGCAAACTCCCCCGGCACAGCCCACAGGCCCACCACGTGTACTCACGATCTTCCCTCTCCCTGCTGAGGGTTTTTGCCTTCCCCCCCACTCGAACCCGGGACCCAGGGACAAGTACCCAAGGCTACAAGTGAGGAGTACCACTGAGCTAGCTAGCTCAGTGGTACTCCTCACTTGTAGCCTTGGGTACTTGTCCCTGGGTCCCGGGTTCGAATGGGGGGGAAGGCAAAAACCCTCAGCAGGGAGAGGGAAGATCGTGAGTACACGTGGTGGGCCTGTGGGCTGTGCCGGGGGAGTTTGCATCAGGGGATTGGGCCGTTACAAAAAAAGGCGCCTTTTTTGTAACGGCCCAATCCCCTGATGCAAACTCCCCCGGCACAGCCCACAGGCCCAGAACCGGCGAGAGCCACCAGCCTCATGTCCGTGCAACGCGTGCCACGTGGCAGCCACACAGGCCCACCACGTGTACTCACGATCTTCCCTCTCCCTGCTGAGGGTTTTTGCCTTCCCCCCCACTCGAACCCGGGACCCAGGGACAAGTACCCAAGGCTACAAGTGAGGAGTACCACTGAGCTGCCTTTTTTGTAACGGCCCAATCCCCTGATGCAAACTCCCCCGGCACAGCCCACAGGCCCAGAACCGGCGAGAGCCACCAGCCTCATGTCCGTGCAACGCGTGCCACGTGGCAGCCACACAGGCCAACCACGTGTACTCACGATCTTCCCTCTCCCTGCTGAGGGTTTTTGCCTTCCCCCCCACTCGAACCCGGGACCCAGGGACAAGTACCCAAGGCTACAAGTGAGGAGTACCACTGAGCTGGCCTAGCTCAGTGGTACTCCTCACTTGTAGCCTTGGGTACTTGTCCCTGGGTCCCGGGTTCGAGTGGGGGGGAAGGCAAAAACCCTCAGCAGGGAGAGGGAAGATCGTGAGTACACGTGGTGGGCCTGTGTGGCTGCCACGTGGCACGCGTTGCACGGACATGAGGCTGGTGGCTCTCGCCGGTTCTGGGCCTGTGGGCTGTGCCGGGGGAGTTTGCATCAGGGGATTGGGCCGTTACAAATCTCTGAGATATTCCTTGATGATCTTCCCGGACTACCGCCAGACTAGGAGATTGAGTTCACTATTGATGTCTATCTGAATGCCGCGCCAAGGTTTAAAAACCCGTATCGGTTGGCACCAGCTGAGTTGAGAGAGCTGAGGACTCAGCTTGATGAGTTGTTAGAGAAGGGTTTTATCCGACCCTGTGTTTCACCCTGGGGTGCGCCCGTTCTGTTTGTCAAGAAGAAAGACGGGAACCTCAGGATGTGCATCGATTACAGAGAGTTAAACAAATTGATGGTGAAGAATAAATATCCGTTGCCTCGGATTGATGACCTATTTGATCAGCTACAAGGTGCCCGAGTATTTTCAAGGATTGACCTAAGCTCGGGTTATTATCAGCTGAAGGTCCGGAGAGAGGATATTCAGAAAACGGCATTCAGAATGAGGTATGGGCATTACGAGTTCCTTGTCATGTCTTTTGGACTTACTAATGCCCCTGCAGCGTTTATGGATTTGATGAACCGTGTCTTCAAGGAGTATCTGGACAAGTTCGTGGTGGTTTTATCGACGATATCCTGATTTACTCTAAGACGAAGGAAGAGCACGAGGAACATCTACGGATTGTTTTACAGATTCTGAGTCAACGCCAGCTGTATCCAAAGTTCTCTAAATGCGAGTTTTGGTTGGATTGGGTCATTTTTCTTGGCCATATCATATCACAGGATGGAGTTTCTCTGGATCCGAGCAAGATTCAGGTGGTCAGAGATTGGCTGCAGTCGAAGAACGTACGTGAGGTGCGTGGATTTCTTGGATTAGCTGGTTATTATCAGAAGTTTATAGAGGGATTTTCGAAGATCGCACTTCCTCTTTCACGATTGACTCGGAAGAATGAGAGATTTATAGGGTCTGCTGCTTGTGACAGCAGTTTTATGGAGTTAAAGCAGAGATTGACCACCGCTCCAGTACTGGCGCTACCTGTTGAAGGTGACAAGTTTAGTATTTATTGTGATGCGTCTAGAGTTGGACTCGGTTGTGTATTGATGCAGGAGGGGAGAGTTATTGCTTATGCTTCTCGGCAGCTAAAGCCGTACGAGCAGAATTACCCTACGCACGACCTTGAGTTAGCAGTTGTAGTCTTTGCACTGAAGATATGGAGACATTATTTATATGGGCAGCAGTGGGAGATATTTTCCGACCACAAGATCTTGAAGTATTTATTTACGCAGAAGGAGCTGAATATGCGACAGAGACGGTGGCTTGAGTTCGTCAAAGATTACGATTTTGATATCAAGTACCATCCAGGAAAAGCGAACAAGGTTGCTGATGCTTTGAGTAGAGTGCCTTCTACGAGTCAGCCTTTACTAGCAGCGATGTCAGTCACGCTGCGGTCTGAGATTGAGAGGTTCGATGTGGAGATAGTGCCAGAGTTGTCCAGTATGCTCACCAACATTTCTCTCAGGCCGACCATTCTGGATAGGATACGTGAAGCTCAGTAGAATGATACGGAGTGTGAGGAGCTTCGTTCGAGTATGACATTGGGTGACTCGTCAGATTTTCACTTATCAGATGATGGTGTTCTTAAGTTCAGGCATAGGTGGTACGTGCCTAACGACGAGGATCTTAAGAAGAGATATTGGCTGAGGCACATTCTTCGGCTTATTCTATGTACCCGAGAAGTACTAAGATGTACCGGGATTTAAAGCAACATTTCTGGTGGCCAAATATGAAGAGAGAGGTCGCCAGGTACGTCGAGACCTGTCTAGTCTGTCAACAGGTAAAGGCAGAGCACCAGAGACCGACTGGAACATTATTGCCACTACCGATTCCGGAGTGGAAATGGAAGCAGATCTCCATGGATTTCATTGTGGGGCTCCTGAGGACGACGAAGGGCCATGATGGCATATGGGTTATCGTGGACCGATTGACAAAGTCGGCTCACTTCTTATCTGTGAAGATGGCATCTTCTATGGATCAGCTTGCTGAGCTCTATGTGCAAGAGATTGTTAGGCTTCACGGTGTGCCAGTTTCTATTGTCTCAGATCGTGATCCGAGATTTACTTCGAAGTTCTGGAAGAGCTTGCACAAAGCTATGGGGACTCAGCATAATTTCAGCACGGCATTCCATCCTCAGACTGATGGTCAGACAGAGAGGACGAATCAGATTCTTGAGGATATGCTCAGAGCTTGTATGCTGGAGTTTCAGGGCTCGTGGAGCCGATATTTGCCTCTAATTGAGTTCTCGTACAACAACAGTTTCCAGGCTACTATTGGCATGGCTCCGTATGAGGCGCTGTATGGTCGGAAGTGTAGGTCTCCATTATATTGGGACGAGGTTGGCGAGACCATCATCGTTGGTCCAGAGATTCTACAGCAGACGGCAGAGAAGATTGCCATTATCCGACAGCGTATAGAGGTAGCTCAGAGCAGACAGAAGAGCTATGCTGACACGAGACGGAGAGAGCTAGAGTTTGAAGAAGGTGACGAGGTTTATCTTAAAGTTTCTCCGTTTAAAGGCGTTGCGAGACTTGGAAATAAGGGTAAGTTAAACCCTCGATATGTGGGGCCCTTTCCTATTCTGAAGAAGATCGGGAAGATGGCGTACAGATTAGAGCTTCCGGCTTCTATGGAGGGTATCCAAGACGTATTTCATGTATCTATGCTTCGGAAGTGCCTACGCGATCCATCGCATATCGTCGAGGCCAGAGAGATCGAGGTACAGCCTACCCTGACTTATGAGGAGAGGCCGGTGCGTATTTTGGACACTTCCATCAAGGTATTGCGCAACAACGAGATCCCGCTGGTTAAAGTCCTATGGCGAAACCACGAGGTGGAAGAGGCTACGTGGGAGCGATAGCAGGATATGATGACTAAATATCCTGAGTTATTTGTATGATTTAATTTTGTGGATAAAATTCTAAATAAGGTGGGTGGAATGTAATACCCGGCTTTACGGGATATTAATATTATATTATATGATGGTATTTTTGTAAATATGTCAAATCAAACCCGTTTTACAAAAAGAAAGCGTCATTAGAATCCTAACGATTAATAGGAATTTTAAGGAATTTACGAGAATTTTTGGAGTAACAACGTTTAATTTCGAGCAATTAAGTTTCTCGTAATATAATAGACATTTTAGTAAAAATAGTAAATGAGGTCCGATTTGTGAACGGACAGTTTTAATATATCTCAAATAATAGGTTGGACCTATTGGTGAAATAAGGAAATTTGGAGAAGCCGAATCGTTAGCCAATTAACGAAACGAACGACGAAACTAATAGAAAATCAAAGGAAGGGCAAAATGCTAATTTGCCAAACAAAAATTATAAAAATATCACAAATCTCTTTTCTCCTCATTTCTTCTCGGCTTCCTGAAGTTCCAGAGAGCTTTCTCTCTGTTTACCCACAGCGATTCAATATTTTCGACTCCGTTACTCCTCTGTTCTTCGTGTTTTCTCCTCCTCTCGCAACCCTAAGTATGAATCTATGGTTTTAGAGCGTTAGTTTTCAATATTTGGGTTGTTTTGACGTTAGGGTTTACGATTAGGGTTTTGTTAAAAATGCGATTTGAGGTTCAAAATTTATAATTTTGCCGTGATTAAATATAAATTGAACGTATTGGACGTTATTGGACGAATCTAATTGATTTAGGACAAATGTTAGATTTTGTGAAATTTCGAGATTTAGGGAAAAACTCGTAAATTTCGGATTTGAGGTGCCGTGCGTGATTTGCTCGATGAAATAGTTTAATGAATTGAAATTAAGCTTTAGAAAATTTATTTAGTTAAGGTTTTATCAATTTGGACGTTTAGAAGCTTAAACTCGTTTTAACGTCAATGATTCTAAATTGCCTTAGGTGAACGACTCTCGTGGACAGAGCTCGAAGTTCAGCGCGCTTAAGGTAAGTTCTCGTGACTTACTCTGGCCGATTGGCCTACACCGTACTTCGATGTCGCGTCGAGGATCTTAGAGTATTGTGTGTTTAAATTGCTTTGGTCGGGTAGTTAGGTTTAAACGTTTTCGTAGGTTATTTCTTTTACAGTCTTGATGGTACCCATGCTTGTTTGTTTACATTTATATTGAACTGTTCATGCATCACGTATTTTAACTTGGCATGAAAATGAATTTCCGCACGATGTTTTCAGAAAATCGATGTGGCCCAGAAATTGGGGGCTATCGATCTATTGTGTGGACCTATTAAGGGTCTGACCAATACCACATCTCATGTAATGTAATTAATGAACGTAATTTGTTATCTGGTCACTCGCGGTGGGGCTCAGGCACGGTTGTACGTGTTGTAAGCGTGTACCCCCCTACTCTAACCGCACGGGGTAGTCCGACCGCTGGATGGGCGCCCTTCGGTTAGGGGGATGAGATCTCGATGATATTCTGTCTGCGACGCTCTTTATGTTATGCATGATTTCTGAACTCCATATGCACTACACGCATCTGCATTTACGTAGAATTTACTGAGCCTTTAGCTCATAGTGTGTCTGTATGGTGTAGGTGACGTTTTAGGTGACATCGAGCCATGTGAGGACGATGTTCCTCCTCCTGATGTGTGAGGCAGTTTGCGGAAGATGGATTGCGGTGGTGTGTTGCGCAGTCGATGCTTAACCGATCCGTGGGGATGAACGTATGCATTTTGAAGGTATTGGGTTATTTTGGATATATATGTATAAGTTAGAACATTTTAGGATGATTGGATCTGATAGTGGATAGGTTTATGTGGATGTTTTAAACGTTTTTGGAAACCTGTTTTATAAACTGTTTTTATAAAGTTTTGTTGGAAACTGCTTAGTGATTTAAAACAGGTGGAATTGTCGGTTTTCAAACGTATCCATGCAAATCATTTTCCCGAAAGTTTAACGTGTATATCGGTTGTGTGACTTTAGGAAACGAGTGATATTATGTTAGAGTTTGTGAGAAATTTGTGAAGTGTGGTGTGCAGGGTTAGTGAAATAAAAATTAGAGTTTTGCTCTCTGGAATCGGATTCCAGAGAGGCATGCCTTGGATCGCTGCAGCGATCGATCTCGGGGGATCGATCACTGCGATGTGCAGCGATCGGTCACCGCTCTCCTTTCCTTGAAAAATGTCTATTCTGCCCTCCCTTCTATTTCTGATTTAACTTTAATTGTTTTATTAAATGTTTTTTTTATTTTTAATAAATTGATTGGAGATATGTTTTAAATGATTTCCTAAATGAATTCCGATTCTGATTTCGGTTTAGTTTCCGCCTAAGGTTAGGTTTAAAGTTATAATGACAAAAAAAAATAGGTACGGAAAAATGGGTACAGTTTTAGGGATGTTACAGCTTACCCCGCTTCTCGAACCTCATCACACCCTTAAAAGGTGAAATCTTCAAGAAAACCTCGTCTCTCACTTCAAATTCTAGCTCCCGCCTCCTACCATCGGCATAGCTTTTCTGCCGACTCTGAGCTGTCAAAATATGCTACCGAATAAATTTAATCTTATTGGTAGTTTGCTGCACAATATCAGGTCCAATGAAGCTGACTTCTCTGACTTCATCCCAATAAAGTGGTGATCTGCATTTCCTTCCGTATAGAGCCTCGTATGGAGCCATCCCAATCGTATCCTGGTAACTATTATTATACGAGAACTCCACCAAAGGCAGATACTTGCTCCAAGACTCCTGAAACTCTAGCACACAAGCACGAAGCATATCCTCAAGAATCTGAATAGTTCACTCCGATTGTCCGTCCATCTAAGGATGAAACGCAGTACTGAAGTTTAACCGAGTCCCCATCGCCTTATGTAGACTCTTCCAAAACTTTGAGGTGAACCTCAACTCCCTGTCTGATACGATAGAAGTTGGCACACCGTGTAACCTCAAAATCTCCTGAATGTACAGCCCAGTGAACTGATCCATGCTATACGTCATCTTTACCAGTAGAAAATGGGGTGATTTGGTTAAGCGATCTACAATCACCCATATGCCATCAAATCCTCTCGTCGTCCTAGACAAGCCGACAACGAAATCCATCGAGATTTGGTCCCATTTCCACTCTGGAACCGGCAATGGCTGGAACTTCCCGGCCGATCTCTAATGTTCTGCTTTCACCTGCTGACAGACCAAACATGTTTCCACGTACTCCGCTACAGATTTCTTCATGTTAGGCCACCAATAATACTGCTTGAGGTCTCTGTACATCTTCGTACTGCCAGGGTGAACAGAAAACCTCGAAGAATGAGTTTCAGCTAAAATTTTCTTCCGAAGCTGCTCATTACTTGGAACGTACCACCGATTATGAAACTTCAGAATACCATTCTCCAAATAGCTGAACTCAGTCCTGTCATCTGACACCATACTCATCTAAACTTATTGTACTCGGGATCATCTTGTTGAGTTTCTCTGATTTTCTCCAAAATAGAAGGCTTCAGAGATAGAACTTATAAAACTGCTGTCACATTTTAAACTAACTCAAAATCAAATCTATTAAACTCCGTTCTCAACGTCTTTGATATCTCAACCTTCATCGCAGACACCGAAGTCGACACACGGCTTAATGCATCTGCTACCACATTGGCTTTGTAATACCCGACTTTACGGGATATTAATATTTTAATGTTGATGGCATTTTTGAATATATGTCAAATCAAGTCCATTTGGTAAAAAGAAAGTGTTATTTCGATCCCAATAATTAATAAGGATTTTAAGAAAATTTTAAGAATTTTAGGAGTTTAACGCTAATTTTACGAGAATTATGTTTATCGTAATATAAAGGATACTTTGGTAAACATAGTAAACGGAGTCCGAATTGCGAACGGACAGTTTTAATAGAACCCTGATAATAAGTTGAAATTATTGGTGAAATAGGGAAATTTGGAGAAACCGAATCGTTAGACAATTATCGAAACAAAAGACGAAACGAATAAAAAATCAAAGGAAGAGCAAAATGGTAATTTGCAAAGTCAAATTTTATTAAAATTGCATATTTCCTATTTTCTCTTCTCCCTCATTTGTGATCCTCTCTGTGTTTTCCTCAAGGTGAATTTTTATCGCCCTCCTCCGGCGTTTCCATTTTTCGGCGACTTCTCCTCCTCCGTTCGACTCATTTTATTCGTGTTTTCTCCTCCTCTTTCAACCCTAGGTATGACTCTATGCTTTTGGAGCGTTATATTTTGGTTTTCACGAAGTTTAACGGTTAGGGTTCCTTTTAGGGTTTTTGAAAAACATGATTTAGCGTGCGAAATTGATAGGTTTAGTGTATTTGTGAGTATATTGAACGTATTAAACGTTATTGGACGAAATCTAGAGTGTATACGGTGTTTAGGTTGAAAACCGGATATTTGGAGCTTGAGAATCTCCGTCAATGGAGTTTATAAATTTACGAGCGTGAGTTGCTTGGTAAAATGCCTCATTGAGCTAAGTTAGAATTTTAGGAAAATTTCCTTAGTTAAGGTTTCGTTAAATTTGGACGTTAAACGGTTTAATCTCGTTTTAACGACAATTGTTGTGTTTTGCCCCAGACGAACGAAGCTCGTGGACGGAGCTCAAAGTTAAGCACGAGCAAGGTAAGTTCTCGTGACTTACTTGGCTAAGTGGCCTACACCGTACCTCGATGTCGCGTTGAGGAATATTGGAGTTTATTTGTTTATATGCTTTGGTCGGGTAGATAGGGTTAGTTCCTTATAGGTTATGTTTTTTTATATACAGTCTTGATGGTATGGATGATGCTTGTTTACTTTATGTCGTTAACTGTTCATGCATCACGTATTTTAAAATAGCATGAAAAAGGATTTCTGCACGTTTTATGAAAATGAAATGGACTAATGCAAAGAAAATACGTAATCTGTATCTGTTATCTGGTCATGGGAGGTGGGGCTCAGGCATGGCTGTTACGGATTAGTAAGCATGTACCCCCCCCCCCCCCCTCTCTAAGTGAAAAGTGTTGTCCAACTGCTGGAAAAACACTCTCCATTTAGGGAAATGAGACCTCAGTGGCATCTCTGTATCTGTTATCGGAACGATCTGTAATGTTAAGTAATCTGCATAATTTCTGAACTTCATACGCACAGCATGCATCTGCATTTACGAAACTTACTGAGCCTTTAACTCATAGTGTGTCCGTATGGTGTAGGTGATATCGAAACAGGTGAGGACGACGTTCCTCCTCCTTAAGCATAAGTCCAGTTTATGAAGAATGATTGCGGGAGTGTACTGGCGCAATCGAGGCGTTTCATGACTCGTGGGGACGTACGTATGTATTTTGGGTTATTTTGGATAGAAAAGATAGAACATTATAGGATGTTTGGATCTGGATTAGTGGATAGGCTAACGTTTTGAAGTTTTTAAACGTTTTGGAAACTTGTTTTGTAAATGTTTGGTAATTTACTTTATAGGGATATGTTCGGTTTTTAAACATATCCACGCAATTTGTTTTCATACAGTCATACCATGTTTTAAAATACGTCTCGAGTCGATTTTGAGTGAGATTATGGAGGAGGTACGAGTAATGGTTAATTTTATGTTGAAGCGTATGTTCGTGTATGTTCGTGATGTAGTTATAGTTGTTTTTATGAAATTGTAAAGAATGTTAGGGTGTAGGAGATGTTGAAGTTGTATAGAACAATAGAAATAAGGTATGTTGTATCTAGGGGAAGAAAGAAAGAAAGGAAAGGGTGGGCGCAAGCTTTCTGGAAATTTGGATTCCAGAGGACTTAGCGATCGATCGCCTAAGGAGGTGATCGATCGCCAAGATTGGTCGCCACTCCCTGGAAAAAAAAATCCAGGGAGTGTGGCGATCGATCGCCACTGATTGTGGCAATTGATCGCCACTATGTTTTTCCAGCAGGCGATCGATCGCCCCTGTGTAAAATGGGACAAATGTCCCTTTTGTCCCTCGAAGTGTTTCCTGTTGTTTTTAATTGTTTTAATTCGTTTTATAATTTGTTTTAAGTTTTGTTTAAATGGTTTATAAACATAGACTTCACTGATTTTGATTCCGATTTCAATTCCGACTTAACAAGTTTTAATTCTGCTCAAATGTTATGAAAGTTATAAAGTTTATAAAGATAAAAAAAAATAATACGAGAAAATTGGGTACAGTATTAGGATCGCTACAGTTTATGGTATCAGAGCCCCCGGGTTTTAAAATCGGTTTTGAAAACTGCTCGACTGCACAGCCACTACGCGAACATCCTTCATCAACTGTAAGTACGTTCTATTTTATTTCTTTGTTTTTGTTTCTTAGGATTATTTGTTTTGATTTTTATAGGAATTTTATAAAAAAATGGTTTGAGGAAAAGACCCTAGGGATGATGCTCTAGATCGACTTACGGAATTGCTGGACCGTCAGTCTCAGCACATGGACCGGCAGGCACAACAGATTGAGAGCTTAGTGAACCGAGAGAATCAGAGGGCCCAAGATTTGGTGGTTCCTAATAATCAGGGCATGCAGAAGTTCCAAAGCTTCTGACCTCCAGTATTCGACGGACGGTCATCGAACCCCTCTTTAGCAGAAGAATGGATCCGCACTATGGAAGATATGCTAGTGTACGCGGAGGAATGGAACGGGAGTAAGGTTGCCAATGCCACCTTCCATTTGGCATTGGACGCCTATTTCTGGTGGGATTCAATCAAGTCAACAATGAATGTGTCGATCATGATGTGAGAACGGTTCAAGATTGTATTCTTCGATAAGTATTTCAGCCGCACGGTGAGGGTGGCTAAGAGAAATGAGTTTACACAGCTGAAGCAGACAGGTTCAGTTGCGGATTATATAAGGAAGTTTGAAGCCCTATCGAGATTTGTACAGCGCCTAGTAAGTGATAACGAAGACAAGGTGCACCAGTTTATGGAAGGGCTGAACCCCGAGATCTGGATGAACATGGTTGTATCGGGGATCATAGATGTGCCCTATTCTGATATCGCAGCTAGAGCTCTGGACTTCGAGGCTGCCAGGGCGACTTGTGTTAAGCCGAGGGAGCCAGCTAGGGGCTTCTTTCGTGAGATCCGTCCTCAGACACAGAACCGAGGTTGGCAACCAAAAGTACAACAACCCCAGCCACAACAGAGAGGTGTGAAGAAACCCCAAGAGGGAAGTGGTGATCGAGGGAAAGGTAAACAGGTACAGGGGGTTTCTCATATACATTGGTGCCTCAAATGCCAGAAGGAACACAGTGGCGAGTGCTGGGTTGGCACTAACAAATGTTATAGATGAGGTGAAATCGGCCATTTTGTCAGAGATTGCCCAAAGCCGGGCCGAGATCAGTTGGGTGGAGACCAAAGGAGGGTTATGTCGAGGATCTTTGCGTTTATCGAGCCTGGTGATATCGACGATGAGGCTCAGCCCTCGGTGATAACAGGTACTATATTGACTATGGGCGTAGCGGTATTTTCTTTGATAGACACGGGGGCTACGCACTGCTTTATTTCCACTGTTTGTGTGTCTAGACTGAAGCTTGTGCCTGAGTTAGCAGAATGCGAATACAGTGTGATGCTACCTTCATGAGAGCGTATGCAGTCAGATCATGTTGTCCAGGGCAATATTGTCTCAGTCGGGAACAGTACCCTCTATGCTCGCCTGATTGTTATGGGCATAGAGATCTACGATCTTATCTTAGGGATGGACTGGCTATTACAGCACTTCGCCACCATTGATTGTCAACTTGGGATTGTGACCTTTTTACCCTCGGGTAAAGCAGAGTTTTCTTATCAGGCGATGAACCGATTGAGTGGATCGCCTATCTCTTATTCCATGAAGGTCAACGAGCAGTTTAAAGGTGAGTGCTCTATTTATTTGGCCACAATACTTCATACTCAGTTGCTCAGCGGAGTAAAGCCGAGTGACATTCTTATAGTCAGAGAATTCTCTGAGATATTCCTTGACGATCTTCCAGGATTACCGCCGGACAAGGAGATCGAATTTATTATTGATGTATATCTGAGCTCTGCACCAGTGTCTAAGAATCCATATAGATTGGTGCCTGCTGAATTGAGAAAGTTGAAAACTCAGCTAGAGGAGTTACTGGATAAGGGTTTCAACCAACCCAGTTTTTCACCCTGGGGTGCGCCCGTTCTATTCGTCAAGAAGAAAGACGAGACCCTCAGAATGTGTGTGGATTATAGGGAGTTGAATAAGCTTACAGTGAAGAATAAGTATCCACTGCCCCGGATCGATGATTTATTCGACCAACTGCAAGGTGCCTGAGTGTTTTCTAGGATTGACCTACTGCTCGGGTTATTATCATTTGAAGGTCCAGAATGAATATGTTCAGAAGACGGCGTTCCGAACGAGGTACGGGCATTATGATTTCCTTGTTATGTCTTTCGGACTTACTAATGCCCTGCAGCGTTTATGGATTTGATGAACCTAGTCTTCAAGGAGTACCTGGACAAATTCGTTGTGGTTTTCATCGACGATATTCTAATATTTTCTAAAACGAAAGAAGAGCATGAAGAGCAATTGAGGATTGTTCTCGGAATTTTACAACGACACCAGCTTTATCCGAAGTTCTCTAAATACGAGTTTTGGCTGGATAGGGTCAGTTTTCTGGGCCATATCATATCACAGGAAGGGGTTTCTGTGGATCCGAGCAAAATCCAGGTGGTCAGAGATTGGCCATAGCCTAAGAACGTGCGAGAGGTACGTGGATTTCTCGGGTTGGCTGGTTATTATCAAAAATTTATAGAGAGATTTTCGAAGATTGCAGTTCCCCTTTCACGATTGACTCGAAAGAATGAAAAATTTATATGGTCGGCTGCTTGTGACAACAGTTTTATGGAGTTGAAGAAGAAGTTGACCACAGCTCCAGTTCTAACGCTACCTGTCAAAGGTATGAGATTCAGTATTTACTGTGATGCGTCTGGAGTTGGACTTGGTTGTGTATTGATGCAGGAAGGGAGGGTTATCGCATATGCTTCTCGGCAGTTGAAGCCATATGAGCAAAATTATCCTACGCATGACCTGGAATTAGCAGCCGTGGTCTTTGCACTGAAAATATGGAGGCATTACTTATATGGGCAGCAGTGCGAGATATTTTTCGACCACAAGAGCTTGAAGTATTTGTTTACACAGAAGGAGCTTAATATGCGACAGAGAAGGTGGCTAAAGTTCGTCAAAGACTATGATTTTGATATTAAGTACCATCCGGGAAAGGCGAAAAAGGTCGCTGATGCTTTAAGCCAAATGCCTATTGCGAGTCAGTCTTCATTTGCAGCTATGCCAGTTACGTTGAGGTCTGAGATTGAGAGGTTCGATGTGGAGATTGTGGCAGAATTGTCCAGTATGCTCACCAACATTTCTCTCAAGCCGACTATTCTAGATAAGATACGTGAAGCTCAGCAGAAAGATGTAGAGTGTGAGGAGCTTCCATTGAGCATGACATCTGGAGATGTGTCTGAATTTAATTTGTCAGACGATGGAATTCTAAAGTTCTGGCATAGGTGGTACGTGTCTAACGATGAAGAATTGAAGAAGGAAATTTTGGCCGAGGCACATTCTTCAGCTTATTCTGTGCACCCGGGAAGTACCAAGATGTACTAGGATTTAAAACAACACTTTTGGTTGCCGAACATGAAGAGGGAGGTTACGAAATATGTTGAAACCTGTTTAGTTTGTCAACAGGCTAAGGCGGAACACCAGAGGCCGGCTGGAACATTACAACCACTGCCGATTCAAGAGTGGAAGTGGGAGCAGATCTCCATGGATTTTATTGTGGGGCTCTCAAGGACAACGAAAGGGCATGATGGCATCTGGGTGATTGTGGACCGATTGACAAAGTCAGCCTGCTTCTTATTTGTAAAGATGACATCTTCTATGGATCAGCTCGCCGAGCTTTATGTGGAGGAGATTGTTAAGCTGCATGGAGTGCCAGTTTCTATTGTCTCAGACAGAGATCCGAGATTCACTTCTAAGTTCTGGAAGAGTCTGCACAAAGCTATGGGGACTCAGTTAAATTTCAGCACGGCATTTCATCCTCAGACTGATGGTCAGACAGAGAGGACAAATCAGATTCTGGAGGATATGCTCAGAGCTTGTGTGTTGGAATTTCAGGGATCGTGGAGCAGGTATTTGCCACTGATCGAGTTCTCTTACAACAACAGCTTCCAGGCTACCATTGGTATGGCTCCTTATGAAGCTTTGTACGGTCGAAAGTATAGATCTCCGTTATATTGGGACGAGGTTGGTGAAGCCAGTATTGTTGGTCCCGAGATTCTACTAGCAAATGGCAGAGAAGATTGCCGTTATCAGACAGCGTATAGAGATAGCTCAGAGTCGACAGAAGAACTATGCTGACACGAGATGGAGAGAACTGGAATTTGAAGAGGGTGATGAAGTTTACATGAAGGTTTCTCCATTTAAAGGTGTGATGCGATTCGGAAAGAAGGGCAAGCTGAACCCTCGGTATGTGGGGCCCTTCCCTATTTTGAAGAAGATCGGGAAGATGGCGTATCGACTACAGCTTCCAGCTTCAATGGAAGGCATCCACAATGTATTTCACGTGTCCATGCTTCAAAAATGTTTGCGCGATCCATCGCATGTTGTGGAGGCAAGAGAGATCGAGGTACAGCCTACCTTGACTTACGAGGAGACGCCGGTACGTATTCTAGAGTCTTCCATCAAAGTATTGCGCAACAAAGAGATTCCGCTAGTTAAAGTCTTATGACGGAACCACGAGGATGAAGAAGCGACAGCAAGATATGATGGCTAAGTATCCCGAGTTGTTTGTGTAATCAAATTTTGAGGACAAAATTTTAAATAAGGTGGATGGAATGTAATACCCAGCTTTACGGGATATTAATATTTTAATGTTGATGGCATTTTTGAATATATGTCAAATCAAGTCCATTTGGTAAAAAGAAAGCGTTATTTCGATCCCAATAATTAATAAGGATTTTAAGAAAATTTTGGGAAATTTAGGAGTTTAACGCTAATTTTACGAGAATTACGTTTATCGTAATATAAAGGATACTTTGGTAAAAATAGTAAACGGAGTCCGAATTGCGAACGGACAGTTGTAATAGAACCCTGATAATAAGTTGAAGTTATTGGTGAAATAAGGAAATTTGGAGAAACCGAATCGTTAGACAATTAACGAAACAAAGAACGAAACGAATAAAAAATCAAAGGAAGAGCAAAATGGTAATTTGCAAAGTCAAATTTTATTAAAATTACATATTTCCTCTTTTCTCTTCTCCCTCATTCGCGATCCTCTCTGTGTTTTCCTCCAGGCAAATTTTTATCGCCCTCCTCCGGCGTTTCCATTTCCGGCGACTTCTCCTCCTCCGTTCGACTCGTTTTCTTCAGTGTTTTCTCCTCCTCTTGCAACCTTAGGTATGACTCTATGCTTTTGGAGAGTTATATTTCGGTTTTCACGAAGTTTAACTGTTAGAGTTCCATTTAGGTTTATGAAAAACGTGATTTAGGGTTCGAAATTGATAAGTTTACTGTATTTGTGAGTATATTGAACGTATTAAACGTTATTGGATGAAATCTAGAGTGTATACGGTGTTTAGGTTGAAAATCGGATATTTGAAGCTTGAGAATCTCCGTCAATGGAGTTTATAAATTTACGAGCGTGAGTTGCTCGGTAAAATGCCTCATTGAGCTAAGTTAGAATTTTAGGAAAATTTCCTAAGTTAAGGTTTCGTTAAATTTGGACGTTAAACGGTTTAATCTCGTTTTAACGACAACTGTTGTGTTTTGCCTCAGACGAACAACGCTCGTGGACGGAGCTCAAAGTTCAGCGCGAGCAAGGTAAGTTTTCATGACTTACTTGGCCGAGTGGCCTACACCGTACCTCGATGTCGCGTTGAGGAATATTGGAGTTTATTTGTTTATATGCTTTGGTCGGTTAGATAGGGTTAGTTCCTTATAGGTTATGTTTTTTTATATATAGTCTTGATGGTATGGATGATGCTTGTTTACTTTATGTCGTTAACTGTTCATGCATCACGTATTTTAAAATAGCATGAAAAAGGATTTCTGCACATTTTATGAAAATGAAATGGACTAATGCAAAGAAAATACGTAATCTGTATCTATTATTTGGTCATGGGAGGTGGGGCTCAGACATGGCTGTTACGGATTAGTAAGCATGTACCCCCCCTCTCTAATTGGAAAGTGTTGTCCAACCGCTGGAAAAACACTCTCCATTTAGGGGGATGAGACCTCAGTGGCATCTCTGTATCTGTTATCAGAACGATCTGTAATGTTAAGTAATCTGCATGATTTCTGAACTTCATACGCACAGCATGCATCTGCATTTATGAAACTTACTGAGCCTTTAGCTCATAATGTGTCTGTATGGTGTAGGTGATATCGAAACAGGTGAGGATGACGTTCCTCCTTCTGAAGCATGAGTCCAGTTGATGAAGAATGATCGCGGGAGTGTGCTGACGCAGTCGAGGCGTTTCATGACCTGTGGGGACGTACGTAGGTATTTTGGGTTATTTTGAATAGAAAAGATAGAACATTATAGGATGTTTGGATCTGGATTAGTGGATAGGCTAACGTTTTGAAGTTTTTAAACGTTTTGGAAACTTGTTTTGTAAATGTTTGGTAATTTAATTTATAGGGATATGTTCGGTTTTTAAACATATCCACGCGGTTTGCTTTTCATACAGTCATACCACGTTTTAAAATACGTCTCGAGTCGGTTTTGAGTGAGATTATGGAGGAGGTACGAGTAATGGTTAATTTTATGTTGAAGCGTATGTTCGTGTATGTTCGTGATGTAGGTATAGTTGTTTTTATGAAATTGTGAAGAATGTTAGGGTGTAAGAGATGTTGAAGTTGTATAGAACAATAGAAATAGTGTATGTTGTATCTAGGAGAAAAAAGGAAAGGGTGGGCGCAAGCCCTCTGGAAATTTGGATTCCAGAGGACTTGGCGATCGATCGCCTAAGGAGGTGATCGATCGCCAAGATTGGTCGCCACTCCCTGGAAAAAAAATCCAGGGAGTGTGGCGATCGATCTTCACTATGTTTTTCCAACAGGCGATCGATCACCCCTGTGTAAAATCGGACATATGTCCCTTTTGTCCCTCGAAGTGTTTCTTGTTGTTTTTAATTGTTTTAATTTGTTTTATAATTTGTTTTAAGTTTTGTTTAAATGGTTTATAAACATAGACTTCACCGATTTCGATTCCGATTTCAATTCCGACTTAACAAGTTTTAATTCCGCTAAAATGTTATGAAAGTTATAAAGTTTATAAAGATAAAAAAAAATAATACGGGAAAATTGGGTACAGTATTAGGGTCGCTACAGGCTTTACCAGGGTGGTATTTAATCTCCAACTCATAGTCCTTAACGAACTCTAAGCACCGCCGCTGCCTCATATTTAACTCCTTCTGAGTGAAGATATGCTTCAGACTTTTATGATCTGAATATACCTCATACTGCTGACCATACAGGTAATGCCTCCAGATCTTCAAAGCAAAAACCACGGCTGCTAATTCAAAGTCATGGGTTGGATAATTCTTCTCATAAGGCTTTAGCAGCCTGGAAGCATACGCTATCACCTTATCGGTCTGCAATAAGCACACAACTCAAACCAATTCGAGAGGCATCACAATAAATACTAAATTTCTCCTCGGCTATCGGCAATGTCAACACCAGAGCTGTAGTTAATTTCTGCTTCAACATCTGAAAACTGAGCTCATAATCCTCAGACCAATCATACTTCACATCTTTTCTTTTCAGCCGAGTCAAGGGCACTGCTATCTTAGAAAAGCCCTCAATAAACTTCCTATAATAGCCGGCCAACCCCAAAAAACTTTGAATTTCACTGACATTCATCAGCTAAGACCACTCTCTGATCGATTGAATCTTGGCTAGATCTACAAATATTCCACCGCTAGAAATCACATATCCAAGAAAGTGCACCTTTTTCAGCCAAAACTCGCACTTTGAAAACTTTGCATACAGCTGATGCCGCTTCAAAGTCTCCAAAACAATTCTTAAATGCTCTTTGTGCTCGTCTTCATCCTGGGAATATACTAGAATATCATCGATAAAGACAATTACAAATTTATCAAGATACTCTCAAAATATCCGGTTCATCAAGTCCATGAACGTAGCTGGAGCATTCGTCAGTTCGAACGACATCACCAAAAACTCATAATGTCCATATCTCGTCCAGAAAGCTGTCTTCGGGATATCTTAAGATCTAACTTTCAGCTAGTAATACCTCAATCTCAGATCAATCTTAGAAAATATCCGGACTCCTTGAAGTTGATTGAACAAATCATCAATCCTAGGCAACGAATACTTGTTCTTAACAGTCAGCTTGTTCAACTCCCGGTAGTCGATACACATTCTGCGTGTCCCGTCCTTCTTCTTCACAAACAAAACGAGCGCTCCCCACGGTGAAAAACTAGGGCGTATAAATCCCTTATCTACCAACTCTTCCAACTGCTTCTTCAGTTCTTTTAATTCTGGCGGAGCCAATCTGTAAGGGTTCTTCGACACCAGCTCTGCTCTCGGATAGGTGTCAATTGCAAACTCAATTTCCCAGTCCTGAGGTATACCAGGCAAATCATCCCGAAACACCTCGGGAAACTCACGAACAACTAATACATCCTAAGGTTTAACTTCTACCAAAGACTGAGAATCTACTATGGTTGCAAGAAAACAGACGAACTCACCCATAATAGACCCTCGAGCATCCATCGACGCCATAACTGAGAGCTTCTTTACACTCCTCAGTGACTGCAGTGTAAGCTTCTCACCATTCGGAGGTTGAAAATTAACTGTCCCTGCTCGGCAATCGATTGTAGCATGATGACGGAACAACCAATCCATACCGAGTATCATATCATACCTGGTTATCCCCATCACAATCAAAGTAGCTGGCAACTGCTTCCTTCCAACCGATATCAGACTATCCTGCACCACCTAATCTGAATGTAGGCACTCGCCAGACGGTAAAGTCATATCGAACATACACCCAGCAGGCTTCACTTCTAAGTTCAACTTCACCACAAAAGTTGTTGCCACAAACCAATGGGATGCACCCAAATCTATCAACGTAAAGGCAAGCACTGAATTAACAAACACAGTACCAGAAATCACAGCAGAACGGTCCTCTCCCTCAGGCTCGATCATAGCAAAAATCCTGGGTGTTGCCTTGGCGGGTCCCTTCTTTGCTGCTGCAGGGCAATCCTTTGCTATATGACCAGGCTCGTTGCACTTAAAACATCGATTAACTTTGGGTTTTGGGCAGTCTCGAAACAGATGGCCGGACTCGAAGCAATTGAAACACTTGTCGACATACTGTCCACATTCTCCCGGGTGAGACTTCAAACACTTCAGACACTGTGGAAACAATCTCTTCGGTTTCTGTTGTGGTTTCTTCCCTCCTCTCTGATCATTCAAATTACGACCCTGCCTCTTGGTTCCCTGAAACTGAGAAGACGATCCGCCTCTACTCAGCTGGCCTGTAATCTCTTTAAACATTCTCTTCGGGGCTTCAATTGGTTTTACACATTTGTCATCGGCCTCCTCAACTTCCAATGCTTTAGCCACCACCCTCGCAAATGATACTCCTTCAATTCCAAAAGTCTTTACTAACTTGTAAATTTCCGGTTTCAGGCCATGTACAAACTACAGTACCTTATCTTCTTCCCTACTCATCATATGACTGGCAAATCTTGAGAGACTCTCGAACTGTCTGATATATTCTCCAACTGACCCGGTCTTCTTTAGCTGTAGGAACTCCAGTCGTTTTGTTGCTTGGACTGTCTGGTTGTAGTATTTGTCGAAAAATAAATATTTAAACCCCTTCCACGTCAGGCCCTGAAGACCGGTGTTAGCCTCCACCGTCTCCCACCAGCTTTGGGCGTCGTTAGTCAAATGGAAAGTGGCACACTTCACCTTATTCTCTTCTTCCACGTCAGCATGCTTGAACATATTCTCGATAGTGTATATCCATCTCTCAGCAGCTGTTGGATCTGTCAACCGGCCTTCAAACGTTTGAGGCTTTAACCTTCGGAACTTATCCCCACTCAAACTAGCTCCAACATTTCCCGATCCTTCCTGACCTATCAGCGATCCAAATAACTCCGCTTGCCGCGTAACCAAATCTGCAAGCCGCTAGACTGACTCCTCAAGTGGGTTTCTACGTTGCCCAAGTCGTCCTGGGTTCCTCGACATTTTAATTTAATCCTGTGAAAGGGTTAAAATAATCTAATATTAGATATATAACTAACTAAAGGAAAGAAATACTTACAGTCGGTGAAGCACGTTGCATGGCGACTGGCATTGTCGGGTAATCCTTTGAACTACTCGACCATTTTGCTTTGATATTATCCTGTAACACCCCCGAACTCACCCCCGCTCGGTGCGCTACATTGCACAACAATCCCGCGTTTAAAACGTAATTTAAAATGATTTTTGTTAAAAATTTGACTCGATTTTCGAGTTTGTCGAACCCTCAAAATTTGTTGGAAAACGTGCCCAAAATACGTGCAAAATGTGCCGGAAAAAGATCGGGTTAAAACATAGTAGAAATAGGAAAATTTTAAAAAAACTAAAATTTTGGTATGCTGAGCGGCGCGCGCAGCAGCGCACCGCGCGCGCCACAGTGCGCGTGCTGGTGCCGATCGATCGGCACCCTCTCGGGTGCGCGATCCAGCTACAAGGAACACTGTCGATCGATCGGCGCTAGGCGCTGCGCGCGCCTCCCAGCGCCCTGCGCGCGCCCTACCTCAGCCATTAACGACCTCATCCCACTTTTCTCCATTTTTCTTCAAGCCACTCACACTCAAATCACCCAAAAATTTTACCAAACATTCCCGACATGCCTGACTCCTTGACACGTGAAAATCACAGAAAACCGACTCCAAAACATCAACAAAAACATGAAAACAAATGACCCCGACGTTGTTTGCTATATAACAAAAACATGAGCAACATAACGACTGAATATCCTAAAAACCAAAATCCTGAAATTCAAACTTTCAGAAAGTACGATCAAAGAGATTCCAAAACAAGTCACAAACCACATCACATTTACAAAATCAAACCAACAAAACAATCAAATACTTCAAACATCCAAAATAGTTAAAAAACTATACACAATCCCAAAATACCAACTCCCCCACACATCCCTCGGAAATCTATGGCCGAGAAGCCCCGATAGCCGCCTACACCAGCATGCTCCGTGCGCCGTCGACTGCTGCCTAGTCTGAGCTCCCTCGTCTAGCTCACCTGAAAAAATATCGTCACCTACACCACAGAACACAAAAAGTAAGTCTAATGCTTAGTAAGTAGGGAGGAATGCAAATCAAAACCATGCATGATAAACTCAACCCCTAAATACCGTTTTTTACGCACTCTGTTGTTTTCATTTCATTTTCGTTGCATTTATCTTTCACTTTTACATGTGAATAAAGTAGGCACGCATCCTAACACAATCCAGGATGGCCACACCTTGACCCACGAGCAAGATCGGAGGCATACCAGATTTCCTCCCACATCGATCATAGAACCCTCAGTGTGCCTTTTAGCACGAGCATATTGAGGTGTTCATACTCATGACACATTACATATTTTCAGCATAGCATCAATCGTAGAATCTCTCTCGGGATGCTACACACGAGCCACTTGCCCGATAAGGCTATTCTACGGAGTTGCATATCCATTATCTTATTTTCTTACTTTTCATAAACGCAAAGCATGCTAAAACTTTTATTTCACAATGATGCATGAAAACAAAATGCTCAAACCAAAACAAACAACAACCACCCCTATCGTTCTATAATGTAGGCCCGAAGGCAACAAAAACGCTCCTCTACTTACCTGGTTTTCTTCACATGTGCTCGGTTACATCGACTACGTCAACTATTCGCTCGTCAACCTAGCAAAGATAAGGAAATTTCTTAGACACACTCTAAGGACATTCTAAGCATTTAACTAACCTAAAACTAAACACAATTCAACAAATATTTAGAACACAACTCTTAAAACCCGAATTTCCCACAATATTTGGAGTCCAATTTCAAACGGCCATAACTTATTCGTTTTTCAACGAATTTTGACGTGCCACCCCATTTCGTAAACCTCTACACGTCTACTATCTATTGAAATAATCAAACTTAGCAACCAAACCAATTAGCCAATCAGAAATCACCAAAAACAGAATCGGCCTCATTGGTTGAAAAATTTGTTTTTGCACAATTTCCACCAAAACTGTAATCTAACTCTAAAAATGATCTAAACTAACATATCTAAGAGTTAAACCACTAAATTTGGGAAGAGAACTAGCAAGGAAACACAATTTTCTGAATTGACATTTAGGGTTTTCCAAACCCTAATCAAACTTTCGTAAAACACCTTAAAAATACTAAAAATCAACACCTAGAAGCATTAAACCCAAAACCCCATAAAAAGGAGGGGAGATGCCTCTAATGGCTGCACTTGGCATGGAGAAGAAGGAGTGGAGGAAGATGGCTTTTTGCCGTTTAACACTTAACTCCCTTATTTAATAACTTTCCATTTTTTTTCCTTTTAGTTCTTGCCACCAAAATTCCTATTTTACAAATCAACCTCACCCCTTTTGTTCTCTCATTCCAACGTGAAGCATCCACATGAAATCCCTTTTCTTCCCTTTTTATTTCTTTTCTAATGGTTTGACTTGCAAACCCTCACTTCCTTTGTTCATTCATGATTCTTATACTTAAAATAAAATTCTAGGGTTAATGTTAACTCTCATTGCATACCCTAAACAAGGACTACTCACGTTTTAAGAATTTTTCGGGTGTTACAGTTAGCGTGAGTTGGCTTGTCGGTAAGAGTATGGTTGCCATTCAGGTAGGAGTTTCTATACTATACAGTTTTACTTGCATTTCATTTTATAGTTTTCAGAAAGAAACTTATTTTAGTAGATGACACCTATGAAAACCCTGACGGGGTCTGGTCACCAGCACGTCAGCTTTTACTTATCCATACGTATGTTTTACATGTCTAAATTTCATGTGCATGGTATTTCATTTTATACTTTTATGAATGCACGCCTAAATGGATGATTTTGTTTAAGGCTATTTGAGCCTTCTAGTGTTGGACTCAAGTTGTTCTAGGCTACAGTGCGTGAGCAACCAAAATAACTAGAGTCGGAAATGATATTTGTTTGGAGCTGTTCAAGCCTTTTTGACAACGGTCTTCAGTTGCCTTGGATTGTGTCAGTGTATGAGTAACTAAAGCAATTTGATTCATTTGTATCCATTTTCTACTGCTTGAAAGTTACTTGATTTTACAAGCGTGGTAGGGTAATAGGGCGGTGCTGACGTGCTCCTTAGGCCCCTAAACCTTGCCAGGATATGTTACTTAGTACACTATGTTGGTGTCCTGTTGGAGTTCACTCGCCGACCATCAATGGACATTTACATAGATGGTGTTGTGCTTGAGCATGCTTGTCGGACATCATTTGATTTACGGGTTTTACCGTTGTTGAGTTTCTCACCAGTAGCCCAGGTGACAGGGTTGGATCTCTGGATCGCTGTCACTTTTTAGCTTTTTTTCTGACTCATGAGGTGCAATCGAATCTACGGTTGCCACCTTTCTGTGACAGTGTACCAAGAGGCGTCCAGTGACTTCTTTTTCACTAGGGGTTGTTTTCTAACGAAATTGGTGACAGACTAGTTTATGTATAGCTACCTATGTATGTAGTAATTTTTTTTGAAACTACCTCATCCATAGTTTGTTGAGCCTATTTTAAAATGTTAATAAGAATTTGATGAACTGAAAATCATTGGCTCATTAAGCTTGTTTAATTTGAAAGAAAATGTTTTTGAAAGAAAACTCATGCATTGCATTTTATAACTGACATGGTTTTGAAAGAAAATGATAAAAATTAGTTTTTCATATGCATATGAATATAGTATAGGGTTCCCTACTGAGTTAGTCACTCACCCCAAAGACCCCTCTATCTCCCAGATTAGGATCATGGAGGCTGATGCTAATGTTACTGATACTCAATGAGGAGTGGATTTCCCTTCTAGTTCTCCTCTTTTCTTTTTCTCTCGAGTGTTACCAATTGTTTTAGTGATAGACTCTCTATTTGTATTATTAAATTTCCTATTTCTTGGTTTGTATAGATTTTTGGTGTTTGACTCTATATTTTTTGCACAATATTTTGTTGGTTTATTTAAGTTTCTGTTCTATCTTATTTTTATTTGATCGCTATGCGAATTTTCGGCCCATCTTCATAGGTTAGTGCTTATTTTGTATAAAGAGTTTTGTTGTCAAACCTAACCTTGGGTTGGACTGTCAGGTTCTCTCCGAGAATTTGGCTACTTAACCCGGCGTTTCTGTCTAGGCTCATCTCTGTGTCGTGACATAGTTGATAGTATTCGCTCTAGCGAGACACTAGCCATAAACATCGGTTGAAAAATTATATTACCAGCAATATTTATAGGAGGATCAAGAGATATGCAAAACGTTACATGGATGCAATGTCACTTGTGCAGAGATTTGGAAAACAATATATTTTTTTAACGATAACTTGTAACCCAAACTGGCCAGAAATAAAAGTAGTGCTACTTTCTTTTGAAGAAGTCCACAACGGGCCTGATTTAATAACACATATTTTCAAAGAAAAATTAGAAGAATTAAGGGTAAAATTATTCAAAAATGAAATATTCAGGCCAGACGCATTTCATGACTTTTTTTGTGCAGAGTTACCTGATCGAGACAAATGTCTTTATCTATATGGTATGGTCCTCAAACACATGATGCATGGTATTTGTGGTAAAGAAAATGCTACAAATATCTGTATGACTAAAGAAGGCAAATGTAAACACAATTGTCCAAAACCTTCTTGCATAGTATCAGAGCATGGGAAAAATTCTTATCCTCGATGCCAGTGGTGACCAGACAATAGATTTGCAAGAGTGATAGGTGTATTGCTTAAAAACCGTTGGTTGGTTTCTTACAATCTTTATCTCCTTCCATTATTTGATTGTCATCTAAATGCAGAGATTTATTCAACCATTAAAACAGTCAAATACTTGTGTATATATATAAAGGACGTGATCATATTACATTTAAGATTAATGACAGTGATCAAAAGTTGACAAGTGACTAAATCCAAGACTATCCAACAACTTGCTAGATTTCTCCACCAAAAGAAATGTGGCGTATTACGAATTCTCATTAAATGAAATTTCCCCTCCTGGTCATACTGCCCAATGACACCTTGTACATCAACAGTCTATCACTTTTGCAGAATCTTCTTCTCTTCGTAATTTAGCAACATGTGGTTTGTTCACAAAGACTATGATAACATAATACTTTCACATAAATTGTATAGATCTGCTTGCAATGATTATTTTAAGTAAGCAATTTCCATAGTATTATATAGGGAATAAACGTGATGGGTTATGGCAACCCAAAAAGAAGGGAAAATCTATATGAAAAATTGTTTCAGTAAGTCCTGAGGAAAGGGAATGTTATTACTTACGATTGCTTTTAAACCACATGGATTCAACTTCTTTCGAAAGCTTGAACATTACTTGCAATAACTAGCTCAAAAAGTCTAATAGCTTTAGCAATTGCTTCATGGGGTTTTGTACCATCAATTTTGTTAGGTAGACATATTGTACATTCTCGTTTCAACCTTCATATTGATGTATCAGCAACATGCTCTATCAACAAGCAATCTAATCTGGGAAAATTATTACGGTTGACTAGACTTATAATTTGAGATGAAGCTCCTACGTGCTGAAAAAAAAATATTCGAGACTATTAATAGCATGTTGCAGGATGTTTGTGTAACGACCAAAAATTTCTATATACATAAATCCTAAAAGTCTCAAACATTTAAACTTTTACATTTCTTCTTATAATTAGACTTTCCTATTACCGTTGTCTATTCTCATACAAATTTTATTTTCATTTTCATTTATCAATTCATTTCCCTTTTCAATCGTTCATCAATCGTGAGAGAATAGACTCAGGCATTAAATCAATATCTATCAACATTTAAAGACTAATTACTTTATTCAGTGAAAGATATAAACTTAGTACTAAAGTTTAACTTAATTTAAATTCTACGAAAAATAGTGAAACATGGTTTCGGTCGACGCCTATAACCTAGTTTGGCATTTAATACCTCTCGGGTTTCATCGAAGGAACAATATGGGTTGACAACTGTTTCTATCAGGTTTGGACGAATGGTACAGTGGTCGGGATAAATAACACTTAACTTCTCTCGGGTTTCTTCGGTAGAGATAAATAACACTTAACTTCGCTCGGGTTTCTTCGATTTAAACAGTGGGGGGTCGACAATCAACATTGACTAAATTCGATCGATGTCAACACTGGCTAAAATCAGTCGATGTCATCAATGACAAAAATCGGTCGACGTTCTCGACAGAACACTTATCGACCAAACTTCTCCCTAAAATGGTCGACGTTATCAACCGAACTTGTCCCTGAAGTGGTCGATGTCATCAACCGAACTCCTTACTAAATACCTTCAACCAAATCATTGACTAATCGGTTGACGTCATCGACCAAACTCTGAATGATAACTTAACACCAGAACACTTACTATTTGGTCGACGTTATCGCCCACAACTTTGGATGACAACTTTGGTCGACGTTATCACCCACAACTTTGGATGACAATTTTCTACCAGAATACTTAACCGAGACTTATATAATTTCCATCCCTGTATCACCCATTACCCGAACGATCGCCCCTTTCTGGCGATCGACCGACTAGCTCTCTGGATTTTGTCCATAGAGCTGTTTTCACCTTCTTTCCCCTGCATAACCTAAAATCATCAAACCGACCTAAAAACTGACACTTCTCAATTCAAATCATCAAACCTATTTTCAAACATCCAAACTCATTTCAAACCATCAAAATTCATTTCTATTTCATCCAAAACCTATCAAAGCATCAATATTGAACCAATTTCATCAAAGTATCAACTTATTCGTCCCTACAAAGCGGAAGCTAATAAATATCATCAAAATGGACATTCAATACATTTGTTCACAACCTGTCCAGATACCAAGCATCCTATAATTGTTTCTATACAATTCATCTAACTATCACCCATCAACCCATCATAACCCATAATATTACCCATCAAAATACATAACCTATGCTCCCACGAGTCAAGTATGCATCGACTGCCCAGTGCACTCCACGGGCACCCTTCATCAAGCTATAGGCTCGTCAGGCAGAGGAAAGTCATCCTCACCTTGCTCGAAGTCACCTACACCATAACGATGCCTATGAGAATAAATCTCAGTAAATTCTACGTAAATGTCTATGCATGATCATGCATGTTCCATGCTATGAAAGCCGTTCATGTCATTTCATTTCAGTATGTGTCAGTATATGGTTATCGAAAACGCTCGACAGATAGATAGAGCACGTCTAGCGGTTAGACAGCTCACACCATCTGAAGGGAGGAAAACCCGCTCACCACGGAACGCCAGATCTGAACCTCATCCCCGATAACCCCATGCCATGTGTTGTTTACTATGATACTTTACTTGCCCTTTTTATGCACGCAGTTCTTTTTCTTTAAAATCAATGCGTAAATTCATTTTCATGGCATTTTGAATACTATGATGCATGAACAGTTCAATATGCACCATATAACATGAATACCATCAAAACACCACAAATATCATCAAACATCACAAAACTTAACCTATAAAACACCAAACTTAATCTACCCAACCAAAGCAATTAAACAACCAAGCGCCAAATTATCCTCAACACATTTTCGACGTATGGTGTAGGCCAATCAGCCACAGTAAGTCACGGGAACTTACCTCTTGTCTTTAGCAATCCAAGTACCTCGCTTGAGCTTTGTCACCTTAGGAGCTTCTAAGATGGCTGAAATGCAGCCAACTTTAAGGGAGGAGAGAAATTTTTGTGTCCTTTAAATCTTCACAAGCGGAACAAAAATCGTGGGAAGAAGGAGGGGGGGGGGGGGGGTTTCTTCTCGACGATGAAAGAAAACAAAAGGAAGTGTGAAAAATGAAGGTGGTCTCACGTATAAGAGACAAGAAACAAAGAAAAGCTTCTTCCACTAGCTTTGCCACATGTCACATTCTTATTAGATGCTCCCAACTACCCACTTTTACTTCCTAATTTGCCCCTACATTAGTTTCCAACTAATGTTTTGTTTGGTTGAACTTTAGTTTAGTTTTTCCCATATTCAACATTTTATCTTTATTTGTTTTTATTTTTATTTTTATATATCCCACATAAGTCATAACACAAAAGTTCCGGATGTTACATTCTATAGACCTTAATTAAAATTTTGTCCTCAAAATTTGATTACACAAATAGTTCAGGATACTTGGACATCATATCCTGCTGCCTCTCCCAAGTAGCTTCCTCTACATCATGATTCTGCCACAAGACTTTCACCAGAATTCATACCGGCTTTTCTACATAGGTCAGTGTTGGTTGCACCTCAATTTCCTTGCTTCCACGATATGAGATGGATCACATACGCACTTTCTGAGCATGGACACGTGAAACACATCGTGAATTGCCTTCCATGGATGCCGGAAGCTGTAACCTATACGCCATAGTCCCGATCCTCTTCAAAATAGGAAAGGATCCCACATAACGAGGGTTCAACTTGCCTCTTCTTCCGAACCGCATAACGCCTTTAAACGGAGAAATCTTCAAGTATACCTCATTGCCCTCATTGAACTCTAATTCCCTCTGTCTGGTGTCAGCATAACTTTTCTGGTGGCTCTGTGCTACCTCAATACGTTACCTGATAATGGCGATATTCTCCGCAGTTTGCTATAAAATGTCTGGGCTGATTATGCTAGCTATGCCAACTTCGTTCCAATATAACGGAGACCTACATTTTCGACCATACAGCGCCTCGTACGGAGCCATGCCAATCGTCGCCTGGAAGCTATTGTTGTATGAGAACTCAATCAATAGTAAATATCTACTCCACGAGCCCTGAAACTCCAGAACGCAAGCTCTCAGCATATCCTCAAGAATCTGATTCGTTCTCTCTGTCTGTCTGTCAGTCTGAGGATGAAACACAGTGCTGAAATTCAACTAAGTTGTTATAGCTTTATGTAGACTTTTTCAGAACTTTGAAGTAAACCTGGCATCTCTATCGGAGACAATCGGATTGGGCACTCTAAGCAATTTAACAATCTCCTGTACGTACAGCTCGGCAAGCTGGTCCATGGAATACGTCATCTTGACTGGTAGGAAGTGGGCCGATTTTGTCAGACGGTCAACTATCACCCAGATGCTATCATGTCCTTTCATCGTTCTCGGGAGTCCAACTATGAAATCCATGGAAATCTGTTCTCATTTCCACTCCGGGATAGGAAGTGGCTGTAAAGTCCCGGCTGGCCTTTGGTGTTCTGCCTTAACTTGCTGACAAACCAGACAGGTTTCCACATGCTTGGCGACTTCTCTTTTCATGTTAGGCCACCAGAAATGCTGTTTTAAATCTCTATACATTTTTGTGCTTCCTAGATGTACAGAATATGCCGAGGAGTGTGCCTCGGTTAAAATTTCTCTCTTCAACTCTTCATCATCAGGCACGTACCACCTATGTCTGAACCTTAATACGCCATCATCCGACAGGCTGAAATCGGATGGGTCCTCAGTGGTCATGTTCAATCAATACCTCTGATACTCCGAGTCTTCCCTTTGAGTTTCTCGGATTTTGTCTATTATTGCCAGCCTTAATTAAATATTCGCAAGCATATTGGACAACTCGGTAATAATTTCCACATTAAACTTCACAATCTCTGTTTTTAAAGCTACCGACATTGATGCAAGCGAAGGCTGAGTCGTAGAAGGCATTCTACTCAAAGCATCTGCGACTTTATTCACCTTTCTTGGGTGGTATTTGATCTCAAAGTCGTAATATTTGACGAACTCCAACCACCTTCTTTGTCGCATATTCAATTCCTTCCTGTGTAAAAAAATATTTTAAGCTCTTGTAGTCCGAATATACCTCGCACTGTTACCCATACAGATAGTGCCTCCAAATTTTCAGTGCAAAGACGACTGCTGCCAGTTCTAGGTCATGTGTCGGATAATTCTGTTCATACGGCTTCAACTGTCAAGAAGCATATGCGATAACCTTTCCCTCCTGCATAAGAACACATCCAAGTCCAACCTTCGACGCATCACAATATATGCTGAACCTGTTGCCTTCAACTAGCAGTGTCAAAACGGGAGCCGTAGTCAATCTCTGTTTTAGTTCTTGAAAGCTTTTATCACATGCAGCCGTCTATATGAACTTCTCATTCTTTTGTGTCAAGCGTGATAGGAGGACTACAATTTTCGAGAATTCCTCTATGAACTTCATGTAATATCCGGCCAATCCAAGAAATTCACGTACCTCACGCACGTTCTTAGGCTGTGGCCAATCCTTGACAACCTTAATCTTGGTCGGGTCCACAGAAATCCTCTCTTGAGATATAACATGGCCGAGAAAGTCTATTCGGTCCAGCCAAAACTCGCATTTAGAGAACTTCGGATATAGTTGATGTTGCCTCAAAATTCCTAAGACAATGCGTAGTTGCTCCTCGTGCTCTTCTTTCGTCTTTGATTAGACCAAGATGTCGTCGATAAAGACAACAACAAACTTGTCCAAATACTCCTTGAAGCCACGGTTCATCAAATCCATAAACGTTACAAGGGCATTCGTAAGTCCAAAAGACATCACAAGAAATTCATAGTGCCCATACCTTGTTCGAAAGGCCGTCTTTTGAATATCCTCCCTCCTGATCTTCAACTGATAATAACCCGAACGTAGGTCAATCCTTGAAAACACTCGGGCACCTTGCAGCTGGTCAAACAAATCATCTATTCGGGGCAACGGGTAATTGTTCTTCACTGTCAATTTATTCAACTCTCGATAGTCGATGCACATCCTGAGAGTTCCATCCTTCTTCTTAACAAACAGCACTAGCGGGCCCCAAAGAGAAAAGCTACGTCGGATGAACCCCTTATCCAGTAATTCTTCTAGCTAAGATTTCAACTCTTTTAGCTCAGCAGGCGCCAATCTATACGGATTTTTAGATACAGGTTCTGAACCTGGATAAACATCAACTACAAACTCTATCTCCCGGTCCGGTGGCAATCCGGGAAGATCGTCGTAAAAAATCTCCGCGAACTCATGTCACCAGGCATTACCCCATTAAGTGTAGCGACCCTAACACTGTACCCTTATTTTCCCGTATTATTTTTTTTTATCCTCAAATACTTTGTGACTTTGAGCGGAATTTAAATTGTAGATTAAATCGTTAAAATCATTCGAAAACTATTTGTATAAACAATGCTTTAAAACAACTATTAAAACAATTAAAAACTTAAGTTAAAACTTAATTACAATCGGCAAAGAACAAAAGGACAGAAGGGACATTTGTCCCCAGAAATGTAGGGGCGATCGATCGGCTACCCAAAACTTAAAGGGGGCAATCAATCGCCCCCACATTAGGCGATCGATCGTCCACCCTTGGGCGATCGATCGCCACACTCTCTGGAATTTCCAGAGAGTGGCGATCAACCCTGCCGATCGATGGTGATCGATCGGCAGGTTCTCTGCCTCCCTTCTCTTTTCTTCTCCTTTTTTCTTCTTTTTTTCTTTTCCCTGCGTACACAACTTCACAATTTATCTTCTTCATCAATAAACCCAATAACATCATAATTTAAACCCAACCGAAATGTAACACCCCTAATACCGTACTCGTATTTCCCGTAATTTTTTTTTTTATACTTTTTACTTTTCTATGCTTTAAATAAAACTTAATGCGGAATCTAAACTGAAGTTGAAATCAGAACTGAAGTCGGAATTAAAAATGAACTTTAAAAGCATTTAAAACAAAACCTTTAATAAATAATTAAAACTAAAACATTTAATAAATCTTAAAAAAACGAATAAAAGAAGGGAGGGCAGAATCGGAATTCTGCCCTCGTGAATGGAACAGCGCTCGGTCGCTGCTCTGTGCAGCGACCAGGCGCTGGTCGCTGCTATGTGTGCAGCGACCAGTCGCTGCACACAGCAGCGACCAGTCGCTGGTCGCTGCACACAGCAGCGACTGCACACAGCAGCGACTGCACTCTCTGGAAATTTTTGAGGTTTCCAGAGAGCAACCAACCTTTCACTCTAACATTTTCACCTCTCAGGAACGTGATTCCAGAGAGCAGAACTCAACATTTTTCATTTATACTTCTCCCACATTTTTCTTAGCCAGAAACCACTTCTTCCATTCTTACACCCAGATCACAAAATACACCCGACACACCTTTAACCGAATCAATTTTAAGAAAACAAATTGCGTGGTTATGTTTAAAAACTGAGTATCCTTCAATACCGAACTTTTACCAAAAATACATTTCAAAACGTTTTCAAACATCAAAAAAACCTATCAACTATCAGACCAAGCATCCTAATATTTTCTATACAGTTTATCATCAGTCCAAAATATCTCAAAAACCCCCAAAACCTTTAAGTACATCCCCCACGGGTCAAAACGCGCCTCGACTGCTCAGCGCACACCCACGGCCATCATCCATCAACTGCATCCCACGCTAGGAGGAGGAACGTCGTCCTCACCTTGCTCAATGTCTCCTAAAATATCACCTACACCATACAGACACATATGAGATATTGAAATCTCAGTAAGCTACGTAAATACAGATGCATGCGTGCAGTGCATATGGAGTTCAGAAAACATGCATATCAGACATATCAGGTCATTTCATACAGATTGCCACCGAGATATCAGCCCTCTAAATGTAAAGGATACATCCCGCGGTCGGACTACCACTTTCGATTTAGAGGAGGGGGGTACATGCTCACAAACCCTACAGCCATGCCTGAGCCCCATCCCGCGTGACCAGATACAGATTACGTATTTTCGTTCATTATTCATTTCATTTGAAAACTTGTGCAGAAATCCATTTTCATGCCATTTTGAAACACGTGATGCATGAACAGTTATAAGCATAATGTAACCATACAATAAACAAACACATGTATACCATCAAGACCGAAATAAACTAACCTATAAACAATTAAACCTAACTACCCAACCAAAAGCAGATTAAACAAACAACTCTTCAGGGATCCTCGATACGACATCAAAGTATGGTGTAGACCGATTGGTCAAAGTAAGTCACGAAAACTTACCTCGAGCGCGCAGAATCTCAAGCTTCGTCCACGGGAGTCGTGTGTCTGAGACAAAACACGATATTCGTTGTTAAAACAAATTTAAGCTATTAACGTCCAAATTACAAAATCCTTAACTATTGAATTTTTCCTATAATATAATATATTCAAAAAGTCCGTACAAGCCGGATATTACATTCCACCCTCCTTATTCAGAATTTTGTCCACAAAATTAAATCATGCAAACAAATCAGGATACTTAGTCATCATATCCTGCTGTCGTTCCCACGTAGCCTCTTCCACCTCGTGGTTCCGCCACAAAACTTTGACCAGTGGAATCTCTTTGTTGCGCAAGACTTTGGTGGAATACTCCAAAATGCGTACCGGCCCCACCTCGTAAGTCAAGGTAGGCTGTACCTCGATCTCTGTAGCCTCCACGATATGCGACGGGTCGCGCAAGCACTTCCGAAGCATAGATACATGAAACACGTCGTGGATACCCTCCATAGAAGCTGGAAGCTGTAATCTGTACGCCAACTTCCCGATCCTCTTCAGAATAGGAAAGGGCCCCACATAACGAGGGTTCAACTTACCCCTCCTTCCAAATCTCGCTACGCCTTTGAATGGAGAAACCTTCAAATAAACTTCGTCGCCCTCCTCGAACTCTAGCTCTCGCCGTCTCATGTCAGCATAACTCTTCTGCCGGCTCTGAGCTACCTGAATACGCTGCCGGATAACGGCAATCTTTTCTGCCGTTTGCTGTAGAATCTCAGGACCTACGATGCTGGCCTCGCCAACCTCGTCCCAATGTAACGGAGACCTACATTTCCGACCATATAGCGCCTCGTACGGTGCCATGCCAATAGTAGCCTGGAAGCTGTTATTATAAGAGAACTCGATCAGTGGCAAATACCTGCTCCACGATCCCTGAAACTCCAGCACACATGCTCTGAGCATATCCTCTAGAATCTGGTTCGTCCTCTCTGTCTGTCCATCAGTCTAAGGATGAAATGCGGTGCTGAAATTAAGCTGAGTCCCCATAGCCTTGTGCAGACTCTTCCAGAATTTCGATGTAAACCTCGGATCTCGATTCGAAACATTAGAAGCTGGCACGCCATGCAGTCTGACAATCTCCTGCACATAGAGCTCTGCGAGCTGATCCATAGACGATGCCATCTTCACAGATAAGAAGTGGGCCGACTTTGTCAATCGGTCCACAATAACCCAAATGCCGTCATGGCCTCTCGTAGTCCTCGGGAGCCCCACAATGAAATCCATGGAGATCTGCTCCCACTTCCACTCCGGAATCGGCAGTGGTAATAGTGTTCCAGCGGGTCTCTGGTGCTCAGCCTTTACCTGCTGACATACTAGGCAGGTCTCAACGTACTTGGCAACCTCCCTCTTCATGTTCGGCCACCAGAAGTACTGTTTCAAATCCCGGTACATCTTGGTACTCCCCGGGTGTACAGAATATGCCGAAGAATGTGCCTCGGCCAATATCTCCTTCTTTAGATCCTCGTCACTAGGCACGTACCACCTATGCCTGAACTTCAGAATACCATCCTCTGATAATTGGAAATCTGACGAGTCTCCCAATGTCATGCTCGATCGAAGCTCCATACACTCCGTATCACTCTGCTGAGCCTCGCGTATACGATCAAGAATAGTTGGCCTGAGAGAAATGTTGGCAAGCATATAGGACAACTCTGCCACTATCTCCACGTCGAATCTCTGAATCTCAGACCGCAACGTAGCTGACATCGCTGCTAATGATGGCTGACTCGTAGAAGGCACACTACTTAGTGCATCAGCTACCTTGTTTGCCTTTCCTGGGTGGTACTTGATATCAAAATCGTAATCATTGACGAACTCAAGCCATCGCCTCTGTCGCATATTCAGCTCTTTCTGCGTAAATAAGTACTTCAAGCTCTTGTGGTCGGAAAATATCTCGCACTGCTGCCCATATAAATAATGCCTCCATATCTTTAGTGCGAAGACCACAGCTGCTAACTCGAGGTCGTGCGTGGGGTAATTCTGCTCGTACGGCTTCAACTGCCGAGAAGCATAAGAAATAACTCTACCCTCCTGCATCAATACACAACCGAGTCCCACTCCCGATGCATCACAATAAACACTGTATCTGACACCTTCATCAGGTAGCGCCAGTACTAGGGCAGTGGTCAATCTCTACTTTAACTCCATAAAGCTGTCATCACAAGCAGATGACCATACAAACTTCTCGTTCTTCCGAGTCAATCGTGTAAGAGGAAGTGCGATCTTCGAGAATCCCTCTATAAACTTCCGATAATAACCGGCCAATCCGAGAAATCCACGCACCTCACGTACGTTCTTCGGCTGTGGCCAATCTCTGACCACCTGAATCTTGCTCGGATCCACAGAAACTCCGTCCTGTGATATAATATGGCCAAGGAAGCTCACTCTGTCAGGCCAGAACTCGCACTTCGAAAACTTTGGATACAGCTGGCGCTCACATAGAATATTCAGAACAATCCTCAGATGCTCCTCGTGTTCTTCCTTCGTCTTTGAGTAAATCAGAATATCGTCGATGAAAACCACTACGAACCTGTCCAGATACTCCTTGAAACACGGTTCATCAAATCCATGAACGCTGCAGGGGCATTAGTAAGTCCGAAAGACATAACAAGGAACTCATAATGCCCATACCTCGTTCGGAACGCCGTCTTCGGTATATCATCCCTCCGGACCTTCAGCTGATAATAACCCGAGCGTAGGTCAATCCTGAAAAATACTCGGCCACCCTGTAGCTGATCAAACAAGTCGTCAATACGGGGCAGTGGATACTTATTCTTCACCATGAGCTTATTCAGCTCCCTGTAATCAATGCACATCCTGAGGGTCCCGTCTTTCTTCTTGACAAACAGAACGGGCGCACCCCAAGGTGATACACTGGGTCGAATAAATCCCTTCTCCAACAACTCGTCAAGCTGAGTCCTCAACTCTCTCAACTCAGCTGGTGCCAACCGATACGGGTTCTTGAACCTTGGCGCGGAGTTTGGATAGACATCAATAGTGAACTCAATCTCCCGGTCTGGTGGTAAACCGGGAAGATCATCGAGGAATATGCCAGAGAACTCTCTAACAATAGGAATGTCGCTCAGCTTCACTCCGCTGAGCAACTGAATATCAAAAACCGAGGCCAAATAAATAGAGCACGCACCTTTGAATTGCTCGTTGACCATCATGGAATATAAAATAGGCGAGCTACTCAGTCGGTTCATCGCCTGATAAGAAAACTCGGCTCTGTCCGGGGGTCGGAAGGTCACAATCCCGGAGCGACAATCGATGGTGGCGAAGTGCTGTGCTAGCCAGTCCATCCCCAAAATAAGGTCGTACCGCTCTATGCCCATAACGATCAGACGTGCGTAGAGGGTAACGCTCCCAACTGAAATAATATTCCCCTGAATAACATGACTGGACTGCATACGCTCTCCTGAGGGCAGCAATACGCTATACTCGCACTCTGCCAACTCAGACTCTAACCCCAACCTAGCCATACATGCAGTCGATACGAAGGAGTGCGTAGCTCCGGTATCCATCACAGTAAATACAGTAGCGCCCATAAGCAAAATAGTACCTGCAATCACGGCAGGCTGAGCATCGTCATCAACATCCTCAGGCTCGATGAAGGCGAAAACCCTGGGCATAACCTTCCTCTGATCTCCGCCCAACTGATCTCGGCCCGGGTGGGGGCAGTCTCTAACAAAATGGCCAACTCCACCACATCTGTAGCATTTGTTAGAGCCCACACGGCACTCTCCACTATGTTCCCTCTGACACAAGGGGCACCATGGCATCTGAGAAGCCCCCTGAACTTGCTTCCCCTTACCCCGATCATTACCTCCCTCAAGAGGTCTCTTCACACCCCTCAGCTGCTGCTGAGGCGGCTGTGCTCTAGGCTGCCATCCTCGGTTCTGTGACTGAGGACGGATCTCTCGAAAGAAGCCCTTCGCTGGCTCCCTCGGTCTAACACAAGTGGCCCTGGCGGCCTCGATATCCAGAGCTCTAGCTGTGATGTCAGAAAAAGGCACATCAATAATACCTGAGACAACCACGTGCATCCGGATCTCCGGATTAAGTCCCTCCATAAACTGGTGCACCTTCTCCTCATTATCGCAAACAAGACGAGGTGCAAATCTGGATAATGCCTCAAACTTCCGAATATAATCAGCAACTGAACCAGTCTGCTTCAGCTGCATAAACTCGTTCCTCTTGGCCACCCTCACTGTGTGGCTGAAATACTTATCGAAGAATAGAAACTTGAACCGATCCCAAGTCATAATAGATACGTCCGTCGTCACCTTGATCGAATCCCACCAGAAACGGGCATCCATCGCTAAATGAAAGGTAGCATACGCCACCTTGCTCCCGTTCCCTACCTCGGCGTAAGCCAACATGTCATCCATAACTCGGATCCATTCCTCAGCACGTGTCGGATCCGATGACTGGCCTTCGAATACTGGAGGCCGTAGGCTTTGAAACCTCTGCATACCCTGATTACTGGGAACTACCAAGTCTTGGGCCCTCTGATTCTCTCGCTGGTTCTCCCGATTTACTAATTCCGTAATCTGTTGCGCCTTCCTGTCCATATGCTGAGACTGGCGATCGATCAACTCCATAAGACGATCCATCGCGTCATCTCTCGGATCCCTTCCTCGAGTCATATTTCTATAAACTCCTATAAAATTTAAAAACAAGAAATCCTAAGAAACTGAAATCAAACAAAGCAGTAAACAAACTTACAGTTGATGTAGGATGTCCGCGTAGTGGCTGTGCAGTCGAGCAGTCTACAGAATCGATTTTAAAACCCGGGGGCTTGATACCATAATCGTAACACCCCTAATACCGTACCCGTATTTCCCGTAATTTTTGTTTTATATACTTTTTACTTTTCTATGCTTTAAATAAAACTTAATGCGGAATCTAAACTGAAGTTGAAATCAGAACTGAAGTCGGAATTAAAAATGAACTTTAAAAGCATTTAAAACAAAACCTTTAATAAATAATTAAAACTAAAACATTTAATAAATCTTAAAAAAACAAATAAAAGAAGGGAGGGCAGAATCGGAATTCTGCCCTCGTGAATGGAGCAGCGCTCGGTTGCTGCTCTGTGCAGCGACCAGGCGCTGGTCGCTGCTATGTGTGCAGCGACCAGTCGCTGCACACAGCAGCGACTGCACTCTCTGGAAATTTTTGAGGTTTCCAGAGAGCAACCAACCTTTCACTCTAACATTTTCACCTCTCAGGAACGTGATTCCAGAGAGCAGAACTCAACATTTTTCATTTATACTTCTCCCACATTTTTCTTAGCCAGAAACCACTTCTTCCATTCTTACACCCAGATCACACAATACACCCAACACACTTTTAACCGAATCAATTTTAAGAAAACAAATTGCGTGGTTATGTTTAAAAACTGAGTATCCTTCAATACCGAACTTTTACCAAAAATACATTTCAAAACGTTTTCAAACATCAAAACAACCTATCAACTACCAGACCAAGCATCCTAATATTTTCTATACAGTTTATCATCAGTCCAAAATATCTCAAAAACCCCCAAAACCTTTACGTACATCCCCCACGGGTCAAAACGCGCCTCGACTGCTCAGCGCACACCCACGGCCATCATCCATCAACTGCATCCCACGCTAGGAGGAGGAACGTCGTCCTCACCTTGCTCAATGTCTCCTAAAATATCACCTACACCATACAGACACATATGAGATATTGAAATCTCAGTAAGCTACGTAAATGCAGATGCATGCGTGCAGTGCATATGGAGTTCAGAAAACATGCATATCAGACATATCAGGTCATTTCATACAGATTGCCACCGAGATATCAGCCCTCTAAATGGAAAGGATACATCCCGCGGTCGGACTACCACTTTCGATTTAGAAGAGAGGGGTACATGCTCACAAACCCTACAGCCATGCCTGAGCCCCATCCCACGTGACCAGATACAGATTACGTATTTTCGTTCATTATTCATTTCATTTGAAAACTTGTGCAGAAATCCATTTTCATGCCATTTTGAAACACGTTATGCATGAGCAATTATAAGCATAATGTAACCATACAATAAACAAACACATGTATACCATCAAGACCGAAATAAACTAACCTATAAACAATTAAACCTAACTACCCAACCAAAAGCAGATTAAACAAACAACTCTTCAGGGATCCTCGAGACGACATCGAAGTATGGTGTAGACTGATTGGTCAAAGTAAGTCACGAAAACTTACCTCGAGCGCGCAGAATCTCAAGTTTCGTCCACGGGAGTCGTGTGTCTGAGACAAAACACGATATTCGTCGTGAAAACAAATTTAAGCTATTAACGTCCAAATTACAAAATCCTTGACTATTGAATTTTTCCTAAATTCCTCACTTAGCTAATCAAAGCATTTAGAACGTCAATTAATGCTCGATAACTAGAAATTCCTATTACGAGAAATTTCTGAAAACTCGAAAATTCTCAGATTTATACTTTTTCACAAATTGGTTTATCTTCGTCCAATAACGTCCGATACGTTCAATATATACCTAATCACGGCTAACCTATTAATTACGAGTCCTAATTCGCGTTTTTAACGAGATTTAATCGAAACCCTAATTATCTAAAACGGCGTAAACGTTGAAATAAAAGCTCTAAGATTGTAGGTACATACCGAGGATAGCGAGAGGAGAAGAAATGACGAAGAACGGAGGAGAAACGGAAGAGAAACGGAGGTCGGAACTGTTGGAATCGTCGGCGGCCGAGAGAGGGTTTGCTCTCTGTTCGTGAATTCCAGAGAAGAGAAAGAGAGAAAGTGAGGAAAAGAGAGAAAAGTTAGGTTATTTAATAATTTGATTTGGCAAATTACCAAATTGCCCTTAGCTCTTATTTCTATTTTGTTTCGTCCTTCGGTTCGTTAATCGTCCAACTATTCGGACTCTCGAAAGTTTCATATTTTGCCAATAACTTCTATTCATTGCCAGGGATTTATTAAAACTGTCCGTTCGCGATTTGGACCTCATTTGCTATTTTTATTAAAACGTCCTTTACATTACGATAAACGTATTTACTCGGAATATAGCGTTTAATCTCCGAAAATTCCCAGAATTTCCTCAAAATTCTTATTATTCGTTATGATCATAATGACGCTTTCCGTTTGCAAAACTGATTGATTTGACATATTTACGAAAAATGCCATTAAATAATGAAATAATAATATAATATAATATATTCAAAAAGTCCGTACAAGCCGGATATTACACGAAACGTATCCTAAACTCAAGCAACTTGAAACGAACTTTATGAAATCCAACTGCGTGGATATCTCTAAAACTTGAACATATCCATGCATAACCTAATACATCTCCAAACATTTCTATAAAACCCAAATAAAACTAAGAAAAACGTTTTATAAAACTAGTTTATCAAAACGTTTAAAAACATCAAAACATAAATCTATCAACTATCCAGAACCAAACATCCTAAAATGTTTCTAACTATACAATAATCCACCATCAACCCATTACGCCCAAAAATCCCTCAAAATACCTAACTGTTACCCCCACGGGTCAAAATACGCGTCGACTGCCCATGCACACCACTACAGCCGTTCTTTTTCAACCATCTTATACATCGGGTGGAGGAACGTCGTCCTCACCTGTTTCAAAATCACCTACACCATACAGACAATCTATGAGCTAAAGGCTCAGTAAGTTTGGTAAATGTAAATGTATGCTGTGCAAATGAAGTTCAAAAATCATGCAACATTTTCTTATTTATGTGAAAAATATGTTCGCAAGTGTACGAGTCGCAACAAGTAATAAAGTGATAAGATAGAGTGTCGAACCCACGAGGACTTGTAATTAATAATCGAAATAACTACTCTTAATTCTAAATTGAACACACGTTTTTATGATTTTCAGAATTAATTGCAATTAAAATAAATGACTAAAACAATTAAAATAAACTAAATTAAAATAGCAAAACAAATAAACTGAGATTAAATCAAATTAATAAAAGCCTAGGTACTACGATTTCACCAAGACAATGTTTATTTCAGTTCTTCGCAATTATATTCATAAATATTCTTCCTATGTTGATGATCGATTTCACTAAATTCTATCACAATCTCTCTCGAGCATTGCGTAGTTTATTCGATTAATGGGTTATCACTTCTCAGTCTCAAATCCTACATTAATCAAATACCAATAAATCAAGAAATCACAATGATCACACCAATACCGTAACTATCTCTAGCCTACGTATATTCATGACATTAATTTCAGTGCACGGTTGTTTATCACCTCTCGGTCTCAAAACTTCCCAATAATCAAGTAAAGATTGGCCAGAAATTTACAGGCTTTAAGAACAGAAATTAAATGCGCCAACAATATTGGAAGAAATACTCAGTAAATACAATTAAACGAAGAACATAAAATAAATATCATCTGGCTACATCGTAGCCCTAGTTAAAAAGTTTAGTTCATGCTAGAATGAAAATAAACTAAAATAATAATAATGATTTTTATGATTTTCATAAATAAAAATTAAAGAAAAGAGAAAGAAAATTATTCTGTAAGGTTAAAACTTCTCTTCGCTGCTGTTTTGCAAAGCCAGAATCGCCGCTCACCGGAAACAGAGTTGCTGCTCGCCGGAATCGTCACCTCCTGCTTGCCGTAATCCTCTGCTGCGCTCCAGGATACACCAAACCAGAATCGCCCAAGGCTCTCACTAAATCGCTGACTCTCGCTGCTCGAATCGCCGGATATTTTCTGCCCAAATCGCCGAAGTCTTCGCCTCTGCCGAATCTCTCAAAATCGCCGACAAACTCTGTTTCTTGCTCTCAAAGTCGCCGAACGCCTGTCGCCGAATCTCTCCTCGCCCGATTCGCTGCCCTGAAAGTTACTGAACTCTCCAAAATCGCAGCCTCCTCCCCGCAGAATGTCCAGAATCCGAGCGCTTAAAATCGCAGCCTCTGCTGCTGTTTCTTTCCAAAATTGTTCAAAACCGAATCGCTGCTTCTTTCCAAATTTATGAATGCCAGATCTTTAGGTTTTATTTCTTTTTCTCCTGAGCCGATCCACGGCTTTGATTCCTCTGTTTCTCCGTTTAATGGCTGATATTAAATAAGTGATGTTTCCAAATTTGAATTCATGTGGCGATTGATCGCTGGTAAAGTGGCGATTGCTCGCCATCCTTTCTGTGTAAATTCGCCAATTTTTCATTGTGTTTGTCTGCCGGTTGTGTTCTCTGCTTCTCGGCATCTCTCCTATCTATTTTCACTTCTTTCTTTCCTTCCCAGCTTATTATTTTCTTCCTCAAGCCTGTTTTAGATGATTTGTCTGCACACTTACAAAATACATCAAATACCTTCGTATACTTGAGAAAAACTTATCAATTCAAGTGTAGAAAGTATAAATAAATGTGTAAAATACACATTTATCACTTATCATTACGTCGCAGACAGAATATCACCGAAGTCTCAGCCTATTAGATGGAGAGGACACGTCCCGCGATTGGACAACCCTCTCCACCTAACGCGGGGGGTACACGCTTACATCCGTATACAGCCGTGCTTGAGCCCCACCTCGCGTGACCAGATAACAGATTACGTAGGTTCATTTTGTTATAGGCGATGTGGTATTATGACAGACCCCTTTTGGCCTACACAATAGATCAATAGCCCCCTTTCAGGCCACATCTCTTTTCATGAAAACATAGTGCGGAAATTCATTTTCTATGCATAATTAAAAACCATGATGCATGAACAATTAAATGCTTAAAGTAAACATACATCATATGTACCATCGAGACAATAAAAGCATATCCTACAAAATATCTAATCCTAACTACCCAACCAAAACATTTAAACAATCAAGACTCCAATGATCCTCGACGCGACTTCGACGTACGGTGTACGCCAATCGGCCAGAGTAAGTCACGAGAACTTACCTCATGCCCGTTGCAAACCAAGTTCCGTCCACGAGCTTTGTTCACCTAAGAAAATTACACAACATTGTCGTTAAAACAAGTTTAAACCTTAAACGTCCAAATCAACGAAATCCTTAACTAAGGAAATTCCTAAAATTCTAACTTAACTAATCGAGGCATTTTAACAACAAATTTACGTTCGATACCTCGAAACCACCATTAACGAGTTTTTCCAAAATCTGAAAATTCTTCAAACTTTAACATTTCTCACAATCAACTTAACTTCTTCCAATAACGTTCAATACGTCCCTTATATCCACAACTACGGTAAACCTATCGATTTCAAACCCTAAATAACGTTTTTCACAAAACCCTAAACAAACCCTAATCGTTTAAACTCCGTAAAAATCGAGATAAACTTTCCTAAAACCTTAGAATTGTACCTAGGGTCGGGATTGAGGAAGAAAACGTGAAGAACGGAGGTTGATCGGAGAGGAAACGCCGTGAGGGAGGGGAAACCGTCGCCCGAGAGAGGGAAGAAAACATAGAGGAAATCGTGAAATGGTGGAGGAAGAATAGAAAAATGTGATTTTTAATAATTTTGGCTTGGTAAATTACTATTTTGCCCTTCCTTTGATTTTCTATTTGTTTCGTCCTTTGTTTCGTTAATTGTCTAACGATTCGGTTTCTTCAAACTTCCTTATTTCGCCAATAAATCCCACTTATTACAAGGGTTCTATTAAAACTGTCCGTTTGCAATTCGGACCTCGTTTACTATTTTTACCAAAGTATCATTTATATTACGATAAACGTAATTTTCGTAAAATTAGTGTTACAACTCCTAAAATTCTCAAAATTTTCTTAAAATCCTTATTAATTATTAGGATCGTAATAACCCTTTCTTTTTACAAAACTGACTTAATTTGACATAATTACAAAAATGTCATTTATATTCAATTTAATAAATCTCGTAAAAGAATCGGGTGTTACATTCCATCCACCTTATTTAAATTTTGTCCTCAAAATTTGATCATACAAACAATTCAGGATACTTAGCCATCATCTCCTGCTGTCGCTCCCAAATAGCTTCTTCCACCTCGTGGTTCCGCCATAAAACTTTGACTAGCAGGATTTCTTTGTTGCGCAATACCTTGATGGAAGACTCTAAGATACATACAGGCTTCTCCACATAAGTCAAGGTAGGCTATACCTCGATCTCTCTTGCCTCCACAACATGCGATGGATCGCACAAACATTTCTGAAGCATAGACACGTGAAATACATTGTGGATGCCTTCCATTGAAGCCAAAAGCTGTAGTCGATACGCCATCTTCCCGATCTTCTTCAAAATAGGGAAGGGCCTCACATATCTAGGGTTTAGCTTGCCCTTCCTTCCGAATCGCATTACACCTTTAAACGGAGAAACCTTCAAATAAACCTCATCGCCTTCTTCAAATTCCAGTTCCCTCCGTCTCGTGTCAGCAGAGCTCTTCTGTCGACTCTGAGCTATCTCGATACGCTGTCTGATAACGACAATCTTCTCTGCCATTTGCTGTAGAATCTCGGGACCAACAATACTAGCTTCACCAACCTCGTCCCAATATAATGGAGATCTACACTTTCGACCGTACAAAGCCTCTACGGAGCCATACCAATGGTAGCCTGGAAGCTGTTGTCGTAAGAGAACTCGATCAATGGCAAATACCTGCTCCACTATCCCTGAAACTCTAACACACAAGCTCTGAGCATGTCCTCCAGAATCTGATTCGTCCTCTCTGTCTGACCATCAGTCTGAGGATTAAATGACGTGCTGAAATTTAGCTGAGTCCCCATAGCTTTGTGCAGACTCTTCCAGAACTTCGATGTAAACCTTGGATCTCGATCTAAGACAATCGAAACTGGTACACTGTGCAATCTAACAACCTCTTGTACATAAAGCTCGGCGAGCTGATCCATAGAAGACGTCATCTTCACAGATAAGAAGTGAGCCGACTTTGTCAATCGGTCCACAATCAACCAGATGCCATCATGACCCTTCGTCATCCTCGGGAGCCCCACAATAAAATCCATGGAGATCTGCTCCCATTTCCACTCTGGAATCGGCAGTGGCTGTAGTGTTCCGGCCGGCCTCTGGTGTTCTGCCTTAACCTGTTGACAAACTAAACAGGTTTCAACATATCTCGCAACCTCCCTGTTTATGTTCGGCCACCAAAAGTGTTGTTTTATGTCTCGGTACATCTTGGTACTTCCCGGGTGTACAGAATAAGCTGAAGAATGTGCCTCGCCAAACAAAGCCGTGAGGGAGGATATTGGGCTACGACCGAATCCCCAAAGCGGACAATATCTTGCTGGGATAAAAGGTCGTTACAAATGGTATCAGAACCTGTACCCAACCGGAAATGTGGCCAACGAGGACGTTGGGCCCCCGAGGGGGGGTTATTGTGATGACCCGGATATGTAAGTATGTGTACGATGGCTGCACGAACCGGAACCCGGATGGCGGTACATCTGCGCGGGTGAACCGGAAGGTGACGGGTCGTAAAAAGGGGGTCGTCACAATCCCACATCGCTTGGGGAAGTATATGGAAATGAAACATATGTAAGGAAACCCTCTCAAGATAGTAAGACGCGTTTTGGAGCATAATTGACAACGGATCCCATAAGAACTCCGAAGTTAAAAGTGCTTCGGCGAGAGTAGTACTAGGTTAGGTGACCGACTGGGAAGTCCTCCCCAAACAAAGCCGTGAGAGGAGGATATTGGGCTACGACCGAATCCCCAAAGCGGACAATATCTTGCTGGGATAAAAGGTCGTTACAAATGGTATCAGAACCTGTACCCAACCGGAAATGTGGCCAACGAGGACGTTGGGCCCCCGAGGGGGGGTTATTGTGATGACCCGGATATGTAAGTATGTGTACGATGGCTGCACGAACCGGAACCCGGATGGCGGTACATCTGCGCGGGTGAACCGGAAGGTGACGGGTCGTAAAAAGGGGGTCGTCACAATCCCACATCGCTTGGGGAAGTATATGGAAATGAAACATATGTAAGGAAACCCTCTCAAGATAGTAAGACGCGTTTTGGAGCATAATTGACAACGGATCCCATAAGAACTCCGAAGTTAAAAGTGCTTCGGCGAGAGTAGTACTAGGTTAGGTGACCGACTGGGAAGTCCTCCCCAAACAAAGCCGTGACCCTCTCAAGATAGTAAGACGCGTTTGGAGCATAATTGACAACGGATCCCATAAGAACTCCGAAGTTAAAAGTGCTTCGGCGAGAGTAGTACTAGGTTAGGTGACCGACTGGGAAGTCCTCCCCAAACAAAGCCGTGAGAGGAGGATATTGGGCTATGGCCCAATCCCCAGAGCGGACAATATCTTGCTGGGAAAAGGGGTCGTTACATTAAGTAATTGAGTGTCGACCACAGTGACCATGGAAACCGAGCATTCACCTCTAAAATGCTCTCTGACCTTCATCGAGTAGGAAGTTGGTAATCCATTCAATCTATTTATTGCCTGGTAAGCAAATTCTTCTTTACCCGCGAGTCAAAAAGTCACCAACCCAGATCGGCAGTCGATGGTGGAGAAGTGGCGAGATAGCCAATCCATCCCCAAGATAAGATCATACCGCTCTATGCCCATAACTATCAACCGGGCATAAAGGGTATTGTTCCCTACAGAGACGACATTGCCCTGAAGGATGTGATCTGACTGCATAAACTCCCCTAAAGGCAGCATTACTCGATGCTCGTACTCTGCTAACTCAGGCACTATCCTCAATCTAGCTACGCATGCAGTGGAAATAAACGAGTGTGTAGCACCCGTGTCTATCAATGAAAATACGGCCACTCCCGTGACCAAAAAAGTACCTGCTATAACGGAGGGCTGGGCCTCGTCGTCAACATCGCCTTGCTCAATGAAGGCAAAAATTCTTGGGGCAACTCTCTTTTGATCGGTAGCCGCCCTTGGACAATTTTGAGCGTAATGACCTACCTCCCCGCACCTGTAACACTGGTTCATGCCCAATCTACAAGCGCCAAAGTGGGGCTTCTTGCACTTCAGGCATACTGGTCTTGGAGCATCCTCTCGAACTTGCTTTCCCTTGCTTTGGTCGCCCATACCATCATAGGGTCTCTTAGTACCTCTTTGTTGTTGTGGCTGTCCTCTCGATTGCCAGCCGTTATTCTGATGCCTAGGCTGAATTTTCTGAAAGAACCCTCTAGCTGGCTCCCTCGGTCTGACATAGGTCGGTTCAGCGGTTGCTGCTTCCTGAGCCAAATGGTAGGTGACAAACGCGACCTTCTCCTCATCCTCTATATTCGCATAAGCCAACATATCCTCCATAGTTCGAATCCACTCCTCAGATAAAGAGGGATCCGAAGATTGTCAGTTGAACACTGGGGGTTGTAACTTCTGAAACCTTTCCATCCCACGGTTACTTGGAGTCGCTACTTCCTGAGTCCTTAGGCCCTCACGACTAATAAGCATGTCAAGCTATTGAGACTGTCTCTTCATATGCTGAGTATGTCGTTCTATGTGTTGGGATTGTTGGGCAAGGAATTCTCTAAGTTGGTCTATCGTATCATTTCTCTCATCCCGATCATTCCCTCGACGCACCATTTTGCAAACCTATACAAGTTAAAGACAATAACTCTAAGAAACAAAAACAAGAAAAACTTAAAAACGTACTTACAGTTGAAGAAGCATGTCCGTGAAGTGGCTTGCGCAGTCGAGCAGTCTACAGAACCGATTTTAAAACCCGAGAGCTCTGATACAATAACTGTAACGACCCCAAATTTCTATATACATAAATCCTAAAAGTCCCAAAAATTAAATTTTTACATTTCTTCTTATAATTGGACTTGCCTATTACCCTCATCTATTCTCATACAATTTTCATTTATCAATTCATTTTCCTTTTCATTCGTTCATCAATCGTGAGAGAATAGACTCAGGCATTAAATCCATATCTATCAACATTTAAAGACTAATTACTTTATTCAGTGGAAGATATAAACCTAGTACTAAAGTTTAACTTAATTTAAATTCTTCAAAAAATAGTGAAACATGGTTTCGGTCGACGCGTATAACCTAGTTTGGCATTTAATTCCTCTCGGGTTTCATCGAAGGAATAGTATGGGTTGACAACTCTTTCTACCGGGTTAGGACGAATGGTACAGTGGTCGGGATAAATAACACTTAACTTCTCTTGGGTTTCTTCGGTCGAGATAAATAACACTTAACTTCTCTCGGGTTTCTTCAGTCGAGATAAATAACACTTAACTTCTCTCGGGTTTCTTCGATTTAATCAGTGGGGGGTCGACAATCAACATTGACTAAATTTGATCGATGTCAACACTGGCCAAAATTGGACGATGTCAACAATGACCAAAATCGGTCGACGTTCTCGACAAAACACTTATCGACCAAACTTCTCCCTGAAATGGTCAACGTTATCAACCGAACTTGTCCCTGAAGTGGTCGATGTCGTCAACTGAACTCCTTACTAAATACCTTCAACCAAATCATTGATTAATCGGTCGATGTTATCGACCGAACACTCAATGATAACTTAACACCAGAACACTTACTATTTGGTCGACGTTATCGCCCACAACTTTGGACGACAACTTTGGTCGACGTTATCGCCCACAACTTTGGACAACATTTCTCTACCAGAATACTTAACTGAGACTTATACAATTTTCATCCCTGTATCATCCATTACTCGAACGATCACCCCTTTCTGGCGATCGATCGGCTAGTTCTCTGGATTTTGTCCAGAATGCTGTTTTCACCTTCTTTGCCCTGCATAACCTAAAATCATCAAACCAACCTAAAAACGACACTTCTCAACTCAAATCATCAAACCTATTTTCAAACATCCAAACTCATTTCAAACCATCAAAATCCATTTCTATTTCATCCAAAACCTATCAAAGCATCAATATTGAACCAATTTCATCAAAGTATCAACCTATTCCTCCCTACATAGCGGAAGCCAATAAATATCATCAAAATGAACATTCAATACATTTGTTCACAACCTGTCCTGATACCAAGCATCCTATAATGGTTTCTATATAATTCATCTAACTATCACCTATCAGCCCATCATAACCCATAATATTACCCATCAAAATATATAACCTATGCTCCCACGGGTCAAGTATGCATCGACTGTCCAGCGCACTCCACGGGCACCCTTCATCAAGCTGCAGGCTCGTTAGGCAAAAGAAAGTCATCCTCACCTTGCTCGAAGTCACCTACACCATAACGACGCCTATGAGAATAAATCTCAGTAAATTCTACGTAAATGTCTATGCATGATCATGTATGTTCCATGCTATGAAAGCCGTCCATGTCATTTCATTTCAGTACGTGTCAGTCCATGGTTATCGGAAACGCTCGACAGATGGATAGGGCACGTCAAGCGGTTAGACAACCCACACCATCTGAAGGGAGGAAAACCCACTCACCACGGAACGCCAGTTCTGAACCTCATCCCCGATAACCCCTTGCCTTATGTTGTTTACTATGATACTTTACTTGCCCTTTTTATGCACACAGTTCTTTTTCTTTGAAATCAATGCATAAATTCATTTTCATGGCATTTTGAAAGCTATGATGCATGAACAGTTCAATATGCACAATATAACATGAATACCATAGAAACGCCACAAATACCATCAAACATCACAAAACTTAACCTATAAAACACCAAACTTAATCTACCCAACCAAAGCAATTAAACAACCAAGCGCCAAATTATCCTCAACACATTTCTGGCGTATGGTGTAGGCCAATCGGTCACAGTAAGTCACGAGAACTTACCTCTTGTCTTTAGCAATCCAAGTACCTCTCTTGAGCTTTGTCACCTTAGGAGCTTCTAAGATGGCTGAAATGCAGCCAACTTTAAGGGAGGAGAGAAATTTTTGTGTCCTTCAAATCTTCACAAGCGGAACAAAAATCGTGGGAAGGAGGGGAGGGTTTCTTCTCGGCGATGAAAGAAAACAAAGGGAAGTGTGAAAAATGAAGGCGATCTCACGTATGGGAGACAAGAAGCAAAGAAAAGCTTCTTCCACAAGTTTTGCCACATGTCACATTCTTATTTTATGCTCCCAACTACCCACTTTTACTTCCTAATTTGCCCCTGCATTAGTTTCCAAGTTTGGTTGAACTTTAGTTTGGTTTTTCCCATACAATTCCTTCAACATTTTATCTTTATTTTTTTATTTTCATTTTTTATATATCCCACAGCAGTCATAATACAAAAGTTTTGGATGTTACAGTTTGTGAGAATAAAAATTTATTCGGTGGTAAAGTAATGATATTAGGAGGAGATTTCTGACAAATTTTACTTGTAGTTTCAAAAGGTTCAAGAAATATCGTTATCAATGCTTGTTTATCACAATCATTCTTATGGAAAACATTTACTAAGCTCCCTTTGACAATGAACATGTGTGCTTTTGCTGATACTGATTTTGCAAAATTATTACTACTATCAGTGAAGGGACAAAACAAGATCACAAAAAAAAAAACTATATTTCACTACCTCAAGACATTATCATTTCTTATACTAACAATACTACTTCCATATCTACATTGTTAGATACTATCTTTCCTCATTTCAGTGCTTATTTAGGAAACTTCAATAATGAATATGTTGACATGTTAAGCAACAATTTAATTGATCAATCTCCTGGTGACCTTGTTCGCTATTATAGCTTTGATAATGTCTTGGACTCAACAAGTGAAAGTGTCAATTATGATTTTTTTTCAATACTTTAACATCATCTGGATTTCCCCCTCATGCGTTACTTTTAAAACCTATATGTTCAGTAATGTTACTTTGCAATATCAACTCATCAGAAGAACTTTGTAATGATACATGTCTAATATGTTGCCATTTAAAAAAAAATTATTGATGTAGAAATATGTGGGGGAGATCATAGTGGAAAACGTGTTTTCTTACCTCGAATACAATTTCTTTCACTTGAAAATGAAAAGACTGTATACCATTTCAAACGCATATAATTTTTTATACACCTTTGTTTTGTCATGACAAATAACAAGGTACAAGGTCAAACAATGAATTTTGTCGGTGTCTACATATAAGAATCATTTTTCTCTCATGGACAACTATATGTTGATCTTTCACGGGTGAAGACTCTATCATCAGTTTGTGTACTTACTAGACCTCCAACCAAACATACAGCTCAACCAAATTTAACAAAAAACATTGTTTACAAAGAAGTCTTAAATAAAATCGATAGCCAAAGTTGTACTATGATGTTTACAAGGTTTGTTTTCACCTACGCTTTTAAAATTATTTCCTAAATTTTTTATTCTTTATTGTATTATATAGAGATTGAATTCTCAGTGGATAACTATATCCTGTATACCTATCTATGATATGTCATCAGAAGAATCACTTATGAAAAAGGTACGTTTCAATCTATTTGTTTTAATGTCCCTTTTTTATAGTGTTGTGTACTCAATACTCTATATAACACTTCAAGAAAAGCTCCACTTTCCACGTTCTTCTATTAACCTTTCTCAAAATTACAACCTATCAGTTATAAACTTGTTTCTCTAGCACGCAATTTCTAATAAAAACATATCACATTGTCAGTCATGAAATTAATTTCAATTATATTGACAAAAAATACAAAAAAGATTTAGAGTCTCACAAAAAAACAGAATTATTAACATCATTTCAGCCATCACTTCCTAATAGGTTTGTTACGTAATTATTTTTTTCTTTTTGTAAAGATAATTATATAACTTTGTCAATTGTTATTTTTTTTAATTTTGATCTTCTTTTACAGAAACACGTATTTCTTATTTATATGACTCATCCACAATTGTTTGTGTAAGCTGCAAAAAAATAGGCAATTATTTATAGGGTAAAATCCAAAAACAGAACTATAAGTTTTGTTTGAAAAAATCTTCAAAGAAAAAATTTTCGCAGTAAAAACCTCGAACTATAAAAAATACTCAAAAAATATCTCAGCAGGGGGCCGATAGCCCATGAATTTGAAATTACACGGGATACGGGGAACCGATTTAAAATCGCGGCCCCTTGTGTCTGTGCTGCACGGCCCCTGCCTAAAAAGTGCGGTGTCCCGCGGTTTTGAATAATTCTTCATCATTTTAAAATATTTTTTAAAAAATACCAAATCAAAATCAATTCACTTGAAATTTTTACGACATGTTCATTACATTATGAAAATGTAATATAAAAAATTTTGTGATTTTTTAACACTATTATGCAAATTAGTAAATTTTTATGAAAATTAGTGACCTCTTCAACTTAAGTGCCATAACTTTTGCTACGGGTATCTAATTGGGGCCGACAAGATATCAAATCAGAGCTCGCGGAGAGACCTACACATCTCACAATGGTAAAACCCTGTGACAACCTTTGTCGGGGCCAAATATATTGTTTAAAGTCTCAAATTGACATCTGAAGAAGAAATGAGAATTTAATTTTTAAAAAAATATCCAATCATATTCAATTTACTTGACATTTTTACCACATGTTTATTACATCATGGATAAATAATGTAAAAAGTTTCGTGATTTTATAATATTTGTGCGATATATTGTAATTTTAATTACATTATTTTATAAAAAATTATATTAAATCATAACAATTTTAAAAAATCACGAAACTTTTTACATTATTTTATTACAACGTGATGAATATGTTGTTAAAAGTTTAAGTAAATTAAATATGATTTGGTATTATTTAAAATTATTTTAAAATAATGAAAAATAATTCGAGACTGCGAGGGACCGGCTACAGTACGCGGCCCCCTACGATTTTCAGCGCGGCCACCGGTATTTTTATGCAGGGGGCCTGTTACAGTATGCGACCCCCCGTGATTTTCGGGGCGACCCCCCAAATTTTTATGTGGCTCCCCAAATCCAGTGTATTTTTAGATTCAGGGGGCTGCGATTTTAAATCGGTCCCCCGAATCCCATGTAATTTTGGATTCGGGTGGCTATTGGCCTCCTGTTGGAGTTTTTTTTAACATTTTTTATAGTTTGTGATTTTGATTGTGAAGACTTATTCATTAAGGATTTTTTCAAACAAAATTCATAATTTAGGGTTGTTTTTGGATTGTACCCTTATATGACGTTCAATGTCAAAACTGTTATTGCAGACATAATTAAATAATAACATAGGTCTACTGCATAATATTGACACTTCATTATGAACTTTAACCTTTACCATTTGTTGACTCTACAATCTGCTTTCACTTTTACTATTTGAAACATTTTCAATTTATGCTTTAATATTGTACTGCTTTTGTCACACCCTAAATCCTTACCCATATTTCCATAATAAAATTTTTCATTTTAACTTTAAGCTTATACTTGAGCGGAAACTAAATCAGAATTTAAAACGGAATCGAAATCGGACCTCCAAAACATTTAAAACAAGACGTTTAATAATTAAATAAAACTTAAAACATTTATTTAAACATTTAAAATCGTTCAGAAAAGTGGGAGGGCAGAATTGGGATTCTGCCCCCAAAATTTCAAGCAGCGATCAGGCGCTGTGCATAGCAGCGACTGATCGCTGCCATGCATTGATCAAGCAGCGATCGGTCTCTGCAGAAGGCAGAGACCGATCGCTGATGGTGCTGATCGCTGCCCAAAGCAGCGATCGATCTCTGCCAAAGTCAGAGATTGATCGCCGCATATGGCTGCCAACGCAGCAAGCAAAGCAGCGATCGATCTCTGCTTGCTGCAGAGATCGATCGCTGCACACCTTTTGCAGCGATCGCCCAAGCGATCAGACTTCTCCCTTGTTTCTTTCTTCTGTTTTCGTTCAATACATAGCTCTCTGGAATTCCAGAGAGCAGAACACAAACTCAGCTCTCTGGAATCCGATTCCAGAGAGCAATTCACTTCACTTCTCCTTCAACATTTTCACATTTCATTCATTACATTCATCAACATTATCAACCAATTCATAGCTTCAATCCCACTCAAACGTATTCTAAACTCAATCGTATTACGGCGGACTTGGCGAAGTCCAACTGCGTGGATAGCTCCAAAAACCGAGCATACCCGTAACCATTTAAAATCATTCAAAACACTTCGATAACACTAATAACAAACGTTTTAAATACATTTACCAAACAGTTATAAAACAGGTTTCAAAACGTCAAAACATTAACCTATTAACTAACCAAATCCAAGCATCCTAATATAATTCAGCTATACAATTCATATCACGTTCCCAAAACATATACCTACGTCCCCACGGGTCAAAACGCGCCTCGACTACTCAGCACACTCCCGCGGGCCATCTTTCTTCAACCGATCATGCCTCGGGTGGAGGGATCTCATCCTCACCTGTGTAGAGGTCACCTACACCATAAAAATAAGTCGTGAGCTTAAGGCTCAGTAAGTCTACGTGAATGCAATGCATGCTATGCGTGCCGTTCGTAAAAACATGCTTCCTACCTTTTCGCTATTCATTCATTCATTCATTTCATAAACGTCACCGGGGCTTCACTCTCGCTAGATAGGAGCGGCACATCCGGCGATTGGATAGCCCCTCGTATCTAACCGGGGGGAAGAACATGCTCCCCTTGCAGCCATGTCTGAACCACCGCCACCGCTCATGACCAGACAGATTACAGATTACAGACATTCATTACTTTTCATTATCCTTTTCCTTTTTATGAAAACATGCATACAAATTCCTTTTTCATGCTTTTCAGAAACCATGATGCGTGAACATGTGCAATACTATAACATGAGCAGAGTATAAGCAAACAACGTATGTACCATCAAGACGGTAAACAAGCAACCTATAAAACGAATAACCTAACTACCCAACCAAAGCAATTTAAACAACAATTCACCAATTTCCTCGAACAACCTAAAATCATATGGTGTAGGCCAATCGGCCAAACAAGACGCGAAGACTTACCTGACGTCCGTAGCACACTGAGTTCCGTCCACGAGCGTCGTTCGTCTGGGCAAAACACAACATTCATAGTTAAAAACCAATTCGAGCTTCTAACGTCCAAATTTCAAACCTTAACTAAAGAATTCTCCTAATTCCTCAAACTTAGCTAATTAAAGCATTTAGAACGTCGACTAATGCTCGATAATCCAAAATCCTCCATTTACGAGTTTTTCCCAAAAACCCGAAAATCTACTAATTTTAACTTTTTCACAAATTGATTTTTCTTCGTCCAATAACGTCCAATACGTTCGATATATACTTAATCAAGGCTAACCTATTAATTACGAACCCTAATTCGCGTTTTTCATCGAAACCCTAATTGAAACCCTAACCCTAAATCGAACCGAAAACTCGAAATAAACGCTCAGAGATTGGAGCTACATACCGAGAGTAGCGAGAGAGGAAGAAATGACGAAGAACGGAAGAAAAACGGGAGAGAACGGAGGTCGGATCTTCGATCGGCGTCGGCGGCCGAGAGAAGAGTTTCTTCTCTGTTCGTGAACGCCAGGGAGAAAGAAGAAAATGGGGAGAGAAAAGAGTTTGTGTGATTTCATAAAAATTGATTTGCAAATTACCATTTTGCCCTTCTCACTTAATTCTATTTGTTTCGTCATTCGTTTCGTTAATCGTCCAACGATTCGGGTTCTCCAATTTTTCTTATTTTGCCAATAACCCATATTCATCGCCAGGGTTCTATCAAAACTGTCCGTTCGTAAAACGGACCCCGTTTACTATTTTTAATTAAACATCCATTATATTACGAGAAACGTAATTACTCGGAATATAACGTTCCCGTTCCGAAAATTCTCGGAATATTCTTAAAATTCCTATTAATTGTCAGGATCGAAATGAAACTTTTCGTTTGCGAAACCGACGTGATTTGACATAATTACTAAAAATGCCATTATAATATATTATATCAATATAATATATTAAATCCAAACTCCGTACATGCCGGATGTTACAGCTTTTGTTTCCCCAATTGTTTCCTTTTTAAAGAACAAAACGTAATTTTTTTTTTTTAAAGAAAACGAGTTACAAAAGCAAAGAAAAAAGATGTCAATAATAAAAACTCACTTTTATTTGAATATAAAGACTCATGATTGATGGCCCATAAAATTGTTTTGTTTAAATTAATCAAAAATGCATACCATGTCATAGTCGTGCTATTCAAGTCTAGAAGTTTGTATATCAACTTTTACAATATGTTCCTTCAAACACGTACGCGGGTAACACATAACCTCTACTAGTCATTAAAAATTCTCGATACTCGAATGTTAATGAACAGATCCCATGACACATCAATACCGAATTGTGATTTTTGAGACTTCCTTGTGAGAAAGGCTAATAATGAAGGTCTTGTTTGCCACTTTGGTGAGAAAAAACTTATGGCGCAATTAAAGAAAAAGAGATGAAGAAGAGGAGGAAGGGTTTCTTTCATTTTATTTGATATAAATAAATGTTATCTATATATTAAATAAAAGCTCATTTTAAATTCTCATTCGACAAATTTCGAACATTATCCAAAATTTTTATTCGACGTAAATCTCAATTTACCCAACTTTTGTTTTCTCCAATTTTAATCTTGCGACAACTTTCTAAAATACCTATTTGACCAATTAACTTAAAAATTCTACATGGCCTAATATTATCTAATTACCTTCACCAAGAATAACACTGAAAAATAATGAATATTACAGTCTCCATGTTCTTAAATTAGGTTGACAACATCTGACATGGTTGTGACGACCCAAACCCGTCGGGTCGGCACACGGGATGGAAACAGTCGTTCGCTTTGACTTAGACATTTTGAATGTCAATTTTTTTGACTTTTTAAAAATCTGAAAAGAAGCCTAGAGTCGTTTTTCAAGCCTTTGAAGGTAGTGGAAAATATTCGTAAAAGAAATAATATTGCTACCCTCTCTGGAATTTGACTTTTATTAAAATCGGACGATATCTAAAACGGAAGACATAGACTCGGAGGACATCTATCGGAAGACATCCACTTAGAAAACATAAATCAGAAGACATCAACTTGGGACGATGTTGCAACTGACTCAAATCAGTATATGTTGCAACTGACTAAAATTGGACGACATCAAAAACGGGAGACATAGACTCGGGGGTCACCTATTGGATGACATTAACTCAGAAGACATGACTTCTGCTAAAATCGGATGACTTAACATCGGAAGACGTAAAGTCAGAGGATATAAAATCGGAAGACATGACTTCTACTAAAATCGGACGACAAGGCCTCAGTAATGAGATTGGACAACGCAGCCTCTACCAGAACACTTAACATTTATGCAAGGACTACCATATGCTGGGGGTCGACAACCCCGACCGATTCACACTTAAAATCGGTCGACGCAGCCTCTGCCAAAACACTTAACTTAAGAATTTCTACTAAATGCGGATGGTTTAACGTCGGGGGATGTAAGGTCGGAAGACATAAACACCTCAGAAATTCAGTCGATGTGGACACACATTATAACTCAACACTCAGCCGATCGATCGGCTACCTCTCTGTTTCACATCTTCATGACCTGATAACCTTACGACTTATTACTAAACTTGTTCCCAACCTCTTTAAACACAAAAAGCTTCTAAACCCCAAAAACCCAATTCAAAACATAATTTTTATACGTGTTAGAAAACGTGACGAAAATTCAGGAAATCTAACTGTGTGGATCGATCTAAAAACCGAACGAATCCATGCATAAACATAAAAATAAGAACCCAAACAATTCTAGTATATTTCAAAAGACAACTATCAAAAACAAAGATTTTAAAACATCGACACAGAACCTATACATCACCTAAATCCCAAAAGAAAACTGTACAAACTCAACATTCGTCACCCACAGGTCAAAAATGCGCCTGACTGCCGCAACCAATCCCACGAGCTCGTCCAGCCAACCGCACCTACTCATCGGCCTGAGGCTCAAAGTCCTCATCCGTACGATCCGTACCTACAGCAGGGAGTTCAACTATGAGCCTAAATCTCAGTAAAGACATACAATCCAGTGATGCATATGTTATGCATGAACTTTTGAAATACCTAAAAATTACTTTACATTACATTCAAGTGGACAGGAGGTATAAGTAGGGCTTATAGAGGAGTTGGCGCACATACATACATGTCATAACAGGACATAATAGGAGTTAGTAGTTTTGTCGGCTCCCAAGGAGAGATAAAAGACATATTGTCCTTGGCAATGACGGTTTTACATAGTCCTAGGGAAGGACAAGAACATATGTCAATCCCCGTCCCACACTTAACCGTACATTACATTCACATTTTAACTTTCTTAATTTCAAACCATGTGCATAAAACATTTGCATGACTTTCCAGAAAACGTGTATGCATAAACATTCAATGTGCATAATGTAACATAAATAGGCAACATGATATCAAAGCAAGACATAAAGCAAAACACATTTAGCTTAAAACATAATATAAAACCTAACTACCTTACAACAACTCCGACAACCAAAAACATATTATCTCCGTGATGTAGGGCCTTAAGGGCCAACCTAAATGTATGAACTTACCTGGCGTCCGTAGAGTTTGCGAGTCTTGAACGTGTTACCTTGGGAGTCTCAAATCTAAGTCGAAGGAAACGGAAGAAATGGAGGAGATGAGAGAATTTCTTTGCTGGTTAAGGAAAAGGGAAGAAGAAGTGAAATGGAGGGTTTCACGTGGAAGAGAAGAATAGAAAGAGAAGCATGGCTTCTTCAACAAGCTTGGACATGTGTCAAGCATCTATTGGCTCCCTTCCAACTACCTTAATTGGTTACCTAAATTGCCCCTCCATTGGTTCCTAACTAGTGGTTTTGTTTTGGTTACTCTTTTTTTTTGTTTTCCACTAAACATCCCAACAAATTTTATTAAAACATTCATTATATTAATATAAAATTAATCTCGTTCAATAATTTGAGGGATAATTACATGGTCAAAAATGCCGGGTGTTACATCCCACCAACCTTAATAGAATTTGTCCCCAAAATTAGCTCAGACAAATAGTTTCAAATATTGGTCTCTCATGTCTCGTCGTCGCTCCCAAGTGGCTTCTTCCACGTTGTGATTGCGCCATAAAACCTTCACCAATGGGATCACCCTGTTGCGCAACACTTTGATTGAAGAATCCAAAATCTTTACGGGCCTTTCTTCATACGTTAGCGTCGGCTGAATCTCTATGTCTACCGATTCCACGATCTGAGTAGGATCTCGCACACATTTTCTCAGCATAGAAACATGGAAAACATTGTGAACTCCATCCATGGACGCTAGCAGCTATAGTCTGTAAGTTGTGCTTCCTACTCGCTTCAATATGGGAAATAGCCCAACGAACCTTGGACTGAGCTTCCTTTTCTTACCAAACCTCATCACGCCCTTGAAAGGCGACACCTTCAGGAATACTTCATCGCCTTCAGCGAATTCTAAGTCTCTTCTCCTTTGATCTGCATAACTTTTCTGTCAACTCTGAGCAGTACCGATTTGTTTTCTGATAGTAGCCACTATCTCAGACATCTGCTGTAATAACTAAGCGTTGACAAGTCTAGCTTCAAGCCTGGTTTCTCCAACCTCATCCCAGCACAAGGGAGATCAGCACTTTCTGACGTAAAGGGCCTCGTAGGGAGCCATACCGATCATAGTCTAATAGTTATTATTATAAAAGAACTCCACTAACGGCAAAAACTTGCTCTAAGAAACTTGAAATTCCAAGACGCACGACCTTAACTGTGACAGCCCGCAACCGAACCCGATCGGGATCCGAGAACCGAGCCGTCACTCCGGAACATTTAACAGAAAACAGAGACTATTTATTTTTTTAAACAGGACAGTCAGAAGAAACAGTGAAAAGAATATTTACAAACTTTAAAACTTCGCAGAGAGAGAGTTCTCTGGTGTCGAAATCAAACAGGGGAAAAACAGTTAACACCGAACTACAGGGTAAACAACAGAAGGAGATCAGAATCCTTGGAACAAAATTAGAAAAAATATATTAATTGTTGGACCACAGAAATGAATGACAGATGAATACAGGAAGCAGAGCACTTTAAGCATTTAAATTTGAAAACATACTTAAAATCGGAGTTCAGATTAAATGACAGAAGAATAACAGAACAAAAGCCAGGAGGTTGGAGCGGGAAGGAATGAAAACAGTCTTCGGGATATAATAAGACAGAAATGAACAGTGATCGGAAGATGAAGTTGTGAACAGTGACCGGAAGATGAAGTTGTGAACAGTGCCGGAAGATGAAGTTGTGAACAGTGACCGGAAGATGAAGTTGTGAACAGTGACCGGAAGATGAAGTTGTGAACAGTGACCGGATGAAGTTGTGAACAGTGACCGGAAGATGAAGTTGTGAACAGTGACCGGAAGATGAAGTTGTGAACAGTGACCGGAAGATGAAGTTGTGAACAGTGACCGGAAGATGAAGTTGTGAACAGTGACCGGAAGATGAAGTTGTGAACAGTGACCGGAAGATGAAGTTGTGAACAGTGACCGGAAGATGAAGTTGTGAACAGTGACCGGAAGATGAAGTTGTGAACAGTGACCGGAAGATGAAGTTGTGAACAGTGACCGGAAGATGAAGTTGTGAACAGTGACCGGAAGATGAAGTTGTGAACAGTGACCGGAAGATGAAGTTGTGAACAGTGACCGGAAGATGAAGTTGTGAACAGTGACCGGAAGATGAAGTTGTGAACAGTGACCGGAAGATGAAGTTGTGAACAGTGACCGGAAGATGAAGTTGTGAACAGTGACCGGAAGATGAAGTTGTGAACAGTGACCGGAAGATGAAGTTGTGAACAGTGACCGGAAGATGAAGTTGTGAACAGTGACCGGAAGATGAAGTTGTGAACAGTGACCGGAAGATGAAGTTGTGAACAGTGACCGGAAGATGAAGTTGTGAACAGTGACCGGAAGATGAAGTTGTGAACAGTGACCGGAAGATGAAGTTGTGAACAGTGACCGGAAGATGAAGTTGTGAACAGTGACCGGAAGATGAAGTTGTGAACAGTGACCGGAAGATGAAGTTGTGAACAGTGACCGGAAGATGAAGTTGTGAACAGTGACCGGAAGATGAAGTTGTGAACAGTGACCGGAAGATGAAGTTGTGAACAGTGACCGGAAGATGAAGTTGTGAACAGTGACCGGAAGATGAAGTTGTGAACAGTGACCGGAAGATGAAGTTGTGAACAGTGACCGGAAGATGAAGTTGTGAACAGTGACCGGAAGATGAAGTTGTGAACAGTGACCGGAAGATGAAGTTGTGAACAGTGACCGGAAGATGAAGTTGTGAACAGTGACCGGAAGATGAAGTTGTGAACAGTGACCGGAAGATGAAGTTGTGAACAGTGACCGGAAGATGAAGTTGTGAACAGTGACCGGAAGATGAAGTTGTGAACAGTGACCGGAAGATGAAGTTGTGAACAGTGACCGGAAGATGAAGTTGTGAACAGTGACCGGAAGATGAAGTTGTGAACAGTGACCGGAAGATGAAGTTGTGAACAGTGACCGGAAGATGAAGTTGTGAACAGTGACCGGAAGATGAAGTTGTGAACAGTGACCGGAAGATGAAGTTGTGAACAGTGACCGGAAGATGAAGTTGTGAACAGTGACCGGAAGATGAAGTTGTGAACAGTGACCGGAAGATGAAGTTGTGAACAGTGACCGGAAGATGAAGTTGTGAACAGTGACCGGAAGATGAAGTTGTGAACAGTGACCGGAAGATGAAGTTGTGAACAGTGACCGGAAGATGAAGTTGTGAACAGTGACCGGAAGATGAAGTTGTGAACAGTGACCGGAAGATGAAGTTGTGAACAGTGACGGAGATGCAATCGGAAGACATAATTTTTAAAGGCAGAATTTTACAACTTTTCAACAGAATACATACCAACAAGAGCTGAAAAACAAAAGACATATGAGTTTCAAATTCTCAAAACGGCTCAAAACTGGATTTTTGAACACAAACAGAGAACATGACAGAAACTTAATAAAAATCACACAGCATGGCTGGCTCTAATACCAGAGACCATCCATGCAGAGACTAACAGAAAATATCCCAAGCAATCCCAGAATACTTTAGAATATAATTTAACTGTCAAATACAGCAGTTTTGAAAACTTAAACACCAGAATCAATACACTATATATCCAACAGAATTTCCTACAGAGTTTTTAAACAAAACACAGGACTATACAGAGTTGTAAAACACAACACCAAAATCCCATAAAGGGTCTACAGACACAGACTTTACTTTAAATTCTTAACCTCGGGACAAAATTTGTTTGGCTGCAGCAACCACCCCGAGAGCTCGAACCACCAACTACATCAGATCATCATCTTGAGGCACAAGGTCCTCATCTGGAGTATCCGTACCTACAACAGGGAGTTCATCTATGAGCCTAGAGCTCAGTAAGAACATACTAGAATGCAGTGTGCATATGCTATGCATGAACATTTTCAAATACATGAACATTACATTTCATTACATTACATTTCACTGGACAGGGAAGTATAAGTGGGTAGAGGAGCTGGCGCAACAGGGATACAGGGATACATTCATAACAGGACATGACATATTAGTAGTTAGTAATTTTACCGGGTCCCAGGGAGGGATAAAGCACAGGGTATCCTTGGCGGGGATAATTTTAGTAATTTTACCGGGTCCCAGGGAGGGATAAAGCACAGGCCGCCAGTCCTCATCCACACTTAACCATACATTACATTACAGGTTTTAACTTTCATAACTTCAAATCGTGTACAGAAAACATTTGCATGAGTTTCGGGGAAAAACGTATATGCATGAACATTCATAGACAGGCAACAGAATAATAAGCAGAATATAAAACAGAATACACTTAACCTAAAACATAACCTATGGTTTAACTACCCAACAGAAATCTCGACGACATAAACCTAGTACCTCCGTATTGTAGGGCCTTAAGGGCCAAACCTATACGTATGAACTTACCTGCTTGCTGTAGAGTTTACGAGCCTTGATCGTGTTACCTCTATGCGCCTCAAACCTTGATCGTGTTGTCACTGTGCTCCTCGAACTTTGATCGAAGAAAATGGAAGAAACGGAGGAGAGGAGTTCTGTCGCTTGGAGAAGAAACTAAAAAAAACAGAGAGAAGAAGAGAGAATACAGGGAAGAGAAGATGGGAAAAATAGGAGGTTTTCACGTAGCAGAGAGGGAAGAAGGCATGAAGGGAGAGAGAAGGCTTGTCTTCTTCAACAAGTTGCCAAATGCCAATCCCCCATTGGTTTACTTCCACCAACCTTAATTGCTTCCTAAATTGCCTCTCTTTGGTTTCAACTAAATTGTTATTTAGTTTGTTGTTTCGGTTACACCTCAGTTTGGTTTCCCCCACGAGACATCCCACAATTTCGATAAAATATTCACTATATTAATAGTGAAATAATCCCAATCGATGATTCAAGGGATAATTCCATGGCCAAAAATGCCGGGTGTTACATTCCACCCACCTTAATCGAAATTTTGTCCCCAAAATTTGCTTAGACATATAGTTCAGGATATCTGTCTTTTACATCATGTCGTCATCCCCAAGTGGCTTCCTTCATGTTATGGTTGCGCTATAAGACCTTCGTCAATAAGATCACCCTGTTGCGCAATACCTGATCGAAGAATCAAAATCTTCACGGGTCTTCCTTCGTGCGGCAGCGTCAGCTGAATATCCAAGTCCACCAGCGCAAGGGAGAATCGTACTTTCTGCCGTGAGCCTCATGAGAAGTTTCAGACTACCAGAATATCCTGGAGCTCCACCTCACCTTGCCTTTGAGCATCCACCACATAGGCTAGAAACCCAGAACATCCTTGCGTCATCAGCTTTTGAGCTTCTAAGGATGATACAACAGTCATAGAGCGTGTCTTTGGTGTAGCCTGATAGGAGGACTCCTCCACGTTCGGGCGCTTAAAGAAACTAGCCCAGACCTTCAATTGATGGTGGCATGTTGTTTAAACAGCCAGCACATCCCAGAATTGAGTTCTCGTACAACAACAGCTTCCAGGCTACTATTGGCATGGCTCCGTATGAGGCGTTGTATGGTCGGAAGTGTAGGTCTCCGCTATATTGGGACGAGGTTGGCGAGGCCAGCATCATAGGTCCTGAGATTCTACAGTAAACGGCAGAGAAGATTGCCGTTATCCGACAGCGTATTCAGGTAGCTCAGAGCCGGCAGAAGAGTTATGCCAACACGAGACGGCGAGAGCTAGAGTTCGAGGAAGGCGACGAAGTTTATTTGAAGGTTTCTCCATTCAAAGGCGTCGCGAGATTTGGAAGGAGGGGTAAGCTGAACCCTCGATACGTGGGGCCCTTTCCTATTCTGAAGAGGATTGGGAAGTTGGCGTATAGGCTGCAGCTTCCAGCTTCTATGGAGGGTATCCACGATGTATTTCATGTATCTATGCTTCGGAAGTGCTTGCGCGACCCGTCGCATATTGTGGAGACTACGGAGATCGAGGTACAGCCTACCTTGACTTATGAGGTGAGGCCGGTACGCATTTTGGAGTATTCCACCAAAGTCTTACGCAACAAGGAGATTCCGCTGGTCAAAGTCCTATGGCGGAACCACGAGGTGGAAGAGGCTACGTGGGAACGACAGCAGGATATGATGACTAAGTATCCTGATCTGTTTGTGTAATTTAATTTTGTGGACAAAATTCTGAATAAGGAGGGTAGAATGTAATATCCGGTTTGTACGGACCTTTTATTATATTATTATTATTATTATTATTGGCGTTTTTGTATTTATGTCAAATCAGGTCCGTTTTACAAAAAGAAAGCGTCATTACGATTCTAACGAATAATAAGAATTTTAAGGAATTTGCGGGAATTTTCAGAGATCAAACGCTATATTCCGAGTAAATACACTTTTCGTAGCGTAAAAGACGTTCTCGTAAAAATAGGAAACGAGGTCCGAATCGCGAACGGACAGTCTTAATAGAGCCCTGGTAATGAGTGGGAACCATTGGCAATATATGGAGTTTTCGAGAATCCGAATCGTTGGACGATTAACGAACCGAACGACGAAACTAATATAAAAACTTAAGAAAGGGCAAAATCGTCATTTGAGTATTTAATTTTTATTATCTATTAAAAGGCAATATGCCTTAGTGATTTTCCAACGAAAATCACTCCAGAGAAGAACACTTCTCTGTTTCTTTCTCCCTCCCTCGCGCGAAACCTACTTGGCCGCCGACGATCCGACGTTCCGACCTCCGATTTCTCGTCCGTTCTTCGTGATTCTTCCTCCTCTCGCTACCCTCGGTATGTAGCTTTAGTCTTCGGTCGTTTATTTCGAGTTTTGGTTCGATTTAGGGTTAGGGTTTAAATTAGGTTTTCCGTTAAAAACGCGATTTAGGCTTCGTAATTAATAGGTTAGCTATAATTACGTATATATTGAACGTATTGAACGTTATTGGACGAAGAAAAGTCGATTTGCGAAAAAGTTAAAAATTGGTAAATTTCCAGGTTTTTGAGAAAAACTCGTTAAATGAGATTTCGGATTATCGAGCCTTAATTGACGTTCTAAATGCTTTGATTGGCTAAGTTGGAATTTAGGAAATTCATTAGTTAAGGATTTTATAATTTGAATGTTTATAATTCAAATTGGTTTTAACGGCAAATATCGTGTTTTGTCTCAGACACGACTCCCGTGGACGAAGTTTGAGATCCAGCGCGCTCAAGGTAAGTTCTCGTGACTTGCTTGACCGAAAGGTCTACACCATACTTCGTCGTCGTATCAAGGATCCTTGAGGGTTCCTTGTTTTACGTTATTTAGGTTGGGTAGTTAGGTTAGTTGTTTATAGGTTATGTTATATTGTCTGCTGATATGAACTGTTTGTTTACTTTCTGCCGATATGAACTGTTCATGCATCACGGTTTTCGAAAGTCATGAAAATGAATTTCTGCACGTGTTTTTAAGAAAAGGAACGTATATCTGAAATGAAATCTGTAACGAAATCTGAATGAATAAACGTAATCTGTCTGTTTCTGGTCACGCGGGATGGGGCTCAGGCACGGCTGTGCGTGTTGCAAGCGTGTATCCCCCCTCTCTAGGTGGAAAGGGTAGTCCGACCGCTGGATGGGCCCTCTCCGCTTAGTGGGTAGAGGTTTCGGTGACAATTCTGTCTGTCTGTGACGTAATGAATCTGTAATCTGTAATTCTGTATCTGTAATCTGAATCTGAGCATGATTTCTGAATGGCATACGCACGCATGCATCTGCATTTACGTAGCTTACTGAGATTTCAATATCTCATATGTGTCTGTATGGTGTAGGTGATCTGCTAGGTGACGTAGATCCAGGTGAGGACGACGTTCCTCCTCCTGATGTCGGGACAGTTGATGGATGATGGCCGTGGGAGTGCGCTGAGTAGTCGGGGCGCGATACGACCCGTGGGGATGTATGTCTGGACTCTGGGTTTATTTTGGGATGTCTGAATTGATAATTGTATAGAATATTTAGGTTGTTTGGATCTGGATAGGGATTAGATAACGTTTTGGTAATTGTATGTAAAACGTTTTGGTTTAAACTGTTTACTGAATATTTTGGAAATATTTTGATTGGTTTTAGGTTGATACGGTTATGCTCGATGTTTAGATACATCCACGCAGTTGGACTTCGTAAAGTCCGTTGCGAGTCGGTTGAGTTTAAGTATAAGTGTTGTGATAATGAATGAAAACGAGAGGTAAAATGAGAAAGTGGTTAATGAATGGTGAGGTTACTGCTCTCTGGAATCGGATTCCAGAGAGTGAAGTAGAAGTATTTGCTCTCTGGAAATTCCAGAGAGCTAAGTGTTCATGGTCGGCTACATGGCGACTGGGCGCCGTGCTGGTCGCTGCAGGCAGCAACAGATCGCTGCATTATGCAGCGATCAAGCGCTGCATAATGCAGCGATCGTGCGCTGCATTATGCAGCGATCAGGCGCTGCATAATGCAGCGCACTCGGCGACCGAGCGCTGCATATAGCAGCGCCCGGTCGCTGCATCTTTTCGAGGGCAGAATTCCAATTCTGCCCTCCCTCTTTTCTAATCTGTTTTAAAGTTTCTTTTATTAATGTTTTTAAGTTTTTATTAATTGTTTTATAGTTGTTTTAAATGTTCAAGGTTCCATTTTAATTCCGATTTCAGTTTTGATTTCAACTACGGTTTTAATTCCGCACGAAGTTTTATTTAAACTATAAGAAAGTAAAAAGTATAAAAAAAAAAAAAAAAATGTATGGAAATATGCGTACGGTATTAGGGGTGTTACATACATCGTATCCTTTCACATCGATAATGATATGGTTGGCATACAATTTTTGATCTCTTACTAACACTACATCGCCCTGCACCGCCCGCTTGGAGTGCATACTGCAGGGTTGACCTGACTACACAATACTTGCCTAACTACGCAGTCCATTGCCACAAGCAATTGTGCGGCCCCCGTGTCTAACAAGGTATATACAAGTGCATTACAGATCAAAAGTTGTACATGTGATTGCTGTGTGCTGGGCGGCATCATTATGATCCTCTATCATTGCAGAAACTCTTGGCGCGGCACTGTTTGGTCTCATGTCGGGCATCGGGCAATCCCGAACTCGATGGTCCCCTTTGCCGCATCGGAAGCAATGGCCGGTAAAGAGCCTGCATTCCCCTGTATGATTTCTCCGGCAACGTGGGCATACAGAAAGTTGAGAAGTTCCCATTGGTCTTTTCCCCTTGACTCGGTTGGCAGTTGTCACATTGAGCCTCTTCACGCCCCTGCTTCGTTGTTGCATTTCTTCCACCTCTAAAGCTTTCGCAACCACTTTCGAGTATGGTATGTTCTGATCTCCGGATATCTTCATACCTCTATATATCTCTCCCTTTAACCCTTGCACGAAATGAAAGACCTTGGTTTCGTTCTCCCTTACTAGATGGCTGACAAAACGGGTTAACGCTTCAAACTCTCTAACATACCTTGTTACCGATCCCGTCTGCCTTAGCTGGGTGAATTTTGACATTTTATCTGCCCATACGGCATTGTAGAAGTATTCTTCACAAAATAATTTCTTGAATGGTCCCCACAATATTTCCTCCACGTTAGTCGTGGCCTGCATGGTGTCCCACCAAAGTCTTGCGTCCTGCTCGAGGTACAACGCGGCATAAGACACCTTCTCTACTTCCTTCACCTTAGCAAGGTCAAACAAGTCTTCCATCATTCGAATCCACTCCTCGGCATGAACCGGATCCGTAAGTCGCCCGTCGAATGTGGGAGGTCGGAGTCGTTTAAAGTCTTCACCATTGTGGTCTTCCGAAGTAATCGAGCTCAAATTCCAAAACTCTCTTCCGATCATGAACATTTCAAATTGCCGGGATTGACGACCAACAAGCTCCGTTAATTGCCGGATACTAAAATCTCTCTTTTCAGCTTCTCTGTACCGTCCTCAATCCACACTAGGTAAATCCTATAAACAATAACTAAATTTAGTTAACAAAACTTTTACGGGAACTTAAACACTTACAGTTGGTGGAGCGATCTCACATGGCGGGTTGCGCAACCAGACATTTCTCCAGAACCGCTTTTAAAACCTGGCGGCTCTGATACCATTTCTGTGACAGCCCGCAACCAAACCCGATCGGGATCCGAGAACCGAGCCGTCACTCCGGAACATTTAACAGAAAACGGGGACTATTTATTTTTTTAAACAGGACAGTTAGAAGAAACAGTGAACAGAATATTTACAAACTTTAAAACTTCGCAGAGAGAGAGTTCTCTGGTGTCGAAATCAAACAGGGGAAAAACAGTTAACACCGAACTACAGGGTAAACAACAGAAGGAGATCAGAATCCTTGGAACAAAATTAGAAAAAATATATTAATTGTTGGACCACAGAAATGAACGACAGATGAATACAGGAAGCAGAGCACTTTAAGCATTTAAATTTGAAAACATACTTAAAATCGGAGTTCAGATTAAATGACAGAAGAATAACAGAACAAAAGCCAAGAGGTTGGAAGCGGGAAGGAATGAAAACAGTCTTCGGGATATAATAAGACAGAAATGAACAGTGATCGGAAGATGAAGTTGTGAACAGTGACCGGAAGATGAAGTTGTGAACAGTGACCGGAAGATGAAGTTGTGAACAGTGACCGGAAGATGAAGTTGTGAACAGTGACCGGAAGATGAAGTTGTGAACAGTGACCGGAAGATGAAGTTGTGAACAGTGACCGGAAGATGAAGTTGTGAACAGTGACCGGAAGATGAAGTTGTGAACAGTGACCGGAAGATGAAGTTGTGAACAGTGACCGGAAGATGAAGTTGTGAACAGTGACCGGAAGATGAAGTTGTGAACAGTGACCGGAAGATGAAGTTGTGAACAGTGACCGGAAGATGAAGTTGTGAACAGTGACCGGAAGATGAAGTTGTGAACAGTGACCGGAAGATGAAGTTGTGAACAGTGACCGGAAGATGAAGTTGTGAACAGTGACCGGAAGATGAAGTTGTGAACAGTGACCGGAAGATGAAGTTGTGAACAGTGACCGGAAGATGAAGTTGTGAACAGTGACCGGAAGATGAAGTTGTGAACAGTGACCGGAAGATGAAGTTGTGAACAGTGACCGGAAGATGAAGTTGTGAACAGTGACCGGAAGATGAAGTTGTGAACAGTGACCGGAAGATGAAGTTGTGAACAGTGACCGGAAGATGAAGTTGTGAACAGTGACCGGAAGATGAAGTTGTGAACAGTGACCGGAAGATGAAGTTGTGAACAGTGACCGGAAGATGAAGTTGTGAACAGTGACCGGAAGATGAAGTTGTGAACAGTGACCGGAAGATGAAGTTGTGAACAGTGACCGGAAGATGAAGTTGTGAACAGTGACCGGAAGATGAAGTTGTGAACAGTGACCGGAAGATGAAGTTGTGAACAGTGACCGGAAGATGAAGTTGTGAACAGTGACCGGAAGATGAAGTTGTGAACAGTGACCGGAAGATGAAGTTGTGAACAGTGACCGGAAGATGAAGTTGTGAACAGTGACCGGAAGATGAAGTTGTGAACAGTGACCGGAAGATGAAGTTGTGAACAGTGACCGGAAGATGAAGTTGTGAACAGTGACCGGAAGATGAAGTTGTGAACAGTGACCGGAAGATGAAGTTGTGAACAGTGACCGGAAGATGAAGTTGTGAACAGTGACCGGAAGATGAAGTTGTGAACAGTGACCGGAAGATGAAGTTGTGAACAGTGACCGGAAGATGAAGTTGTGAACAGTGACCGGAAGATGAAGTTGTGAACAGTGACCGGAAGATGAAGTTGTGAACAGTGACCGGAAGATGAAGTTGTGAACAGTGACCGGAAGATGAAGTTGTGAACAGTGACCGGAAGATGAAGTTGTGAACAGTGACCGGAAGATGAAGTTGTGAACAGTGACCGGAAGATGAAGTTGTGAACAGTGACCGGAAGATGAAGTTGTGAACAGTGACCGGAAGATGAAGTTGTGAACAGTGACCGGAAGATGAAGTTGTGAACAGTGACCGGAAGATGAAGTTGTGAACAGTGACCGGAAGATGAAGTTGTGAACAGTGACCGGAAGATGAAGTTGTGAACAGTGACCGGAAGATGAAGTTGTGAACAGTGACCGGAAGATGAAGTTGTGAACAGTGACCGGAAGATGAAGTTGTGAACAGTGACCGGAAGATGAAGTTGTGAACAGTGACCGGAAGATGAAGTTGTGAACAGTGACCGGAAGATGAAGTTGTGAACAGTGACCGGAAGATGAAGTTGTGAACAGTGACCGGAAGATGAAGTTGTGAACAGTGACCGGAAGATGAAGTTGTGAACAGTGACCGGAAGATGAAGTTGTGAACAGTGACCGGAAGATGAAGTTGTGAACAGTGACCGGAAGATGAAGTTGTGAACAGTGACCGGAAGATGAAGTTGTGAACAGTGACCGGAAGATGAAGTTGTGAACAGTGACCGGAAGATGAAGTTGTGAACAGTGACCGGAAGATGAAGTTGTGAACAGTGACCGGAAGATGAAGTTGTGAACAGTGACCGGAAGATGAAGTTGTGAACAGTGACCGGAAGATGAAGTTGTGAACAGTGACCGGAAGATGAAGTTGTGAACAGTGACCGGAAGATGAAGTTGTGAACAGTGACCGAGATTTTAAACCTTTTCAACAGAAATAACATACAAACAGAGAGCTGAAAACCAAAAGACATGTGAGTTTCAAATTCTCAAAACGGCTCAAACTGGATTTTTGAACACAAACAGAGAACATGACAGAACCTTAATAAAATCACACGCATGGCTGGCTCTACTACAGAGACCATCCATGCAGGAGACTAACAGAAAATATCCCAAGCAATCCCAGAATACTTTAGAATATAATTTAACTGTCAAATACAGCAGTTTTTGAAAACTTGAACACCAGAATCAATACATTATATATCAACAGAATTTCCTACAGAGTTTTAAACAAAACACAGGACTATACAGAGTTGTAAAACACAACACCAACATCCCATAAATTTAAACAAACACAGGACTCTACAGGAGTTGTAAAACACAACACCAAATCCCATAAAGCGGTCTACATGACACAGACTTACTTTTAAATTCTTAACCTCGGGACAAAATTTGTCTGGCTGCCGCAACCACCCCGAGAGCTCGAACCACCAACTACATCAGATCCTCATCTTGAGGCACAAGGTCCTCATCTGGAGTATCCGTACCTACAACAGGGAGTTCATCTATGAGCCTAGAACTCAGTAGAACATTACTAGAATGCAGTGTGCCTATGCTATGCATGAACATTTTCAAATACATGAACCTTAATTCATACATTACATTTCACTGGACAGGGAAGTATAAGTGGGTAGAGGAGCTGGCGCAACAGGGATACAGGGATACATCATAACAGGACATGACATATAGTAGTAGTAATTGTTACCGGGTCCCAGGGAGGGATAAAGCACAGGGTATCCTTGGCGGGGATAATTTTAGTAATTTTACCGGGTCCCAGGGAGGGATAAAGCACAGGTCGCCAGTCCTCATCCACACTTAACCATACATTACATTACAGGTTTTAACTTTCATAACTTCAAATCGTGTACAGAAAACATTTACATGAGTTTCGGGGAAAAACGTGTATGCATGAACATTCATAGACAGGCAACAGAATAATAAGCAGAATATAAAACAGAATACACTTAACCTAAAACATAACCTATGTTTTAACTACCCAACAGAAATCTCGACGACATAAACCTAGTACCTCCGTATTGTAGGGCCTTAAGGGCAAAACCTATACGTATGAACTTACCTGCTTGCTGTAGAGTTTGCGAGCCTTGATCGTGTTACCTCTATGCGCCTCAAACCTTGATCGTGTTGTCTCTGTGCTCCTCGAACTTTGATCGAAGAAAATGGAAGAAACGGAGGAGAGGAATTCTGTCGCTTGGAGAAGAAACTAAAAAAAACAGAGAGAAGAAGAGAGAATACAGGGAAGAGAAGATGGGAAAAATGGGAGGTTTTCACGTAGCAGAGAGGGAAGAAGGCATGAAGGGAGAGAGAAGGCTTGTCTTCTTCAACAAGTTGCCAAATGCCAATCCCCCATTGGTTTACTTCCACCAACCTTAATTGCTTCCTAAATTGCCCCTCTTTGGTTTCCAACTAAATTGTTATTTAATTTGTTGTTTCGGTTACACCTCAGTTTGGTTTCCCCCACTAGACATCCCACAATTTCGATAAAATATTCACTATATTAATAGTGAAATAATCCCAATCGATGATTCAAGGGATAATTCCATGGCCAAAAATGCCGGGTGTTACATTAACATATCCTCCAATATTTAAATTGTTCTCTCAGATTGTCCGTCAGTTTGTGGATGAAATGTCGTGCTAAAATTTAACTTGGTACCCAAGGAGCTTTGCAAGGTTTTCCAAAACCTCGACGTAAATCTAGGGTCCCGGTTCGAAACGATCGACACCAGAATACCATGTAACTTGATAATCTCGCCAATGTATAACTTGGCATATTGGTCCATAGAGAAAGTCGTCTTCACAGGTAGAAAATGGGCTGACTTCGTCAGTCTGTCCACAATGACCCATATGCTATTATGGCCTCTAGCCGTCCTTGGTAGGCCAACAACAAAATTCATTGTGATGTTTTTCCATTTCCATTTGGGGATCGGGAGAGGCTGAAGTGTTCTACTTGGTCGTTGATGTTCAGCCTTCACTTGCTGACATACCATACAAGACTCCACATATTTGGCAATCTCGTTCTCATTTTTGGCCACAAGAAGTGTAGTTTCAAGTCTCGATACATTTTCTTGCTTCCAGATGTACTGAGAAAGAAGACGAGTGGGCTTCTGATAAAATGTCATTTCATAGCTCTTCATCTCTCGAAAGGTACCACCGGTCCTTGAACTTCAAAATACCATCACCCGAATGACTGAACTCGGAAGAGGCCATAGGCAACTTGCTTACTATATCATCCATTTCCTTCGAATTGATCTTTTGGGCTTCCTTAATTCGGTCCAGAATGGTTGGCCGTATTATTAGATCCGCAAGCACGGCCGATAACTCAGAAACTATCTCCATATCGAACTTCTGAATTTCTGTCCTCAAAGGCATTGACACGGCCGACATAGCTGGTTGCATAGTAGCCGGCATCCTGCTCAACGCATCAGCTACCACGTTGGCCTTCCCCGAGTGGTATTTGATCTCGATATCATAGTCTTTCACAAACTCGAGCCACAGCCTCTGCCTCATGTTTAACTCCTTTTGGGTAAATATATACTTCAAGCTTTTATGATCCAATACACTTCACATGGTTATCCATATAGATGGTGTCTCCATACCTTCAGCGCATAAACAACTGCCGCTAACTCCAGATCATGAGTAGGGTAGTTTTGTTCATAATTCTTCAATTGTCTAGACGCGTACGCCATCACTTTTCCCTCCTGCATTAAGATGCATCCCAAACCAATCTTTGGCGCGTCACAATATACACTGAATTTGCCGTCTTCGACCGGCAATACTAATAAAGGAGCAGTGGTTAATTTCTACTTAAGCGTCTGAAAACTCTCTTCGCAAGCTTTAGACCACTTAAACTTGATATCTTTCCTCGTTAAGCTGGTCATAGGCTTCGCTATCACAGAAAATCCTTTGATAAACTTTCTGTAATAACCAGCTAGCCCGATAAAACTCCGTATCTCGCTGGCATTCCTCAACCTCAGCCATCTCTTCACAGCCTAAATCTTGGTCGGATCCACAGAAATTCCTTCTGCAGACACCACGTGGCCTAGAAAATTAATCCTGCACAACCAGAATTCACACTTCGATAATTTGGCGTACAATTGGTGTTGTCTCAACATCGATAGCACAATCGCCAAATGCTCTTCGTGCTCTTTTTCATTCTGAGAATAAACCAGGATGTCGTCGATGAAGACGATCACAAATTTGTCTAGGAAATCTGGGAATATCTTCTTCATCAAGTCCATAAATGTTGCCGGGGCATTAGTTAACCCAAACGACATTACCAAGAATTTGTAGTGTCTATATCGGGTCCTATAAAACGGTCTTTGGAGTATCACTGGCCTTGACCTTCAATTGGTGATAACCGGAGCGCAAGTCAATCTTTGAAAATACCCGAGCCCCTTGTAACTGGTCAAATAAGTCATCAATCCTTGGTAACAGGTACTTATTCTTGATGGTTAACTTGTTCAGCTCACGGTAATCGATGCACATACGTAGGGACCCATCCTTCTTCTTAACGAACAAGACGGGAGCGCCCCACGAAGAGAAACTAGGGCATACGAAGCCCTTGTCCACCAATTCCTTTAGCTGAGCCTTCATCTCCCTCAGCTCTATTGGCACCATACAGTACAGGTTCTTCGATACCGGTTCAGCACCAGTACATACTTCAATTTCGAACTCAATCTCACGATTCAGTGGCAACCCCGGTAAGTCGTCTAAGAAAACCTCTGAGAAGTTTCAAACTACCGGCATATCTTGAAGTTCCACCTCACCTTGCCTTTGAACATCAACCACGTAGGCTAGACATCCGACACATCCTGACCTCATCAGCTGTTGAGCTTTTAAGGAGGATACAACAGGCATATAGTGTTCCTTTGGTATAGCCTGATAGGAGAATTCTTCCTCGTTCAGGCGCTTAAAAGACACCAGCCCGGACCTGCAATTAATGGTGGCGTGATGTCTAAATAGCCAGTCTATTCCCAGAATTATATCGTATCCTTTCATTCCGATAATGATAAGATTGACATGCAATTTCTGGTCCCCAACTGACACTATATCACCATGCACTGCCTGCTCGGAGTGCATAAACTTCCGAATGGTAACATGACACTGTAGGTTTGATTTGACAGCACAATGCACAAATTCTCCCTATACACGAAGTCCATTGCCACAAATGAGTGTGTGGACCCCGTGTCCAACAAAGTATAGGCAGCTGAACTACAAATCAAAATTGTACCTGTGATAGCTGTATGCTGTACTTCGTCGTCATCCTCAATTATTGCAAAAACCCTTGGCGTGGCACGATTCGGCCTCCTGTCGGGCATTGGGCAATCCTAGACGTCATGGCCCTCTTTGTCGCATCAGAAGCAACAGCTGGTAAAGAGCCTACATTCACCCGTGTGACTTCTCTGGCAACGCGGGCATACAGGAAGCTGAGGAGCTCCCATTGGTTTTTTTCCCCTATCCTGATTGGCAGCTATTTCATTGGGCTTCTTAATGCCCATGTTCTGTTGCTGTTGTGGTTGTCAACCATGACCTTGCTGCTGTTGTTGTTGAGGGACATCCCGAATGACCCTTTTTGATGAAACCCTCTGTCTCTGAAACTTCGTCTCTAAAGCTTCCAACTGCAAAGCCTTGGCCACCACCTTCGTATACGGTGCCTCGTCAAATCCCCCAGTCGTGATTCCCCATAAAAGGTCCATCTTTAGACCCTGGATGAATTGGTGTACCTAGTTTTCGTCGGTGCCTACTAAATGTGGTGCATAGCGGGATAATGACTCAAACTTCTGAACATACTCGGCTACCGGTCCATATTATCGCAGTCGAGAGAATTCAATCATCTTTTCCTTCCTCACACTACGGTCGAAATACTTCTCGTAGAAAATTCTCTTGAATCCGCTCCAATTTATTGCCACGGTAGTCAACTATATGGTGTCCCACCAAAAGCCCGCATCTTTGGTGAGGTGGAATACCTCACATGTAACTTTTCTGTCCTCCTCTACTTCCGCGTATCTGAACATACGCTCTATCATTCGGATCCACTCCTCAGCATGAGTAAGGTCCGTCACTGTCCGTCAAACACTGGCGGTTGAAGCCATCGGAATCTGTCTCCACTGGGGTCACGTAGAGCATTCGCATGATTGTTGTTCCCATTGTCCTCCATCGCCATCATGCGTTCCATCATGTGAGACTGAACACCGACCAACTCGGTTAGACGGTCGAGGGCGTCGCCCCTGTCATTTGGCTCACCTTAGTGTCCTCTTACCATTTTTTTTCTTAGGTTCCTATAAACAAAATAACTAAATTAAGTAAACTAAAACTTTCACGGGAACTTAAACACTTACAGTTGGTGGAGCGATCTCACGTGGCAGATTGTGCAGTCAGACAGTCTATAGAATCGTTTTTAAAACCCGGGTGCTCTGATACCAAAACTGTGACGACCCAAACCCGCCGGGCTGGCACACGTGACGGGAACAGACGTTCGCTTTGACTTAGACATTTTGGATGTAAAATTTTTTCTACTTTTTAAAACTCTAAAAGGAAGTCTAGAGTCATTTTTCAAACCTTTGAAGGTAGTGGAAAATGTTCGAAAAAGAAATAATATTGATACCCTCTCTGGAATTTGACTTTTATTAAAATCGGATGATATCTAAAACAGAAGACATAGACTCGGAGGACATCTATCGGAAGACATCAACTCAGAAAACATAAATCGGAAGACATCAACTTTGGACAATGTTGCAACTGACTGCAATTGGACGATGTTGCAACTGAATCAAATCGGTAGATGTTGCAACTGACTCAAATCGGTAGATGTTGCAACTGACTAAAATTGGACGACATCAGAAATGGGAGACATAGACTCGGGGGTCACCTATCGGATGACATCAACTCAGAAGACATGACTTCTGCTAAAATCGGATGACTAAACAACAAAAGACATAAAGTCAGAGGACATAAAATCGGAAGACAAAACTTCCACTAAAATCAGACGATGCAACCTCTGCCAGAACACTTAACATTTATGCAAGGACTCCCATATGCTGGGGTCGACAACCACGACCGATTCACACTTAAAATCGGTCGAAGCAGCCTCTGCCAGAACACTTAACTTAAGAATTTCTACTAAATGCGGATGGCTTAACGTCGGGGGATGTAAAGTCGGAAGATATAAACACCTCAAAAATTCGGTCGATGTGGACACATTATAACTCAACACTCAGCCGATCGATCTGCTACCCCAGCCGATCGATCGGCTACCTCTCTGTTTTACATCTTCATGACCTGATAACCTCACGACTTATTACTAAACTTCTTCCCAACCTCTTTAGATACAAAAAGCTTCTAAACCCCAAAAACCCGATTCAAAACATAATTTTTATACGTTTTAGAAAACGTGACGGAAATTCAGGAAATCTAACTGCGTGGATCGATCTAAAAATCGAACGAATCCATGCATAAACATAAAAATAAGATCCCAAACAATTCCAGTATATTTCAAAAGACAACTATCAAAAACAATGGTTTTAAAACATTGACACATAGCCTATACATCATCTAAATCCCAAAAGAAAACTGTACAAAATTAACATTCGTCACCCATAGGTCAAAAATGCGCCTGACTGCCACAACCAACCCCACGAGCTCGTCCAGCCAACCGCACCTACTCATCGACTTGAGGCTTAGAGTCCTCATCCGTGAGATCTGTACTTACAACAGGGAGTTCAACTATGAGCATAAAGCTCATTAAAGACATACAATGCAGTGATGCATATGCTATGTATGAACTTTTGAAATACATGAACATTACTTTACATTAGATTCAAGTGGACAGGAGGTATAAGTGAGGCTTATAAAGAGGCTGGCGCACATGAATACATGTCATAACAGGACATAAAAGGAGTTAGTAGTTTTTCCAGGTCCCAAGGAGGGATAAAAGACATGTTGTCCTTGGCGATGACGGTTTTACATAGTCCTAGGGAAGGACAAGAACATATGTCAATCCCCGTCCCACACTTAACCGTACATTACATTCACATTTTAACTTTCTTAATTTCAAACCACGTGCATAAAACATTTGCATGACTTTCTAAAAAACGTGTATGCATGAACATTCAATGTGCATAATTTAACATAAATAGGCAACATGATATCAAAGCAAGACATAAAGCAAAACACATTTAGCTTAGAACGTAATCTACAACCTAACTACCCTACAACAACTCCGACACCAAAAACCTAGTATCTCCGTGATGTAGGGCCTTAAGGGCCAACCTAAACGTATGAACTTACCTGGCGTCCGTAGAGTTTGCGAGCCTTGAACGTATTGCCTCGGTGAGTCTTGAATCTAAGTCGAAGGAAACCGAAGAAACGGAGGAGAGGAGAGAATCTGTGACAGCCCAAAACCCGGTCCCGATCAGGATCCGAGAGCCAAGCCATCACTCCGGACATTTTAAAACATGACATATTTTTTTTTTGAACTTTACTTTTAAACTTTAACAGAATACAGAATCGAGAGACAAGAAATCAGAAGACGTATTAAAAATTTGGACTACAGTGATAGAATACTGAAGACAACAGGAAGAAACATAGAAAACCCTAAGAAAAACACTTTACAGAGAGAGAAACTACGGTGAATATCAGAATTACAGAATGACAGAGAGAGAACGAGAACTAATTTAAAACTGGGTTACAGGAGTGAATAACAGAAGAAACTAGGGAAAAACAGGAAACAGAAATGGACGACTAGAGTGAATCAGAAGAATAAAACAGGAAATAAAAATGAAAAACGTAAACTGGAAGACATACCGTGGAAGGCTATAGTGGATGACAGAAGTCGTGGACAATCTAGAGCCGTGGACATTTAAAACAACAGAGGCTGTGGACTTTTAAAATAACAGAGGCTGTGGACGTTTAAAAAAATAACAGAGGCAAAACAGTGGACACAGAAGTCCGTGGATGTTTGCAATAAAAGACTAAAATAGTGGACGTAGAAGTCCGTGGACGTTTGCACTAAAATACAAAAATAGTAGACACAAGAGTCCGTGGACGTTTACAATAAAAGACTAAAATAGTGGACGTAGGAGTCCGTGGACGTTTGCACTAAAAGACAAAAACAGTGGACACAGGAGTCCGTGAACGTTTACAATAAAAGACTAAAATAGTGGACGCAGAAGGCCTTGGACATTTAAAATCAGAGACAGACTTTGGACTTTTAAACTAACAGGCCGACTCTCGGCGATGTTATCGTGGACGATAACTTTGGATGATGACACTTAGCCGAATAAAAGAACAGAGACCGAAGGCAAAATAGACTATTATTTTGAAGGTAGAATGGACGTGGACGACTATTTTACAGAAGAGAATGACAACTGTTTTACTGAAGGCGTGGACGACTAACACTTAGCCAAATACTTGAAAACTCGAAAGACAGAAACTGAAAGGCAGAATAGACAACATTTAACAGAAGAACTTATAAACCGAAGGCACAAGGACAGAAGACATAAAAACTTTAAACCCTCAAAACCCGATTCAGAAGACAGTTTTAAAAAACATGCATGAAAACATGACAGGAGTTAGAAAACTTGACAGAAGTGCAAGAAATCAGGCTGCATGGATAGCTCTAAAACTCAAGACCATCCATGCACAACCTAAAAGAGGAGAAGTCCAAGCAGTTCCAGAATAAATCAAAATATGCATTCAACTGTCAATTACAGAGGTTTAAAAACTTGAACACCAAAACCTATACATTACAAAAATCCCAACAGAGTTCCCAACAGAGTTTTAAAATGAAAACACCAAAATCCCAACAGAGTTTCCGTACATGAAATTCACTTTAAAACTTAAACCTCGGGACAGAAATACGTCTGACTGCAGCAACCAAACCCCTTGAGCTCAATCTGCCAACCTCCCCAACTCATCAGCTTGAGGCACAAAGTCCTCATCTGGAGGATCCATACCTACAACAGGGAGTTCAACTATGAGCCTAGAGCTCAGTAAGAACATGAAATGCGGTGATGCATATGCTGTGCATAAACATTTTCAAATACATGAACATTACATTACGTTCACTGGACAGGAAGGTATAAGTGGGAAGAAGAGTTGGCGCAACAGGAGCACATGCCACAACAGGAAATAACAGGAGTACATGGCAGGATGTCAGTCCTCGTCCACACTTAACCATACATTTCATTACAGGTTTTATCTTTCTTAACTTCAAATCCGGTGCTAAAAACATTTACAGGGTTTTCTAGAAAACTGTGGATGCATGAACAGGTATGATGCTTAAACTCAACATATACAGGTGACAGAATAAAAACTACGGGAAACAGAACATAAAGAACACGTTTAACTTAAAGCATAACCTACGACCTAACTTTTAACGACCCAATTAGGGCCGAGACTGATTCTTAATTTTCGTAAATCATTTACACTAAGTTTATATATTTTTTTAAACAGTACTCAAGGACAATGTCATATCTGACAAAACTGAACCCTTCAAAAACTCGGCTCCCTCATAAGACTATCGACACAGTCAGTCACAGAGTCGATCGACATGACTCAGACATTGGTTCCATAACATGTTCGAGCAGAAGGAAAGTGCCCTCAAACCACTCGACTTCGTCGTTCGCGGGCTGCATGGATTTGCAGACATCTACCAATAGGAACACATTCCCCGAACGTCACGTGCACTCCGCGTGACTCAATAGACGTCGCCCAGTAGAGGACATCATCCGATGGACACGAGCGTTTCACGTGACTCATGGACATCGTCCGATGGAAGACCTCTACCGATTACTAAACGACAAAGCATAATTACCCACATCATCCGATCACAAGACGACAAATCCTCCTTACTCACATTGCCCGATCACAAAACAACAAGACTTTACTCACATCCCCCGATCACAAAACGACAAGACTTATTACTCACTTCTACCGATAGCGAAAAAAATCTGCATCTACCGATTTACATGTGAATCACACGTGACATATTAAGCATCATCCGATGGAGACCTCTACCGGTGAATAAGAAATTCCTAGCACCTACCGATCGTAATAATCAGCATCTACCGATTGACATGTGCATCGCACGTGACATATAAGCATCATCCGATAGAAAACTTCTACCGGTGAATAAGAAATTCCTAGCATCTGCCGATAGTAATAATCAGCATCTATCGATTGACATGTGCATCGCACGTGACATATAAGCATCATCCGATAGAAGACCTCTACCGGTGAATAAGAAATTCCTAGCATCTGCCGATAGTAATAATCAGCATCTACCGACGACAACATCTACAAAATGAGACATATTGACTTTCACAGACTTCGACTTGACTAAAATAAGATTGCATAGGTATAAATCATAGACTCATCCAGAATACGTGTAGCGGAAGACAAACATAAATCATTCCTCATGACCATTCTTAAACTTAGAAATCCAGTCAGACAAATCTCAAAATCCATCGTGTTAAGAAAATCCCTTCCTACTTAATTTCAGTATGTATAATTCTTACTAACATCATAAGAGCAGTAACCAGGGGTTATAATCGCCTTTCCAGCCACAAATATGTCACCCTGAGCACCATCCAGCAACCAGTCTTAGACATCCTCACTGAATTTGTAATCCTCACCTGGTAGTTCTTCACCTACATCATAAGGTTTAAACTATAAGCCTAATGCTTAGTAAGGAGTACAACGCTAACATGTATGCATGAATGCACAGTTTAAGAAAAACACATGTTCATGATCTTTTCTTGTTCTTGTGCGTCGTTTACATCACGTTCTTGTTCATCATTTACATCACGTTCTTGTTCATCATTTATATCATGTGGATTAAGGGAGGATTTGTAATATCCGGCTTGTACGGATTTCAGATATAATATATTTTATTGTTATTCTATTATATAATGACACTTTTGGTAAATATGTCAAATCAGGTCCGTTTCACGAAAAGAAAGCGTCATTATGATTCTAACGAATAATAAGAATTTTAAGGAATTTACGGAAATTTTCGGAGATCAAACACTATATTCTGAGTAAATACACCTTTCGTAATGTAAAAGACGTTCTCGTAAAAATAGTAAACGAGGTCCAAATTGCTAACGGACAGTTTTAATAGAACCCTGGTAATGAATGGAAATTATTGGCAAAATATGGAGTTTTCGAGAATCCGAATCGTTAGCCGATTAACGAAACGAAGAACGAAACAAGAGCTAAGGGCAAAATGGTAATTTGCAAACCAAATTTCATAAAATAACAAATCACCTCTCTTCTCCCTCACTTCTCTTTTCTTCTCTGCTTCTCACGATTTCCAGAGAGCAAAATTCTCTCTTTCTCCCTCGCGACTTCTCTCTCGGCCGCGACGATTTCTCATCGATCCGACCTCCGTTCTTCCTCCGGTTCTTCACGTTTTCTCTTCCGGTCAACGCTCTAGGTAAGTCTCTATAGTTTTAGAGCGTTTATTTCGATTATTTCGGAGTTTGGACAATTAGGGTTTCGTTAGGGTTCGTGTTAAAAATGAGATTTAGGATTCGTAATTAATAGGTTAGCAGTGATTAAGTATATATTGCACGTATTTGACGTTATTGGGCGAAGTTAAATCAATTTGTGAAAATGTTAAAAAGTTAGGGATTTTCGGGTTTTTGAGGAAAAACTCGTTAATTGAAGTCTTGGATTATCGAGCATTAAATTGATGTTATAAATGCTTCGATTAGCTAAATTAAGAAATTAGGAAAAATTCTTTAGTTAAGGTTTGTAATTTGGACGTCAATAGCTCAAATTGGTTTTAACGGCGAATATCGTGTTTTGCCACAGACACACGACTCCCGTGGACGAAGCTTGAGATTCTGCGTGCTCAAGGTAAGTTTCCGTGACTTACTCTGACCAATTGGTCTACACCATACTTCGTTGTCGTATCGAGGATCCCTGAAGCGTTATTTGTTTAAAATTGCTTTGGTTGGGTAGATAGGTTTATGATTGTTTTAGGTTATTCTATTTCAGTCTTGATGGTATACATGTGCTTGTTTATTGTATGTTTATATTATGCTCATATCTGTTCATGCATCACGTATTTCAAATGTCATGAAAATGAATTTCCGCAAGTGTTTTAAGAAAAGAAAATGAACCTCTGTAATGAATTAATGTAATCTGTCTGTATCTGGTCACGCGAGGTGGGGCTCAGGCACGGCTGTGAGTGTTGCAAGCGTGTACCCCCCTCCTCTAGCTGGAAAGAGTAGTCCGACCACAGGATAGGCTCTCTCCGGTTAGTGGGTTGCGATCTCGGTGACAATCTGTCTGTCTGCGACGTAATGAATCTGTATCTGAATCTGAATCTGCATGATTTCTGAATGACATACGCACGCATGCATCTGCATTTACGTAGCTTACTGAGATTTCATTATCTCATAGATGTCTGTATGGTGTAGGTGACGTTCTAGGTGACATAGATCCAGGTGAGGACGGCGTTCCTCCTTCTGATGTCTGAGGCAGTTGATGGATGATGGCCCGTGAGAGTGCGCTGGGCAGTCGAGGCGCGTTATGACCCGTGGGGGAAGTATGTATAGATTTTGGGATTTTCAAGATGTTTGGGCTGATGTTAATTTGTTTTGAGCATATTAGGATTCTTGGTCTGGTAGTTGATAGGTTTACTTTTGACGCTTTCAAATGTTTTGAGTAATCGTATTTAAAACGTTATGTTAAGTCTTTTATTCGAATGTTATAGAAAATGTTTTGAAATGCTTTTAGGTTGTTACGGATAGGCTCGGTTTTTAGAGCTATCCACGCAGTTGGACTTCGCAAAGTCCGACGCGAGTCGATTGAGTTTAGATTATGTTTTAATCGGTTGAGTGCAGGTTGTGAGTTATGGTGATTACTAGTGAAAGGAAGAAGATGATTTGCTCCCTGGAAATCGGATTCCAGAGAACAAATCGATGTGTTTGATGCTGTGAAGTATGAAGTGTTAAAGTCTCTGTTATTGAATGAAGGAAGGGAGGGATCGCTGCATAGTGTGCAGCGATCGATCTCTGCTGAAAAAGCAGAGATCGATCGCCGCCCTTGCTTTGTATGCAGCGATCGATCTCTGCTGAAAAGCAGAGATCGATCGCTTGCTGCATGCAAGCATGCAGCGATCGATCTCTGCAGTTTGCAGAGATCGATCGCCGCCTCCTTTTGGCAGCGAATGGTTCCGATTCTGCCCCTGCTTTAATTTTTATTAAATGTTTAAATGTTTTAAGTTTTATTTAAATTGTTTTAGTTTATGTTTTAAATGATTTACCAAACAAACTTCGATTTCGGTTTCGGTTTCGATTTCAATTCCGCTTCAACGTTAGGTTTTAAAGTTATAAAATGTGAGGATAAAAAAATATATATATATATATATATATATATATGGTACGGGAAATACGGGTACGGTATTAGGGGTGTTACATTGATGGTATCAGAGCCCCCGGGTTTTAAAATCGATTCTGTAGACTGCTCGACTGCACAGCCACTACGCGGACATTCTTCATCAACTGTAAGTCTGTTTATACCTTTGTTTGATTTTGCTTCTTAGAGATTACTTGTTTTAAATTTTATAGGAGTTTTATAAATATGGTTCGAGGAAGGGATCTTAGAGATGACGCGATGGATCGACTTACGGAGTTGTTAGACCGCCAGTCCCAGCATATGGACCGGCAAGCGCAACAAATTACAGACTTAGTGAATCGAGAGAACCAGCGAGAGAATCAGAGAGCTCAAGAGCTGGTAGTCCCCAGTAATCAAGGTATGCAGAGGTTTCAAAGCCTACGGCCTCCAGTATTCGAAGGCCAGTCATCGGATCCGACACGTGCCGAGGAATGGATTCGGGTTATGGAGGATATGTTGGCTTATGCCGAGGTGGGGAATGGGAGCAAGGTGGCTTATGCTACCTTTCATTTGGCATTGGATGCCCGCTTCTGGTGGGATTCAATCAAGGCAACTACAGAGGAATGAGTTCACACAGCTGAAGCAGACTGGTTCAGTTGCAGATTATATTCGGAGGTTTGAGGCATTATCCAGATTTGCGCCTCGCCTGGTCAGCGATAATGAAGAGAAGGTACACCATTTCATGGAGGGACTGAACCCAGAGATTCGGATGCATGTGATAGTGTCTGGGATTATTGACGTGCCCTATTCAGAGGTTACAGCCAAGGCTCTGGACTTTGAGGCTGCCAGAGCTACTTGTATTAGACCGAGGGAGCCAGCGAAGAGCTTTTTCCGAGAGATCCGTCCCCAGTCTCAGAACAGAGGATGGCAGCCTAGGGCACAGCCGCCTCAGCAGCAGCCGAGGGGTGTGAAGAGACCTCTTGAGGGAGGTAACGATAGAGGCAAGGGAAAGCAAGTACAGGGGGCTCCTCAGATGCCATGGTGCCCCAGGTGCCAGAAGGAGCATAGTGGCGAGTGCCGAGTTGGCACGAACAAATGTTATAGATGTGGAGATATCGGCCACTTTGTCAGGGATTGTCCGCAACAGGGCTGTGATCAGTTAGGCGGAGATCAGAGGAGAGTTACGCCGAGGATCTTCGCACTTATTGAGCCAGGCGACGTTGATGACGAGGCTCAGCCTGCCGTGATTGCAGGTACTATATTGGTTACTGGTGTTCCTGTATTTTCTTTACTAGACACGGGGGCTACACATTCTTTTGTTTCCACCACTTGTGTGTCGAGATTGAGGCTTGCGCCTGAGTTAGCAGAATGCGAGTATAGTGTGATGCTACCGTCAGGAGAGCGTATGCAGTCAGGTCGTATTGTCCAGGGCAATATTATCTCAGTTGGGGATCGCACCCTCTATGCTCGCCTTATTGTTATGGGCATCGAGCACTATGATCTTATCTTAGGGATGGACTGGCTTGCGCAGCACTACGCCACCATCGAATGTCGATCCGGGATTGTGACCTTCCGACCCCCGAGTAAAGCTGAGTTTTCTTATCAGGCGATGAGCAGATTGAGTAGCTCGCCTATCTCTTATTCCATGATGGTCAACGAGCAGTTTAAAGGTGCGTGCTCTATTTATTTGGCCTCTGTATTTGATTGTCAGTTGCTCAGCGGATTGAAGCCGAGCGACATTCCTATAGTCAGAGAGTTTTCTGGCATCTTTCTTGATGATCTTCCCGGATTACCACCAGACCGGGAGATTGAGTTCACTATTGACGTCTATCCTAACTCCGCGCCGAGGTTTAAGAACCCGTATCGATTGGCACCAGCTGAGTTGCGAGAGTTGAGGACTCAGCTTGACGAGTAGTTAGAGAAGGGTTTCATTCAGCCCAGCGTTTCACCCTGGGGTGCGCCCGTTCTGTTTGTCAAAAAGAAAGACGGGACCCTCAGGATGTGCATTGATTACAGGGAGCTGAATAAGCTCACAGTGAAGAATAAGTATCCACTGCCCCGAATTGACGACTTATTTGATCAGCTACAGGGTGCCCGAGTATTTTCCAGGATTGATCTCCGCTCGGGTTACAATCAGCTGAAGGTCCGTACGGATGATATACCAAAGACGGCATTCCGAACGAGGTATGGGCATTATGAGTTCCTTGTCATGTCTTTTGGACTTACTAATGCCCCTGCAGCTTTTATGGACTTGATGAACCGTGTCTTCAAGGAGTATCTGGACAAGTTCGTGGTGGTTTTCATCGACGACTTATTGATTTACTCTAAGACGAAGGAAGAACACGAGGAGCATCTGAGGATTGTTCTGAGGACCCTATGTCAGCACCAGCTGTATCCAAAGTTTTCGAAGTGCGAGTTCTGGCTTGACAGAGTGAGCTTCCTTGGCCATATTATATCACAGGACGGAGTTTCTGTGGATCCGAGCAAGATTCAGGTGGTCAGAGATTGGCCACAGCCAAAGAACGTACGTGAGGTGCGTGGATTTCTCGGGTTGGCCGGTTATTATCGGAAGTTTATAGAGGGATTCTCGAGGATTGCACTTCCCCTTACACGATTGACTCGAAAGAACGAGAAGTTTGTATGGTCGGCTGCTTGTGATGATAGTTTTATGGAGTTAAAGCAGAGATTGACCACCGCTCCAGTACTGGCATTACCTGATGAAGGTGTCAGATACAGTGTTTATTGTGATGCATCGGGAGTGGGACTCGGTTGTGTATTGATGCAGGAGGGGAGAGTTATTTCTTATGCTTCTCGACAGTTGAAGCCGTACGAGCAGAACTACCCCACGCACAACCTCGAGTTAGCAGCTGTGGTCTTCGCACTGAAGATATGGAGGCATTATTTATATGGGCAGCAGTGCGAGATATTTTCCTACCACAAGAGCTTGAAGTACTTATTTACGCAGAAAGAGCTGAATATGCGACAGAGGCGATGGCTTGAGTTCGTCAATGAGTACGATTTTGATATCAAGTACCACCCAGGAAAGGCGAACAAGGTAGCTGATGCATTGAGTAGAATGCCTCTGCGAGTCAGCCATCATTAGCAGTGATGTCAGATACGCTGCGGTCTGAGATTGAGAGATTCAACGTGGAGATAGTGGCAGAGTTGTCCTATATGCTTGCCAACATTTCTCTCAGGCCAACTATTCTTGATCGTATACGCGAGGCTCAGCAGAGTGATACGGAGTGTATGGAGCTTCAATCGAGCATGACATTGGGAGACTCGTCAGATTTCCATTTATCAGAGGATGGTATTCTGAAGTTCAGGCATAGGTGGTACGTGCCTAGTGACGAGGATCTAAAGAAGGAGATATTGGCCGAGGCACATTCTTCGGCATATTCTGTGCACCCGGGGAGTACCAAGATGTACCGGGATTTAAAACAGCACTTCTGGTGGCCGAACATGAAGAGGGAGGTTGCCAAGTACGTTGAGACCTGCCTAGTATGTCAGCAAGTAAAGGCTGAGCACCAGAGACCCGCTGGAACACTATTACCACTGCCGATTCCGGAGTGGAAGTGGGAGCAGATCTCCATGGATTTCATTGTGGGGCACCCGAGGACTACGAGAGGCCATGACGGCATTTTGGTTATTGTGGACCGATTGACAAAGTCGGCTCACTTTTTGCCTGTGAAGATGGCGTCTTCTATGGATCAGCTCGCAGAGCTCTATGTACAGGAGATTGTGAAGTTGCACGGAGTGCCGGTTTCTATTGTCTCGGATCGAGATCCGAGGTTTACATCGAAGTTCTGGAAGAGTCTGCACAAAGCTATGGGGACTCAGCTTAATTTTAGCACAGCGTTTCATCCTCAGACTGATGGTCAGACAGAGAGGACGAATCAGATTCTGGAGGATATGCTCAGAGCATGTGTGCTGGAGTTTCAGGGATCGTGGAGCAGGTATTTGCCACTGATCGAGTTCTCTTATAATAACAGCTTCCAGGCTACTATCGGTATGGCTCCGTATGAAGCCTTATATGGTCAAAAGTGTAGATCTCCGCTGTATTGGGGCGAGGTTGGCGAGGCCAGCATCGTTGGACCTGAGATTCTGCAGCAGACAGCAGAGAAGATTGCCATTATTCGACAGCGCATCAAGGTAGCTCAGAGCCGGCAGAAGAGCTATGCTGACACTAGACGGAGAGAGCTAGAGTTTGAGGAAGGCGACGAAGTTTATCTTAAAGTTTCTCCGTTCAAAGGCGTTGTGAGATTTGGAAGGAAGGGTAAGTTAAACCCTCGTTATGTGGGGCCCTTTCCTATTCTGAAGAGGATCGGGAAGTTGGCGTACAGATTGCAGCTTCCGGCTTCTATGGAGGGTATCCACGATGTATTTCATGTATCTATGCTTCGGAAGTGCTTGCGCGATCCGTCGCATATTGTGGAGGCTACAAAGATCAAGGTACAGCCTACCTTGAGCTATGAGGTGAGGCCGGTACGTATTTTGGAGCATTCCATCAAGGTTCTACGCAACAAAGAAATTCCGCTAGTCAAAGTTCTATGGCGGAATCACGAGGTGGAAAAGGCGACGTGGGAACGACAGCAGGATATGATGACTAAGTATCCTGATTTGTTTGTATGATTTAATTTTTTAGGACAAAATTCTGAATAAGGAGGGTAGAATGTAATATCCGGCTTGTACGGATTTCAGATATAATATATTTTATTGTTATTCTATTATATAATGACACTTTTGGTAAATATGTCAAATCAGGTCCGTTTCACGAAAAGAAAGCGTCATTACGATTCTAACGAATAATAATAATTTTAAGGAATTTACGGAAATTTTCGGAGATCAAACACTATATTCTGAGTAAATACACCTTTCGTAATGTAAAAGACGTTCTCATAAAAATAGTAAACGAGGTCCAAATTGCAAACAGACAGTTTTAATAGAGCCCTGGTAATGAATGGAAATTATTGGCAAAATATGGAGTTTTCAAGAATCTGAATCGTTAGCCGATTAACGAAACGAAGAACGAAACAAGAGCTAAGGGCAAAATGGTAATTTGCAAACCAAATTTTATAAAATAGCAAATCACCTCTCTTCTCCCTCACTTCTCTTTTCTTCTCTGCTTCTCACGATTTCCAGAGAGCAAAATTCTCTCTTTCTCCCTCGCGACTTCTCTCTCGGCCGCGACGACTTTTCATCGATCCGACCTCCGTTCTTCCTCCAGTTCTTCACGTTTTCTCTTCCGGTCAACGCTCTAGGTAAGTCTCTATAGTTTTAGAGCGTTTATTTTGATTATTTCGGAGTTTGGACAATTAGGGTTTCGTTAGGGTTCGTGTTAAAAATGATATTTAGGATTCGTAATTAATAGGTTAGCAGTGATTAAGTATATATTGCACGTATTTGACGTTATTGGGCGAAGTTAAATCAATTTGTGAAAATGTTAAAAAGTTAGGGATTTTCGGGTTTTTGAGGAAAAACTCGTTAATTGAAGTCTTGGATTATCGAGCATTAAATTGATGTTATAAATGCTTCGATTAGCTAAATTAAGAAATTAGGAAAAATTCTTTAGTTAAGGTTTGTAATTTGGACGTCAATAGCTCAAATTGGTTTTAACGGCGAATATCGTGTTTTGCCACAGACACACGACTCCCATGGACGAAGCTTGAGATTCTACGCGCTCAAGGTAAGTTTCCGTGACTTACTCTGACCAATTGGTCTACACCATACTTCGTTGTCGTATCGAGGATCCCTGAAGCGTTATTTGTTTAAAATTGCTTTGGTTGGGTAGATAGGTTTATGATTGTTTTAGGTTATTCTATTTCAGTCTTGATAGTATACATGTGCTTGTTTATTGTATGTTTATATTATGCTCATATCTGTTCATGCATCACGTATTTCAAATGTCATGAAAATGAATTTCTGCAAGTGTTTTAAGAAAAGAAAATGAACCTCTGTAATGAATGAATGTAATCTGTCTGTATCTGGTCACGCGAGGTGGGGCTCAGGCACGGCTGTGCGTGTTGCAAGCGTGTACCCCCCTCCTCTAGCTGGAAAGAGTAGTCCGACCGCAGGATGGGCTCTCTCCGGTTAGTGGGTTGCGATCTCGGTGACAATCTGTCTGTCTGCGACGTAATGAATCTGTATCTGAATCTGAATCTGCATGATTTCTGAATGGCATACGCACGCATGCATCTGCATTTACGTAGCTTACTGAGATTTCATTATCTCATAGATGTCTGTATGGTGTAGGTGACGTTCTAGGTGACATAGATCCAGGTGAGGACGACGTTCCTCCTTCTGATGTCTGAGGCAGTTGATGGATGATGGCCCGTGAGAGTGCGCTGGGCAGTCGAGGCGCGTTATGACCCGTGGGGGAAGTATGTATAGATTTTGGGATTTTCAGGATGTTTGGGCTGATGTTAATTTGTTTTGAGCAAATTAGGATGCTTGGTCTGGTAGTTGATAGGTTTACTTTTGACGTTTCAAATGTTTTGGGTAATCGTATTTAAAACGTTATGTTAAGTCTTTTATTCGAATGTTATAGAAAATGTTTTGAAATGCTTTTAGGTTGTTACGGATAGGCTCGGTTTTTAGAGCTATCCACGCAGTTGGACTTCGCAAAGTCCGACGCGAGTCGATTGAGTTTAGATTATGTTTTAATCGGTTGAGTGCAGGTTGTGAGTTATGGTGATTACTAGTGAAAGGAAGAAGATGATTTGCTCCCTGGAAATCGGATTCCAGAGAACAAATCGATGTGTTTGATGCTGTGAAGTATGAAGTGTTAAAGTCTCTGTTATTGAATGAAGGAAGGGAGGGATCGCTGCATAGTGTGCAGCGATCGATCTCTGCTGAAAAAGCAGAGATCGATCGCCGCCCTTGCTTTGTATGCAGCGATCGATCTCTGCTGAAAAGCAGAGATCGATCGCTTGCTGCATGCAAGCATGCAGCGGCAGCGAATGGTTCCGATTCTGCCCCTGCTTTAATTTTTATTAAATATTTAAATGTTTTAGGTTTTATTTAAATTGTTTTAGTTTATGTTTTAAATGATTTACCAAACAAACTTCGATTCCGGTTTCGGTTTCGATTTCAATTCCGCTTCAACGTTAGGTTTTAAAGTTATAAAATGTGAGGATAAAAAAAAATAAAAAAAAATATATATGGTACGGGAAATACGGGTACGGTATTAGGGGTGTTACAGGATTTGTGCCGAAAAGGGGGTTGATAGTGAAAGTGTACATAGTCCCTTGCGGGCCATATTCATGGTCCTCCTTTTGGACAGTGACATACGCCAAACCACCCCCAACCCTCTCTTAATCCTTGTTACATAAGTTTCATGTTCAAATCTTGATCGTGAAGGAAAACATGCACTTAAAACATTTTCATATGCTTGAAAAGGAAAACAATCGTGAAGCATGAGTATGAGTACTCTCATTTCATCAGACTAAAAGGACAGCTCATTCATTCATCAAAAGATCATACTATCAACTCGAGTATCATAACGAAACAGACAATAGCACAGATAATCTTTAAACATTATAGACAATATCTACCTAGTACCCTTGTGATGTAGGGCCTTAATGGCCGGGAATCTTACTCACTCACTTACCTGGTTTTCCCTTAGCAACTTGAGTACTTCACCTCGGATTTTTTTCTTCACCTAAAACATTTCACATTACAGAGTTAAAACAAAATCCTAAAAGTTCTAACCAAAAGTCATCCTAGAATCTAACGTACATGTATTCTTAAGTTCTTTAGTCAAGCACCTTATGTGTGTAGATCAAGTTTCCAGAACCTAAAATGCCTAGATTCGACCTAGCAACTAAACACAGTCGGTTATCTTAATGTCCAGATTCGAATCAGAAATGTCATTACTAAACGCAGATTAAAAACGTTACTACAATAATCCTACCATCGAAGAATCTGAAACTTCAAGTTCAAGCTGAAAACAGAGCTCTAAGTAACTAACCAAAAGCTACATTTTTTAAGCCTTACCTAGAGCGTGGATTGTCGGGGTGGAGACTGAAGAATCGGTCGCCGACGAAGGAGTCGTTGGCAAAGAGAAGGAGAGCTCTGGAGGATGAGAAATCGCAGAAGGAAAGTGTCGGCTACAGTGGGGTTTTAGTGAGGTTTAAGGATTTCTATTTCCTATTTATATCAATTGAAATCCATCTTATTTACAATTCTGCCATCACACAAATAAAATCAATTAAGCTTTGGCATTTAAATTCAAAATTGTAAAGGTTAATGGTGGAGGTGACAGTTAAAGCTGTTAATAAAATACCTGGCCGAACATTGTTGGGTGTTACATAACTACCCGAACCAAAACCTAGTGTCTCCTTGCTGTAGGGCCTTAAGGGCCAACTTGTATGCATGAACTTACTTGTTGTCCAAAATGCAGCAAGCTTTGCACGCACGACAACCGTGGTTCGCGAACCTAGAGTACGCAAAATTGGACATTAACCTAAACTTCAAAAAAAAGAACTAACGTTTAACCTAAACTCTTTAACTATCGTAGAAGGTTACCTGTAACTGGAGGAAACAGGAGAAAAGAAGTTTTTGGAAATAACGTAGTCGCCTAGAAGAGAGAAAACAGAGAGAAGAAGAAGGAAATGCAAAGTGTTTTATGTAGAGGGGAAGAGAAGGGAAGAAGAAGGTATGGCTTCTTCCACAAGTTTGCCAAGTGTCAATCATCCATTGGCTCCCTCCCACCAACCTTAATTGGCTTCCCATTTTGTCTCTCCATGCATTTCTAACTATTGGTTTTTAACTAAATTACTATTTAGTTCGTCAAATCGGTTTTACGAATCACCCTTATTCAATTGAACACGTCGACAATTTCATTAAAAATAGTCGTTGCATTAACATTAGAATAACTCCACTTAATTGTTCGGGGAATAATTACATAGGTAAAATGCCGGGTGTTACATTCCACTCACCTTAATGAAATTTTGTCCCCAAAATTTGCTTAAGCGAATAGCTCCGGATATTGGGCTCTAACATCTTATTGTCTTTCTCATGTGGCTTCCTCCATATTATGATTGCGCCACAAAACTTTCACCAATGGGACTACCTTGTTGCACAACACCTTGAGTGAAGTATCCAATATCTGTATGGGCCTTTCTTCATATGTCAGCGTCGGCATTATATCAAAGTCCACCTGTTTCACGATCTGAGTTGGATCTCAAACACACTTTCTCAGCATCGAAACATGAAAGACGTTGTGAACTCCATCCATAGATGCTAGCAACTGAAGTCTGTAAGCCATGCTTCCTACTTTCTTCAAGATGGGAAAGGGCCCAACAAACCGTGGACTTAGCTTTCCTTTCTTGCCAAATCTCATCACGCCCTTGAAAGGCAACACCTTTAGGAATACTTCATCGCCTTCAACAAACTCCAAGTCTCTTCTCCGATAGTCAGCGTAACTCTTTTGTCGACTCTGAGCAATTTTTATTCATTGTTTGATAGCAGCAATCACCTCGGACATCTGCTGTAGAAACTCAGGGTCGATAAGCTTGGCTTCTCCGACTTCATCCCAACACAATGGGGATCTACACTTCCTGCCGTAAAGAGCTTCATAAGGAGCCATGCCAATTGTAGCCTGATAGCTATTGTTGTAGGCGAACTTCACAAGCGGCAAATATCTACTCCAAGGAGCATGAAATTCCAGCACACACAACCTTAGCATATCCTCTAGTATCTGGATCGTTCTCTCGGATTGTCCGTCAGTCTGTGGATGAAAGCCTGTGCTGAAGTGTAACTTTGTACCTAAGGAGTTCTGCAAACTTTTCCAAAACCTGAAAGTGAATCTGGGATCCCAGTCTGAGACGATCGATACAGGAATGCCATGCAGCTTAATGATCTCATTAATATATAGCTCTGCGTACTGATCCATGGAGAACGTTGTCTTCACAGGTAGAAAATGAACCGACTTCGTCAATCTGTCTACTATGACCCATATACTATTATGGCCTTTTGCTGTCCTTGGAAGGCCGACAACAAAATCCATCGTTATGTTTTCCCATTTCCATTCGGGAATCGGAAGAGGCTGAAGTGTTCCACTTGGTCGTTGATGTTCAGCTTTGACTTGTTGACATATCATGCAAGACTCCACGTACTTGGACACTTCATTCTTCATATTCGGCCACCAGAAGTGAAGTTTCAAGTCCTGATACATCTTTGTGCTTCCAGGATGTATAGAGAAAGAAGACGAGTGATCTTCCGATAAAATATCCCTTCGCAGCTCATCGTCCCTCAGGAACGTACCATCTATCTTTGAACTTCATAATACCATCTCTCGAATAGCTGAACTCGGAAGAGGCCATAGGTAGCTTGCTTACTATATCAGCCATTTCCTTTGAATTGGGTTTCTGGGCTTCTTTAATTCGCTTTAGGATGGTGGGGCGTAGTGTCAAGTCTGCTAGTATGGCCGATAGCCCAGAAACTATCTCCATATCGAACTTTTGTATCTCTATTCTTAAAGGCATTGATACGGCCGACACAACCGGTTGCATAGTAGCTGGCATCCTGCTCAGTGCATCGGCTACCACATTAGCTTTAGCAGGATGATATTTAATCTCAACTTTGTGATCTTTCACAAATTCTAGCCACCGTCTTTGTCTCATGTTCAGCTCTTTCTGGGTAAATATGTACTTCAGGCACTTGTGATCAGAAAACACCTCACATGATTGCCCGTACAAGTGGTGTCTCCATACTTTCAGCGCAACACAACCACCCCTAACTCGAGGTCATGTGTAGGGTAGTTTTCTCATGATTCTTCAATTGTCTAGATGTGTATGCCACTACTTTCTCTTCTTGCATTAACACACATCCCAAGCCGACTTTGGACGCATCACAGTATACGCTGAATTTGCCGTCTTCAACAGGCAATACTAACAGAGGAGCAGTGGTCAACTTATGCTTAAGTGACTGAAAACTCACCTCACATGCTTCAGACCACTTGAACTTAATGTCTTTCCTCATTAAGCTGGTCATAGGTTTCACTATCACAGAAAATCCCTTGATAAATTTTCTGTAGTAACCAGCTAGCCCAACAAAACTCCGTACCTCACTGGCATTTCTCGGTTTCGGCCACTCTTTCACAGCCTGAATCTTGGCCGGATCCACCAAACTCCTTCTGCAGACACCACGTGGCCTAGAAAATTGATCCTGCTCAACTAGAATTCACATTTTGACAGTTTGGTGTATAATTGGTGTTGTTTCAAAGTTGATAGCACAATTGCCAAGTGCTTCTCGTGCTCGGCCTCACTCCGAGAATAAACTAGGATGTCTTCGATGAAGACGATTACAAATTTATCCAAGAAATCCTGGAATATCCTGTTCATCAAGTCCATAAATGCTGCAGGGGCATTAGTCAACCCGAACGACATCACTAAGAACTCATAGTGCCCGTAGCGGGTCCTAAAGGCGGTATTTGGAATATCATCAGCCCTGACCTTCAACTGGTAATAACCGGAGCGCAAATCGATCTTTGAGAATACCCGAGCCCCTTGTAGTTGGTCAAATAAATCGTCGATCCTTGGCAATGGGTACTTATTCTTGATAGTCAACTTGTTTAGCTCACGGTAGTCAATACACATACGTAGGGACCAATCCTTCTTTTTAACAAATAAGACGGGAGCACCCCACAAAGAGAAACTAGGGCGCACAAAGCCCTTGTCCACCAATTCCTTTAGCTGAGCCTTCAACTCCCTCAACTCTATTGGCGTCATACGGTACGGATTCTTCTATACTGGTTCAACACCAGGATATATATCAATCTCAAATTTGATTTCATGATCAGGTGGCAATCCCGGTAAGTCATGTAAGAAAACCTCTGAGAAGTCTCGTACTACCGGAATACTTTGAAGTTCCACCTCACCTTGCCTTTGAACATCTACTACGTGGGCAAGAAATCTGACGCATCCTGACCTCATCAGCTGTTGAGCTTTTAAGGAAGATATAATAGGCATACGGTGTTTCTTTGGTATTGTCTGATAAGAGAACTCTACCTCGTTCGGGCGCTTAAAAGACATGAGCCCGAACCTGCAGTTGATGGTGGCATGATGTCAAAACAGCCAGTCCATCCCCAGAATTACTTTGTATCCTTTCATGCTGATGACGATAAGGTTGGCATACAACTTCTGGTCTCCTACTGACACTATATCACCCCGTACAACCTGCTCGGACTGCATAAACTCTCCAGAATGTAGCATAACGCTCTAGGGCTGATCTGACGGCACAATACATAAGTTCTCTCTACCCACAAAGTCCATGGCCACAAATGAATGTGTGGCCCAGTGTCTAACAAAGTATATCCAGGTGCATTACAGACTAATATCGTACCTGTAATCGCAGTGTGCTGGGTGTCATCATCTTCCTCTATCATAGCAAACACTCTTGGCACGGCACGAGTCGACCTCGTGTCAGACACCGGACAATCCCAAACTTGGTGGCCCTCCTTGTCACATCGAAAGCATCGGCCAGTAAAGAGTCTACACTCCCCCGTATGATTTCTCTGGCAACGTGGGCATACAGGAAGCTGAGGAGCTCTCATAGGTCTTTTCCCCTTGTCCTGATAAATGACAACTTCATTAGGTATCTTAATACCTCTATTCTGTTGCTGTTGTGGTTGCCCAAGCTAACCCCTTTGTTGTTGTTGCTGTAGAGGGGCATGACGCAAGATTCTCTTTGATGTATTTCTATATCTCTGAGACTTCGCCTCTAAGGCTTCCAACTGATAAGCCTTGGCCACTACCTTCGTATACAGGGCCTCGTCAAATCCCCCATATGTAATTCCCCGTATGAGGTCCAGCTTCAAACACTAAATAAATTGATGCACCTTGTTTTCGTCAGTGGCCACCAAATGAGGTGCATAGTGGGATAGCAACTCACACCTCTGAACATACTCGGCCACTGAACCAAATTGCTGGAGTTGAGCAAACTCGATCATCTTCTCCTTCCTCACGTTGCGATCGAAGTATTTCTCGTAGAAAATTCTTTTGAATCCTTCCCAACTCAATGCCACGGTAGTAGACTGCACCGTGTCTCACCAGAATCCAGCATTTTTGGTGAGATAGAACGAGGCACATATCACTCTCTTGTTCTCCTCCTGTAACGCCCCGAGTTTTCTAAACCCAGTTTGTTACTCTTAAACTCGAACTTGACTAAGAAACATTGGACCAAATTTAAAATTTCACTCGAAAGTCTAAATTTGACATTTTCTAAAACCTCAAAACATTTAGAGACTTAAAGCGGAAATCATTTGAGCAAAAATAGAGTTAAACAAAACTATAAAACAATGTTTGAATAATCAGTTGAGATGTTATGGAACATTCGGCCAAAGAAAATAAAGGTTTAAATCGCGAAATACTTTGAAAGTTGCAAAAGTCAAACTCGTCTGCCGCGGTACAAAGTCAACAAGTGGGCAGAAATAAAACTGAAGGTCTCCACCGATGACGTCAGCCGGAGGATCATTCTTCTCTAGCTTCAGCCGATCGCAAAACGACAAGTTTTGCTACGGCATCTACCGGTGACGTCAGCCAGATGATTCGTTCATCCCGCCTTCAGCCGATCACTAGACGACAAGTCTTTTACTCACGTCTTCCAGTAGGTAAAATACTCAACATCATCCGGTTACAAAACGACAATTTACATCCTACATCTTCCGATGGATTTAACACACGACATCCACCGGTGACTAAACGACAAAACTTCTACTACATCATTCGATGGATTTGACACTCGACATCCACCGGTCACTAAACGACAAATTACATTCTACATCATCCGATGAATTTAACACCCGTCATCCACCGGGCACAAAACGACAAATTTTCTACTTATATCTTCCAATGGCTTCCACTGCAGACATCTTCCGATAGACAATAGAACAACAACTCAGCACCTGCCAATAGACATCGTCTATCAATAGAGAACATAGCGACATTTCAACTACTCCTTGCTACACAAACACAACTTGGACTATGAAAAAAAATTTACTTACTTCACTGTAACTATTTAGAATCAATTCAAAACATTGCATTACTCAAGATCCAGTAAGAACTAACATTAAAACTCAACAAAATACCATTATCAGAAAAATCTCAAAGATGTATTCAAAATATTGAAACCACTACTGTCATGAAATCTCAACAAGCTTAAATTGAAACATTGTCAACTAAACCTTCACACCAACAGACATCAGTTAAACCGCCTCATCAGGATACCAAAACGTGGCATGAATGTGCTTCAACAACTTCGCCTATTCCTCAGTAAATTCAGAGAACTCTCCAGTAGTTACCTCAACACCTACATCACAAAACTCATCTATTAGCTTATTGCTAAGCAAGTAAAGCAATAATGAAATGATATGCTAAAACATAAAACCTAAACATGCAGTTTCTACTTTCTCATCTCAGTTGTACATTTGTTCGTTTACTGATCTGATCCCTCGGTTCCCTTGGGAGTGGGATCAATTCTCCCAATGTTATACATCCTCTACTCGGTTAAGGGGTGGATGAATTTCTTTAATAGCCATTCTGATCCCTCAATTCCCTTGAGAGTGGGATCAATTCTCTCAATGTTATACATCCTCTACTCGATTAAGGGGCGGATGAATTCCCTTAATAGCTATTACATTTCAATCTGTACTTGCCTTTCCGTGACACTACATATAAATTCATTTTCGTATTCTTTCAAAAAAATTATGCATAACACGCAGAAAATACTCAAGCATGCATAAACCTACTGTTTTGTGATGTAGGCCCGAAGGCACACACAATACTTTACTTACTTGGATTCCTGGGGAAATGTTTGGTTGTTAACCACTTCGGGTTCTGCTCAAACCTAAAACCATAGGCAGTGTATTAGTTAAACTTCATTCTAAACTATCCAGGAGTCTAAGGAAATTAGTTTGGAAGCTCAGATCTCCGTGCATTCCCGATTCTGCACTTTACCCGAAACTACACTCATTCACAACACTCCCAAAACACATACATTGCACTCTCTCTGTTATCTAACCGTCAAGTCATAAGGAAAAATGAAGGAACTCACCTAAGTCGGAGAAATCGCTGGAGAAATCGAAGGGAGGGCCTCCTAGAGCACTCTGCTAAGCTGAGGAGCTGAGAGTCGAAAAGAATTGGAAAACAGTGGCGGCTACAATGCATTAAATCCAAAAACCTATTCCTTAAATATGTTATCCATTTTAAATTTTCAATTACTCTTATACCCTTGCCTAGTCATCCATTAATCCCACTTTTACTATTGTCATTAAAGTGTGTCATTAATTTAGAAAGAAATAAGACTTGGTTCTATAGAACCGGGTGTTACAATCTACCCTCCTTAAAAGAATTTTGTCCTCAAAATTCAGTACCTGAATAACTCTGCATATCGGTCCATCATGTCTTGTTGGAGCTCCCAAGTTGTCTCCTCTATGTTCTGGTTGTGCCATAAGACTTTTACCAATGGAACTTCCTTGTTGCGCAACACTTTTACTGCATAGTCTAGGATCCTTACTGGTTTCTCCTCATAAGTAAGGGTAGGATGAACTTCAATGTCCTGTTGTTCCACAACTTGATTTGGGTCCCTTAAGCACTTCTTTAACATAGAAACATGGAACACACTGTGTATCCCCTCCATAGAAGCCGGTAGCTGCAACTGATAGGCTGCGTTCCCAACTCTCTTCAGAATAGTGAATGGTCCAATAAATCTGGGGTTCAACTTTCCTCTCTTCCCAAATCGCACAACTCCTTTGAACGGTGACACCTTGAGAAAAACTTCATCACCTATCTCAAACTTCAATTCTCTATGCCTGCAATCTGCATAACTTTTCTGTTGACTCTGAGCTGCCAAAATTCTCTGTCGGATAAGGGCAATCTTCTCAACAGTTTGCTGCACAAAGTCAGGACCAAGCAACTGTGTTTCACCAACTTCATCCCAGTACAAAGGCGATCTGCATTTTCGTCCATACAATGCTTCATACGGTGTCATTCCTATTGTTGCCTGAAAACTGTTATTATAGGAAAACTCCACCAATGATAAGTATTTACTCCAAGATCCTTGAAAATCTAATATGCAAGCACGGAGCATATCCTCTAAGATCTGAATAGTTCTCTCGGATTGTCCATTTGTTTGAGGGTGGAAAGCTGTACTGAAATTAAGCTGCGTCCCCATAGCCTTGTGCAAACTCTTCCAAAACTTAGATGTAAATCTAGAGTCTCGGTCTGAAACTATAGTGCTTGGAACTCCATGCAGTCTAACAACTTCATCCACATATAACTCAACAAGTTGATCCATTGAGTATGTCATCTTTATCGGTAGAAAGTGGGCAGATTTGGTTAAACGATCAACTATAACCTAGATTGCATCATGTCCCTTTGCTGTTCTAGGCAATCCCACAACAAAATTCATCGTTATTTGTTCCCATTTCCATTCAGGGACTGGTAGAGGTTGCAATGTTCCTGAGGGTCTCTGATGCTCAGCTTTAATCTGCTGACAACACAAACATGATCCTACATACTCTGCCACACTCCTTTTCATACATGGCCACCAATAATGCTGTTTAAGATCCTTGTACATCTTTGTACTTCCGGGGTGAACAGAAAATCGAGAAGAATGCGCTTCAGAAAGAATCTCATCTCGAAGTTCCTTAATAGCAGGAACAAACCATCTATTTCTAAACTTAAGGATTCCATCAGCTGAATAGTTAAAATCTGATTTGTCCGTAGAATCCATGCTTAACTTGTACTTGTTACACTCGTCATCATTCGTCTGAGCTTCTTTTATTTTCTCTAGAATGGTAGGCTTTAAGGTTAAGGCTGAAAGTATAGCTGATACACTGGATACTACTTCTAGGTTAAACCTTTGGAATTCTGACTCTAAGGCTAATGGTATATTGAAAATCATAGTTGGGGTTGGTGTTGTTACTCTACTCAAAGCATCTGCAACAACATTTGCTTTGCCGGGATGATATTTAATCTCGAAATCATAGTCCTTTACAAATTCCAACCATCGACGTTGCCTCATGTTTAGTTCTTTCTGTGTGAAAATATACTTCAGGCTCTTATGATCTGAAAATATCTCGCAAGATTGTCCATACAAGTAATGCCTCCAAATCTTAAGTGCAAATACCACTGCAGCTAATTCTAAGTCATGTGTAGAGTAATTCTTCTCATGTGTTTTCAACTGCCTAGAGGCATAAGCTATTACCTTTCCTTCTTGTATCAAGACACAGCCAAGTCCAACCTTGGATGCATCACAATAAATGCTAAATTTACCATCTTCAACTAGAAGGGTTAAAATTGAAGCATTGATCAGTTTCTGTTTCAGGGTCTGAAAACTATGCTCACATTCGTCAGTCCATATATATTTCACATTTTTCCTTGTTAACCTAGTAAGGGGTGTAGCAATCTTCAAAAATCCTTCAATGAACTTTCTATAATATCCTGCTAGTCCAAGAAAACTCCTGATATCTGTAGCATTCCTCGGTTGGAGCCATTTCTTAACTGCTTGAACCTTAGCTGGATCGACAGATATACCATCCCCAGCGATAACATGTCCTAGAAAGTGAACTTGGTCCAACCAAAATTCACACTTAGAAAACTTGGCGTATAGTTGGTGCTGTTTTAATACTTCTAACACCAAGGTCAGGTGCCTATCATGCTCATCCTTAGTACATGAATAGATTAAAATGTCATCTATGAATACTATGACAAACTTATCCAAATACTCATGAAATACTCTATTCATGAAATCCATAAAGGCTGCTAATGCATTTGTCAATCCAAAGGACATAACCAAAAACTCATAATGTCCATACCTTGTGCGAAAAGCATTCTTAGGAATATCCTCAGATTTGACTTTCAATTGGTAATAACCGGACCTAAGGTCAATCTTAGAGAAAACACGTGCACCATTAAGCTGGTCAAATAAATCATCAATCCTTGGCAATGGATACTTGTTCTTGACAGTTAACTTATTTAATTCCCTATAATCAATGCACATTCGCATTGACTCATCTTTCTTTTTGACAAAAAGGACAGGTGCACCCCACGGTAAAAAGCTTGGGCGTATGAACCCTTTCTCCAACAGATCCTCCAACTGCTTCTTTAATTCCTTAAGTTCTGTTGGTGCTAGCCTATATGGATTTTTAGACACAGGCTCGGCGCCGGGGTAAACATCTACAACGAATTTGATTTCCCTATCTGGTGGTAAACCAGGAAGGTCATCTAAAAACACTTCAGGGAAGTCTTGGACAATTAAGACATTTTGGGGTGTTGCTTTTCCTACGAATTGTGTATCTAGAACACTAGCCAAGAAGCATAGGTACTCTCTGCATAGTGAGGGTCTACAATTTATCGAAGTCATAACAGACATTTCCTCACTCTTCTTTAAAGCTTGGAAGGTATGATTTAAACCACCAGGGGATTGGAATCTAACTACTCCAGTCCTACAGTCGATTGTAGCATAATGTTTAAACAGCCAATCCATTCCTAGGATTACATCAAATCCTATTATATCCATAATAATGAGATCAGCACGTAGACTCACACTTCCTACTAACACATCACTGTCAAGCATCACCTGGTTAGAGTGCATGCGTTCACCAGAGGGTAAAGCAACACTAAACACATGTATAGAAGGGGTAAACTGTACATCTAACTTAACAGCAAATGTAGATGCTATGAATGAATGTGTTGCACCAGAATCTATCAATGTAAAAGCAGGTATAGAGTTGACCAATATAGTACCTGACACAACAGCAGGCTGCTCATCACTGCCCAACTCCATCATGGAGAATATCTTCGGCTTAATCATAGCAGGGCCATTCTTAGGAGCTGGACAGTCCCTAATGACGTGGCCAACCTTGTTACAGTTGAAGCATCGAGTGACTCTGGGCTTCGGGCAATCCCTGTATGTGTGTCCAATTTCCTCACAATTGAAACACTTTCCTGAACCGAACCTGCATTCACCCAGGTTACTCTTCGAACATTTTGGGCACAGGGGAAACTTCCTGGCATCCGGCACTTTCTTTCCTGATCCTTGGCTATGCTGGCCTTCACTAGGTCTCTTTATTCCCCTTTGATGATGTGGCTGGACCGACTTTTGTTGGACCTCTTTTGGTCCAGCATACTTCCTTTCAGCTTCTTCCACTTCCAGACCAGTGGACACAACCTCGATGAATGCCAAGCCTTTAATACCACAAAATTTAACCCCTCGGTAGATTTCTGGCTTCAGTCCATGCACAAATTTGAATACCTTGTCCTCGTCCCTGTGAGCAAAATGTCCAGCAAACCTGGACAGGGACTCGAACTGCCTACTGTACTCGGCTACAGACCCTGTCTGCTTCAAGTTTAGAAATTCCAACTTCTTTGCAGTTTGGACAGTACTGTTGAAATACTTCTCGTAGAAAATGTCTTTGAATTGCGACCAAGGCATCGCCAAGACATCAGTGGTGGTCTCTATTGTTTCCCACCAGAGTTGAGCTTCACCAGCCAAGTGAAATGTTGCTAACGTGACCTTGTCTCCTTCTCTTATGTTGGCACACCTAAACATACTTTCAATCTTCCTAAGCCACCCTCAGCAATAACTGGATCAGATGACTGTTCATCAAACGTGGGTGGTCTTAGTCTCCGGAATCTATCTCCAGAATGTTCATTGCTAGAACTCGAGTTGGCACTTCCTTGCACCTCTCGGTTTAAGAGTACTCCTAGTTGGTCAGACTGTTGGCGCACTAAATCAGTTTGCTGATGCACTAACTCTGTCAGCTGCCTAATCACACTAGGCTCCTCTTCACTTCTCACATTTGGCATTTCTCTTGGCACTCTAGGTCTCCCTGGGCGTCTGGCTATTATACTAAATTCCTGCACAGGGTTAATTACACTCTTAAATATCTACCAACTAAGGTTAACTTAAACACTTACAGTTGTTGAAGTACTTCCATGCAACGATCGGCACTGATGAGTAATCTTTTGAACAGTTTAACTGAATGTCTCTGATACCATACTGTAACGTCCCGAGTTTTCTGAACCCAATTTGTTACTCTTAAACTCGAACTTGACTAAGAAACATTGGACCAAATTTAAAATTTCGCTCAAAAGTCTAAATTTGACATTTTCTAAAACCTCAAAACATTTAGAGACTTGCAGCGGAAATGATTTGAAAAAAAATAGAGTTAAACAAAACTATAAAACAATGTTTGAATAATCAGTTGAGATGTTAGGGAACATTCGGCCAAAGGAAATAAAGGTTTAAATCGCGAAATACTTTGAAAGTTGCAAAAGTCAAACTCGTATGCCGCTGTACAAAGTCAACAAGTGGGCAAAAATAAAACTGAATGTAACACCCGACATTTCGGCCAGGTGATTTTCTGACCATTTTCATTGTCACCCCCTCTTATTTAACCTTTATGATTTAAATTTAATGTTAAGACAAATTTATTACAAGTTGAGTAAAACTAGGTTGGGTGGCAGTTTTGTAAATAAAATTGATGGATTGAGTATAAATAGGAAATGACAACCTTAAACCTCATTTATTACCACTGTAGCCGACATTCCCTCTCGGCGATTTCTTCTCTCCCAAGTTCTTGCCCTCGGCTACCAGAACTTTCCTTTACCGACGGCTGGTTTCAGCTTGCCTTTCCTCTACGAATCCATATCCGAGGTATACATTGACATTGCGGCTATCTATTAGTTTGTTACCCTGTTCTCAGCTCGGCATTTGAGTTTCGGTCTTTATCAATGGTCGTGTGATATTAGAACATTGTGTTAACTGAGTGTGGTAACGTCATTTCCGAATCGATTCTGATCATTTAGAGTAATCAACTCAGCTTCAATCGATGGTAGAACCTGTCCACCTATTTTTGGATTTCTGGCAACACGGGTATCAAACAGAGTATTTAGGAATGACTTTAGCTATTAGAGTCCTAGGACGATTTATGATTAGAGCTATTAGGACCTTTGTTTTAACTACTGTAATGTACATGTTTTAGGTGAAGAAGTTTAAAGGGAAGAAGCTCGGATTGCTAAGGAATCCAGGTAAGTTAATGTATTAAGATTTCCGGCCACTAGGGCCCTACACCGCAAGGGTATTAGGAAATCATTGAGATGTCGGTCTGTTGACTATGACTAGTTATTGCCATGATATGAAGAAATTGTGTAAGAAGATATTAAGTTACAGGATGTTTTGCTTGTCCTTATGGTATGATTTCTCTCTGTGAACATCATGTCTATGTATTGAGTCCACGTTTATGACTGAGTTAAGAACATGAAAAGTAAATGTAATCATGATTAAGTGCGGGACGGGAAAAGAGACCATGACAAGTATAGCTCGCGAATTCTCCCCCAGGTGGAGGCCGAGCTGATGACATGTATGGCTCGCGAATTCTCCCCTGGTGGAGGCCGAGTTGATGACGTGTATGGCTCGCGAATTCTCCCACTGGTGGAGGCCGAGTTAGTCGTTACTATGATTGCCGCGATAGGCAAATGACTATGAACCCCTGTCTTTCTCCCTCGTCTCCTGCCTTAATACATGCCATGAAAATAATAAAAATGAACATGAATGAAGAAAGGTTTATGAACTTGTGTTCCTTAATTTGTGCACTCATGTATATCTGTCAGTATGCATTCCTTACTAAGCATTAGACTTATAGTTGAACCTTATGGTGTAGGTGAAGAAGGTTCAGGTGAGGATACTATGTTCAAAGAGGATGCTTAAGGCTGGTTGCTGGAGGAAGCTCAAAATGACAGTGCAGGACTGGAAAAGGCGATTCATGACCCTGGTTAACGTTTTATGATTTCTATTAAGATAATGGATATGACAGTCTAAGTAGGTTAAGGCTAATTTGGAACGTTGAATCTGAGATTTGTCTGGTTACTTATTGAATCTGAGGATAATTTCAAGGATTATTAAAGATTGTCGTCTAAGTCTTCCGCTTTGTGTATTTTGGATGAGATCATGTTTCTACTCTTTGAGGTTTATGGTTACTAGGTTATGATTCGGGTGAGTTATGGTAAGTTCTATGGGTGAAGATGATAAAGGTTGTAGTATTTTCTGCCTTGTGATAGGAGCTGGTTTAAGATAACCTTCCGGCTGACGTCACGGCTAGATGCCGAATGATGCTGGTTTAGTCTTCCGGTTGACGTCATCGGCAGATGCCGAAGGATAGTTAGTTGGATGGTTTAGTCTTCCGGTTGACGTCATCGGCAGATGCCGAAGGATAGTCGTTGGATGGTTTAGTCTTCCGGCTGAGTCATCGGCAGATGCCGAAGGATAGTAGTTGGATGGTTTAGTCTTCCAGCTGACGTCATCGACAGATGCCGAAGGAATGTAGTTGGATGGTTTAGTCTTCCGGCTGACGTCATCGGCAGATGCCGAATGATAGTAGATTGATGTTTAGTCTTTCGGTTGACGTCATCGGCAGATGCCGAAGGAATGTAGTTGGATGGTTTAGTCTTCCGGCTGACGTCATCGGCAGATGCCGAATGATAGTAGATTGATGGTTTAGTCTGACGTCATCGCAGATGCCGAAGGATAGTAGTTGGATGGTTTAGTCTTCCGGCTGACGTCATCGGCAGATGCCGAAGGATAGTAGTTGGATGGTTTAGTCTTCCGGCTGACGTCATCGCAGATGCCGAAGGATAGTAGTTGGATGGTTTAGTCTTCCGGCTGACGTCATCGCAGATGCCGAAGGATAGTAGTTGGATGGTTTAGTCTTCCGGCTGACGTCATCGCAGATGCCGAAGGATAGTAGTTGGATGGTTTAGTCTTCCGGCTGACGTCATCGCAGATGCCGAAGGATAGTAGTTGGATGGTTTAGTCTTCCGGCTGACGTCATCGCAGATGCCGAAGGATAGTAGTTGGATGGTTTAGTCTTCCGGCTGACGTCATCGCAGATGCCGAAGGATAGTAGTTGGATGGTTTAGTCTTCCGGCTGACGTCATCGCAGATGCCGAAGGATAGTAGTTGGATGGTTTAGTCTTCCGGCTGACGTCATCGGCAGATGCCGAAGGATAGTAGTTGGATGGTTTAGTCTTCCGGCTGACGTCATCGCAGATGCCGAAGGATAGTAGTTGGATGGTTTAGTCTTCCGGCTGACGTCATCGCAGATGCCGAAGGATAGTAGTTGGATGGTTTAGTCTTCCGGCTGACGTCATCGCAGATGCCGAAGGATAGTAGTTGGATGGTTTAGTCTTCCGGCTGACGTCATCGGCAGATGCCGAAGGATAGTAGTTGGATGGTTTAGTCTTCCGGCTGACGTCATCGCAGATGCCGAAGGATAGTAGTTGGATGGTTTAGTCTTCCGGCTGACGTCATCGGCAGATGCCGAAGGATAGTAGTTGGATGGTTTAGTCTTCCGGCTGACGTCATCGCAGATGCCGAAGGATAGTAGTTGGATGGTTTAGTCTTCCGGCTGACGTCATCGCAGATGCCGAAGGATAGTAGTTGGATGGTTTAGTCTTCCGGCTGACGTCATCGGCAGATGCCGAAGGATAGTAGTTGGATGGTTTAGTCTTCCGGCTGACGTCATCGGCAGATGCCGAAGGATAGTAGTTGGATGGTTTAGTCTTCCGGCTGACGTCATCGCAGATGCCGAAGGATAGTAGTTGGATGGTTTAGTCTTCCGGCTGACGTCATCGCAGATGCCGAAGGATAGTAGTTGGATGGTTTAGTCTTCCGGCTGACGTCATCGCAGATGCCGAAGGATAGTAGTTGGATGGTTTAGTCTTCCGGCTGACGTCATCGCAGATGCCGAAGGATAGTAGTTGGATGGTTTAGTCTTCCGGCTGACGTCATCGCAGATGCCGAAGGATAGTAGTTGGATGGTTTAGTCTTCCGGCTGACGTCATCGCAGATGCCGAAGGATAGTAGTTGGATGGTTTAGTCTTCCGGCTGACGTCATCGGCAGATGCCGAAGGATAGTAGTTGGATGGTTTAGTCTTCCGGCTGACGTCATCGCAGATGCCGAAGGATAGTAGTTGGATGGTTTAGTCTTCCGGCTGACGTCATCGACCGGTGGATGTCACCGGATGATGCTTTTAATTGAGCACGCGAGGCCCACGTGCCCACCGGAAGATGTCTCCTTTTAGGCGGTGTTAAGCGAGACACGCGTAATGCACGTGATGACCGGACGATGAAATTTCTGAGGGTTGCCAACACATGCAACCCATGCAAACCCGAGTAGAATTATGTTAAGAGAGTTGAGGGCATTTCTCCTTTGCCCGAATTTGTCAAGAAACCGATGACCGAGTCTAGTCGCTCGACTCTGTGAAAGTTTGAGCCGACGAGGCGTAGAAAGTCGAACACGAGAGAGTTCGTCTTCCTTGGTGGTTCTACGTCTCTGTTTCCAGTTTAGGAAAGAAAATAAATAAAACATATAATATAATATGTAGTAAGTGAATGCAAAAGTAAAAGTCAAGCAAACGATTAATGAAGGATTATGAACACGTGACGGCTCCCGGCTGGGGTCGTTACAATTATGGTATCAAAGCAAAACCAGGTTCTAAAACCGATTCTGTAGACTGCCTTCCAGCACTGACTGTCACTTGAGCACACCCCAGCAACTGTAAGTATTTATGATTTCATGTATGTCATTAAGTTAAGTTATGCCTGTAATGATTTGTCTAGGAATCCCGAGATGGTTAGAGGTCAACAGAGGGAGACCAATGAGGATAGCAATGCTATTGCTCAATTGACTGAGTTAGTCATGCGTCAATCTCACCAGATAGAACGACTGATGACAGCTAGAGAAGAACAAGGCAACTCCAGTACTAACGCAACTCATGATCATGGGGGTGAACGCTTTCACCGGCTTCGACCCCCGGTGTTTAATGGGTATGTTTCCGATCCTATTCATGCTGAGGAGTGGATTCGAAAGATAGAAGACATGTTAAGTATGCAAAGGTTGACGAAGGGGATAAGGTCACCTATGCTGTCTTTCATTTGGAGTTAAGTGCAAGGCATTGGTGGGACTCGATCCAGAACACCGCTAATGCCGAAGCTATGACCTGGGGAATGTTCAAGACTGCCTTCTTTGACAAGTACTTCAATAGGACTGTTCGGGCCAACAAGAAGAAGGAGTTCATGAATCTTCGACAAACTGGCTCTGTGAAGGATTACATATGCGAATTTGATGCCTTATCACGGTTTGCTCCCCGTATGATGGAGGATGAGGAAGACAAGATTTATCAGTTTGTTCAAGGACTGAAGCCAAGTCTGTACATGAAAGTGAAGACTGCTGGGATACATAATGTACCTTATGGTGAAGTGACGGCCAAGGCCTTGGAGCTGGAGGAGGCAGAAATGACAGCATATGCACAGCGCGAACAGCCAAAGAAACTCATGAAGGACACTCAGCCGCCACCACGTCAGAACAAGGGTTGGCAGCCGCGTCAGAACAGGGGACCACAGCAACAACAGCATGGAATAAAGAGGCCCCTCAACCAGAACGATGACCAGGGAAAAAGAAAGAGACCTCTGGCACCTCTATGCCCTACATGTCAGAAGAACCACCCTGGTGAGTGCAAGTTGCTTTCTGGCCGTTGTTTCAGGTGTGATAAGACCGGACACTTAGTCAGAGACTGCCCCATGCCGCCAGACCCGAACTGTGCAAGAGTAATACCCAGAGTTTACGCTATGTTGGAAGATGAGGACACAGTGCCGCATACAGTCATATCAGGTACCATCATGATCTGTGGTTTTGCTGCTTATACACTTATAGATACAGGGGCCACACACTCGTTTATATCAACCTTGTTTGTATGCAATCATAACATAGGATCATTACCAACGGAAGGGTCATATAGTGTCATGTTACCATCAGGAAAGTCCCTACATTCAGAACAGATTGTTAAGGGTGACGTTGTGTCCTTAGGGGATAAGAATCTCTATGCGGAACTAATTGTTATTGACATGAAAGGGTATGAAGTGATATTAGGGATGGATTGGTTATTTAAGCATCATGCCACAATAAGTTGTAGATCTGGAATAGTTGATTTTAGACCCCCAAATGGCAATCATTATTCTTTCCAAGCTATTCCTAAAATAAGTAAGATACCAATTATATCCTCACTAGAAGTATATTGAATGCTGAGATGTGGTTGCGAGAGCTACCTGGCTAGTGTGAAGGATGACCGGGTGAAGAATAAAATTGAGCTACAGGACATTCCTATAGTCCGGGAGTTTCCCGAGGCATTCTTAGATGATTTACGGGTATACCACCTGATAGAGAAATAGAGTTTGTAATTGATACATACCCCGAGGCATCACCTGTATCTAAGAATCTTTACCGTATGGCACCTGTTGAGTTGAAAGAATTGAAGGTCCAACTGCAGGAATTGGTTGACAAGGGATTTATTCGCCCCAGCAGTTCTCCTTGGGGTGCACCAGTCTTATTTGTAAGGAAGAAAGATGGTTCTCTTAGAATGTGAATAGACTACAGGGAACTAAATAAGTTGACCATCAAGAATAGGTACCCCTTACCGAGGATTGATGATTTGTTTGACCAATTGCAAGGAGCTAAGGTATTTTCAAAGATAGATTTACGTTCGGGTTATTACCAACTGAAGGTTAGAGAAGGAGATATACCAAAGACAGCCTTCAGAACCCGCTATGGACATTATGAATTCTTAGTCATGTCGTTTGGATTGACAAACGCCCCTGCAGCCTTCATGGATTTAATGAACCGTGTGTTTCGTGAGTATTTGGATAAGTTTGTGATTGTATTCATAGATGATATCTTGATATACTCCCGAACTGTGGCTGACCATGAAGAACATTTGAAAGTAGTTTTGACGACATTGAAGGAGCATCAACTTTATGCCAAGCTGTCTAAGTGTGAGTTTTGGTTAGATAAAGTTAATTTCCTTGGCCATGTAGTTTTTGCTAATGGCATATCTGTGGACCCGACCAAAATTCAGGCAGTAAAAGATTGGCCTCAACCTAAGAATGCCAGCGAAGTCCGCAGCTTCCTTGGATTAGCAGGCTATTATAGGAAGTTCATCAAGGGATTTTCTATGATAGCTAAACCCCTGACGAGTTTGACAAAGAAGGACATTAAGTATTCTTGGACTGAAGCCTGTGAAGACAGCTTCCAGACGTTAAAACTGAAGTTAACAACAGCCCCTGTATTGACCCTCCCAACCGAAGGAGGACAATTTAGTGTTTACTGCGATGCGTCTAAAGTTGGTTTAGGTTGCGTTCTGATGCAAGAGGGTAAAGTTATAGCGTATGCTTCTAGGCAGCTAAAGAATTACGAGCAAAATTACCCCACTCATGATCTAGAATTAGCTGCTGTTGTTTTTGCCTTGAAGATTTGGAGACACTATTTATATGGACAGCAATGTGATGTGTTTTCTGACCATAAAAGTCTAAAGTACCTCTTCACACAGAAGGAGTTGAACATGAGACAGAGACGTTGGTTGGAATTTGTCAAGGACTACGATTTTGAGATCAAGTATCACCCCGGGAAGGCTAACTCTGTAGCTGATGCATTGAGTAGGATGTCAACAACAATGCAGCCCGTGGTTTCAACCATGTCTATACCCTTAAGAACATAAGTTCAGAAGTTTGACTTGGAGATAGTTCCAGAGTTATCAGTCTTGCTCGCTGAGTTATCTATTCAACCATCAATTTTGGAAAAGATCAAGGATGCACAACAGAGGGATTCAGAGGAAAATATCAGCATGATGAACAAGTTGAAAGACACCACCTCCGAGTTCAGTCTCTCCAAGGATGGAATCCTGAAGTTTAGGAATCGGTGGTGCATTCCTAATGATGTGGAATTGCGTAAGTTGATCTTGGCAGAGGCGCACTCCTCTTCCTTTTCTGTACATCCTGGCTGCACCAAGATGTACCGAGACCTGAAGTTACTGTACTGGTGGCCTAACCTAAAAAGGGATGTTGCTAAGTATGTAGAGTCCTGTTTAGTATGCCAACAAGTCAAAGCCGAGCACCAACGTCCAGGAGGTACTCTTCAGCCGTTGCCTATTCCCGAATGGAAGTGGGAACACATAGCTATGGATTTCGTTGTAGGACTACCTAAGACGACAAAAGGACATGATTGTATTTGGGTTGTGGTGGATAGACTGACGAAATCAGCCCATTTCTTACCTGTAAGGACCACCTATACGATGGACCAATTTGCTGATCTTTATGTTCAGGAAATTATCAGGTTGCATGGAATCCCTGTATCCATTGTCTCTGACCGTGACCCCAGGTTTACCTCTCGATTCTGGAAAAGTTTGCAAGGCACATTAGGTACAAAGTTATCTTTCAGCACAGCTTTCCACCCACAGACCGATGGCCAATCAGAAAGGACGATTCAAATACTCGAAGATATGTTGAGAGCATGTGTACTTGACTTTCAGACAACTTGGAGTAGGCAATTACCTCTGGTTGAGTTCTCATACAATAACAGTCATCAGTCCACCATTGGTATGGCACCATATGAGGCACTGTATGGTAGGAAGTGTAGGTCACCTCTTTACTGGGACGAGGTTGGTGAAACAAAACTTCTTGGACCCGATATTCTGCAGCAAATGTCAGATAAGATTGCCACTATTCGAAAAAGAATGATGACTGCTCAGAGCCGGCAGAAGTGTTATGCAGATCAAAGGAGAAGGGAACTCGAGTTTTCAGCAGGAGATGAAGTATTCTTAAAGGTGTCACCATTTAAAGGAGTCTTAAGATTTGGCAAGAAGGGAAAACTTAATCCTAGATTTATTGGACCCTTCCCTGTCTTGGCAAAAGTCGGGAGTACAGCCTACAGACTGCAACTGCCTCCATCATTGGATAAAGTTCATAATGTCTTCCATGTGTCAATGTTAAGGAAGTGCATGCGTGATCCGATGCAGGTCATCCAGCCACCGGATATTGGTTTAGAGCCGACACTGGAGTATGAGGAGAAACCAATACAGATTTTGGAATATACAATCAAGACTCTGAGAAACAAGGAGATTCCATTGGTGAAAGTTTTATGTACGAATCACGGCATTGAAGAAGCCACATGGGAAAGACAGCAGGAGATGTTGGACAATTATCCTGAGTTATTTGCTTGAGCAATTTTCGAGGACGAAAATTTTGTTTAAGGAGGGGTGGATGTAACACCCGACATTTCGGCCAGGTGATTTTCTGACCATTTTCATTGTCACCCCCTCTTATTTAACCTTTATGATTTAAATTTAATGTTAAGACAAATTTATTACAAGTTGAGTAAAACTAGGTTGGGTGGCAGTTTTGTAATTAAAATTGATGGATTGAGTATAAATAGGAAATGGCAACCTTAAACCTCATTTATTACCACTGTAGCCGACATTCCCTCTCGGCGATTTCTTCTCTCCCAAGTTCTTGCCCTCGGCTACCAGAACTTTCCTTTACCGACGGCTGGTTTCAGCTTGCCTTTCCTCTACGAATCCATATCCGAGGTATACATTGACATTGCGGCTATCTATTAGTTTGTTACCCTGTTCTCAGCTCGGCATTTGAGTTTCGGTCTTTATCAATGGTCGTGTGATATTAGAACATTGTGTTAACTGAGTGTGGTAACGTCATTTCCGAATCGATTCTGATCATTTAGAGTAATCAACTCAGCTTCAATCGATGGTAGAACCTGTCCACCTATTTTTGGATTTCTGGCAACACGGGTATCAAACAGAGTATTTAGGAATGACTTTAGCTATTAGAGTCCTAGGACGATTTATGATTAGAGCTATTAGGACCTTTGTTTTAACTACTGTAATGTACATGTTTTAGGTGAAGAAGTTTAAAGGGAAGAAGCTCGGATTGCTAAGGAATCCAGGTAAGTTAATGTATTAAGATTTCCGGCCACTAGGGCCCTACACCGCAAGGGTATTAGGAAATCATTGAGATGTCGGTCTGTTGACTATGACTAGTTATTGCCATGATATGAAGAAATTGTGTAAGAAGATATTAAGTTACAGGATGTTTTGCTTGTCCTTATGGTATGATTTCTCTCTGTGAACTTCATGTTTATGTATTGAGTCCACGTTTATGACTGAGTTAAGAACATGAAAAGTAAATGTAATCATGATTAAGTTCGGGACGGGAAAAGAGACCATGACAAGTATAGCTCGTGAATTCTCCCCTGGTGGAGGCCGAGCTGATGACATGTATGGCTCGCGAATTCTCCCCCTGGTGGAGGCCGAGTTGATGACGTGTATGGCTCGCGAATTCTCCCACTGGTGGAGGCCGAGTTAGTCGTTACTATGATTGCCGCGATAGGCAAATGACTATGAACCCCTGTCTTTCTCCCTCGTCTCCTGCCTTAATACATGCCATGAAAATAATGAAAATGAACATGAATGAAGAAAGGTTTATGAACTTGTGTTCCTTAATTTGTGCACTCATGTATATCTGTCAGTATGCATTCCTTACTAAGCATTAGGCTTATAGTTGAACCTTATGGTGTAGGTGAAGAAGGTTCAGGTGAGGATACTATGTTCAAAGAGGATGCTTAAGGCTGGTTGCTGGAGGAAGCTCAAAATGACAGTGCAGGACTGGAAAGGCGATTCATGACCCCTGGTTAACGTTTTATGATTTCTATTAAGATAATGGATATGACAGTCTAAGTAGGTTAAGGCTAATTTGGAACGTTGAATCTTGAGATTTGTCTGGTTTAATTATTGAATCTGAGGATAATTTCGAGGATTATTAAAAGATTGTCGTCTAAGTCTTCCGCTTTGTGTATTTTGAATGAGATCGTGTTTCTTACTCTTTGAGGTTTATGGTTACTAGGTTATGATTCGGGTGAGTTATGGTAAGTTCTATTGGGTGAAGATGATAAAGGTTGTAGTATTTTCTGCCTTGTGATAGGAGCTGGTTAAGATAACCTTCCGGCTGACGTCATCGGCAGATGCCGAATGATGATGGTTTAGTCTTCCGGCTGACGTCATCGGCAGATGCTGAAGGATAGTAGTTGGATGGTTTAGTCTTCCGGCTGACGTCATCGGCAGATGCCGAAGGATAGTAGTTGGATGGTTTAGTCTTCCGGCTGACGTCATCGGCAGATGCCGAAGGATAGTAGTTGGATGGTTTAGTCTTCCGGCTGACGTCATCGGCAGATGCCGAAGGATAGTAGTTGGATGGTTTAGTCTTCCGGCTGACGTCATCGGCAGATGCCGAAGGATAGTAGTTGGATGGTTTAGTCTTCCGGCTGACGTCATCGGCAGATGCCGAAGGATAGTAGTTGGATGGTTTAGTCTTCCGGCTGACGTCATCGGCAGATGCCGAAGGATAGTAGTTGGATGGTTTAGTCTTCCGGCTGACGTCATCGGCAGATGCCGAATGATGATGGTTTAGTCTTCCGGCTGACGTCATCGGCAGATGCCGAAGGATAGTAGTTGGATGGTTTAGTCTTCCGGCTGACGTCATCGGCAGATGCCGAAGGATAGTAGTTGGATGGTTTAGTCTTCCGGCTGACGTCATCGGCAGATGCCGAAGGATAGTAGTTGGATGGTTTAGTCTTCCGGCTGACGTCATCGGCAGATGCCGAAGGATAGTAGTTGGATGGTTTAGTCTTCCGGCTGACGTCATCGGCAGATGCCGAATGATGATGGTTTAGTCTTCCGGCTGACGTCATCGGCAGATGCCGAATGATGATGGTTTAGTCTTCCGGCTGACGTCATCGGCAGATGCCGAAGGATAGTAGTTGGATGGTTTAGTCTTCCGGCTGACGTCATCGGCAGATGCCGAAGGATAGTAGTTGGATGGTTTAGTCTTCCGGCTGACGTCATCGGCAGATGCCGAATGATGATGGTTTAGTCTTCCGGCTGACGTCATCGGCAGATGCCGAATGATGATGGTTTAGTCTTCCGGCTGACGTCATCGGCAGATGCCGAATGATGATGGTTTAGTCTTCCGGCTGACGTCATCGGCAGATGCCGAATGATGATGGTTTAGTCTTCCGGCTGACGTCATCGGCAGATGCCGAAGGATAGTAGTTGGATGGTTTAGTCTTCCGGCTGACGTCATCGGCAGATGCCGAAGGATAGTAGTTGGATGGTTTAGTCTTCCGGCTGACGTCATCGGCAGATGCCGAAGGATAGTAGTTGGATGGTTTAGTCTTCCGGCTGACGTCATCGGCAGATGCCGAAGGATAGTAGTTGGATGGTTTAGTCTTCCGGCTGACGTCATCGGCAGATGCCGAATGATGATGGTTTAGTCTTCCGGCTGACGTCATCGGCAGATGCCGAAGGATAGTAGTTGGATGGTTTAGTCTTCCGGCTGACGTCATCGGCAGATGCCGAAGGATAGTAGTTGGATGGTTTAGTCTTCCGGCTGACGTCATCGGCAGATGCCGAAGGATAGTAGTTGGACGGTTTAGTCTTCCGGCTGACGTCATCGGCAGATGCCGAATGATGATGGTTTAGTCTTCCGGCTGACGTCATCGGCAGATGCCCACCGGAAGATGTCTCCTTTTAGGCGGTGTTAAGCGAGACACGCGTAATGCACGTGATGACCGGACGATGAAATTTCTGAGGGTTGCCAACACATGCAACCCATGCAAACCCGAGTAGAATTATGTTAAGAGAGTTGAGGGCATTTCTCCTTTGCCCGAATTTGTCAAGAAACCGATGACCGAGTCTAGTCGCTCGACTCTGTGAAAGTTTGAGCCGACGAGGCGTAGAAAGTCGAACACGAGAGGGTTCGTCTTCCTTGATGGTTCTACGTCTCTGTTTCCAGTTTAGGAAAGAAAATAAATAAAACATATAATATAATATGTAGTACTGAATGCAAAAGTAAAAGTCAAGCAACGATTAATGAAGGATTATGAACAGACGGCTCCCGGCTGGGGTCGTTACACTGAAGGTCTCCACCGATGACGTCAGCCAGAGGATCATTCTTCTAGCTCAGCAGATCGCAAAACGACAAGTTTTGCTACTGCATTCTACCGGTGACGTCAGCCGGATGATTTGTTCATCCCGCCTCAGCCGATCACTAGACGACAAGTCTTTTACTCACGCCTTCCGGTAGGTAAAATATCGACATCATCCGGTTGCAAAACGAAAATTTACATCCTACATCTTCCGATGGATTTAACACACGACATCCACCGGTGACTAAACGAAAAAACTTCTACTACATCATCCGATGGATTTAACACTCGACATCCACCGGTCACTAAACGACAAATTACATTCTACATCATCCGATGAATTTAACACCCGACATCCATCGGTCACAAAATGACAAATTTTCTACTTATATCTTTCGATGGCTTCCACTGAAGACATCTTCCGATAGACAACAGAACAACAACTCAGCACCTGCCAATAGACATCGTCTATCAATAGAGAACAGAGCGACATTTCAACTACTCCTTGCTACACAAACACAACTCGGACTACGAAAAGAAATTACTTACTTCACTGTAACTATTAGAATCATTTCAAAACATTGCATTACTCAGATCCAATAAGAACCAACATTAAAACTCAACAAAATACCATTATCAGAAAGATCTCAAAGATGTATTCAAAATATTGAAACCACTACTGTCCCGAAATCTCAACACGTTTAAATTGAAACATTGTCAACTAAACCTTCACACCAACAGATATCAGTTAAACCGCCTCATCAGGATACCAAAACATTGCATGAATGTGCTTCAACAACTTCGCTTATTCCTCAGTAAATTCAGAGAACTCTCCAGTAGTTACCTCAACACCTACATCACAAAACTCATCTATTAGCCTATTGCTAAGCAAGGTAAGCAATAATGAAATGATATGCTGAAACATAAAACCTAAACATGCAGTTTCTACTTTCTCATCTCAGTTGTACATTCGTTCGTTTACTGATCTGATCCCTCGATTCCCTTGGGAGTGGGATCAATTCTCCTAATGTTATACATCCACTACTCGATTAAGGGGCGGATGAATTCCCTTAATAGTTATTATGATCCCGCAATTCCCTTGGGAGTGGGATCAATTCTCTCAATGTTATACAATCCTCTACTCGATTAAGGGGCGGATGAATTCCCTTAATAGCTATTACATTTCAATCTGTACTGCCTGTCGTGCCACTACATAAAAAAAAAAAAAAAAAAAAAAAAAAAAAAAAAAAAAAAAAAAAAAAAAAAAAAAAAAAAAAAAAAAAAAAAAAAAAAAAAAAAAAAAAAAAAAAAAAAAAAAAAAAAAAAAAAAAAAAAAAAAAAAAAAAAAAAAAAAAAAAAAAAAAAAAAAAAAAAAAAAAAAAAAAAAAAAAAAAAAAAAAAAAAAAAAAAAAAAAAAAAAAAAAAAAAAAAAAAAAAAAAAAAAAAAAAAAAAAAAAAAAAAAAAAAAAAAAAAAAAAAAAAAAAAAAAAAAAAAAAAAAAAAAAAAAAAAAAAAAAAAAAAAAAAAAAAAAAAAAAAAAAAAAAAAAAAAAAAAAAAAAAAAAAAAAAAAAAAAAAAAAAAAAAAAAAAAAAAAAAAAAAAAAAAAAAAAAAAAAAAAAAAAAAAAAAAAAAAAAAAAAAAAAAAAAAAAAAAAAAAAAAAAAAAAAAAAAAAAAAAAAAAAAAAAAAAAAAAAAAAAAAAAAAAAAAAAAAAAAAAAAAAAAAAAAAAAAAAAAAAAAAAAAAAAAAAAAAAAAAAAAAAAAAAAAAAAAAAAAAAAAAAAAAAAAAAAAAAAAAAAAAAAAAAAAAAAAAAAAAAAAAAAAAAAAAAAAAAAAAAAAAAAAAAAAAAAAAAAAAAAAAAAAAAAAAAAAAAAAAAAAAAAAAAAAAAAAAAAAAAAAAAAAAAAAAAAAAAAAAAAAAAAAAAAAAAAAAAAAAAAAAAAAAAAAAAAAAAAAAAAAAAAAAAAAAAAAAAAAAAAAAAAAAAAAAAAAAAAAAAAAAAAAAAAAAAAAAAAAAAAAAAAAAAAAAAAAAAAAAAAAAAAAAAAAAAAAAAAAAAAAAAAAAAAAAAAAAAAAAAAAAAAAAAAAAAAAAAAAAAAAAAAAAAAAAAAAAAAAAAAAAAAAAAAAAAAAAAAAAAAAAAAAAAAAAAAAAAAAAAAAAAAAAAAAAAAAAAAAAAAAAAAAAAAAAAAAAAAAAAAAAAAAAAAAAAAAAAAAAAAAAAAAAAAAAAAAAAAAAAAAAAAAAAAAAAAAAAAAAAAAAAAAAAAAAAAAAAAAAAAAAAAAAAAAAAAAAAAAAAAAAAAAAAAAAAAAAAAAAAAAAAAAAAAAAAAAAAAAAAAAAAAAAAAAAAAAAAAAAAAAAAAAAAAAAAAAAAAAAAAAAAAAAAAAAAAAAAAAAAAAAAAAAAAAAAAAAAAAAAAAAAAAAAAAAAAAAAAAAAAAAAAAAAAAAAAAAAAAAAAAAAAAAAAAAAAAAAAAAAAAAAAAAAAAAAAAAAAAAAAAAAAAAAAAAAAAAAAAAAAAAAAAAAAAAAAAAAAAAAAAAAAAAAAAAAAAAAAAAAAAAAAAAAATTCACGCACCTAAGTCGGAGAAATCGCTGGAGAAATCAACGGGAGGGCCTCCTAGAGCACTCTGCTAAGATGAGGATGAGAGTCGAAAGACTTGGAAACAGTGGCTCTACAATGCTTAAAGTCCAAAAACTATTCCTTAAATTGTTATCCCTTTTAAATTTTCAATTACCTATGCCCTTTCCTATCCATCCATTAATCCCACTTTTACTATTGTCATTAAAGTGTGTCATTAATTTATAAAGAATAAGACTTGTTCTATAGAACCGGGTGTTACAAACTCCACTTCGCTTAGTTGATATTTTCTCTATCTTCTCTATCGCCCGTATCATTCCTCGGCGTGATTAATGATCTGGGTTCTAATCCATCGAAAACAGTGCAGCTGAAGTCGCCAAATCTCTCCTCCACTAGTGTCACTGAAGCGTTGCATGTTGTTCCCATTATCGGCCATCATGCGTTCCATCATACGTGACTGATGCCGACCAGCTCAGTTAAAACAATCGTGGGGCGTTGCCTCTGTCATTTGCCTCACCTTGATTCACTCTCACCATTCTGAAAATCCTATACATATTACTACTCAACTTTTTTTTTTTATTAATAAATAGAACGGGTACATAAACTTAACACTTACAGTTGGTGGAGCGATCTCACGGGGCGGATGGCCAGTCAGACATTTACAGAATCGCTTTTAAAACCTGATTTTCGCTCTTATACGCATTTCTGTTACAGCCCAACCCTTTCCCGATCGGGATCCGAGAGCCAAGCCCTCACTCCGGACATTTAAAAACATGACATATTTTTTTTTGAACTTTACTTTTAAACTTTAACAAAATACAAATCAGAGATAAGAAATCAGAAGACTATTAAAAATTTGGACTACAGTGATAGAAGATCGAAGACAACAGGAAGAAACATAGAAACCCTAAAAAAAACACTTTACATAGAGAGCAACTCGGTGAAATCAATTAAGAATGACAAGAGAGACGAGAACTAATTTAAAACTGGGTTACAGAGTGAATAACAAAAAACTAGGGAAAATAAGAAACAAAATGGACTACGGAGTGAATAAGCGAATAAAAAAAAAAAAAAAAAAGGCGAGCGATCGACCAACAGGCAATCGACCGCAATAGCTCTGGAAAATTTCTTTCCAGAGCGCGGCTTCCTCCTCCGTTTACTCTTCCTTTCTTTTCGTCTTTTCCGGCATACAAATACTCCTAACACAACGCTTTCACAATTCATTAGCACTAATTCCTCCAAATGCCACACGCACCACCGTAATACATTTCGACATAAGAACAAACACGATACACGTACGCACTCCAAAACGACTCAAAACATATTTAACACTGAAATGCATTTTCACGAAAACGAACTGGCGCGGGGATTGTTTAAAAACTAAAACATTTCCTCCTGCTAAAATCACCAAGCAGTAGTTCATAAAATCTAGATAAAATCTTAACAAAACGTTTTTATAAATTCAATTTCCAAAACGTTTAAAGAAACATCAAAACAGATCTCAAAAAATCATAGTATGTCCAATCATACAATTTTCCTATGTTGTCGATTCAATTTAAAATTCTGAAAACCATTTACGTACATCCTCACGTTTGTCAAAAAAAATGCACACAGACTGCAAAGCACACTCACGGGCACATCATTCGATAATCGGTTCATAAGTCGGCAGAAAAATTCTCTTTCTCACCTGTTCAAAAACACCTACACAAGAAAAACAGTACGTAAAGCTAAAGGATCAGTAAATCTACGTGAACGACAATGCATTGCGAGCGTCATGTATTCATTAGAGCCGTGTACATGCTGTTATACCTTTCCATTTACTTTTTGTGTACCTTTTGTTTTCTTTTCGTTTCTCTTTTCGTTTTCCTTTTGTTTCCTTTTCATTTACCTTTAGTTTTCCTTTTCATTTACCTTTTCCTTTTAGTTTACAATGTTATTTTGCTTTTTGTTTTCCTTTTCATTTACCTTTTCTTTTCGTGAAA